>CAXHTJ010000018.1:10312198-11512198 GCA_964019445.1 Populus tremula | reverse complement strand
TGAACTAGCCCTTGCTTCCATTCAATCTGCCTGTCAACATGTATCAGAAGTTGCTGCTTATCGTCTGATATTCCTCGACTCGAATTCTGTTTTTTATGATAGTCTCTATGTTGCTGATGTAGAAAATTCAAGGATCAGACATGCATTGAGAATTATCAAACAGGACCTTTCTCTGTTGACAGCAATTCTAATAGACCGAGCCCAACCTTTGGCAATGAGAGAAGTCATGAAGGCCTCTTTTGAGGCCTTTCTCACGGTTTTGCTTGCTGGTGGCTGCAGCCGGGTATTTTATCGATCTGATTATCCCATGA
Organism: Populus tremula; assembly: GCA_964019445.1. Lineage (NCBI taxonomy): Eukaryota > Viridiplantae > Streptophyta > Magnoliopsida > Malpighiales > Salicaceae > Populus > Populus tremula. The sequence continues at coordinate 11,511,887 of CAXHTJ010000018.1, read as the reverse complement.
TCGATGAGGACTTTGCCAACTTAAAGCGCACATTTTGCACATGTGGTGAAGGATTGATGAATGAGGAGGCGGTGGAAAAGGAGGCTGAGATTGTTGAAGGGGTGATAGCATTGATGGGTGATAGTACAGAGAAACTAATGGAAGATTTCAGTATCCTGGCTTGTGAAGCAAGTGGTATAGGAGTTGTGGGTTCAGGTCACAATCTACCAATGCCACCAACAACAGGAAGATGGAATAGAGCAGATCCAAACACAATACTAAGGGTGTTATCCCACAGAAATGATAAAGCAGCAAATCACTTCCTGAAAAAAGCTTTCCAATTAGCAAAGAGAAGATAAAAGAAAATGATGGTTTTGATCTCTTGAACATTTCAGGCAAAGGATGCTACAGTTTTTGATGCTTTAATCTAATATTGACTTCTAGCCATGAAACCAAAACAGATAATTTAAATGGGAAATGCCAGGGAGCTCATTGTAATTGGATTTGGTTAAGTTAAAATTCCATATCAAGATCTTCTTGGAGCTTGAGATAGTTTGTTTCTTTAAAAAATTTAGCCGCAGGAACTTCTAGTACATGTGTGATGGAGAAAAACTTTAATAATTAGGGAGGGTGCAAATATTCTCTCCTTTTTTTCCCATTTGTTTTTTCATATTTTAACCTGATTTGTTGTATCTGAGCTATGAAATTAGAGAGAGAGAGAAAAACAAGGATCTTCTCAAATGTTTGAGCATAAATTCACATTTTAGCTGGTAGACTATCTCTGTAATTCCTCGTTGAATTCGGCTTTTCATAGAAACCACATTTTTCGATTCGACCTAGTTGTGCCTTATGTTAGCAAAGCACCAAGAGAAACTTCTGCTGTGCGTGAGAAGTTCAGTACTAAGTTTACTTCTTAACATTTATGCAAAATTGCTCTTAATTTCACAGTGCTTTCCAAGAAACTTTTAACTTCGAGACAAGTTATATCACAGAATGCAATTCCTTTATGGGATGAGATTTTCTTAATTATGTTGTTGCTGAAGATAAACACTCTAAAGTTTATCAACATTAACTGTCGTCTTCTTTCAATATATCGTAAATGTGACAGCTTTTTTTCCCTCGAAGGGTGAAGAAAATGCAGTATACGCGTACTAACCACCATTTCTCCCGACTGATTCAACTCCGAAGTAGGCGATCGAGTGAGGTAGCTTCTATTCAATGGTCATCAACTTGAAAGTTGAAACCTATTCTCTGATTTAAGCTTTGATTTCTATATAGGATTTTCTTCTGCACTTCTCATTCATGTGAAGAAACTTGGTTAGGTCCCGTCAATGTCATCCCTTTCAATTCTTCAGCCAGTACTTCCATTGAATCTGAAACTTCAGCCTTATACACATACAACCTATTCACAATCAAGAAGAAAATGAAGTTCAAGAAGTTGAGTATCGCGAAGAAGGCATAATAATAGTCCAGGCGAGAAGCATTTAGGTTATTCAAAATCCACCCTCGGTGACCACGCTTCTTGGTGATATCAGAAACTGTGGAAAGAAGGAAACTACTAAGGAAGTTTCCAATTCCAAGACTGGTTGTTGAATAAGAAGTGCCAAGACTTTTCATGCTTTCAGGTGCCTGGTCATAGAAGAACTCGAGCTTGGCCACCTCTAAAAATGCATCAGCCACTCCCATGAGCACAAATTGAGGAAGCAAAATGAATATCGTCAAAGGAATTTGGCCTCCATTCTCAACCAAGCCATGTTCTCTGGCCACACTTAATCTGTGCCTTTCAATCAGTGATGCAGCTATCATGATTATAATGTGAAAAACAAGGCCTATTCCCATTCTCTGAAGAAGAGTGATCCCTCTGGGATTCTTTGTCCATCTACGAGCAATACTAACAAAGAACCTGTCATATATCACAACACAAACAAGCATTGATAATGTCACAAATCCACCTAAGCTTGCTGGTGGGATTTTGAAGCTGCCAATTTGTCTATCAAGAGTAGTGCCTTGCTTGACAAAAAGAGTATTTATCTGAGCAATCATCGTGCTTGGGACGAATGTGGCAATCAGTATCGGAATCATTCTCAACATCTGTTTAGTCTCCTCTACTTGAGTAACTGAGCAAAGCATCCACGGGTCAGTTCGACCTGTTTTTACAGCAGCTTTATTGAGGAACCTGCATACATGTTGCACAAGTTCAGAGTTACCACTAAGCCAGGCCAGTTATATAAACGAGTACGCTTATATTTAAGCTACTGCTGGAAGAGAAAAAATGCAGACGCACTGCAACTAATGCAAACCTCAAGGTTGGTGTGGAATCAATCCTGAACTTCCCCCCCTTAGCATATTCTTCCAGGTCGAGCTCATAGAGTTCCTTAGGGTCGCTAGGGACTGAAACCTTCGATTTCCGCAGGGCTGCCACTATGACCTTAGCCATCCTTGTAAACGGGCTTCCTGTTGGCAGCCTGTGCCTATAAAATGGTGTGCCAGCTAAGAATATAGCCACCGATATCAAAAGCCCGAGTGTTGGAAGCCCGTACCCTAATGCCCAACCCACATTGTCTTGTATGTACACAAGTACAGTGTTAGCAAAGAGTGTTCCGAAGAAGATGCTGAACATCCACCAATTGAAGAAGGATAGCTTATGAGCCTTCTCCTTAGGGTGGAAATCATCAAACTGGTCAGCACCGATGGTCGAGATGTTCGGCTTTGTGCCACCAGTTCCAACGGCTAGCGTGTAGAGGGCGCCAAAGAACACTGCTAATTGCATTGTGGAGGCCTTTCTACAGTTGTCCAAATTGGCATCCTTGCAGGGAGGTGGTCTTAGAGCAGGAAGGGAAACTGTTAGTGTTAGCAGAGACATCCCCTGTCATCACGTCAAAGGTATTAGTTAAAACTTTAACTTCATCAAAAATCACTTTCCACAGTTGTGAAACAAGTTTCTTACAAGATTACAGATTGACCCCTGAGATCATCTAGGTCATCACAGGGCTAACACCGACAATCGCTTCAGCCACTTGACTATCCGAATATTATCCACAAATCACGTTGTCTTAGCTTCTTAGGTATCGCTTCTATCCTTTGCCATAATTAATACATGGCAGTGTTTTCTTAGGGTGATAATTCAATGCCAAGTTGACTTAAAGGTGCGTGCATGGCTTTTTCTGAGACAGACATGGGACCAGGCAAAGTTCAAGTTGGAATATTGAGACCCAAGTTCCATATAATTCAAAGCTTTAATACCTCACAGCAAATGGTTTTTCTTACATCGAACACGACATCTTCCTAACTCTGCCTTATAAAACAGAGACTGGGTCGTCAAACTTTTACTAGCTGTAATCCCACTAGTTGGAAATAATTAGATCATATCATATCCAATTTTAGCCACAAGAGTAAGAATTTAATCATAACTGTTCCTTGTTTGACTTTGTGAGCAAGCACACAGAGCAAGAAATCAAAGCAATACTGTGCAGCTCATGACATAATGGCCGATAAATTCTCTACAAACAACATGATTGATGATGTGAAATGATTAAGAAAAATTATAAATTAACCTAATCTATCAGGCATTGGACAAAATGTATCAGATGAGTCCAGCTTATCATTAACCCAATCATAAATGTTTTTCGGACCCACTTTTCGTGTGAAAAGACACTGCTAAATGGGACGTCTGAAACGTCTGGTTCACCGAGCTTCTCATCTTCCCGACGAGATGCAATGCATGCGTAAAAGAGAGAGATGAAACGGCTGCTTACATACCAAAAGATAGATAACAGATGCGGTGAGGAAGGTCCAGTACCGACCAAGATGAGCGTCGGCAACATAAGCACCCAAGATAGGAGTCATCCAAATGGTGCCAACCCAGTTCGTAACATTATTGGACGACCTCACCGTGCCTTCATGGAGCTTCGTGGTCAAGTACACTACAAGATTGCTTGATATCCCATAGTATGCCATACGTTCGAAAACCTCATACACTGCACAGCACGTTACAGTACACAATCAGGCTGCAGCTCTGTGAAACATATATATATATATATATATATATATATGGGTCCGTGAAGACCTTAAAGTTCAGAGTACGGATAACTAAAGCATGATTCTACTAGAGAATGATAATTTTGTTTTTGTTTGAAGAGGTGATAAATACTACTCCACTTGATAATTACAAATAAGAACATTATTGAAAAAGATTAGTCGGGTTTCTTGACAACTTTTTTTTGTACCCAAAAGAAGAACAGTAATTAATTGCATTTTAAAGAAGGAAGTTAGTAATTTCCTTTATATTACTGTTAAATATTTGTGTTCTATTTAATTATTTTCCCAGGCCGGCAACATTCCCGGCTTAACTATTAAATGGTACTGATTCTTCTAGCAAAGTTAGCAAAGATTCCGTTCTTGATCATCTAAATTTTACACATGCAGATTTAACGTTTAGTCATTATTCTTATGGTCTTATAGATCAACCCTAAATCGTACGAAGGTAGGATTATAGAATAAGTTATTTTTGTTTTTTTTTAAATTTATTTTTAACATTATTACGTCAAAACAATTGAAAAATAAAAAAATTATTATTTTTTTTAAAAGTAAAAAGATATTAAAGATGCTTTTTCACCGCAAAAAGGCAAAACTCTGTGTTTTCTTCTGTACATTTAATATAATGAATACAGTTTCACCTACCGAAAACTAATAGTGATAAATTATACCTTTCGAGGTAGGAATATTTGGGAAAAGGATTATGTTAATTATAAGTATCTGTGCAATCAACTTGAGGGTTGGGACTAATTAATGGTTAAATGAGTGTGTTTCCTTGCTAATTGCATGATTACTCAGACTAGGTATTTAATATATAAGAAATAATTTTTTATTATAGATTTTCTAATTTATTATAGTATGAATAGATTGCCTAGCTAGTTTTTATGAATCTTATAGTCTTTATAATATGAATAGTTTATTTTTAACTAAATCAGAGAAATAAATTTAATTTTAATATGTAATTAAAGAGAGTACCTAAAAATACAACACTTTAAAAAAGGCATGCATGCTCCTAGGCTGGTGGCTATTAGCGCAGCATTCAATTTGTGGCCTACGATTGTTGGTTCTTGTTTAGCTTCAACATCTTCCTAAATAATTGCTAATATTTTTTAAAAAAATCAATTCTAGCTCAACTAGAACGTACAAGGTAGCTGAGAGATATTTCTTGCTACAGTTCCCCAAGATCAATCTCAAAATCTTTCTTGACTTCTGCATTTCTATTTGTTTTCTGTAGTCGCTAAACACTCCAAAATTCCTCAGCGTAGATTGGAGAAGACGGAAAACCAGGAAAAACAAGACACGGAGGAGACAAACATCGGCCAAAATCAATGAGTTTTAGACTGATTATATGTGATCATATGTAATCATTATCTATCCTTAGGCCCATGTAAATTAATCATCTGATATGTTCATAAATGCGAAGCAAATTGACATCAAAGAAAAGGAGACCTTGACAGTGAGCTAGAAATTATATTAATGGAGAGTAACATGCCAAGTATCAAGAAGTCATTGGAGGGTCACACTATCTTTTCCATGGCATGCACGAGGGGCTGGGCTTAAAGTGACGAGGAAAGAAAAGAAAAGAAAATAAAAAAAACAGAAGAGTTCGAGCAACCTGGAAAACAGCTTCCAGGAGCGTAGCTCAAAACAGCAAATGTCCTGATTAAAACATTTGCAGACTAGCTGGCTGCTGTGTAACCAACGTTAGAACTCACTAATGAACATCAGAGAGATCAGAGAGAGGAGAGAGAGAGGAGGGAGAGGGAGTGGAGAAGATGAATTACCAACAACAAAGGAGCAAGCTCTCCATCCGCCTCTCTTGGATCTAAGAACAGGATTTCCTTTGAGATCCACAGTCCCGTCTTGTGTGCAATCATCGAGCCCGTGTTCCATAGCCAACTCTTCGGCCTAATAAAGTTCGACAACCTTCTTCTTTTTCGAGCCTGATTATGCTAGCTCTAGTCGCTACCACTATATATCGAAGTGTCCATCTGATAAAAACCCTCTTAAATCCTTAATTTACCATCATGCCATTTTTGATCGCTTTCATTGATTTTTTATTATTGCAAAACGCTTACTCGATCCATCGTCCGTGTTCCCTCTCCTTAATAAACTGACAGCCATGTCCTCACAGTAATTTCTTCTTTGCTATATTCGTGCATAGTTTCCAGTGGAGTTATTTATACCTGACCCATCATCATGTTTAGCTTGCTACGGTGTGTCCGCTATTTTGGAGCATGTATGGCTACTTCATCCCAACTGATCAGAATATCCAATCAGGATCGTGTGAACCTTCTAGGAAAAAGATTGAGTTTTAGATTAAGTATGGATTATGGTTTAATTACCCCACTCAAAACTGATACAAAATAAATAAATAACTTAAAATTTTTAAAAGATTACATAGTTTCTGTCCTCTTTATTAAAGAGAATGGTTAAAGTATCAACAAAATATATATGATGTTTCAAGATAAAATATCCATGACTTATCAGAATAAAATATCTCTGACTTGTTAGGATAAAATACCTCTCGCATTAAAAAAAACACACTTCATTGGACCTATATATGTCTAGGCTCAATGCTTGGCAGAGCCTAAAAATAACGGGCTACTACCCTTTCTTTGATCATTCTTTTAAAGGGAAGATCAAACAAAAAAAAAGAATGTTGATTTATTAATAGGCTCAAATCTTCAAGTTTTATATGCAAAGATTTTGAAGAGTCTTTGTTTGCAATAAATAAGATCTTTTTTACCTTCCCCGCCCCATGTAAGATTGTTGGGATCTTCAAACCCAAGTGGCTTGTCCTTGCTAGGAGGAGGTGTCTCTCGAGAAATAAAACGGCGTGGTAATTGAGTGGAGTTTTTAGATATGTGATGGTATTTATCCTACAATAGAAATGAAAAGTTTGTTTCTTTATAGTTCTTGCTTGTGGCTTCTCTTTAACTTTCACTTTTCTATGATTTTTTGAAAATTTTCTCCTGCAACAAGACCCCGAATCATCTCTTCTCCGATTCAAGAAAAAACCCGCTTAGATATTTCCCCTTCTAAAAATTTTTCGCTTTTCTTTCAAATAAAACAAATGGACCACATGAATATTAGATCCATCTAAAAAAGTAAAAGGTTCTTATCCCCGATGAGAAGTTCATGTTCCAACTAAAGCTTGAAAGAAGCAATAGGGGACAAAGATATATCAGAATGGGCACTGGTACAAGAAAGGGAGCTACATTAGCATCATTTTTTGGTGTGGAAGGGAGAAAACCTTATTGTATGAGTCTTTCTCCTTCCTTTACCAGAGATACCCAGGAAAGGAAGTCTCATAGGAGTCCCTCTCATATCCCTATTGAAGACATTTAAAAAAAAGAGAGGCTGCCTTAAATTCTTAAAAACAATGATCTCATCTCCAAGTTTCAATTGTAGGCAAATAAGCACTCTTGAACCAATTTCAAACTGATTGTTGATTTTTAACTCCGACACAGCTTCAATCATTGCAATTTGATTCGTCATGGCCTATTGTAGTTGTTTTGCTCTTGCTCTTGTCATTGGACCATCTGCACCCTCTTGCATATTAGATTCAACTTTACGAGATAGATTATAATTCTCATGATGCACATCAAACAACATCCCTAGCAGCGCAAGTGCTGTGGATGTAGAATTTCTGCCCCACTATTAATTTGGAAAGTGCGTGGCTTAATGCCCGACCCCTGAGCATATCAGTGAGGAGACCCTGGGCTTCATTTAAGGTTATTTTAAAATTATCATCTTCATTTGTATGTATTTGATGGGGTATTCAATTCTTCTTCAAGGGTTGCAAGGGAAGTGTTCAACTACTGTTATCTGGGTCAAGACTAGTTGCACCCCAGTGGATGGACAATCATATCCTTATTTGAAATTTTTGTAGGATCATTAGGCTCGAGCTTACTGTCAACATTTTCAAAAGTTGTTATCAATTTGTTGTCGGCACTGATTATGACAATGACATGTAGTGGTTATTTACCTTTGCCAATATAAACAATGGTGTCATGAAGAACACATTGGTTAGGAAGCCAATACATGTCAAGAAATTGAGGGGGAGATGGCTAGTTGTAAGATTTATTAGGACACTCAATCCCAAAGAAGAACTGTAACCCATCTAAAGTTGTTCCCATTATTGAAGGGCCCCTCGTAAAGTAAATAGGAAACCTCGTCAAATCTCAAACAAGGAGAAGAATTGTGTTGTGCTGGAGTCGACTTCAACTATGTATGAAGTTAATAAAATGACCCATGGATTTTACCAAGTTGTTTTACAAGTTAGGTTGATGGTCCTTTTTCTTTAGCCTTGCTTCTAGCTTTATATTTGTTTTTGTCTTCGTAGGACTGATAGTTGAAGGAGAAGGAAAAGCTTCGGCAAGGCCTATTAGCGAGACTTTACCCTAGCGGTCTCTATCTCTTGTAATTGATGGAGGCAAAGGTGGAAAGGTGATGAGGGATATTAGTTAACTCTTCGCTCCTGACAATGTTGTCTATAAGAGGATAATGATGAGGGCCCTAACCCTTGTAAAATTAGTGTTATCAGCACATATGCTAAGTTTTCTCCTCGTGTTGTTGGATAATAAATTTTTTTAATTTAACAATGTCAGTGATATGCAATAAAAAACAATCCAATTTAACATTTATTAAACAACTTTACCAATGAGATAAAACTAGAAGTTTTCAACTAAATTTAACTATTTAATTTTTTTCATATATAGTTTTTATTAGAATCAAGCAAATATATCTTCATTATGTAAACTTTAATTAGTTTAAGATATATATTTCATTTTTCTAGAAATGTAAAAATAACTGAAAATGAATTTCAAAGTACTTTACATTGTTAGAAAGCTTATATGTGGAACAATGATAATGTATGGGTTAATCCCATATATATTTTCTTTCAACCATACCTTTCTCTTAATTAAGTTGTCATATTTTTATATTAATCAATACGCGCTCACATTCGAAAACCATGGGAATTAAGATAATTGCATTGATTTGCACAACGAGGGATAACATTAAGATAAAAAATATTGACATCCGACATAATTAAGTAAGCATTAAGATATAAATAATAGTTTAATATAATAATTTAATATAATTCATCAAAGGTTTAAGCCACCTGCCTTAACCTAGTTAACCTGCTACAGAAACGACAAGCCAATAAACGACATGGGAGCTTCAACCTAGTCGAGAGTTAAGTATATTTCTTTCACACTTGTAGTAAAAGAAATTAAAGGGAACAAAAGTCTGAGGTTTCTATCTTTCGTCGACGACTAAGCAATGTAATGGACTCTCGAATTTCAGGAAAGGAAACCTCTCTTTTCTTCATTTGGAGTCCTTTTCAAGGCATTCTTAGACTTAAACACTCTTTTGACTAGCAAATAAAAAAAAAATCATTCTGTGTTGTCGCTTTCCGGTCAATCTTGTTATCGTCTCCAACCTGATCTCCAGTTCATCCACAATATCAACATTAAGGATCCCAAGAAATTGACAAAACAGCAATCTTCGTTCAATTCATCTCCTATCTGTTGAAAATTAATCCTATCATTCATTTTATTTAGACCTGGTTTATTTTTGCGTATCAAATTTTTTTTTCAAAATTATTAAAAAAATTTAATTTTTTTTATTTTAAATTAATATATTTTTAATGTTTTTAGATCATTTTGATGCGTTGATTTCATAAATAATTTTAAAAAAATAAAAAAAATATTATTTAAATATATTTTTAAGTGAAAAATAATTTTTTTAAAAAAAATTATTATAGGAATAAGGGCTATCTTCTATGGATTATAATTTCACCCGACCTATTTATTATAATATGATATGTTTGAATGGGATTTTATCTGGCTGGATTAGAAGCGTATAAAATCCAGTATAGTTTGACTAGAGTTAGATGCGGAGGCGTGTGAAGGATTCCTCCAATCGGGTTCCACTCGCGTTTTTAACTTGTTTTTATTTTATGAAATTGTAATTTTATTTTATAATATAGTATATGAATTTTTATGACTTCACACATGAATTTAAAGTTTAGACTTTATTTTATAGTTTTATACTCTATGAATGAAAATATAGTTTGTTTTTTTAAGTTCAGACTTATTTTAAATTGGGTAGGTGAAGAAATTAAATCCTACAATATTCAAACTGATTTGATGGAGATGGGAATATATTTAAATATTCATGATCATATAGTAAAATTTGTTAGAGAATAATATAAATCATATCTTGGGTTTTATTTAACAGCTTAAACTATTAGGTTGAAATGATTTTTTTAACATGGTATCAAAGTCTTAATGATCAAGCAGTCACGAGTTCAAATCTCACCATCCTTATTTATTTGATAAAAAATCAAGCACAAAATAATATAAATTTCAATTCTAAATTTTTTTTACATGAAAGGTTGTATTATAAAATAATATAAATTATATCATAAAATCTTAACTAACAATTTAACATATTAAATTAAAATAATTATCTTATAAAATTTGATTCCAGCCTATGGCTTGAAATTCCTAAATATCCTAGCTCCTCACTCTATTCTCTCTGGGTTCGGTCAACCGTGTGTTTGCGGGTCTTCTCTAGTTGGCCTGAGTAGGACCCATGTTACTGAAGAAATACTAATATTATGATACAACAAGGCTAGCTCCTCGTTACAAAGTGTGGGCGTAATGCTTGCGTTTTCCATGGCTTTGCCGTCTATCTTTACACATGAAATCCTAAATTTTAAACGGCAAGTTTAAAATCGGACAGTGACAATATAAAATATTTATGGTTTGTATTGTGAAAACAGCAAAATCATTATCTTTAATTATGTTTAGGAATCATTCTCTTGTAGCATAACATAAATTATTATATTATACAATTCACCTAACAATTTAAATTATTAAATTAAAATAATTTTTTAATAAAATATCAGACGAGTTTAACTCTCACTATCCTTATTTATTTAATAAAAAATATAAATATAAAATAATATGAGTTTGTAAAAATTTTAAAATTAAAAAGTTTCAAGTTAAAAAAATATATTAGTATTTTATGATATAATCCGATAATCACACACAACCTTAACTAATCTCAGCACTATCCACACCATCTTCGATGAGCAATTCCGTTCTAGCTACATCGGACAAATTCACCATCTACCGGTGAGGAAGAAGAGAATATAGATTCTCTAATGCATCGAACCTCAAAAGGAACGAGAAAGAAGGGAATTAGAATAAAGGGATGGAATTCTCGCTAGAAGAAAATTGACTTTTCCATGCATTCATATTTGACGTTTTGCTCTTTGACTAATGGTAATGTGAATATCTTACCAAACTTCTAGATGAGCGGAGTAGACAATTGCCGTCAAATTAAGGCACTGCAGAAAGGACATTTAGGTCACAATCCTCTTGGTTACGTTGTTATGAAGTCATATTAAATTAAAACAAAAGCTAAAACATATTAGTATTTAATTATACATACATTCATGTTTCACGGAAGATTCGCACAATAAAATAATAATTTTACTATTATAAAACAAAATCACATAATTTTAGCTCTTAAAAACAAAACTCACCTAACTTGTCTCTAAGAACTTCATCGGAATTTCATTTCAATTTGATATTTAAAATGCCTTGATTATCCTTGAAATATAATTTTCTTATGCTCAAGTCCAAGGATTTTTTGTTATTTAATCTTGATTTTTTTTTTTATCATTATCAAATAAAGGTAAGAGAAATTCATTACTTTTAAAATGTAAAATGTTACTAAAATACAAAAAACATTTGGCACAAGTGTGATATATACCAAAGTGTGGAAGAGGCCAGCACTTTTCAAGAGGCGGGCGACATCTCTCTACAACCAAAAATAACCAACCTCCAGTGATTCGTGATGGTTCGGCTATGATTGAATCCCCCCCTCTTTTCTCTCTTCTCTTATCTAGAATCGCACTAGATTAGCCAAAATCAAAAGTTGTACTCTAATTATTTTTTATTTCAATTATAATTCTTATTTTTTTATTGTTTTTTATTTTTTTATTGATTTTATTTTTTAATTTTACTTTTTAATATTTAATCTTATTTGATTTTTATATTAAATTTCGAGAGAAAGGGAGAGAGGGGCTGAACATTTCCTCTTTTTTTTTTTTTATAGAGAAAATGCTGTCCAATATTTGGTGAATTACTGTGAGTGAGCTGTTCAATCTCTCCTGATTCAGAGCTGTTAATGATGGCCCTGGTTGTGTATTAACTTAAATGTACCATTTTGCAGGTATTAGGTTGTTTCATCCACGACAAATTTCAATGTTCTGAGCTCCTCTTCCTCTCCATTCTCTGAACTCAAGAAGCATCCCTTCTGTAATTAACATTTATAACTGTATACTGATCTCCACTTTATTACTCGGAAAATGCTGTGAGTTGACGTGACATGTGATTTGTTAAAATACTCCATAAAGAGTCTTCTCATCAAAGACGAATCTTACAGCATGAATATATATATATATATAGCCGGAATTGCTTTATCATCGGATTTTAAGCACGTTCCCTTTAACGATCTTCTAGAATTTATTTTCAAAATAATACACCAATTCCCTTGTGGAAGGATTGACAGTTACCTCTCGCTTAAAGGAAATAAAGTGTGATGAAATAGAACTCAGGGCATCTTCTTTCCAAATTGTTTCAGGTATAGTGGAGTTAGCTAGCCTGCCTGCCTGCCTAAAGCATGCGCAACTTGGTTTCCCTTCTCGCTTTACATGAACAGCAGAGAAAGAAGAAAAGTATCTAGCTGATTAAGACTCGGTATTCTCCAGTGAATACAGATAGCTACTGATCATATATAGGTGGATGAAATGGCACGTTATATATATATATATATACACACACACAAAGCTAAAGTAAGTTGTGATTGGGCAGAAATCTTTACAGATTATTAGTTGACTGGGTTGGTATTTCATCACACGTTGAAATCAATAGCATAACCTTGCGTCAAACATGCAGCTTGTGCCCAATATATACTTGCGATCGTAGAAAGTTCTGTGCCTGTGATTAATGAATTGAGTTGGTAGATTTCTTGAACTCTTGCTGAGTTGTAGTGCTCTAGTACATAAGCTTCCAGGACAAGAAGGGGTTCAATGAATGGTGGGAAATGAAGAAATTATGCACGATAGAGACTCTTAACAAATTTCATGAACCCTAGAAAGCAAACGAAAAAGAAGACGTTAATTTTCATATTATCTTTAGAATATTCCAATGAATTGCCTTTCCATTTAGTGTTTTCTTTTTCTTTTTCTTGCAGAATATTTCAAATTATATAGTGTTATGCATAGCTTCTCTAAAGTTCCTCAATACTAAGTCATGATAATTTGATTTGATATATGGCCCAGGGCGTCATCAAATCCATGTAAAAAAAATAAAAAAAAATAAAATTGATGCCTTCGTTTTGTGTCCAAAGACAACGTCAGAAGGACTCGATCTGGAACCAAGATTTTGGTCGGTGGGATAAAAATGTATGAATAGTGCAACATAATACAAAATTTCTTTCTTAAAAAATAAAAAAATCGAGAGCAACACCTTCGAAAGACCCAAATAATTTGTCAATTCCTCTACTCAAATTGCAATTAAAAGCCTCTTCAAATCCTCGTCAATATGGTCATAGACAGCTATAAACAAACAGAGGGAAGAAAAGGAACTTCCGAACACAAACAAATAAATTAATTGATGAGAGAAGGAAAACATTATTTCGTTAGTTTGTCCATTAGAGTATTTCTAACATTTACACTTTAAAGTATTTTCTAAATTCGTCTATTAATATACCTACTCTAAGTTTTTTTTTTTCAACTGATAAATGAAAATTTAGAAAAATTATTAACTTTCTCTTAATGTACACGAAATTTTATAGTACTAAAAACGTAACTACTAACATTCTATTAATTATTTCATGAGCCTATTTAAAAATAAATTTTAAATGAAATTCTTATTATTTTTTATATGTAACAAGTTTTATCTTCTTTTTTTTATGAATATTTTTTATTCAAGATAAGCTCAATAAATAATTAATAGGATATTACTAATTATTTATTGAGCATCATAAAATTTTCTCTCGATGCACGTAATTATTGAATAAAAGTGTTATGCTAGTCTACCATCCTTCCTACAAGCACGACATCCTCTGCTATAATAAAAGGTGCTAAGCTAGCATAATATGCACATATATACAGTTACAAATTAAAGATTTTAAAGGCGCTTATTTATGTTGGGAAAACTAGGAACAACCGAACCTCAATTTAGCGGAATACAATTCACAAGTCCCAATTATTTCTCTCTTTGTGCAGTAAAAACAGAATCAACACAATGACCAAATATAATGCAAAAATCACACAAATCAACACCAAGATTTTTACGTGGAAAACCCGATACGGGAAAAACCACGGGACCGTAGTCCACCTAAAAACTTCCACTATCAACAATAATGGGTTCACAACTGTTCTTCCTCAGATTCAACTAAGGGATACAACATAATATCATCAAGAACAACTTATTCTCGGATTACAACAAGATTATAAGAGAATTATTGGAGAAAAAACTCACAAACTGACAGCCCCGTTTTCTGTCAAAACGGCCAGCTTCCACGCCACCAATCTTCAATCCAACCGTCCAGAATGAAGTGAAACGCGTCTAGAAGCTGCTGTCAAAATTTCAGCCCGATCCAACGGTAAACGAGCTGGGAATCGAAGGAAGAGCACGGACTGCTCTGCTGCCTCTTCTTCTCTTTTTCTCTCGGTTTTCTCTTCTCTCTTGTTTTAATTTTTGCTACTGCCTCTACAGTGGCAGCTCCAGCTTTTAATTAAGAGACAACAAAGTCTCTTGCCAATTAATGTGGTGGTCCCACCATCACATGGTGCGGGACCACACACAACAAATCTCCCCCTCACGCACCATGTGAGGAATTCGCCATACTGGCGATCAATATGTAAACTTCAATTTAGGAGGCTCTGACAAGCCTGCTTCCCTTTTGCAAAACTCAAACTTCTCTCTCGGTAGAGGTTTGGTCATCATGTCTGACACGTTGTCATCGGTATGGATCTTCTCAACAACAAATGACTTCATCTCCATAGCATCTCGAATCCATTGATATCTAACCTCAATGTGCTTTGATCGAGAGTGAAAAGTAGGATGCTTACTGAGATGGATTGCACTTTGACTATCACAGTGCAACACAAAGTTCTCTTGAACTAGGCCAAGTTCATGTAAGAACTTCTTCATCCACAACAACTCTTTGCCCCCTTCAGTAAGAGCAATATATTCAGCTTCTGTAGTGGATAATGCAACACATTTTTGCAACCTTGATTGCCATGAGACTGCTCCCCCTGCAAACTTCATCAAGTATCCTGATGTGGACTTTCTAGAATCAACATCACCAGCCATATCTGCATCTGTGTATCCATCCAACACAGGTTTATTATTACCAAAACATAGGCTGAAACTAGAAGTACCTTTGAGATACCTGAGTATCCATTTCACTGCACAGTGCTCACCAGTGTTCTTTACCAGGATCGGGAGAGGAAACCGACTAACCACACCAACTGCATGAGCTATATCCGGCCTTGTGCAAACCATGGCATACATCAAGCTACCAACTGCGGATGCATAAGGAACCTTTTTCATCTCATCTCTTTCTTCATCACTTGAAGGACACTGCTTAGAACTTAGTTTAAAGTGGCTTGCAAGTGGAGAACAAACCGGTTTGGAGTTGCTCATGTTGAATCTCTCAAGTACCTTTTGAACATATCTCTCCTGAGATAGCCAAAGTTTCTCCTTCTTCCTGTCACGTGTGATCTTCATGCCAAGAATCTGTTTTGCCGGTCCTAAGTCTTTCATTGCAAAAGACTTGCTTAACTCTTCCTTTAACATCTGAATCTTCTTAGCATCATGGCCAACAATCAACATATCATCCACATACAACAGGAGAATAATAAAGTTTCCATCTGGAAACCTTTTCATAAATACACAATGATCAGAAGTGGTCCTGTCATAACCATGATCCACCATGAAAGAATCAAACTTCTTGTACCATTGTCTTGGAGCTTGCTTTAAACCATATAGGCTCTTTTTCAACTGCAAACTAACTGCTCTTTACCTTTTGCTTCAAACCCTTCAGGCTGCTCCATGTAGATCTCTTCATCTAAATCACCATGGAGAAAGGCAGTTTTCACATCAAGCTGTTCAACTTCAAGATTCAAACTAGCAGCTAAACCAAGCACAACTCGGATTGAAGACATCTTGACCACTGGTGAAAAGATTTCTTCAAAATCAATACCCTTCTTCTGACCGAAACCTTTCACAACCAATCTTGCCTTGTACCTTGGCTGTGAGCAATGTTCATCAATTTTCAACCTGAACACCCATTTGTTCTTGAGTGCTCTTTACCTTTAGGAAGCTTCACTAACTCAAAAGTATGGTTTTCATGCAAGGATTTCATCTCTTCTTGCATTGCTTTCAACCACTCACTTTTCTTCTCATGTGACATAGCTTCATCAAAGCATTCTGGCTCTCCCCCATCAGTAACCAGCACATACTCATGAGGAGAGTATTTGGTGGAAGGTTGGCGAGGTCTAGTTGACCTCCTCAATTGTGGCTCATCTGGAGCTTCCTGCATAACCTGTTCAGGAATAACATCAATATCATCATTAGCTGATTCAGGATCACCAACTAATGGCTCATTAAGAAAACCACCATTATCATCATTTTGCAAATCTCCCCCGTGATTAGCAGGCATCAAAGGTAACTGTGGAGTAGGTATTGGATTTGAATTAGATGGAATAAAAGTAGTAGACTCTGTTTTCTCCTTCTGTTCAAAGTCTTCAATGGTTTGATCTTCAAAGAAGATAACATCTCTGCTTCTCACAATTTTCTTCTCCTTTGGATCCCATAACCTATAGCCAAACTCATCATCTTCAGAGCCCAAGAAAATACACTGTTTTGTCTTGCTGTCAAGCTTAGACCTTTCATCCCTTGGAACATGTACGAATGCTCTGCATCCAAACACTCTCAAGTGTGCATAAGAGACATCCTTTCCTTTCCAAACTCTATTTGGAACATCAAAATCAAGAGGAACTGATGGAGAAAGGTTGATCATGGCAACTGCAGTCTTCATTGCCTCACCCCAAAAGGACTTAGGCAGCTTTGCATGAGAGAGCATACATCTAATTCTTTCAACAATGGTTCTGTTCATTCTCTCAGCCACTCCATTCTGCTGTGGAGTCTTAGGAACTGTCTTCTCCAATTTGATACCATGTTCCCTGCAATACTTCTCAAAAGGACCCTGTATTCACCACCATTGTCAGCTCGAATACATTTCAGCTTTCTACCAGTTTCTCTTTCAACTCTGGCATGGAAATCCTTAAAGACATCAAGCACTGATCTTTGGATTTCAAACAAGTGGCCCAAATTTTCCTGGAGTGATCATCAATAAAACTAACAAAGTACAATGCACCTCCAAGAGACTTATCAATCATAGAGCAAACATCAGTATGAACTAAATCAAGAACATGTGATCTTCTATGTGAAGGTGATCTTTGAAATGCACTCTATGTTGTTTACCAACTAAACAATGAGTACATGTGTTCAAGTTCATACCTTTTAATGGAAGGTAGTTCTTCTTGGCAAGGATGCCAAGGCCTTTCTCACTCAAATGTCCAAGCCGTTTATGCCATAAATCAGTAGAGCAATCTTCAATTGCATTCACCTCCCCTTTGATCACCTTGGCTTGTGACATGTAGAGACCCATCTTTTTCCCTTTAGCAACAATTAGGGAATTTCTGGAGAGTTTCCATTTACCATCTCCAAAGAAATTGTAATAGCCTTCTTCATCAAGAGTACCTGTAGAGATCAAATGTAGGCGCATATCAGGCACATGCCTAACATCTTTGAGTAGCAACTTGCACCCAGTATTGGTTTCCAACCAAATGTCTCCAATGCCCACAACACTAGCCATCCCTTGATTTCCCATCCTAACTTGACCAAAGTCACCAGCAGTGTAGGATGTGTAAAAATCACGTCGAGGTGTTACATGGTAAGAAGCTGCTGAATCTGCAACCCAGGTGTATCCTGACATGCAAGATTAACACAACCATCATCACAAACAATGGCAACATCACCATCAAATACAACTGCAGCTGTACCATTCTCTTCATTCTTGTCTTCATCTTTGCCCTTTTTATCTCTTTTGTACTTTCTACAATCTTTTTGCATATGCCCAGGCTTGTCACAATAATAACACTTGAAACCCTTCCTTGACTGAGATCTTCCTCTTGGCTTCCATTTGCCTTTTCTATTGCTGGATTCTCTATCTTGCTTGCTGTGAGAGAACCTGCTTGGACTTCTCCCTCGACTTTCTGTAACAAGTGCATGAGACTCGGAAGTGCTTGTTCCTTTCCTCCTCTTCTCTTCGTTGAGGATACAATCCTTCACTGTTTTCAAAGTGATCTTTCCATTCGGAGTAGAATTGCTAAGTGACACCACCAAAGTCTCCCAACTATCCGGCAATGAACTCAATAGGATTAATGCTTGCATTTCATCGGCTAACTCAAGATTCATCAATGACAGCTGATTCAAGAACCCTTGGAATACATTTATATGCACCGAAGCATCTTCACCATCTCTATACTTCAAATTCACAAGGTCTCTAATTACAAAAACCTTGTTTTGTGCACTCTCCTTGGCAAATGTTTCTTCCAACATCTTCCAAACTGTATAGCAGTCATGTTCTTGAGAAATGTGATTAATGGACTTAGAAGATACCCATTTTCTAACATTAGCGGTAGCCTTTCTATTAAGTCCATTCCATTTTGCATCATCCATTTCATCAGGCTTTATTCCTTTACATTCAATCGGTAAAGCCAAATCATTGCAATATAAGTGATCCTCCATCATTGTTTTCCATAGAAAATAATTTGAGGAAGTGAGCTTTATCATGCCCGAATCTTCCTTCTCCATTTTAACTGCACAAAAATTCAATCTACACAACCAGTGCTCTGATACCACTTGTTGGGAAAACTAGGAACAACCGAACCTCAATTTAGCGGAATACAATTCACAAGTCCCAATTATTTCCCTCTTTGTGCAGTAAAAACAGAATCAACACAATGACCAAATATAATGCAAAAATCACACAAATCAACACCAAGATTTTTACGTGGAAAACCCGATACGAGAAAAACCACGGGACCGTAGTCCACCTAAAAACTTCCACTATCAACAATAATGGGTTCACAACTGTTCTTCCTCAGATTCAACTAAGGGATACAACATAATATCATCAAGAACAACTTATTCTCGGATTACAACAAGATTATAAGAGAATTATTGGAGAAAAAACTCACAAACTGACAGCCCCGTTTTCTGTCAAAACGGCCAGCTTCCACGCCACCAATCTTCAATCCAACCGTCCAGAATGAAGTGAAACGCGTCTAGAAGCTGCTGTCAAAATTTCAGCCCGATCCAACGGTAAACGAGCTGGGAATCGAAGGAAGAGCACGGACTGCTCTGCTGCCTCTTCTTCTCTTTTTCTCTCGGTTTTCTCTTCTCTCTTGTTTTAATTTTTGCTACTGCCTCTACAGTGGCAGCTCCAGCTTTTAATTAAAAGACAACAAAGTCTCTCGCCAATTAATGTGGTGGTCCCACCATCACATGGTGCGGGACCACACACAACAATTTAGCAGTTAGGAATTCCATCGAAGTTAATTTATTAATTATCATTAAATAATTAGAGTGATATAAAATTAGTTTTGAAGCTTCACCCAAATCCAACGACTCTTGGACAATGATATTGGAAAGCGCATTACCCTCTTACCTTATTTTGAGAAAACAACAAAAATTGAAATTTATAGAAAACTACTTAGAATAATAATAATAATAAAAGAAGTTAATTTGACGAGGAAATTAAACCATGCTGATGCATGTTTCAGAGGTGACCGCATTTCTTGTCATGCTCCGTTACAGACAACGTAGGATCTACCTCGTTTCAGAAGTTTCCACCAACTAGCTTGCTAGTGTAAGAGATAAGCTTTGCTCATTCATGTCTAAAATACTTACACACACGTAAGCCTCTCTTGAGACAAGAACGTGCAGTGAAGAAGGAAATTAAAGCGATGAAGAAAATGGGGACCAAACAAAATTGTTAATTTTAATGGTATTTGTGAAAATGATTGTTTAACATAAACTCGATGGTTTTGTATTTTCAAAAATATTTATTTTTGTATTTTAAAATGTTTTTGTCAAATTAATTTATTTTGCTGATATTAAAAATAATTTTAAAATATAAATATTATCACAATTATAAAGACATCATGAACATTTCATTCATTATTCAAGTCCATGGATAATTATAATTAAATTAATCATATGATAGAGGGAAAGTTAGATCCAGACGGATTAAAAAAAAGCTAATTAAAAGAAAAGGTTTGAATAAAATAAAATAATTATTTTATCGATATGATATTCTCGGAATAATGTTCATACTCTCAACTTTGAAAATATGACAAAGGTTCACACGTATGACATCAACAATCAATTCATCTTTTCCATTCAAATGGATCGATGGTGATGGAAAAAAAACTTAGCGTGCTGGAAGATATTTTTAAATTAAAAATATATTAAAATAATATATTTTTTATATTTTTTTAATTTATGATATTAAAATAAAAATTTTTGCTAAATTTAATTAAAAATCATATAAACACACTGCAACCATATAGACGGTTACTCTACGTGGCACAAATTGAGTTATTATGTTTCTTATCCATGAGTGTTTTATAGCGACCTCTCAAAATTCAATATATTAATTAAAAAATATTCAAAAATAATGTTTGAATATTTAAAAATTAGATAATCACATATTTTCGTTAATATTTCTTTCAATGGGAGAAGAAGAGCAAAGAATTAGTGGTATAAGTCTTGGTACCCACAAAACTATATTTTTTTTTGTAGGGTTTAGAAACTCTTTAATAATTAAATTAGTAATTTTATAATAAGGAATTGTAATAAATAAATAAAAGAACATTAAACTCTAAAAATAAAAACACTTGTTCTTAGTTTTTGTATAATAAATTAATGCTTTGAGAATGAATGATAAGAAAATAAAGATCATAAATCTTTTTACTTGGATGGTTCAATATATATTTATAGCTCTTGTACTTTGAGCCTTGTTGTTTTGCTCAAAGGACTGAAAAGCTTTTTCTTTTTAAATATTTTAATAAGAAAATTAAAAGTTTTTTATAACAATATTAATGTTGATGGGAATTATCGTTATACATCATTAGTGCTGATAAATAAATAGTAGAGTTATAGAAAACTTTTATATCGTATTCAATATTGAGAGAGATAACCCTATCATAATAGTAATATTGATTAAAATATAACTAATTCTTAAAAGATTTTATACACCTAAGAGATACAAGAGAATGATTATCATAAGATTTGGTATATATTTTATTGGACTTGCATGTATTTGGGTATAGTGTGAATTCAAGAGATTTGAGTTTGACATCTTGTCAAACTCATATAAATTTGAGCTTCGTGAGCAACTAAGCCCAAAAAAAATTGTGTTTAGTATATTGTTAGATTCATAAGTGCTTGGGTTCAAGGTGAAGTCAAGTCCAAAAGATTGAGTATGACATCTTATTAGATTTACAAGCATTTGAGCTTATTATTTAATTGAATTTAAAAGTATTGAGTCTAATATTTTATCAAACTTACAAATATTTGTACTCAACATGTAAATAAAATAAAGAATGTTTGGTCTAGAAATGAAACTAGACTCACGTAACCTGTTCTTATTATCCTATTAAACATCTGTATGTTAGATAATCACTATCTTTGACCTTTCTATTCATTGATTTTTTTAAACTAATAGGTTGTGTATAAATATAACGTGCATCATTAGCTTAGTGTAAGATTGTGGCTCTCCTTCTTTGGAAATAAAGTATTTCTGGTCCTGCCAAGCAAGAAAGAAATAAAAAGAAGAATAAACGTGGAAGGGAAAACAATCATCAAGTTTTACGAAATTATTTGTACGTCAGAATAAGATATAAAATGCTGCTGGAATCTAGTGGATCGATCTGACAGTTTTTTTTTAATTTAAAAAATGATTATTTTTTAATTTTTCAAGTTTTTAAGTTGAACTTTTTAAAATTAGTTTTTTTAAAACTCATTAATTTTCTTAAATGCACATGTAAGAAATATATTTTTAAAAAATAATTTATCTCAATACCCTTTATTATTTAATAAAAAAAAATACAATGCTTTTGATCTCATTCTCATAAAGAAATTTAAATATACGTGACACAGCTCATCCACACCACATCATTCACCAATTTGATACCATCAGTTGTGTATGTCAAAGGCTGGTATTCTTTAATCTAATTCAGTGTTATTAAATTTTCCATACTGATGGGTCAATTTATAATTTATTAACCTGGTCTTAATATTTAATTTAGATTTTAAATTAAATCATATAAAAATAATTTAATATAATTTGATTAATCAAATAGATCAATTTACAACTGTGTCAAATTCATTTAAAAATGTTCTTTTAAATTCGTTTTAGAACAACATAATTTAAATTTAAAAATATTATAATTAAATCATCATTTTTTTTTCAAGTATAGATGAACCCATGCAACCCCAAAACTTCAGGCCGCGTCATGAGCTGGGCTGGTTTAAAAACTTTGGTCCAAACAGGACACAAGCTGAGCTGTCCTTACAAAAAGACAAATCCTTCCCGCCACTGATACACAGCACCAACGAGAGAAGCAAATAAGGGACTTAATTGCTTCTACTTGAAATGGAAGAGAACAAAACGACAATAACCAACCGCCTGGCGGCCGTGAAGCACAAATCCGGCAAGAGCTACAGTCAGAAAGCAGAGGGAACTGGGCAGAAAAACGTGTATGTGGGCCATGGTTAGATATTTATTATTATTATTATTATTATTATTATTATTATTATTATTATCATCGTCGTATACAAAGATAAAAAAAATAAACTTTTAATTTTAAGAAAAATCAACAGTATTCTAAAAAAAGAAGAAAAAGAAGAGGAAGAAGGAGAATCAACATTATCACAAATAAAGTATCCAAAAGAATTCTAATAGACACCAACCCAAATCCTCTGGACCCAAAGCTTAGCCCAAGATTCTCTAACTCAAAGTCCTCCAGGCCCAAAGCTAAAATATTCCATCCATCTTAATAAATAGCCCCCCAAAACCCCTCAGCTGCAATGGTAATCTCCAAAACCCTAATTTCATCAAAATGACCCCAACCCTAGCTCGCTCCCTCACCACCCGCCACCTTAATCTCTGCGTCCTCCTCCCCAAACGCCTCCTCTCCACCATCTCAATAACCCATCTTCCCTCACCTCCCACTCTTATCTGCCGCCAATCTTTACCCTCACTCTCTCACAATCTCCAATCTATCAACAAAACCACTAACCCCGCCGCCCGTTTCACTTCCATTCGATGCCGGGTTAACCGAGCCGGCAACTCGGGCTACTCGCCCTTGAACTCGGGGTCAAACTTCAGTGACCGGCCACCCAATGAGATGGCCCCACTTTTCCCTGGTTGTGATTATGAGCACTGGCTTATTGTTATGGATAAGCCTGGTGGTGAGGGTGCCACTAAGCAGCAAATGATTGATTGCTATATTGAAACTTTATCCAAAGTTGTTGGCAGGTAAAATGGGTTTACGGGTCTCGTTCTTTAATTGAAAGTTTCGATATTTGTCGGTTTCTTGACTGCTAAATGTTTTTTGTGTTGTTTCTTTTGTTTCTAGTGAAGAGGAAGCAAAGCAGAAGATTTATAATGTTTCCTGTGAGAGGTATTTTGGATTTGGATGCGAGATTGATGAGGAAACCTCTAACAAGCTTGAAGGTCTGTTCAGATGTTAACTCATTGCAACTCGAGAAATGGATTTACAATGTCTTTCCTCGTAATTATTGATTTTTATTTCTTTGTTAACAGGTTTGCCTGGTGTTCTCTTTGTCCTCCCGGATTCATATGTTGACCCCGAATACAAGGACTATGGTGGTAAGACTTTGCACTTCCTTATAAGAGCGCAACTAATTTTCTTTTGTTTCGGAGTTGGTTGAGAAGCTCTCTATGTGTGGGTGTGCGTGATTTTGACAAAGGTGTTCCGCTTGAAGGTTTTTATAGGAAGAAACAATGGTGATGGTATAATTTGATTTACTTCAATGCACAGTCCATCTTGGCAAAGCTAAAGAGCCTTATGGGCAATGTTTAGCTTTGAATGCTAATGGACTAAAATCAATTTGTTCTCTCTAGACTGTTCTGTGCTTTATATTCAATTGAGATGCGGATCAGTGGAGATGAAACATGATTGCTACAATATTCCCAAGTGTTTAAAGATGAACTGTGTAGTTATTTCCTTGGTGAATGTATTTATAGGGTTAATTGTAACTTTTCGTTTATGGCTTGCTGTTATTTCTATCTTAGTCCATCTTGGCAAAGCTAAAAGCCTCAGATGGGCAATGTTTAGCTTTGAATGCTAATGGACTAAAATCAATTTGTTCTCTCTAGACTGTTCTGTGCTTTATATTCAATGAAGATGCAGATCAGTGGAGATGAAACATGATTGCTACGGCATTGCTAAGTGTTTAAAGATGAACTGTGTAGTTGTTTTCTTGGTGAATGTATTTATAGGGTTGATTGTAACTTTTTGTTCATGGCTTGCTGTTATTTCTATCTTAGTCCATCTTGGCAAAGCTAAAAGCCTCAGATGGGCAATGTCTAGTTTTGAATGCTAATGGACCCACATCCATCTACTCTCATTACCTGTTCTGTACACCTTTATCTGCTATTCTGCTTTCTCTATCGCAGTCCATCTTGGCAAAGCTAAAAGCCTCAAATGGGCAATGTCTAGCTTTGAATGCTAATGGACTGACATTAATATACACTCATCACCTGTTCTGTTCTTCTTGTGCTAATTGGAGGTGCACAATCATTGGAGATGATACAGAATTGTATTGCTTTTATAAAATTTCTTGGAGTTTTGACAATTCAGGGCACCAGTTACATAAGTACCTAAATCTTTGGTTAGTTTGTAATATTGGAAAATTGAAATGCTAGTTTGAAGTTTCTGATTGTAAGGTCAGGTTAGACTCTTCTCTGTTTTAGCAAAAGGATATCTTTTGTTTAGATTTGATGGTTGAGCCTGCATTCAGTCTGTTTCAATATAGCTGTAGAAAGTAGACATGGCCTGGATCAAGATTCCAGATTTTTTTCAGAGTTTTAGAGGCTCAATTTCCTTTCCATTAACACACCATGCTTTCAATTAACAAATGCCTTACTTGAATTGTAATCACTGGCTCTGTTGCTTCTTCACCTTGATGGTGAAGAGCAATTCTCATGCCACCACTGTGAAGTTTAGAGGTGCTTATCATGTTACTTTTTCATGGCTTTCTTTTATGGCAGCTGAGTTGTTCGTGAATGGTGAGATAGTTCAGAGGCCACCTGAAAGACAGAGAAGGGTGGAACCTCAGCCTCAGAGAGCTAATGACAGACCAAGATATAATGACAGAACCCGATATGTGCGACGCAGAGAAAATTCACGGTGAACAACTGCACGGGGGAAGCTTACTGTATAGTTTCTGCAATTGGGAGCTTGTCCTGCATGACTACTCGTGTTTCTGCTTAACAGTTAAACTATGGATATTCTTTGTTATAATTTGTACCCCTCTTGAGATGTCTGATGAATGTAAAATCTGCTATTCTCGTAATTTCCTCGTCTGCTCCTTCTAGATCTGGTTGCTCAGCTGCTTGTTATGTTTTACTTGCGCCGATTCCCGTGGTTGAAATTTTTGGAATAATGTTTTATGGTCGCTCCCATGGAGAAGTGGTTAACGATGGTTGATTCGGTGAATTGTGATGACAATTTACCTGTGCCAGTCGGTGTCCTACAGAACTCCATACGGCGAGGGTGTGGATATTTTCCCAAGTAAATAGGGGTATTTTTCCTTGATAAGCAATTGGGGATGAGGACAGGAAAGTTTAAAAAATACTTTTAATTAAAATTGATGAATTTTCAAATAAAGTATAATAATTTTCTACTCAATTTATAATATTTAAATATCTATCTATTAATATTAATTATAAGGGCTGTTGAATTTTATAAACTTATTTGTAAATATTCATAAAAAATGTAAATTTATTATTTTTAAAACCATGTTCAGCACAAATTTAATTTTTTTTTATAAAAGAAAACTTTTAGCAGAAATATTATTAGCTGAGTAATATCTTAACCTCGTATCTGGTTTTGACTTGATGGGATTTGACTATAAACCAAATAAAAATTCATTAATTTAATCTAAAAAACAAACCTAAACTAAAATCTAAATCCAAATCAACCTTAAAAAAATCAATTTTTTTAATCAAAATAAATCAAACCCATAAAAACAAAGAACATAAAGACACTAAATAACATTTAACGTGAACCTAGTAAAGTAGATTTCAAATCAAGGACACATACATGTTAGAAATCATGCAATGATCAATAATCTAGCATTCATACATTTTGATTATCACTAAAAAAATACAATTTTGTAAAAATGGATTTTGATTCAAAATCAAAACTCTAGAATTAAAACCTATTAAAAACATGTTATTGATACAAATAAATCTTAAATTATTGACTAATAAAATGGTCTGAATGATTTTGTGTAAAGAATTGGACCAAAACTAATCATGCAAGGATCTTGTTTCTGGCCTTTTGATCTTGACAAAAACGTGATTAATTTTTTATAAGACTTGAAGTGTGAACACATGAAAAAGATTAGTGGTTTTGTGAAATGAGCATAACAACCATCGATGACTGAGTTAACCACTTTCGAGACTTTGTTGGAGCAACTCTTATGTCATTGTCATTGAAGACCATCTAATCTTGGTAGAGGGGGTGTACAACTTTCATTTGGATCTAACCTAACGTAATTTGAAGGCTTGTAGTTTCATATTCATTCGTTTGAAAGTGACAATCCAATCAAGCTAAAATCTAAAAATGCAATGATGACTGATCGAGAATAAGATGTTGAGTTTGTTAAAAAAAAATAGGATGTAAAGAAAATGGGATATAAATGTTTGATGGGAGTAACTAATATTTATAGCCAAGGCGTTTTTTAGTTGAATGATAGTTGTTACAATCTCAAAAATGGTTGGAAATGCTATTTTCATCCTTTTAAAAATGCCTACTCGATCAACTAAAACTGTTGAAAAGGAAGCTAAAGTGGCTAAACGACGTATTGTTTAAGATAAACCCTAAAAAATAGTGTTTTTAATTTAGAATCTAACAAATTTCATTCTAGTTGTTTTTAATTGCATCCATAATTACCTTCAAACTCTTAATTTTATGTAATTTCACCATGTCGAACTCAATCATTAGCCTCGAAATTAAACACTATTCTTATCTTGATTCTTGGTTTCTGATTTTTGCACTTCGACCTTTATTGACCATTAAATGTTCAATTTTATTCAATGTGGCTCTGGATTTGGTCAATTTCAACCTCTACAATCACACATCTTTTTCAGTTTGATCATTGGTTTCAAATTTCTTTAATTAAGTTTTTAATTGTCCATCAAACTTCAATATTTTTGCAATTAAACCCTTGATTTGATCAAATTAACTTTTTTAAAATTACAATTTGATCCCTAAACTTTAATTTCTTCCAATTAAAACCTAAATTGACTTTAAAAATTATTATTTTTTCTTGCAATTAAGTGCTCAATATAATTAATTGAGCCTTCCAAAATTCTTTTTGAGTCCTTATTTATCTAAATTTATATTCTTTTTACCCCAAATAAAAATATTTTCACTAAATAAGCCCTTTGTCAATCATAATTGGATTGCTAATTTTGCCAAGTCTTATAAATTTTGGTCTTCCAATTGTTTTACTTTTAATTTTGATATTTCATCACCAACTTAAGCAATCTTCTAGGCTTTCTTCATGTATATTCTCTCGTTTTTTTTTTAGATTTTTTTTTCTTGATTTTTTATGAGGTCAAAAGTAGGTACAACAAGCGTAGAGTGTGATTAAACAAATTCTAAAAGAAGGAACATCAAAGAATTTATTTACCAAAAAGTTATGGAAGGCGACAACAATGGTGAAAATAAACCAGCAAGTGATGCCACGGAAGAGGAACCATGCCAGCCAGGCCAGGTTGGCTGTGGTGGTTGTTCAAGACCTAGTATGCAAGAGTTTATCTGACTCTCAAGAACCAGCTCAAGATGAATTGGACAACAATATGTCAACAAGGTCGCTGATGATGGCATTCAAATAGAGGAAGTCTGTGTGGAAAACAAATCAACAGCTGGAGAAGATTTCAATTTGGAGAAGGTCGGAGAAAAAAAAGTGATGGTTGAAAAAAAGCTAAATCTGGAGGAAGTCAGTGGAAATGTTGAAAAAACTCATCTGAATGATAGTATGAGAAACCGAATTCTATTGAGAAGGGTGATGGTAAGGAACAAGATTGTAATCTTGGACGCATTTTGGAGCCAGGTGTTGGGCGGAATCCGGCGACCGGTGATGTACTGATAATTGCTCAACGGAAGAGAAGCACACAGAGACACAATATTTACGTGGTTCGGCAAAACCGCCTACATCCACGGGAAAGAGTCAATATTATTTAGAGATTGAAAAAGGATACAATAAATACATGGAGGAGGATATAATCACTCAACTCCCATCTCTCTTGCTGCCTTGCAGCTCCTCTTTCTCTCTTCACTCTTACACACACTCACGTTATTCTCAACTCTCACATAGCTCTCTTTGTATAATGCCTATTTATAGGCAGGATGGTGGCTTCTCTTCTTCTTTCCAGCAGCTGCACATGGGAGTCAATGGTGGCTGCCATCTTCTTCAACAAAGGCTGCTGCCACTTGCTTGGTGGTGGGGTAGTCCCATTAATGGCAATACCTAACACCAGGCTGTGTTTTTGTCGAGTTCAGAAGAACAGAAGCCTCATGCATGGCAGGACATTGTTTACATGGGAAGGTTATTTGATGATGGTGTTGTAGTGGTGGAATATGTTCCTCTTGATATTTACTTGGCCAGATTCAAAAAATGATTGCTTGTTTCAGTAATTTCCATGAACTAATTGGGAAAACCACCTGCATGCAGATCTGGATTACCGAATTCTCTGTTCATGCCTGATAAAATAACCCTCCCGTTTAACATGTCAGAGCACTATTGAAATTGCCTAATATTAACTTTTGCCTATATGACATGTAGGAGAACCTTTTTTTTTGGAATGTAATGGAAGCTTGCAAATGCCGAAATCATATTAACTGGTTGAAGCTTGGATTTTCAGGGATCTGGTTGGTCTGAACTCGTTGCCGAGACCTTTTTTAGGAGCCACTTTCGTTAGCTTTGAACAATTTGGTATATTTTTTGGGTGAAGATATGAAATAAGATTACAATGGAAAAGGGCGGGGCAAAGCAACATCCACTTCCATCGCATCTTGATAAAGCAAAAGTCTCGCATTATGTAGCTAGCCTATCTGTGCACTAACCCAGTTTCTTTGAAGAAGAAAGCTAAAATTCCGATCACAAACAACTTTATCACCGTCACAAACACAAATTCAGTGTAGGCTGCCCACATTTAGCTTTAGTAGAGTAACAACAGCCCAAATTAGCAGAAAAACCCTACACGATTCATGGCAATTGGTTACAGGTTCTTATTTCTTTAAAAGCAAAATAAAAAACCAACAAGGTTTCTATATATATATGTTAGTGCTTCTGTTTTGAACCAAAAACAGAAACCTTGATCGATATCAAAGTTCAGACTTTATATTGCAGCTATTGCTCAATAAAGTTGTTTAAGTAGATAGAACGAGAGGGACCGTAACTGAACGGTTAATGCTGGCTTCAACGAGAGGACTACGGTGTCTTTGGTTCAAAACAGATGCGAAGAAGAAAGAGAACTGTACTTGAAGTGTTGAGCAACATAAAGACATGTTTTCCGATCACGAGTTTGTCCTTCAAAATTTTGTGGTGGAAGACTACGGTGTCTGTACGATGAACGTCGCACCCATAAATAAATAAACACACTGCTACCGCTCTGTTTTGTTCTGGAGGGAGGTCTGGAGCTGGGGCAAACGCAGAAGCCGTCCCACATCGGCTGGTTGAAAAGAAAGCGTTTGGATATATAATAATATATGGATCCAGATACTCAAAATCAGAGTGGCGCAGCGGAAGCGTGGTGGGCCCATAACCCACAGGTCCCAGGATCGAAACCTGGCTCTGATAAAGAGAAAAGCTTCCAAAAACACTCAGTCATTTTTTGCATATATCAAAGATTATATATATACGAACATTATATTTATAAAACATTTCAAACCATTTTTACAAAACAACCCTTTAAAATACAAATTATTTGTTTTGAATAATTCATTTTATAAAGTTTGGAATTTGAGTAAAAGATAATGATAATAAAGTTAATGATAATGCCTATAAAAATCTATTTTAATACAGGGCACACTATTAAACCATAAACCTTGGAAAAACAAGCCTAATAAAACAGGCCATATGATTCCTAACCCAACCCAAGTCAATACACACCCCCATCAAAATAAGAGGCCCCAAATACAGCAGCTGCTGCTGCACATGTTATATATCCACTTTTGCCAATTCAAGAGGCAAAAGCACATAACAAGCAAGAAGCCAAACCAAGTAAGAAAATTCTTGCAATTAAGGGTATAGCTTAGTGGTCAACTGTAAAGCTTGTTTTGCGACCGTCCCGAATTCGATCCTCAAGAGTACTAGCTTGTCACCCCTGCAGTGTCTTACCTGCCTGCTGGGCTTGCATGATGTTCAGTGGACCCGGGAATTAGTTATGGTGCGCGTAAGCTGGCCTGGACACCCCGGGTTACCCAAAAAAAAAAACAAAAAAAAAAGTAAGAAAATTCTTAACTCGTTAGTTAATTTTGGATTTGTTCTTGAATGATTATAAGTTCAAGCTCTTAACTAAACATTTATTTTTTCAAATCAATTTTAACTAAAAGTATTTTTTATAAAATATTTTTTTTAAAATTATAACTACAACAGCTACCACAATATCAAATACACTCTGAGAAGCTATGGTGGCACATAATCAAATGCAGGATTGACAACATTAAATAGAGGAGTGCCACTGCCACAACTGAAGTCCATGCAATCTAAGAATTCTCCGAATTGCAGGACTTCTGATGGACATCTCATTTCATTTAGCAAGGCTGCTGAATTTTGCGGATAGAATGGACACAATTGTCATACAAAAAAGAGAAGGTAATCAACAAAAGCATTCATAAGAATCGAGAATTTACAGGACAGTTTTGAGCGTGATCGTGCATATACGCATTGGATCGATTGTCTAAACTACTTGGTTTTGCAGAATTCATCATATGTGATTTTGTATGGATTGTTATCTGTTAAACTGTTCCATGTAAAGACTGCAGGCTTCTCTTCTAAATCAAGGAATACTAGTGGAAAATATCTAAAGAATATCAGATACTCTATCCAATAAGATTCAGATGTCAGCATGCCTTATGAGCACCAGCAACCACGACAAATGGAACAGCATGTCAATAAATTATTTCAACCCAAAAACTTAAGTTTTTAGGTGAAATTTTAGGATATGATTTATATTATTTTTTAACATACCCTTTCAAGTGAAAGCTCTTTGAACTTGAAACTTGCACAGGTCCACTTTATCTTGTGTTTAATGTTTATCAAATAAATAGGTATGATGAGATTCGAATTCGTGACTACTTGGTCATTAAAACTTTGATACAATGTCAAAAAATCATCTCATCCCAGAAGCTTAAGTTTTTAGGTAAAGTCCCAGGATATGATTTATATTATTCTCTAACACAACATTCTTTCTGGTAGCAAAAGCAACCATGTTCAACCAAACAGGACCTGTGACGCCACGACTAGCTATCACGGCATGAACTCCAACCACAACCTTTATAATAATTCCCAAGTTTAGGAAACCTAAATTATTTTAAAAATATTCTTTTTCCCATGTTTCCTTATTCGTTTCTGTTAAAGATTGCTTCAGGAATGCCATAAGTCCACGTTACCTTCCTGTTATACTAGTTTCAGTTTTTTATGATTTATTGCTAGTAGTTAGCATTTCAGTTTTTTCTCTTACTATATATCTGTAAGGATGTCTATCAAATAAGATAACCAATCAATTATCCTCGCCCTGCAACACATTAGTATTCTTATTCTTGCAGTCCTTTGATTTCTTTCTTTACTTCAAAACTATCAGTTTCAATTTGGTGTCTTTCCTCTCTTTTTTAAGGAAAAACTTAATTTGTGAGCACAATTTACAATATAATTATTTATGGCACGCCCTTTTTATTTCTGTACGCAAAGAAAATGTCCACTTCCTGTGTTTAGAAAAGAAAAATGTTCATTGAAATCTAAATAAAAATAAAAATTATGAGTTCATAGATTCGAATTCCTTCTTGTTCACGAGGGGAGGTCTGAAAGACCTTGAATCACATGATAGGCGCAAAATATGCTTTCTCAAAAGAATCTATAAGGTCAACAACTGCTAGTATAATTTCACCTGAATCGTCAGGTATCTGATGTAATTCGATCCAGTTGGATTGGATTCTTCCATTCCTAGTGACCAGAGAAGTATGTCGGCTTAGTAACTAAAAAGAATTTGCTTGGAGAAGAGAATTTCCACCTGAATTTTTTCTGCTCACCAATTTCATGATCCCCCGAGTTCAAACTCAATATGTTTTCTCTTGAATTGAATCCCTCGAGTCCAGAAACATGTCTGATAAATATAAATACTCCCTTCCATTACTATAAGCTGGATTAATTTGAAGTTAAATATTAAAAGAAAGAATGGGGATTAAAACTTGCTAGAAAAACAAATAAAATCAACTTTTACATTACATCATTCAACTAGAGTAAGTCAAACAAGTATTTTTGAGTAATAATACATATCTACATCCATATGGGCTTACGGAGCAAAATGTGCTTCAAGATCAGGTCGTAATCTGAAGGACTCAACTGGTGCAGAATCTTCCAGAAACGCTGCAGCCTCGAAGCATTCGACAGCCTCAAGTGCTGATGCACTGACATCAGTCTTGTAGAGTAGTCCAAGGTTGTACCATGCAGAATGGTTTGTTTTGTCAAGTCGAATAGCATCGGTGAGAAAGCTTCTGATAATTGGTATTGACTGACTGCCTAGTCGTCTGAGGATACAGGCAGTGGATACCAAGCTTGGGACATGGTTGGGTTCCACATCTAATGCTGCCCTGAATGCTTTCAGAGCTTCTTGATGCAAGCCCTTTGCTTCATAGAGTAAACCTAACATAATCACCAGTTCTTTTGTTAATATTTTAATGTATTAGAAAGATCTGGCAGAACATTAATTCACATTTTGCTGCAGAACTGACTTGTCTATAAGCAACTTGTTTTAATTTGGTACCCTAAACCTAAAAAATCTATACATAAAAAATGACATATATGCCAGCAAGCAACATAGTCGACTAAAACTGAACTTTCAATATGATTTTTCCACATTACAGAACAATCCATAGTTTTAAGCAATCTTATGTTTTGGAGCCATTTCCTAACATTATTCATTCCACAGGCTTACCAGACATTGATAAGCCTAGCTTCAATTGTTTTGGCGTACGAGGATGAAAGTGGTATGTCGGTGACTTTATATACTTTCCAAATAAGAAATGGACTTGTAAGAAAGGTTCTAGGAACTATTCTGGTCGCAGTTGAAGTGTTTAAGTTGCAGTTAAGAGACGCAGCTTTTAACATGTGCTTATTAGCTTTTAACATAAGACTTTGGGTTGAGAGGAGCTAATAAGCAGAAAAGGGATCAAATCTTGCACATAAACTAGACAACCTATATATTATATGTAGCTGTAGCCTGTATATCAAAGACATGATGAAGGTGGGAGTGCATCATTTATGAACATCTAATCACCTGTTGAGTGCCATCTTGAAGCAGAATATGGACTGATAATCTTGGATTTTGAAAGACAGGCCTCAGCATCCCGCCACCTTGACAAACTTGTGTACAAATTAGCCAGATCATGCCATGTTTCCATTTCCAAACTCCGATCACTGTTTCTCCGATTCTGCAAAATTATATATATGTAAAAAACATTAAAAAAAAAAAATGGGAAGCATATTCGTGCTATTCAATACTACTATTTTTGCCTCAGCACAGACTTCATTGGGTTCAAACCCAAACTCCAGTTGTTTTCACCTCTCAAGGCAACGACAGAAACCAAAAGCTTTTCAAATTCATACAGTACTTTGGGCTCCGTAGAGAGTTGATGAGGATTTGATCGTTATTTACTAGACAAAATTTCAAGAAATATTTCCCATGAAAACTTCCTAAAACGTGATAAGTCTTAACTCTCACCTCAAAGTTGAAAAACATAAATTTAGTTGCAAGCACTGCTCACGATACCATAATCTATTTCTAGTTTCACAATCTAAATAATCATAGATTACTTTTGGGAAATTTTACAAATTTTAATATAGAAAAAAGAAACATTTTCATTGACATTCAAAGACACTTTTGTATTTCGAAGGCTGTAAATATTTATATTTTTGTGCATTACAAATAATTACAAAAAATATGAAGCAAAAATTTCTTATTCTCCAATTTAAATTTATTTTCTTCATTGGAAAAGATCAAACAACTATGTTCCTGGTGATGTTACATTCAAACAACTATATGATGGATTCCAGTGAATAAACACATGGGGAATGCTAAATTTAAAGAAAGCACTTCATGAGAGTTAAAAAATTAAAATCATATCAGCAAATGAGCGAACCCTTGTCTTCGTTAAAATACTTTCCTGATGTATGTCCAATTGAGAAGAAAATAAATTGTATATTCTTTCGAAACATTATGCTCAAAGATTAAGACATGCTCCCATTTCTTTAATGCTGCTGACTTTTCTGCTTAGTGAGATATTTACAATTTAAACGTCCTAACATGTTTTTTCACAGTGTCACCATAATAGGCATGATGGGTATGTAAATCAATCGTACCTTTGGCAGCTTCTTGCCAGAACCTGAGCTTTTAGTTCGAACTTGGACAATAGCAAGCAGATAAATGTAGGTATCTATTGCATTCTGTAATTTCCCTTGTGCAATTTGGAGTTTAGCTTTTGTCCGCAACAGCTCTCCTTGATCCCACTTCCCAGTTTGATCTAGAGCAGCGTTAATTACATTCTCTGCATCAACAAACTGTTTTTGAGCAGACAATATTCGCGCCACAAGGATATAACTTCTAACATTAGACCCAGCCTCAAGTTTTAAAAGCTGCTTTGCATGGTAAAGGGCAGTATCCAACTTTCTCTGCTCAGCATTTTCTAGACTGAGATGGAATATGATAGACGGGTCTCTTTCTCTCATCATTTTTTCAGCACTTTCCAGCACCTCAAGTGCTTCAGTTTGTTTAGAAATTCTCTCTGTATCAGAAGCAACTGATCTGGATTGAGTTGACAGTAAAATACCCTGTAAGCAGTTTGCAACACTTGCCATCTGGTCGCATCTTCCATGCAATTTAGAGAGCGCTTTGCAAGCATAAGTTATCCCTTCGTCCACACAAATCATATTCGTTGCGCAAATTTTTGAAGCTAATAATAATTCCAAAACACAGTCTGGGTTCTCTCTGTTATTCAGCAAATTCCTCAAAAGATTCAAAGCAATCATTTGCTCACCCTCTCCATGGTAACAGAGAGCAAGAATGCTATATCTTTCTCTCCTTTCCATGATCCCTGGAATCAACTCCTCCACCTGATGGGCCAGTGCTCTCTGTTCCCCTGAAACAGATAGTGCAAAAGAAAGGTGGTACATGATTGTCGGGTCCCACTCAATCTTTTTTGCAGCAAATTTTCTTAATAGAACCAACAACAGAAGAATAGCCTCTTCTATATTGTTTCTTGGTACAAAAGATCCGTCCACCTGTGAACGGAGATTAGGAGGGCTTGCATCACAACCGCTATACAACAGAAAAACAGCAAATTCCTTTTCTAACTTTGTTGTGGTCTCCATATTCAGATTCCAATTATATAGGAGAGCCCTCCGGTATGACAAGATAGCTTCTTGGAGAGACCCAGCAAGTTTCCATAACTCAGGAAGCAATTCAACAGCTTTGTTTAGAATATCCTGTAGCTTCCAATCTGCAGAAACACTTTCTGGTATGCCTTCTGGTAATGCAGACTCAAGAGTGTCCAAAATCACTTTGCATGACCGAGCAGCTTCTGCAAACATAGGCAGGAAGGAAAGTTAGCCATAAAGAAAAAATAATATATACATCACATACAGCCATCTAGAATCCTTTCATCTCATATTTTCATCATTTGCATCTGTGCGTGCATGTGTTCATGATATAAGAACATCTAAACATACATACATTAAATAGCTTGCTGCATACAAAATAACCCATAGAGAAAACTTAGGTACAATAGTTGTAAGAACCAAGCAACAAGACTTTTTTTCTTAAAACAAGCAAAAGTGCCTCTATAATTATTTATTTTTTATATTTGGAGCCATTCGAGACTTGAGATACCCAAGCAAACTACATTAAGAGAAGCTTGCTGCCCACTGACAGTCCTGCTACTGCAGGGTCTTACAAACC
The DNA here is from genome assembly GCA_964019445.1 of Populus tremula. Taxonomy (NCBI): domain Eukaryota; kingdom Viridiplantae; phylum Streptophyta; class Magnoliopsida; order Malpighiales; family Salicaceae; genus Populus; species Populus tremula. The sequence goes on along the minus strand of CAXHTJ010000018.1, from coordinate 11,475,209 downwards.
AGTGGCTCTCCAAAATCAAACCACAGCATTTGGATCCCAAAGTTTCATTGCACTAAACTAGAAAATATAAAATGGAAAACGAAAATAAGGTCAGAATATACCTTCAAAACGTCCCAAACCCTGCAATGATTTTACTTTGAGATAAATAGCTTCAAGAAGTAAACTAATAGCATGCATCGACATGGGTGGCGCAGCATCACTTTGAGAACGGCGTCGGTTTTGTTCACATCTTCTAGAAAGGGAGACTTTAATCTTAGAAGTCACAGAAGCAATGTCGATTCCTTCAAACACATGAAGTGCTCCTTCTATATTTCCTTTTTGATACTCGAGCCTTCCCAATAATGCTCTTGCTTCCTATAAAATTAGATGGCCTCTTAGCCTCATGAAGTATTGTGAGGTTACATTATAAAATTCAACAAAAATACCAATTTCAATGATGAGGAAATGCAGTAAGATGTGTCAAATAAAACAGAAACAAAGCGTCAAATCTTATAAATGAGCCAAAGAAAAATGCAAGCCGCAGGTGAGTGCTTCAAATACACTTTCCCTTTCTTCTCTTCTAATACTTTAATTCGATATTTTTTTCTTATTGATGCATCCATTAGTTTGACCTTGAATGGGATCGGACCATCTCAAATAACATCACGAGTTTAACATTATATGCTTCATCTCAAATTACACACGCATGCACACCACACAATGCTGCCCCCAAATGGTTATGCTGTGGTTTCATTCACTGCAAAATGGAAGTTTTTTTGGTCACCCTAACATATCAAGGCATCCCCATTATCCACACCTAAAAGGTGCATAACAGCTAAATCCTGTATATAGATACAGTTCATTGCACAGCTTTTTTCATTGTCTTCTTCACATATTTAATATGAAAATTTAAACAGTTTATCAAGTCTATTGGCACTAAATTCTGGCAGAGCAAAAAAAATGATAACAAAGCCTTATTTCTTTACCTCATAGTTGAGATAACCACTCTCACGAAGGGATGACTCTGCTTCTTCAATGTTGCTATTCTCGATCTTTATATCTGCCTCAGCAGCTCGTGATGAATAACTGGCCGAATAGTCCCGAGTTGCCAAGGACTCTGAAGAAGAAGCCATGTCATCTAATCTTAGCTGCTCCCCGGAACGTATACACTTCATCATCTTCCACAATCTCCCTCTGATGCCAGGTCCCCGCCTTTGTATCCAATTCTTAAGTCTCATAACGTTTCATTACCCTAGATATTGTTCCAAAACAGAATCAAAAGCAAAACACACAAAATCAGAATTCCTTGAGTAACTTAAACAACAAAAAAATAACTAAGCTCTAATTGCCTGCCATGTATTCTATGATCATGAACAACATGGAAGAACCTGAACCTGTGAACTCTCAAATACATTGAACCAATACGTTTTTCTTAACAAACATATGAAACCTACATTGCCATCCTAATCAACCATGACTTGAAAGTCTTGGTATCGCTTTACACATTTCAAGCCCTTGAAACCACAAAACTGAGAATTCGAGCATCCAAATTATCACTTGAAATGCAAAACCAGCCAATAAATTTGAATTCTTCTTCACCAAAGCCCACCACATAAATAAACCACCCAGACCTCAGCACCCTACAGGCTAAAGAAAAGTAAAAAAGGGAGTAGAAAGCTCAAAAACAAGAAAAGTCCAGCTAAACCACTCAGATGACTTATTTGCAACAGAAAATCAACCACAGAACATGATTGTAATGAAAGGTAAAGTGGGGGAAGTAAAATAAACCCTTTACCATATAGACAAAGAAAACAGCTGGGATCAAAATAACCATCCAAAAGAAAGTACCTTTCATGGCAAAAAAGTATTGACTGAGCCCACAACACATCAAGACTTTCACGGTACATCTCCACAATTCAACAAAGAATCCAAAGCTTCTTTCTTTACCCTTTTATATTTTACTAACCGTCCTTTTCCTTCCCTCAGAGTGTGGACTTCAATTTCCTAAAAGTTAATTTTATCTTGAGAGCTATTTTCCAGTGTAGTTGTTGAAGTTTCAAACAGTCCAAGGAAGCATGAATGAGCGGAGTTTATTTCAAAGGTGTGAACAGAGGGAAGTTTTTGGATCATAATTACACATTTATTAATCAATTAAAGTATGCATTAATGTTATCAAAAAATATACTTTATTGCACAGCTCATGCTATTGGTGAAAGAAATGGACATGGGACCCAGTTTGAAATCCACCCTTCACGCTCTGGTCAACTGCAGCACTGTCCCCCACAATAATTCCTCTCTCACACACGACTTTGCTTTGCTGTATTTTTCTTGCAGTAGCAGATACTTCAGGCAACTGGCGAGGCCAACAAGCCTTTTAGGAACAAAGACACGGCCAAGTAAGCTTTTTTTTCTGAATTAAGGTTAAGCCAGGCGGCTGTGCTCTGGTGAGTGGGTATGTTTTTATTACTCTGTTTTCTAGTGCTAGCTGTCTCATGAATGCGATGCTCTTGAGATTCAAGGATTGAAAAGGAAAGGGAGAAGATTAACCCACGACACCAAAATAATTAGGTTTTTTATGGTTCATGTAAAGCACTTTATGTTTTTTTAATCATTTTATCGAAGCATGCAGGCCAGACGCATGGTTCTTTACTGTCTTCTTTTTTTCCTTGGTTTTTTACAGTCCGAGAAAAATTTACAAAATTCATAATTTTTTTTTAATTTTAACATGGTTTTTAAATGCTATTATAAGTTTTTATTTAAATTTTAATAATTTTACTTAATTATTATATATTTTAAAAACTTTAATCTTTTCATTGCGTATAATATAAACATACTATTTTAAGATTGTTAGTTAACTTGTCTTAATAATTATAAAATATTTTTAAATAAAATAAAAACATTATCTTAATCAGGATAATCAAGAGATATATTAATAATAAAAAATTATATTGACAAAGAAAGCATTTCAACATAAATATATTTTTCGGTTTAATAATAATGACAAAAAGTTTTTCAAAACTTATATATTTTTTAATTAAAAAAAAAACTAGCCTCCTGCGACTTGGCTAGAACATACAAGCCAGTTATACACTAACCTTGCATTTACAACTCGACAATTAAACTATTATACATAAAATAAAAACAACTACATAAGCAAAATGGTTTTCAAGAAAATAATAATTGAAATGTCATTTTTTTCTCTCCTTTTATTCTAACAAACAAACTCATGTTCTTCTATGGATATATAACTTGATTCTTAAAATAAATAAATAAAAATCCTTGACAAAACTTGTCATATCTTTTTCCTTCGTTCATGCATAGAACACAATATTTTCATGCATATAACACAATATTAAAGAGCACCCATAACCCTTCACGTATGGTCTTCCTCTCCACGCAACAACTATTCGTAGCTCTAAAAGTAAAGTCGGCCTTGTTTTCGCTAGGTTGAAACTGATCATGAGTATGTTTGAAAAACAATGTAAATTGTGTTTTTAAAAATTTTATATTTTTTTTATTTAAAATGAAAAAATAAAATATTTTTAAATTATTTTGATGTGTTGTCAAAAATATTTTTAAAAATAAAAAAAACTTATTTTAATATATTTATAAACAAAAAACACTTTAAATCGGTATCGCTACTATAATATCAAACAAACCATATGCAATAAATCCTAACCCATCATGATAGGATTATTATAGGATCCAACTTGATCGGTCTAAGTTTTGCGGTCCGGGATAAATAAATTTACATAAGTCAACTTAAATTTTAATAATAAAAAAAAAAACATTTTTTTGTCCATAAATAAAAAAATCCTAAGTAGACATGCTAGGTCAAATCTCGTGATATTTATGAAATTGTATAATACTCATCTTGGATATCATACAATTTTCTATCAATAAACAAGAATTTTACTGACTTGTTTAAAAAAATATCCAGTCGACATGCCAGGTCAATTCATGAAATTGTATGATACCCATCTTGGATACCAAGGCCCAAGTATTTCTTATGATCTGATGCCAACCAAGGCCCATTATGTATTTGTTCAGCCATCATTAATTAGCCCAAATTTAAAATGTTTTCATTTACTTTACCCCTGAATGAAGGAAAGGTCCAAAGACGAATGTTTAGGTCCATTAGAATGACTGGAGGCCCAGTCTATGCTGCCAAAATTGCCAATAAACATAAATATCAAGAAAACAGCCCCCTCAAAAAGAGAAAAACTAAATAAAAGTTTAATAAGAAAAAAATTTTATATAAAAAAACTAACTCGTTGTAACATAAACATAAATGTCAATGCTTATTATAAGTGATTGTTTATACATATCTATTCGAATTAAAAACTTGCATGTTTTATATTTTTAAAAAATAAATGTTTTTATTTTTTTTCTTGATTTAAATTAATTTTATTTATGTTTTAATATAAGCAGCCGCTATTGCAATAACAAATATGTTATGAGCGATGAAATAGACATCAGTAATGAAATGGACATCGGAATTGTGCCATCAAGATTTATTCTCTCTGTTTTTATATCAAAGAGATGTTTAAAAATATAATGGTGGTTGTATTTTTAAAATGTTTTTTTTAATATATTAAAATATTTTTTTTATTTTAATATTAGCATGTTAAAATAATCTAAAAATATTTAAAAAATTAATTTAAACTAAAAAATAAAAAAATATTATTTTTTTAAAAAAATATTTTTAAACCACATAATTAAATGGCTGAGAGGCGAATTTTTCAAAAGGCATAGACCACTCTGATTATTTATGAATGGCGTATAGACCCATAGCTTTCGTCTTTAATCAGCAAAACATTTATTTGGGAGGACATTCCTTGACTCGCCCAGCTCTGACTCCTCTCTTTTATGGAATTGCTATTATTATTAAATAAAATTAGGACCCATTTTGATAATGACTCTCCTTCATCTCATGTGTAGCTTAGCCGTAGCTCAGAATTATATAAGTTCACATTTGAGTTCAAGAGAAAGCAAGAGCATATAGGCCTGCAAAATTATTGGAAGAAATTAAGTATAATAAATAAAATACACGACCGGAGAAACAACATTTATTAATTAAGAAATCAATCATCATGATGACGATACAATAAAAATACTAGACAAATTGCGTAGTTGATATATTTTTATAGGGGTCTCTCTTTTTTTTCTTTATATGAGATTGCATGCATGCAACGTATAAAGTTTAGTGGTGTCCGATTCCTCCGCCTCCACCGCCTCCAAACCCACCACCACCACCAAACCCACCTCCGCTGCCACCTCCTCCCCCAAAGCCACCGCCAGAACCACCTCCTATTCCTCCTCCAACACCTCCACCTTTTCCAAACCCACCACCAATCCCACCACCAGATCCACCTCCAAAACCACCACCTACTCCTCCACCTTTCCCAAAACCTCCACCAATTCCACCTCCGTTTCCAATCCCACCACCAATGCCACCGCCCTTTCCAATCCCTCCACCTAGATCTCCTCCTTTACCAATTCCACCTCCTAATCCCCCACCTTTGCCAATGCCACCACCCTTTCCAATCCCACCACCTAGACCTCCTCCCTTACCAATTCCACCTCCTAATCCCCCACCTTTGCCAATTCCACCACCAAATCCTCCACCTTTCCCAATACCACCTCCGAGTCCACCTCCTTTTCCAATCCCACTACCAATGCCACCGCCCTTTCCAATCCCTCCACCTAGACCTCCTCCCTTACCAATTCCACCTCCTAATCCCCCACCTTTGCCAATTCCACCTCCGAATCCCCCACCTTTCCCAATACCTCCACCAATGCCACCTCCTTTTCCAATCCCACCACCTAGACCTCCTCCCTTACCAATTCCACCTCCTAATCCCCCACCTTTCCCAATGCCACCTCCGAGTCCACCACCTTTCCCAATACCTCCACCAATGCCACCTCCTTTTCCAATCCCACCTCCAAGTCCACCACCTTTCCCAATACCTCCACCAATGCCACCTCCTTTTCCAATCCCACCGCCCTTTCCAATCCCTCCACCTAGACCTCCTCCTTTCCCAATCCCACCGCCAACTCCCCCTCCCTTACCAATTCCACCTCCTAATCCCCCACCTTTGCCAATTCCACCACCTAATCCTCCACCTTTCCCAATGCCACCTCCAAGGCCACCCCCCTTTCCTATCCCACCCCCTACGCCACCACCCTTTCCTATCCCACCACCAAGGCCACCACCCCCTAGGCCACCACCATTGCCAATCCCACCCCCAAGGCCACCACCCTTGCCGATCCCACCACCAGCACCACCGCCTAACCCTCCGCCACCTCCAGCACCACCCCCAAATCCCCCGCCTCCACCGCCTCCGCCACCAAAGCCCCCACCCCCACCAGCTCCCCCCCAAACCCACCGCCCCCACCAGCTCCACCCCCAAACCCACCACCTGCACCACCTCCTCCGCCAAATCCACCACCAAATCCTCCACCCTTTTCAATACCTAGGAACTTCTCGTCCTCATTTGTAACAGCCACTACATCTGTAGAAAGCACGCTCGCTACGAGCACATTAAGACAGAGCAAGGATAACAAAGCACCTTCCCTTGTAAAACGTACCATTTTGTTTGTGATTTGAATGAGAAAATGATGGATGTGAGCGGGGGTCTTATAGGCGCCCTTAACAATTTGATTCTGCATTAAATTGTTTTCAACCACTAACTGTTCGCTACATTAACTCATAAATACTCCCTTAATTATAAACACGCGTTTGGTGCAGCTGTAAGATGACAAGACTCTCGTTTTCGAAAGTATGCCGTCAAACAATAGCATGCATTATCGTGCTGCTTTTTCTGCTCTGTACTTGTTGCGTCTCATCAACAAGATATACCTAACCATAATGCACGATATATTATTATTCTATTTCATCTTCTTTATATATATATATTATTAATTTAGGTATTCATAAAACTTATTTCGACTCAAGTAATTTTATTAATTTTAAAATTAATAATTATATAAACTTTTAATGATTTTAAAATTTATAGAACTCAAATAAAAAAAATTTAAATAAAAAATTCAAAACCTAATTAGTTAAATTATACTCTTTATAATTAATTTTAAATATTTCTTTTATAAATCTTTGCATAGATTTAATTAGTTTAGTACTTTGCATATTATTTCTTGAAGTAAATGTGACTGTATCGTAGTGCACACTGATTAGTTATCTTTCTTTTTTTTTCCTTGATGAACAGATTTTGGCGTGGTTTGAAGTTATATTACAAGCAGTGTTTCATGAAAAAAAATATTTAAAATTAATTTTATTATATTTTTAATATGTTTTATGTGTTAATAAAAAAAATAAAAAATATATATATTTTTATGAATTTCCTATAAAAAAAACTATATACTCCGAACAGACTCTTGGATATCTTTGTATCCAATGATGTGATCACAGGACTGATCATCCATAAGACTTTCGGACAATTATGAAAGAATGCACCTTATCTTGCCTTCTTTTCACGATTTCGGGAAAACTTTCAATTACATCAAAATCTTAAACGAAAGTAGAAAAACTTGTTAAAAAAAAAATGCCTCTCGGCTTCCCCTTCTATTTTCATTTCATTGCCTACCTAGATGTATGTATGTATGTATATTATATATTATATGTTTAATATCGTGATGTAAGGTTTTCTTAAAAAATATTTTTTATTTAAAAAATATATTAAATAAATTTGTTTTAGATTTTTTATATTATTACATCAAAATTATTAAAATACTAAAAAAATATTAATTTAATATTTTTTAAACAAAATGCATTTATAAAATATTTTAAAAAAATAAAAATTATCATAATCTTAAATATTTATATTATCAGATTAAAAAACTAATACAAATATATATACAAAAATTATACTCCTGCAGAATTTTGTAAAAAAAAGATTTGGAACTAGTGTGCAGAATTCTCGTGTAATTGCTTACAATATTTAACTTTGTTTAAAAATAGAGTTGGGTTAATTTTTAAAGTTCTTTTTATTTTTAAATATATTAAAATAATATTTTTTATTTTTAAAAAATTATTTTTAACATTAATGTATTAAAATATTTAAAAATATCAAAAAAATATTAATTTAAAATAAAAAATAAAAAATATTAATTTTTAAAAAAATATTTTTAAAATATAAAGATAAACAGGTTTATCAATGAAACTTTGTGCATGAACAAACATTTTGTGCTGTCAAAAAAAAAAATCAAAAGCCAAAAAAAGAAAGAAAGAATCTTTAAGCTCCGAATCACGTGCTTGGTAGATGAAATATTTATTGCTTGCTTTAAAAAGCTCTTTAATTTTCAATCACATTCAACTCCAATCAAAGAAACAATTAATAAATACAGCTAACAAATTATCCAATTTTTCGTATTATATGCCAGCTAGCTACGTGCAAATGTCCCTACATTCATGTGCATGCCGATTATATATTTATTAAGAGCACGTACTCCTACTCTATATAAATATTAAGATCTTATTCTAGTTTCTATACTTTATTATTTCCTAAATGCGCTTGATTAGTTATATTTTAAAGTTTAGAATATAACAACTTTTTTTAAATAACATGACAGTGTGACACGTGTAACTTATTCCTAGTCGTCGGGTTCTTATCTACGAAAGAGGATCCAATCCAAGTGTTGTTAAAACTTAAATGTGCGCCTTTTAATTAGGTTCAAGGCACGTAAGACTCGTGACGAATGGATTTTTCCAAGAATTTTGAAATGATCATCTGCCTCTATGACTTTTAGGCCCCGTTTTTTTCCATGATAATACTTTTTTAAAAAATATTTTTTTTTTTCAATGTTTGGTAACCTTCAACAAAATTGATTAAGGGAAAATTAAAGAAAAAATTGGTATTAAATAAAAAAAAAATGTTTTCTTTTATTTTCTTTGAAAAACATTTCTCAAAACTTTTTTTTAAAAAAAAAAGGTGAAATGATTTAATCATTTTGTTATTTATTTTCATGAAACAATCTATAAAATTAATTTTTTAAAATTTTATTATTCTTTAGTATTTTTATCTGTTAGATTTGATCTATTTTTTTATTTTATTTAAAATAATTTATAAAATTAATTTTTTTTAATTTTATTTTTCTTTAATTTTTTTTATTTTTCATATTTGATCCCAGCTCTTTTAATAAATTAAAAAAAAAACAGCAAGTTATTTTTCAGGTTATCTGTGACATAAAAATATGAGCATTAAAAATACTTCAGAGCTGACCTATATATGCCACCCATTCGCAAACAGAGCTGCACCAGGGAATCCCTGTGGTCCCTTAATTTGCATTGAGTTAAATGGCCTGCCGTGGAAATATATATTTATTTCACACACACATAGAGAGAGAGAGTATTATTTTAAAAATTAAATGTATATGAAGTGTGAAAAGATAAGAAAATCATATCCACATTATTTTAAAATATGGGTGCATAACTTTCTACAAATTTTGGATCAAAACTTAGTCAAGCGTGTTTTTTTTTTAGTCATGCCCAAAATTCAAAGATCACAGAATGCAAAATTAAAAAATGTATAGACTTTTAGATTTAAAATTTAATATAATATTAGAATCTATAGATATTAAATTTATCCAATAACTTGATAAGTGATTTTAATGTGCAAAAGCCTAGGAAAAAGGCTTTAATCGCTTCAACAAATATCATGAAAAAAATTGTTTTTATCGATAGTCTTCGTTCGTTCACCCGCCACAGCACATCTTGTATAATTTCTATAGTATACTGTTTTGGTAATTTTACCATTTTTTCTTATCGTATTTTTTTTTATTTTTTTATTTCACAAATTTTTTAGCTTTGTGTTTCTATACACTCGATTTCAACTTTCATCATTTAGTTGATTTAAATTTAAACTTTTTAGTTAAGCGAGTATATTTTAGAATTTCAAGTTATGGCATGAAAAATTAACTCAATTTAAGAACATTTAGCTAGGGGTTATTTTAAATTTTTTTTATCATTCTTTTAAATTAATATTTTCATTTTTAATGTTATTATTCAATATTTATTTTATTATAGATTAAGATTTGTGTTCTTTTATATACCTTTTGCATTTTTTATTTATGTGGTTGGGTTACCAATGTATTTTTATTTTTGGGTCTTTGTTAAATATATTTTTTCAAAATAATTTTTTTTTGAATTAAATAAAATTAATTGATTGAATATAAATATATACTCATCATTTTATTTTGTTCGGTGCATTGCTCTAGCAAATTATGTGATATTTTTCAATGTAAACTTGTATCTTTTTGTAGTGAAATTTCAACCATCTTAACAAAAAAATAAATAAAATTGGAACGTAAATGAAAGTCAAGAATTTCATGGAAGCAAGAGCACGTCAATCTAGAAGGAAATAACCTCTGTCCGATGAGGGTTAACTTGCAGTTGAATTAAATATTTTCTCCATGCTTCTCCGGCGACGTCAGACATGATGTTTGTCTGATCTCTCTTGGATATTGCCGACAGGTTGGCTAGTGATATTTACAGGCAATCGGAACGTTAATGACAAGCAAGGGTTTTGGTTCAGCCACCAAAAAAAATCAAAGAATACTATGCAGGAGGTGCCTTTTCCAAAAGAAAACCAGCCAGAATTTGCGGCTACTTTGGCTTCTTAGCAATATTTGTTTTTTAAATATAAGTGAAAGAGTATTTTTTTAAAAAAATATTGATCAAATAAAAAAAGTTATTCACGTCACAATTAAAAAATACAATATTAATAATTTATTGCTATTCAAAATCATGATATTTTTTTAAAAAAAAATTATGAAATGGCTGGATATGAGAAGAAAAGAGAGAAAACAAAATATTGGATACACATTAAACCTCTAATTACAACACAAACAATACAATAAAAAAGATTTCGATAATAAAAATGCAGCGATATAAAAAAATCATCAACGTTCACACGACGGTGTCACACTTGTAGCTCAGAGTTGATGAGTGACTTACTTAACTTTGATGGCAAGTGTCTCACTCGATTTTTTTAAAAAAAAATTATTCATTTTCAGTACCTAAATATTATTTTTTGTTCAAAATATAGTCTAGTCTTGTAACGAAGCGCGAACATAAAGGTCATTATCTACTAAACTACTAGGCCAATCTCATAAGAATTGTTCTTTACCTTTTTATTATAAATATTTATTTGATATTGTGATGCAAAGTATTTTTCTAAAAATATTTTTTATTTAAAAATTTATCAAAATATTTTTTTAAGATTGTTTTTATTTTTTATATCAACACATTAAAATTATTGAAAAACACTAAAAATATATCAATTTGATATTTTTTATATTAAGCGCACCCAAAACGCAATGTAAAATAACCTTTACACGGTATGTTATGATCATTGTTTCATGGTAAAAAAACCTTACACCAAATCATTTACTCTTTAAATATGTTTAAATTCAAAGAAAGAAATAAATAGAAGAAGAAGAAGAATGTCAGTAAAACTCTTTTCAATTCAAATAGAAGGTTTTATTGGTTATAGAAGAAACATTTAAGGAAGAGATATAAATGAATTCTCTCTTAAGACATAAATTATTGTATCATCCTACTATTTCTACGAAGCCATGATAATGAATCTGGCTTTAAGTTTTTCTTTTTAAATAAATTCATTTGTATTTTATCAGTATCAACTCTCTACACGGAAAAAGACTCGATAACTTATTAAATCATACTCTTATTTTTTATAATTATAAATAAAAAAATATAGAATGTTGTTTTAAAAAACTATTAAAATCACATTACATTTAAGGTTTTAAGTATAAATTACATAAATATACTATATATAATGATCCCTTATAATAAAAAAATGTAGTGTGACATAATGTCTAATAATGAAGAATTCGAAAAACAATTATTTTGATACTATCATTCTTTCAAAGAGTTAGAGAATTAGAAAAAAAAAAAAAAGAGTTTTCAAGGAAACGACTTTCCTTTTCAATTAGAAAAACATTTTTTTATATTTCTTAAAAATATTCTTTAAAAATAGAAAATATTCCACAACTAAACATAATCAAACAACCAAACATGTTAGTCTTGCCTCTTCCTAGTATCTTAACGCTACAAACGAAGCCCAACTAGAACTTCGCTGGGTTAATTCCAGTAGACACTCCGATTAACATGCTTTCCCTTGATCGCTCGATGGGCCGGTTGAGGAATATAGGAGGCGGCCCAAATAATTAGCCTTTTCACGGCTGGTTACGGGGAATCGGTACGTTTGCTCCTTGGTCCTTATCTTTCCGTTCGTGTATGCTCGAGATTGTTTGTTTATGATGATTTTTAAAAATATTTTTTATTTAAAAATATATTAAAATAATATTTTTTTTATATAGTAATTGAATCCACCCAGATGTGGCATTTCTTTTCACTTGTTAGAGAAAAGAGATTGATGTAACTCCTTTGCTTTGATTTCATTTACCGTCTTCTATATCTGTTGCAATTATATATAATGAAAACAAAAGATAAAAAGGAGGAGGAAATCTACAGGCATTCATTTCTTTCTTTAATAATGCATTTGATTGAACACTACTCTTTGTCCTTGAGGCTTTTCTTTGATTTTTGTCTCGAGCTTATTCTTGATGATTTTAATGATGTTTATTCATTTTTTATTATTATTAATATGAGTGTCCAGATTAGCTTGTATATATCTCGACTAATCTCATAAATTTTAAAGTTAACAATTATATAGATTTTCAATAATTATGAAGTTTATGAAACTCGAACTGGTGATTACACTCTTAATTATTTTTATTAGTTATAAGCTTTACAAATTTATATTGACATATAGGATAAGAAGTTATTATATCACGAATCAAATTCCAATCCTAGCTATATATTTATTCTTCTTTAATCCTTGTGAGTTATCAACTAGGTTCAATGGATTCGTTTTAATTAATTATCATGATCAGCTGATTATTTATCTATTCGGATTTTCTCTCATTCTTTATTATAATAAATTAAGGACATGGATTTGAATTTTATTTACAAAAAGAAATATTTATTTCAATTTTGATGCATGTGTGCAACCAAATTGAATTAAAGAGACCCGTCCTAAGAATTAATTAAATCGACTTCTTTGGTATGTAAGCTACAAAGTTATTTCATGCACTAAGATTTTAAATTGAATCAAAGGACTCCTAATCATATGAATACACATTGAGGCGAAGCAAGTGCGCGCGCATCCTCCATTAAACAAGAGGAGTGCCGTCCATGTTGTCCGAGCAACCTAATTAAACAAAGAATTAATGGAAATTTACCTAATTAGCATGTGAGAAACGAGATTAACTAGCCTTGCATTAAGACGGACAAGGATTTCAGATAACTTATATTACTCTTTCTGTAGAAGAAATAGTTGAACACGAAGGAGATGGTTTATAGGCACGGACCAAACAGCAATCAACGTTTAAACAACTGTAATCAAGAGAAGATTGCTAGTCTTATTAGAGCAATCGATCTGCGTTCTTGATGGCTAAATTGATGCGGCCATCTTTATGATCAAGAAGATGAAGAAAAGGTTCCAATGGCGTGAACATGAGCATGTTAAATATTCCTGTTGTTTTACGAATACAATTCGTACTGAAATTTGCATCTTTTATTCAAGAATCAAATGCTACTCCATCGAACCCGCTTCCCCTTTCGATTCAAGCACGCTGGCTTGTCGAATTTGTTTGCGAGCCAGATCAGAAGTATCCATGTGGCTAGCACTTACCATATCATCCAAGCATCCTGCCCTTCGTTTAAATACACCGAAAACTTAATTTACCTTTTTTATTTTTCAAGTTTAATTTCACCTCTAACTAAAAAACAATCTCACCTCATTTTCCCCGACGTTTCTGTCATTTCCTCTTTCTATATATATATATATATATATATATATACACACACAAAGGTTCTCTTCTCACCCCTCCCTCTTCCTTCTACTATCTCTCTCTCTCTCTCTCTCTCTCGACTTCCTTTCCATTCAAAGAGAAGAAAATGGTGAAGTTCTCAAGGGAGCTCGAAGCTCAACTAATCCCAGAATGGAAGGAAGCCTTTGTAAACTACTGGCAACTCAAGAAGCAGATAAAGAAGATCAAACTCTCACAGAAATCCAAACAACCCCAACAAGTTCTTGACCGTGAATTTGGTCTTTCCATTTTTGATCCCATTCGCTCCCTCGCCAAAAATATATCCAGCAAGCTCTTCCACTCCGATACCGAAACCGAAATCATTCAGGTATTTGACAACTTAAGAAGACACACATACACACGTATATCATGTGTGTATTGTACGTGTTAATGTGAAATCCTGTATCTTCAACCTCAATAAGTAGTTAACTTGGGCTTTCGAAGTGAGCTCTTTAATGTATAAGAAGTGGGGGTTTCTGCCATTAATTGTTTTTTCCAGTTCACAAACCGAGAGATCGGAGTGTTTTGAATAGTTTTTGTCTGTTTTTTCTTCTCTTTTTGGGACCAATATTAACAAAGCAAAGTGGCATCGAATTATTCATCAAAAAGACAAAAGCTGCATCAATATTGTAGCAAAAGGTATCAGTTTTTCCGATATGAAAACACATGCACCGATCTATAATTCCTCCTCTCTATTTCTTTTTCCATGATTTTTGGGTATCCTCGAGTTTTGTTACTCATCCTCTGTCGGTCTCAGCTTACCGTCGTGCCAGAAAATATTTGCTTTCTCGACAACATTTCAGGTGGTTTTTGGTTTTATTTAAGTAATCTTTTACTCCCTCATTTTTAGAGTTCGCTATAACCATCCAAAGTTCAATTAATGGGTCCCGCATCCTTAGTACAGCATCTCTCACATTTGTTTTGAAGTTATATAACGACATAGACGAGATAGACATTATGATATAAGAAATATATTTTATTGTGCTTTTTACCTCAAAAATATATATCTTTATCTTTTTTATATATATGATTGTTTTATATATGTCTAAGTAACGAGTATCTCCTCTAATTTAATTAATTAATTTCTCTACTGCGTAAGTGGCAGCTCTTCTTTTCCTCAAACCCCCACTAAAGATTAATTGGTAATGGTTTTACTCTATTGTTGGATACGGTACTCGAGCGAGTCATAATCCAGCAAGTGCGGTTCCTTTTTGGGTTTTTTTTTTCCACCCAGTTTTGTTATTTTTCCAATTCGATCTCACGAAATCAAGGAAACGGTTATATAGGGTTCTTGTAGTCACGATATTATTGTGAATAACATAGAGAAGAACAAGGACTCGACGAAAGTTTGAAAACAAAAGAAAATAACCAATGAAAAAGCTCACCAAAAGGCAATGATGTTGCTGAATTTTATATCTAAACATCAGTTTTCCGGTGGTTAATTACAGGCGAGGAGCAAGAGCATGGAGGATGGTGATGAAGAAGTACTGTACCAAACCGAGCTTGTTCAATTGTTCTCCGAAGAAGATGAGGTATATATTAAGTGGTCGCATGGCCCCAAAAGGTTATATCAAACTTGTTACTCACTAGGTTTTATATAGCTTCCTAAGTTTGTACATATATTTAAATTCATTATATTCTTTAATTTAGTTTATTTTCTGTCATTTCCTTTTTTGGCACGGATTTTCTCACGTAGTTTGCCAGTTTTTAATCAAATTATTATCTTTGAGAGTTAATTATACAAATTAGGAGGGGAGGAGGCATTTTTACAGGTTATGATTTCTTTGTTTTTGTATCTTTGCACTTCATATTTTAGGTGGCGGTGTTTTTTGAGAGCCTGGATGGAGAGTTAAATAAAGTGAACCAGTTTTACAAGAACAAAGAGAGCGAATTTCTTGAAAGAGGAGAGATACTTAACAGGCAGCTAGAGACTTTGCTGGACCTCAAACGGGTTCTCAACGAGCACCGTCGTAACCCGAATGCCGGAGTCCTTCCTCTTTCTTGCTCATCCTCACCACCTCGGAACTCCTTCTGTTCTGGTAACTGTCGTTTTTCTTTGACATACTAATAGATTGGAGTAGATACTATGAGATTGAGACCTCACCGTTTGAAAGTACGTGAAGACTCATGGAACTTGGGTGCGTTAGCTAGCCAAGTAGGTGGGCAATACATAGACGTGGCTAAAGGGAGATTGTGAACAGCTTGAATCAATTAATGCTCTCTCTTGTTTATTTATGATGATGACAAACTATATCGCCAACAGGATACTTTCCAGAAACGGAAAGAGGCGAGTCGGATACCAGTAATCCATTAAACCAAGAACTAAAAATTGACTCCAATCATTTAATTTAATTTACACGGGAAATCGGATCTCTAACTTTTAGGCCTTCGGAATACGAGAGAGAGAGAGATGAAAATTTAATTTCAATTAGGCCTAGAATTAGTTTTGCATGCACGTCTGTAGTTTCTTAATTGCAAATTATGAATTTACTTTTATTACCAATGTTATACATGCAAGCATGGCAACGGTTGATCACTGCACCAACACGAACAATCATGTATAAAACAAGGATTTAATATGATTTTAATTTGTATACATAACATTTCCCTAGTGTTATTACGCAGAAAGCGCGAGTGAATCAAATGAGACCTCTGCAGATTCACAGATTGATGAAATCATCGCAGCACTGGAGAGAGGGCATCAATTCGGCCACAAGAAAAAAAACAAAGAAAGGGAAACCTAAGATGGCGATGAGGATTGGCATTCCTGCTGCTGCACCAACACGAACGATCACGGCTGTAACATCAATGCTGTGGGAAGATTTGGTTAAAAACCCTAAAAAAGAATTGGGTTCTGGAGATTTCATTAATAGAAAGAAAATCCAGTGTGCTGAGAAGATGATTAGAGGTGCATTTGTGGAGCTCTATAGAGGCCTTGGTCTACTTAAAACTTACAGGTTCATTTTCACACCAATATATATAATTCCTCGTCATCGTATTATATATTTTGTCTCATAATATCCAGTCTTTTAAGAGAGGACTGCATGTCTCCGGTCCACTTCCTAAAATCGACGGACAGATCTGCCATTCCATCATGGCTTTGATCATTTGAACAGCCACTCCAACGTCGTCACAATAATGATTGATTTTGGACGGAATTGAACACGGTTGTAAAATATGGGGGTTTAGCTAGATAGTACTGCTACGAAGATAATTTCTTTTATGAACTTGCATATCTTGATATATAAGCTTACTTATTTTTGGCAGCTCATTGAATATGGCGGCCTTCACGAAAATATTGAAGAAATTCGACAAGGTAAGGTGGTCTTACCTCAGCTTTTCAGTATATATGTTCATGTATGCATGGAAGAAAGACGGGCATTTTATATTCTAAAAAAGAAAAGAAACAAGAAGAAGAAAATAACTTTAAACCAATATTGTTCCTTTTTTTATGAGTGGGAAATTATATTAATCAAAAGCAACCGAAAAGAAATACAGAAATAAGATATTAAAGTACGTAAAATAATTTTTATGAACAAAAATAATAAAAAATGATAATTAATTATGTTGATATTGTAAAAACTGGGTATAAAAAAGTTTCTCAAAAACATTATATTTTGAAAGAAATAGGCTTAAATATTTTAAATATATATTTAGTTAAAATAACAACAAAGGTATACATCCCTCCAAGGAAACTGCGAGGATGTGTACCTTTGATCATTGCCAGCAAAATAAAAATAAAAATATATATATATATATATATCTTCCGAAACCAAACCCCTTTCTAATATCAACTCGTGTTGGAGACAATAACATCGATATATTTTCTCACATGAAGAATGTGAGACCACCAAATATCCTTACCTAATTAATGATTATGTAATAAAAGGGATTGGAACATATATTTTTATTTTTTTACTTCTAAATATCATCAATTGCTCCATCTTTCAACTATCCCGATCGAATCTTACATCTCCTTCTACATAAATACTTTATAATTGAACTCGTCATCATTAGTAATGAACACAAGAACAATATATATAATTTATCATATATATCAAGTCATTTTTCTGATAATCTTACGCATATAATAGTGATGAATGCAATTTCATATTATCTCACTATGTCATCTGCATAAACTTCATGAGTTAGTGTTCATAAAACAGCTGAAACTGGGATTTTTCACACATAAACAGGTATCTAATCAACAAGCATCAGCAAGCTATTTAAAAGTAGTGAAGAGATCCCACTTCATTAGCTCTGATAAGGTAACAAGACATTATCATTATTTTGTCATAATGTAGAAAGATGCCTTGCTGTTGTGCATATGGTACTCGGAATTGCATCCTTCGCCTGCACATGATCATACTATGGTGTTATTATTCTTCACCCACTACCTCATATCTATAACAAAATGTACGTGGCAAGGATATGGTCCGGCCATGTTCTTTTTGCATGCATGATGACTTCTGGGTAGCTCTCCACAAATATGTAATTTGCATTTTGTTTACTCAAGTACATTTGGAGAAAGGGATTAATGGATTTCTGATGAGGATTATGTGTAATATTATACTACTTTACTGATAAGGTTGTGAGACTAATGGATGACGTGGAGTCCATCTTCACAAAGCACTTCGCCAACAATGACTGGAAAAAGGCGATGAAGTTCCTGAGACCCCAGCAACAAAAAGAGTCTCACATGGTTACGTTTTTTGTTGGTAATTTCTCTTTCTCTGACACACACCGACAATAATCTTTACCACCTCTCATCACCTCGTTTAATTAAGTTCATTGACAAGGCAAATCCATTTTTGGTAGGGTAGACATACTAGAGGAAAAAAGGCTCACAAGGGTTAGTATGAGTGGAGAGACTTGACCTAGGATTTTAGAAAGTATTTTTTTGTAAAAATATTATATATTTGATTAGCCTTTCGGTCAAAATATGTCGCGCATAGAATTCCCATGGACTAGTCCTGGCAGTGGCCACTAATCCCATTAGTGGAAATAACCCTCATCAGCATGGTTTATAAGTGTCAGTAGAAGTGGACCCACCAAACCAGTGCTGCTGGTGCTGTTTCAGGAAGATTCATGTTTTTTATTATTTATTGATGTTTTTTTTCTTTTGTTGTTGCTTTTTGCAGGATTGCTTACTGGTTGTCTTGTATCACTGTTCAGTTTATACGCAATCTTGGCACACTTGGCTGGTATTTTTAAGCCAAATTCTGAAAGATCATACGTGGAAACTGTCTACCCTGTTTTCAGGTGCTTATTGTGAACATTATCTTCAATCCACGTGGTAATTCTTCACATAAATTCTACACGGTTTGTAACAAAAAAAAAAGTTTGGAAGAACTTAATATGCCTTAATGGACTAGATGACTAACATGGAATTCCTTGTAACTGGATTGACAAGAAATGAAGGATTTATTGAGAAGTAGGATAGTGCAAATTGTAAGCAACGAAGCATATCCTTGTTCTCATGTTTATACTATCCAAGATAAGATGATTTGAATCTGCAGTTGATGGACTAACTGTGATGTTATGCAGTGTCTTTGCCTTGTTAAGTTTTCACTTGTTTATGTACGGGTGCAATCTCTTCATGTGGAAGGGTACAAGGATCAACTACAATTTCATTTTTGAATTCCAACCCAGCACAGCCCTCAAGTACAGAGATGCCTTTCTCATTTGCACCGCTTTCATGACCTCGGTGGTTGCAGCAATGGTAATCCATCTTCTCTTAAGGGCTAGCGGTTTTTCACCAAACCATGTCGATGCCATTCCTGGGATTCTCCTCCTAGTAAGTGTTACTGGTTCCTGTTTGTAGCGAGCTGTTACAAGTTTTCCTACTCTGTACCAGCATTGAATATTTGCTCAAGCAGAAGTCGTTTTCCTTGGAAGCTCATCAGAACTGCAATTGAACCTCATATTAAACTAGAGACTGGAACTGATCCATGTATTTTTCAGATTTTTGTTTTCGTGCTCATTTGCCCTTTTGACATCTTCTATCGTCCAACACGTTATTGCTTCATCCGGATTATACGAAACATAGTCTGCTCTCCATTTTACAAGGTATATATCATACTTGTTTACTTTGTTGAGCGTTATAAGAATTTGTCAGTGTAATAACCCAAAATTCTGGTTTTTGGTTTTCTTGATTACAACATATTTTCAGGTTTTGATGGTCGACTTTTTCATGGCAGACCAACTCACTAGCCAGGTGATTTCTCTTAGCATATAATTTACTGCTTAAAGCATTGAACTTCTGTATATTCTTTCTCTTGATTTCAATTAGTTTGTGGCTTGGCTAACCTTCCTCTCGATTCTAATACAGATTCCATTGTTGAGGCACATGGAATCCACAACTTGCTACTTTCTAGCTGGGAGTTTCAAGACACATAGATATGAAACCTGCAAATCCGGAAGGCTATATAGGGAGCTTGCTTATGTCATTTCATTTTTGCCTTACTATTGGCGTGCTATGCAGGTATAATTCCCCTTAACAACGACGCACTTTTCTTTCAAAAATGCATGATCATTTATTTTTTGGTCACTCAAAGCCAAATTCTTTATCTCCAATTAATACATTTTCTTGCCAATGAAAGTGTGCAAGAAGATGGCTTGATGAAAATGACCTCAACCATTTGGCTAACATGGGGAAGTATGTTTCTGCCATGGTGGCAGCTGGTGCGAGGATAACTTACGGTAGGCAGGAGAACCTCCTATGGTTTGGTATAGTCCTGGTTACTTCTGTGTTTTCCACAGTCTATCAATTGTATTGGGATTTTGTCAAGGACTGGGGCCTTCTCAACTCTAAATCCAAGAATCTATGGCTAAGAGATAATTTGATACTGAAGAACAAAAGCATCTACTATATGTCCATCGTGAGTTCTCCCTCCATTTAATCCTATTCCATTCAAGCGTTAAATATGGAAGCTCTTAACAGATCGAGAATTGAATTGCAGGTCTTGAACATAGTTCTTAGAGTTGCTTGGGTGGAGACTGTCATGGGGTTCCGCTTCAACGTGGTTGAGTCACGCATGTTGGATTTTTTATTGGCTTCTTTGGAGGTAATTCGACGTGGCCACTGGAATTTTTACAGGTACATTTTATTTCAATCTTTAGAAAAGTTTACGAGAAGAGCTTTGTGGTCTCTAGAGGCAAAATATCTATCTTCTAACATTCGTCAGAATGTGTTGAAACAGGTTGGAGAATGAGCATCTGAATAATGTCGGCAAGTTCAGGGCGGTGAAAGCAGTTCCCTTGCCATTCCGCGAGAGTGATTCTGATGGCTGAGATGTCCAACCATCAAAATGTATAGAATTTCCTTGCAAGTTCATTCCAGGTACAGTTCCTAGAAAGCTGACATAAATGGGCCATATGGGATCCACATCTTATAAAAAAATGCGCGAGTTTCCTTGTGATTCTTCACAGATCCAACTGATTCAGTGATTGCAAAGCTTTGAGTGTAATGAAGAAAGCGAGCATCAAGTTTACTCGGAATTATTATCTGCAATATTGGGAATTCTGACTTCGATTTGATGATATGAACGAAACTGATGTCTTCGACAAATTTTCATTTCCTGTGGTGATGACTTGAAGAACATCCATTGGCAGCTACAATATCCCCATGACTCGTCTTATATGTTGAGAAGTATAAATTTTGAAAAACTTTGGAAACTTTCAATAAAATGGCTGCATCGAGTTGAATGAAATGGATAGACTGCCCAAATGAATTTGAAGCACATTGAAGATCAAGAAAGACAGAAAAATTAAAGGCATTTTTCAGGACACAATGTCAGAATTGAAGACGTTAAAAGAAGAGCCTAGGTTAGAGAAAAACGTGTTTTTTTATTATTAATAATGCGATATTATTACAAATTTTTGGTATTAATCAAGTCTTATAATTTAATTCCTGCTGAAACAAATTATTTTCTTGGACAAGTTTAAGATTAACAGGATTCTCTAAGCTCTAGAGGACTGTTCTTTAATCTTTGCGTAAGGACTCTGCTATTTTCTGAGAGAGACAGTAAGCAGTGGACTGGATTGTGATCATTGGATTAACACCCACAGCACTTGGCAAAACACTAGCGTCACAGACGAACAGGCCTTCTGCTTCCCAACTTTCTCCATTCTCATCAACAGCGCCTTCTTTTTCATTAATCCCCATCCTGCAGCTCCCCATTTGATGGGCTGAGGAGTAAAACATCCAGTCCTCTTCCGGTGACAGTGCCCCCCTGGTAGCATAAACTGTGTCCAAAAATTCCTCCATATCCTCTTTTTTGATCCCTCTACATTTGATCCTCTGCCCATCGCTTCTATGTGTACCCACTTCGACAGCTCCCGCTGCTACTAAAATCCTCAATGCCTGCCGCAGCCCTACCTTGAGATTGTATCTGTCCGATGCATCAAAGTGATAGGATATCCTTCCCTCCGTCGTAACTTTTCCAGACCCGCTGTCTCTTACTATTGTTATGAGGTGAGCAGTTCTTGCATACTTCATCATTCTGTTCTTCATGTCATGCCCAGACACCCAGGGGCATAATACAGAAAATGAAGCAGGCCCTAATCCAGGGGTTTCTACAATTGCCCTTACAGTGGAGTCGCCTGCTACCACTTCATGAACTGCTGTGATTATTCCACCATCGTATACTTTCCCCTTGAACTCTGAATTTGACTCGGGAAAGTATCCCCAGGCCATTAGGACAGGGTGTAGATGAAGGTTCCTACCTATATTCTGATTCTTCAATCCACTAGAGATCATTAAAGGCGGTGTCAAGAGAGCTCCACATGCTGAGATTGTTACCTTGGCCTCGATTTGCAATCTTGTAATGATGTTGTTGTTTATAATTTTTGCAATCACTCCCAAGCACTTCTTTTTTCGTTTACCTAAGCCCTTGTTGTTTTCCAATATGAATCTCTCTGCTTTGCATCCTGTTAAGATCACTGCCCCGTGATCAACAGCATCAACCAGCCATGTACTATCAGTCCCTTTCTTCTCTCCTTTTCGACAACCATAACCACAAGAGCCACAATAATGTCTCTCTGAGGAATTTCGTGGGACGGTTTTGACGGGAACACCAAGGCGCTCGCACCCTTTTCGAAGTACTTGATTTTGAAATCCTTCCACTTCACAATTCTCTGCAACTCCTATTCTCGCACAAACAGTATCCATGGCAGAAAGATATTCAGGGCTGCCAAAAAGTGGAATTTTCTGGTTCTTGGTCCATTCCTGAAGCACAGAGTTTGGTGTTTTGATGGATGCTGACCAATTAACAACAGAACCTCCTCCAACTGCTGATCCTGCCATAATTATCACCTCTGCATCAGCACTTGTAAGCAATCCACCTGATTCGTATAGTTGAGCCAAGGAAGGGCCTTCCAAACCAGAATAATCCGTAGCAGTAAAGTAGTTCCCTTTCTCGAGAACAAAGACCTTTTGCCCAGAAGCTGCAAGAACAGCCGCGGCAACTCCTCCACCACAACCGGAGCCAACAATAACAACATCACATTTGATTTTACAAAGGTTCCTTCGAGGATCTCGCGTAACTTCTAGGCCTTTTTCTGTAAGAGAGCGGAGAAGGGTGGAGTCAGTTTCTTGATTCGTATCTATCAATCCCTTTTGAAGGGGCCTCTCTTTCGGAACCTGGTCTGGATTTTCATCAGTGCCTGCACAATATTCAATGGCTTCCCATGCTGGGTTGTCACCATTTTGACCAACCTGTAGAAGCAGATAAAGTTGGAGATCTTCAAGACTTGAAATAACTGCTACTGTAGAAGGGGGGTCATTGTAACCCTTTCATCTGTGATTTACCCAAGTGAGAAACGAGTGCAGTGCATGGTTAGTTGTTTGGATGGAGATGGTTGGGTGCATGAGTGCATCAGTTTTTATTCTTTATGGAATCTATATGGTCTTATGATTAAATGGGGCAGCTAAGACGTCAGTGTCATGTTGTTCGGTCGAATTAATGATGCTATATATGCTTCCTTTTCAAGCTGTTATACGAAAGGAAGTGATCAAAAACCAAACTAATACTATTTACTGATGAATTATTGGATCGGAGCCATGATACATTTCTGCATAAATTAGCAGGGTGAAGAGATGAACTCTCTTGCTATCAGGACTGCCTACACAAAATCACAGCAGAAAATCTTCATTGCATTCTTTAATCATATCCAAGATTGCACAGAATTGTAAGACTGAAAGAAAAATGGCAATGTGTGGTCCAAAAGCCTTTTCCTTACACTGAATGCAACAACTCCATTTAAAAGCAAGATGCTTTGTCGGTAGAGGTAAAAGGAGAAGGAGAAGTCACTTGCTTCTCTCTGCTCAAAATTTTGGCAAGAGAGGAGCACTATAGCTAATAATAGAACATCCCACACAGTATCGATCCTGGATAGAGATATGTTAACGATGTGTCAACCTACGATTAGTTTCTCTTTCATTTTATGCCTGTCGTTGTTGTAAAACAAGTAGAATGGTTGGCATTTCTTTTGGCCATATGCAACTCCACCTGCTCACTTGTCATGAGGTATTTGGCAGTATACTATCAGTTATTTTTTAAAATATCATTTATTTAAAAACAAATAAAAATAATATTTTTACAAAATACCAATGCTTGTGGTGATACCCAGAATAGTATAAAAGGGTAGTCATTAACTACTATTAACTAAGAAATTATCTTGGGCTTCTATGTTTTATGTCTGGAATAAATTATTAGATACATTCCTGATAAATTATTTTTCACTAATAAATACCAAAGAATAAGGAGCATAGAATCTTGCAAAGTGATGGAAACATTACCCGAGAGAAGAAAACGAAGACGCACAAGACCTTGACATAAACGAAGGCAGCTCTGATAGGTGTAAAAAACCTGCGTTTGAACCATTTCTGCAGAACCTTCTCCCTCTTATCCAAAGAGATGCTTGAAAAATTCTTAATGCAGAGCCATTTCTCCCCAAAACAAAGAGACCCGCAAAGCAAAAATGTACCCAGCCTAGTAGATAGAAGCCATAGAACCAATCTCACCAGGAACACAGCTTCTCGCAAACCCCTCTTCATCAAAAGCTCTGCAATCTGTGCAAGGCAAGAAAAAAGAAGAAAAAAAGCTGCCAATTTCAATAAACTCCTGCAGCCAATTGAATAGTTCAAACAATTTTTTTCTTTTTCTGGATTGGAAACAATTTAATTCATGAAACTATAACCGACACAAGTTTGTTTGCTTAATTTGTTTGTGTTCACCTATAATTGTGTGAGACAAGAGAAGTTAAGAAGGGGAGAATATATTGATTCTAAACCTCATCAGGCATGGGCGTTTGAGAGCCAGAAGCTCTGTATAGGGCCTGCACGGCCTTGGTAGGTTGGTTTTGTTTTCCGTCCAAAGTAGTAACCGGTGGCGGAAGAGAAGGCAGTATGGTTTCACATAGACTAGCAAGCGAATCCATCTCAGCAGAAGAGAGCCCATGATTGTGCTTGCTCTCTCTTGTTCTCCCTCCACTCAACAAAGGATGACACTCTCTTCTCATCTCTCCGTCACCTATAGAACTTCTCCTTCACCCAAACAGTAAGCGATGGTGTGCGCTCTCTGTTTCTATGATGTTGAAGTTGAAAGACAGCATGTTATATTACATGTGTCTTTGTACTCAAAAGTAATTAATAGGCTTAGCTTTCACCTTAGGTCTTTTTCGATGGGAAACTGGAAGAAGAAAAAAAAACCCTCTAGTGGCTGTGGAGGGACGCACCTGTAATATTGAATGCAGCGTGCAAACTGAAGACTTTTCTGCTCATGACTTTAAAACCCGGTCCAGCTCTAGGGGTATATTCAAGACATGGTTAATATGTGGTTAAAACCAGACCGAGTTAAAAAAAAAAAAAAAAACTTGATGTGACCCTGTGATTAATATAATTGACACGGTTAAAAACTCGATTATAATTGGTTAATTTTTATTTTTTTACTAAAATGATATCATTTTGACTTTTAAAAAAAAATTAACCCGGACAACCCAGTAATCTAGTTAAAATTCAGAACCCGGGTCTTAAACCAGGACAGTCACCGACCAGGTCTAAAAACTATACTTCTACGTATAAAATATAGGAATTAGGTTAAATAACTTAATCTATCTTTTTATGTAATTGGGTTATTAGGCAAGTTTTTCAGTATGATTTTATATTTTTACTTGTGTCTTTGTACTCTTGTATAATGTTTAGTTTTTTTATTAGGTTCTTCAGTCGTTTTTTAATATTTAAATTTACAAAATTATATTTTTTATTTTAAAATCACTCTTGAGATGTACAAGTATATAATAGAGGAATTCTCAAGATTGCTTAGAATGCTTTAAGAAACAATAAGTTTTAGAATTAGTCAACCATTACAATTTAATATAAATAGATAAATTGTATAGCTCAAACATTTTTTTTTTTTTTTTGAGAATGAAAGAGACAATTGTGTCATTTTGAATATATAATTGATGAAATGACATTTTAAGGGATTTGATATTATTTAGTGGCATAATTGATCTATGTGGTTATTTTATAGCTGCATATTTTCGTGGTTTTGTATGTTTTATTGAAACTGATTTTGATGGGTTTAGGTGGCAATGAATGCTGTTAATGTCTTTGTTCATTTTCTGGGCAACCTTGAAGGGACCATGAATGAATCCCGGCTTACAATTTACCTAATTATAAAACCCAGATTCTTCTAGAGTTTTTACTATTCTGTGTTAAAGAATAAAAATTAAAAAAAAAAGATGTGATTTAGTTTGATACGGTCAAAATCTTGATTTATTTATCATTTGGTTGATCTTAAAGTAAAGTTAATCAAAAAAAAATTAAATAATATCTTTCTGATTTAAAAAAAAAAAAAAAAGGTTAAAGTTGATCCAGTTATCTGTGCTACTCATGATACAAGACTTATTCTAAATTGACTTTTGGGTTGAATTTTATAGCTTTGAACCTATTCAAATTATTCTCCAACCAATCATATCTCAATGGATAATGCTAAATCTTACCTGAAGATTTTTATAGAATTCATTTTCTAGCAAATTCCAAAGGTCATATTTCGTTTTCCAGAAAATTTATTTTAAAAACAAGAGTCCTTGTCAAAATAGTTAAAATAATGGTAACGACTAGAGATCACTATCGTGAAATTTAGGTGGGAGCTCCATTTGAAAGGTGTAAGGAAACGCATGATGTCTTTTAAATCAATTACTAGCTTTGTCATGAATAGCAGTCGAAAAGGATACTTGAAAAAAAAGGAAAAAAAAAAAAAAAAGAGGTGTATTTGAGATTGTATTTTGAAAATGTTTTAGAAAAAAAATAATTTTTTTATTTGTTTTAAATTATTATTATTTTATTTTTTTATATCATTTTGAGTTGCTAATATTAAAAATAAATTTTAAAAAATAAAAAAATATTATTTTATATATTTTAAAATAAAAAATATTTTAAAAAATAATTATCATCATACTCTCAAACACATTGAACCTTATTTATTTTTTATGCTGTAGGGTTTTTGTTTTTTCACCCGAAAATACATAGTCCACGCATTTTTATTTGTGAAATTCTTAAGCACGCTATTCTGTTTTCTATGGAGTGGTAAGCACGATCCACTGTGGACGTGATCATGTATTATTTTTCGTATGTTATAGGTTCTCCAATTGTTTTTCAATAATTGTTAAAAATAAAAAATGATTGTTAAGAAAATAAATTATTTTTTTAATGTTTGGATATCTTTTATGAGCTGTTTTCCATATCAATAATAAAAAATAAAAAGAAACTAACAGTTTTTTTTGTTATTAATCTTTTTTAAAATAGTATAATCTTTTAGTTGTCAGCTCTTCCTTGGCACTATCTCTTGCAATGGTTGTTTTACTTGAATTATTTTCAAATATTTAAATAGTTGTGGTTGTTTTTAAAAATGTTTTTCGTGTTGAAATACATTAAAATAATTTATTTTTATTTTTAAAAATTTATTTTTAAGATCAACACATTAAAACAATTCAAAACATATAAAAAAATTAAATTTATTATAAACACGGGTTCTCTCATATTTCCAAACGCAGTCTTATTATTAATGTACATTATTTTTCAATTAAATTCAAATTATAATTTTTTGAAGACAATTGATATGATGAATCCTTTCTAATAAACCTTAATTCTATAGATTGGGAGTTATAAGACAAGACAAGTGAAAAAGATGTTGATACTTAGATAATAAGATGAGATTAATTAGTCAATCATCTAGAAAATTAATTATTTGTGTAGTGGTTATTTATTTAATGTTATAATATATAAGGTGCTAACGGTTTTGCTATCAAGTAAAGATTTAAGTTAGTGTGGTTTGTAATTTAATCATCACTTTCTAATCCATTTAATATCTTTCATTAGTTTTTTATTCACATTATTCTCGCTTTATTATTTATCCACGATGGCGAATTTCAGGTAAACATTTACTGCTTGCAAAATACACATAATATAATATAATACTAGTACGTTTGCCGGTGCTTCCTGAAAGTTGGACTATTTTATTTCTAAATTTTAAAAAATATTGAGTAGATTTGTTTGATAATATTATTAAATTCAATCAAGCAATTCAATCTAGAAATCTACTAACCCAACTTTTTATTTAATTCGAGTTTCATATTAAACCGAGTGAGAACTAATCTAAAATGAATTAAAACAATGTCAAATTAGATCGACTTCGGTCACCTTGCAATTTAAGTTATGAACTTCAATAGGCTTAATAACTTTGTTATTTTTGTAAATTATTTTTTATTTAATTTTATGATGACATTAGATGTTTTCAAAATCGAGCATCAATTTTAAAAAAGATATTCATTTTAAATCATGATAACCCTATAGAAAGTAGAAATAAAATCTAATATTAAATGATGAAATTGAAAAAATAAATTTATATATATATATAAAAATAAACTAATTATACACGTCAACGAGTCCATGGACTTTCTAAAATTTAATATGTTTTTTTTTTCAAAACTATTATTTTAACTATATGATAAAAAAAAATGATTACATAATCGAGTTCAATTAGAGAAAAAAAAATACCCTGCTAAACTTGCAAATAGAAACAACTAGAGTTATCTCATCAAACTCGCAAATTGGATTATTGACTCCACAAAAGTTTAATAACCTAATTTTTTAAAAAATATTTTTTATTGAATTAATTTTTTTAAAAAAATAGATCATACTATGAAATTAAGATATTTTTTTAATACCAACTTAATATTAAAAAAAATTATTGCAGTAACTATATAAAAACAAATTAAAATAAATTATTTATTAAATTAAAAAATCAATAACAAATTTTTTTTAAAGAAAACACTATAAATTACTAGTACAGGGTACGACTAAAGAAACAGTGTTTTTCACCCAACCTTTTTAACTTTATTTATAATGATAACGTGATGCCTTTAATTCACCTATCCGGACACAAAGAAAAAAGGATCTCAAGTTCCTGCACACATCATCCGGACATTAATATAATTAGGTGTTTGTTTTTATGGTTGAATTTAAATTGAGGTTGGGTATAATTTAATTATAAGATTTAATTTTTCTTATTATTTTTTAGCTTTTTTATTTTATAAATCTCATTTACAAATCTCAATCTCAACTATAAAAACAAAATAAAAAACAAACACACCAGAAAGTAGACAGGGAAATAGAGTCGATATAAATGCTGCACAAGAGTGGTCCTTCGGTGTCTTCTTCTTGTAGGTGCAGACAGGACAGGTGATGCTATGCTACTTAGGAACAAACAGTTAATGTGGACGCCGTAAAAGACAAGTGATGGTACTGAGGAACAACACAGCCCCTTTGGACGCCTTGAAAACCGTAGCGTGCACCACCCAGAACTAGAAGAATAATCATGTGATTACTGATTTACACTTGGATAATAAAAAGGTTATATTCCGTTGCCGGGACTTGAACCCGGGTCTCTCGGGTGAGAGCCGAGTATCCTGACCAACTAGACTACAACGGAAAGTTGTTCTATGGGTCCAAATAATTTTATTTATATAAATTTTTCCCGATTACAAATAACATGTGAGTTTTTTTTTTGAACGTTTTCGGTTAATGGTGGAAGATGGAAAAACATGGCAATTGAGTGCTTTAAGCATGGCTTCTTTCTTTTTCTTTCTTATCTGATTGCACTGCGAGATGATCTCAAAACGTGAAAATTGTTAACAGTCTGCAATTGCATTGAAGAGTTTGGAGTTTTTGCCAAGAAACTACAAGAGCAATCTCCATGTGTTTCTGAAGAGAACTCTCAAATCTCAACTTATCTACTCAGATTATAGGGTGGAACCTGATTACCAATAGATCGAAGGAACCACAACTGTATTTCGACATAACCACTAACCACAAATTCACGTATGAAATCTTTTGACATCTGCAACTTGGGTATTGTTCGTGAGAAATGTCCCAACGGTATTTATAGAATAGAATTCCAAATAAACATCAAGCACGTCATGTAATAGACAACAAAACATAAACAACAGGGCGTTGTCACATTCACAGTCATCTTTTCTAGACATATTACATCAGCGGCAGGCAGGAACAGCACCTACAACAACCGCCTCCACAGTGCTGGACGATCTCTTGATACAAGGAGAGCACAGGATGCCAAGTAATCAAAAGAAGGGGAATCTAAGTCATCTGGCCCAATAACATCCTTGACCTTTTGAGTACTGCCAATATCACCAGTGAGAGACTGTGGTGCGTCATTTTTTAAGGCATCAAATGCAAATAGCCCCAATCCACAAACTCCCATTACAAGGTTTGAGTTCCCCCAAACCTGTGTTATAGCTGAGTAATGTGGGTGAGCATTAGATTCTGGCAGAGAGTAAGTGTTGACTAGCCTTTGCTTGCGCATTGAGAAATGTTGCACCTGGGAACAAGGATGTTTCTTCCCTGCAAACCTCGTATTGGCACAGCCAATGTAAATTGAATCTCCACGACTGAAAACCGATTGCACACTGGCACCTATTTTCGGTATCGTAAGGCCTATACCAGATGGATTGCGAAAGTCTAAGACATTTATAGAATCATGGGTGCAAAACACACCATCATTTCCTTCAGCTTCTGCAGAAGTTGCTCTGCGTTCAAAAACCAACATGAGGACTGGTAAGAGAAGTGTTCCATAGCCTCTTTATACAGAGTTAATAACCAGAATAAGTATATTATCACATATATTGTTATTAAGCGTGGTTTCCCCCTTCTAACACTAACCCCTAATGTATATCGGCACGTCAAAAAAAAAAAAAAGCAGAGCAAGCATACTATTACATATATGGCAGTGCAACTATCTTTATACACGGTACAATTGATTAGTAAATAAAACAGTTCAATGAGAGATACATGGAATCATTAAAGGAGAAAAATGATCAGTGGTAGACAAATCATGTAATCAGAGAGCATCACATGGCATTATTTCCTTCACCTCCTACGAAAGTGACCATTTCATACATTATCACATACTTTCAAAATGGTAGAGAACTTTTCTAGAGCATTGTCACGCATTTGTTAATTAAACTCAACAGTTACTGACCTATTCAAACAACCCATTG
Source organism: Populus tremula (assembly GCA_964019445.1). Lineage (NCBI taxonomy): Eukaryota > Viridiplantae > Streptophyta > Magnoliopsida > Malpighiales > Salicaceae > Populus > Populus tremula. The sequence goes on along the minus strand of CAXHTJ010000018.1, from coordinate 11,443,739 downwards.
CTGCTAGTGATTCCGTGTGTGCGAAAGAGAAGTAAGAGAATGATCAGAAGACAAGCAATGTTAAATTTCAGAATCAGGGGTTAAAATACATTAAGGATATGCCATAAACAATGAAACCATGATGATGTTTGACAGATTGTTAATTTGGTCATAAGCAAGATAGCTCTTCAAATGTGTCACAGCTACAAAGAGCTACTCCTTTCAAGTACAAATAATGAAAAGGGAAAAAGATAAACCACAGATAACATGAAGTGAATTGTAAAGAAAGGATTACTCTGATAAAAAAAATATATCTTCGTTATCTCAGAAGCAATATGGCTCTAAACATTTCAGTGAAGAAAAGCATAAAAAAGGTCTGTCTAAACATTACAAAATTAAGCACCATTTGATTTGAGAATCAATGTTGCAGATATTGTAATCTCTTTCTCCAGCTTTAGGAACGAACTTAACAATTTATAAATCATGTCTTAAGATGTTGATGAAATCTTGATGTGGCTTCTTTTTAGATGTTTTCGCATTTGTGATATGTGTAGTTACACACACACACAGTATAATGACAAATAGAAATGATTTTGAAATTATCAGAGGTTTTACCTTTGCCTAACCCCACCACCAAGTTCAGCATCAGTGTTGATCACATGAAGAGCTGAGATTTTTTGACCAGCCAAAGAAACAGACAATAAGGATTGAGGATTAACAGAGTTCACATCCCACACAGAAATTGTTTCTGCCTCAGCCACAACCACTTTTCCTCTGTTTCTCCACTGCAAAGGGCTTGAATAATCCATTGCTAGCACAGGTTTCTGCACCTCCCATTTCATTATTTGTTCTCCATCTCGAATATCATGTACTTTGACTACTTTTTGAGAGCTGGCAGCAGAGATCATAAGAGGTCCACAAGGTTTACACCACCATTGTCGAGTTTCAGGTAACAATATGCTAGACAAAGCATTTCTCCGAGATGCAGTATTGTTGGGTAAGGGACCAAGTACTGTTCTTGAGGCAGTTGTTCCTCCATCCTCAATGTGAAAAGCTCGCACATCTTTGGCATAGATATCCCACGAACAAAAGCCTGAATCAAGAGTATTCCCAGCAGATGCGGCCACGACATATCTCCCTGAGCAGCCATCAGCACCAGGTGCGCGAATCATCCAGCAATCTCTCCATATATTAGGTGAGACTCCTCCTGGGGGCTTGTATACAGCCTTCTCCTGAAATAATTATTAATCATCAGTGCACAATTAAATCTTGAAGAAAATGCAGCTGGTTTGATTATGTCATTGTATGCATCAATCTGCTCATGAAGTTTACGATAGTAAACATTATCTGCATGTTACTTTGTTCACACAAACATGTTTGAATGAAAAGAGTGGCAGAGAGAGATTAAATGAAATAAGCAGCAATCGGTAAAATCAGAAAGCTCAATAAATTGTCAAAAGTGCGTCTCTCTTTTATCCGAAAAGAAAATCAGAAACAAATGGATTCAATTCTTTAGGGAAAGGAAAGGAAACATGCATGAGATATTCGGGATAGTTAAAAATGTTGTTTTTATATTCTTGAGAAGTCTTTCATTGAAAATTCAGAAAATAAACAAGAAGCATGTCAGGGAAGACCTGGGATGCTGATCAGAAAAAGCTCCAAGCAAAATGGAAGTTCAATGCCAAGCAGAAAATTATAGTTCTAGTACATACCTCACAATTTGCAATATCATAAAAAGAGCAGGACCCATCATCATGAGTAAGAAGAATTGACTCTCCCTCTGACACAAACCATCCTCCTGTAGAATTTTTGGTGCCTATTTCTTTCACCTCATAGACACAAGTATCTTCAGTTTCCTCGCCAATCATGATTGTATTTCCATTCTCCTGGTCATCAAACTCATCAAGTGTTTCGTCAGTTGTAAGAACAATGTCCTCGCACTTGAGATTGAACATGTTTGAAGAGTCTTGCTTGCCTGAAACTGAACCATCACCCATTTCTTGGACCTCAAAAGACTCAAGACCCACCTTTGCATCTCTCATGGTTACTTTTTTATCCTCTTTACCAAGGGAATACAAAAGCTCGAATGCTTTTGGATTCTCTTCAATAGGACCAGAAAACTTCTCCCCCACCTTTAACTCACATCCAGACTCGTGACTTTGACAACTTGCTATAGGTGCCTTGAGTGATGTTCGGTTTCTAAGCAACTTATGATGAGGAAAGAGTCTTTCTTCAAGTTCCTCGGTATTCAACCCTTTAACCGAACTCTTCACATCCTCTACCTTCTCACTTTCACTCTTCTCCACGACCACAGCTGTTCCAGTATCATTCCCGCCACTTCTTGATGTACCAGTACCCGCAACATTTCCCATTGCCTTCTCAATCCCAGAAATTTTATCTTGAATATCTGATAGTATCACCTTGGACGCATCAGGGTTATTCATATCCAACATTTCCTTTGTCTTCTTAATGTCCGACGCAATCCTCTTCACTTTTCCTTCTAAAAAAGCGAGCTTATCGTGAAGCTTGCTTGGATATTTGACACCAACCTTGCTTCCACTTCCTTCATCACTCAACCCCTTATCTTTCAGGTTCTCCAAAACCTTACCTTTCGCAGAGGATTTCCCACTAGACTCTCTAAGGCTATCAGATTTAAACTCAGGCTCGGATTTCTCTGCATATAACTTATCGAATTTACAAACATTTGCAGCTTTTGAATCTAAATTTGAATCAAGCTCACTTGATTTTCTTAAATTAACTTGTTTATTACAGTTATCATTCAAAACTTTAAGCCCGCAAAGTTGCTTTTTACTTTCTAATATTTTCAAATCATTTCCTTCACAAAGTCCATTCCTTTTCTTCAATTCCACACTAAATCCACCATTCTCTTTCAAACCCCTAATCCCATTCTTCTTCCCTGCACTCGACACCACTCGTTGATCACTCTCCCCTTTAGAAACCCTAGAATCCCTAAATACCCTAATAAATTCAGATGGGCTTGGACTCCTACCTCTTGGCGCCGATGACGTCGACCACCGCATACGCCCTTCGCTACCATCTCCTACAGCGGCCTTGTCAACACGGGGCACTGGCAGGATTGAGGGTTTCTGGACCCGAGAGTTGGGCCTGGTGGGGTTCTCTTTGCCGGGGAGCGACCCTTTTATGGCTGAATTGCGGTTACTATCATAGAAGGTTGAGTTGGGGGTTGCGGTTTTGGTGGGTTTTTGGGCAGCTGTGGCGGCGGCGACACCATTTCGATCTCTTAGCCGACGAGCTGAGGAGGTTGACATGGATTAAAGAGATTTGATAAATCAATAAATTATGGATGTTTAAGGTTGTTGAACTGATTTGTGTACTAGATAGAAATGGGAGAGAATAAACGGATCTAGTAGTATAGATCTGTAATACTATGACGCTGTCATCACTGTCACTTCTTTTGAAAGGGAAAGGTTATTTTGAGCGGGAAATGTATCCCATTTTGAGTTTTCAAATGTTTTTGGAGGATTGTGCCTTTTATTTTATTTGATACTAAGTTTTTCTTTATATTTTCTTTATTGTTGTTAAGCCCACAGACTGGTTAATTTAACAAGGTGTTTAGGAGTGTAGTAGTTGTTGCTTTTTAAATACCTTTTCGTGTCGAAAAGTATGCTAATAATATTTTTTTTATTTTTTAAAAATCATTTTTGATATCAGCACATCAAAACGATCCAGAAAATATAAACCGAACTCAATTTTAACAAAAAAAATAAATTAAAATTGTGCAAAAAACAGGTTACACCGCAGTGCCAAACGGGCACTAAAAAGTCCCGGTTAACTTGCTCCTTCTTTTAATCTGGGTTGGATGTATAAAAAATCAATCAGAAATTAACTTCATCGACACTCCATCAATAATTATATTTATGTTTATTTTTGTATTTTAAAAATATTTTTTAAAAATTATTTTTAATGTGTTTTTATCAAAATAAATTTTAAAAAATAAATAAAATATTATCTCAATATATTTTTAAATAAAAATTATTATAAAAAGTAATTATTCTGATACCGTTATCGTTTATCTATGATCACATGTTAATTAACCATACATGAGATGTTTCAATTTATCAAATTCAATTAAGATTAAACGATATAAATAATTAATTTGCGGGTATGACTATTATGTCTATGTATAGAGGCAAGTTTTTGTGAGCGTTTGTGTGGCTATGTTTGTTCAAATCTTACAAGATATTTATTTAACAAATTCACTCAAAATTATACTATATTAATCAAAGTTCATTCAAAGATTTTGCGGAGGAACACAAGAACCGTAATTATATCAATGTTAGACTCACTTGGTTCCAAACCCTCTCATGATTTTTTTTATTTATTCACATTAGATGTTCAGGCCAATTTGCATACATCTTGATTAATCTCTACGAGTTTTGAAGTTGATGACCAGATAAACTTTTAGTGGCCATCAATATTGATAATCTAAGGACTCGAAGGTGTTGCCAGTAATGAAGGAGGGAGAGAGTGTTAGGATATTGTCATTATTGTGGCAGATAGTCCACTTCCACTCTGTATAAGTGAAACAACTTATTATCCATCAGTACAAAGTGGAAGCACAAATTGTGGCATAATTGATGTCATGTTTTATGGTTTTTTTGTCCCCTTCATGTTGACAAATGTGCTGGAGAAGCTTATCATTGATGTCTATAAAAGAGGCATGATTTTGGAGAGCAAAGATGAGCGAGTGAGAGTGTACGATATGAGAGATCAAGAGAGAAAGTGAAGGGCTGCTAATGGCAACAGTTGTAAGTGCAGTAATGTGAGCCGAGAGTTGAGTTTGAATGGATATAATCATCCTCCTTCATGTATTTGTATGTATCATTTTTTTTATCTCTAATAACATGGACCTCTCTTGTGGATGTAGGTAATTTGCTGAACCACGTTAAATATTGTATTAGCATGTTAAGCCTTCAATGGACAATAATCAAAACATCACCGGTCAAATTTCTCAACAAGAAGAACCCGGGATCCCTGATTGGATAAAAGTTAAAGCCACTTCACTCCAAATTCTCTTTTAGTTTTAAAATTTTAATCAAACCTAACAAAATCATTGATCATTTCTGATGGTAGATGATGGGACATTGGAAGTCACTACTCATGTTTTATGATCCAGTGGAGGTTGTCGGAGGTGTTGCCGGTGGATGATGGCATAAGAGAGGTTGCTAGTGGCGTGCTGGCGGCTGACTCACGAAAGAGGCAACAAGGAAAAATAGAGTGGAGTTTTGCTATTAAAAAGTGTTTTTATAAAATTTTGAATTTTTGATACATTTTAACTTATGTTTTAATATTTTTAGATTTTTATTGCAAAGTCAAACAAATATAAATAACTGAAATACATCTAACAATTTTCCAAAGATCATTGGTGCGAAGTTTTTAGTCCAAAGACTAATGATATTTTTACTGATAGTTAAAAAAGATTCGTATATTTCTGTTTTTTATATATTTAGGAGAGAAAGCTGGGAAAAAAACAAATAAAGTTAAGGTTGGAATTGATCTAATAATAAATATATAAGTTTTAGGGACTAATTTGTAGTTATACCAAAGGTGAATTAGTGGCATAGATCATAGAAGTCTTTCATTGGTGGGTCCAACGCAATCTATCCCTTGACGCTCAGGATCCCAAGTGTCCCCGTTAACTAAAAAGTCACTACTACCTATCTAATGTGGATTTGATTACGTTGAAGTAATAGTTGTTTTTTTAAAAATATTTTTATTTATAAATATATTTAAATAATATTTTTATTTTTAAAATTTTTATTTTTTTTATTAATACATCAAAATAATTTAAAAACATGAAATAAAAAAATTTAAAACTTTTAAAAATATATAACTAATCACATTTTTAAATATTTTTCTAGCAGATGAAATCAAATCTTTTACCATTCTAACATGATTTGAATTTATTTTTCAAGAAAAATAAAAATTTGTTAAAAAAAAATATTACAGTTTATACATATTTGTTGTTGTTATAGATTTGATATCTCATCCAAATTAATTAACATGTATAAAAATCTATTTGAAATTTTATAAAAATTCAGTAATTAAATTATGAGATTTAAGATCTAATAGTCATGAAAAAGAAACGAGACAAGTTAATGTAGTATAAAAAAGAACTGGAAAAAAATAAAATAAAAAGAAATAATAGATTATTAGGACTTTGTTTTCAATACACTTGATATTAAAATATTTCGATGAAAAGATTTTAATTATATATTAAAATATTACTAACCAAGATAATAATTAATTCTAAATTTTATTCCGGTTAATTACAACTTTGTTTTGGTTATCTTTTAAATTTCAGTTATAATCTTCTAATCAAAATTTTTATAATGGTACTAACCGTATAAAAAACAAAGTTTGGGTGCATCCCCGGTTATTCATTATTTCTGTCTCTTTTTTTCTTTTTTATTTCTCTCGCATCAACTAATCTCTTCTATCTTTCTTAGCTATTGGATATTGAATATCATCTTTTGGCCATTGGATCTTTATAGAATAATGGGTTGACTTTTGATCATGGTAATTAATTTGCACAAAACATGTATTTTAGTGTTGATCAAACCACTGTAATTGAGAATAGTGATATGCACAAAACCGATATTTATAAACGTTGCTGTGTTTAGATTATACTATTTTCCATGTATTTTTTTCAACACATGCCATTCTCCAATTGTTTTTTTCGAACTCGCTCATTCATTAACTCAAAATTTAATATGGAATAGGTTATTGAAAAATCCTATTCAAATAATATCATTTCACAGATCTTTTAAAATATTAAGTTGATATTAGTCAATTTCATTAACCTTAATCATTTTAGTTGAACTTATAACCCAACTCAAATTGTTTATTTTGTTTGTCAGTGTGGTTATAATTATAAATACTTTTCAAATAATTTTTTGTATCAAAATATATGCTAATGATATTTTTTTATTTTTTAAAAATTATTTTTAATATCAGCACATCAAAATAATTTAAAAACATTAAAAATATATTAATTTGAAGTTAATAAAAAAAATTTAATTTTTTCAAAAACACTTTTAAAATACAAAAACAAATAGCTAATAAGTTAACTTTCAAATTGAATCTTGTAACTATAATGCATAATATTTTTTTTTAATTTTTTTTTTAAAAAAAAATTCCACCAAAATAATTCCACATCTCTAAATTTTATATTTTTTACTTGTATTTTTATTTTTTTAGGGATAATTACAAAAAATCTTTTATATTTTAGTTTAAACTTTATTTTCTCGTTATACTTTCATATTAAGCATTACATCACAGGCCATACCAAATATTTAAATAAAATACAGTATTAATGATATAAACTATTATTAAACATGTAAATTACACGATGAGAAATGTATTTTATAAAAATACAAAGGAAAAGTGAAATTCAGACCAATGATTGACTGATTTTATAATTATCTTTTTATTTCTTTATTAAATGTCTTAATTTTTAGTTTTCTTTTCAAGCAATTATCTCTCTATTTTTTTCAATTGTCTTTTATATAACTTGTTAAACTGTTGATGACGAGTCCATTAAATAAACAAATTATCCTTGTATGGAATTCATTATTCATAAACAAGAAAAACAAAGAGAAAAAAACGAGAATTAAAATTTGAAAAGAAAAGAAAAGAAATATCTAATAATAAAGAAGTAAATCTTCCCATAGTATGAAAGTTCCACACCTTTTTTTTATTTTTTTTATTAACTTGAATATTCAAACAAGTTTGTGCGTGCATCAGCTAATTCCACGGGTTTTAAAATAAAGAATTATATAAGTTTTCAGTTGCTATCATATTATCAACCACATGATTTGAACTTAAAACCATAAGAAAAACAAACTTTCTAGTTTGAAACTTTTACTATTAAACTATTAACTAGATGGTCAAATTCCATACGTTTTTTCTTTTCATGGGTTATTACATAATCATAAAACACAAGAAAAAAATACAATGATGAAATAAATTGATGTCATGTCTTAGGAGGAGAAGCTGGGTGAGAAATTTTCCTCCCAAAACAGGATCCATAATAAAGATGAAATAAAAACATCTTTATCCCTTCTTATTTTGTTTTATTTTCAAATTTTAAATTTAATTTTTTAATTTCATAAATAGCAGGATCCATAATAAAGATAACACATATCTTCACAATAACCACATTAATAGCAATATAATAGATTCTTAAATAGAAAAATAAATACAGAGACATCCAATTAAAAAATAGACAGTAGGCACTAAAATAGAAAAAATAAAAATATAGACACTAGGTTAGAAATATCGTGCATATAAAAGCCCCAAATTCACTTCTACAAAAGTATGAAAAAGCACAAGAAAGAAAAAAGAAACACAAAATCTCCTTCCCCTGGCCACAAAAATTCCCACTTATTTATTTAGAGCTCTTTAAGAAGAAAGCCTTACAGCATCCAATAGAGAAAAAACCCATGGCATCTGTAAGCTCTCCACTTCACCCTCCATTGTTTTCTCTCTCTCCTCCTCCTCCTGCTGCAAAATGTAAACTTCCCAGCAGAGTTCACACTGTACAAAGAACTTCACCAAGTCTACATGAAACTCGAACAGGACGTGACAGTTCTTATACACGCCATCGACAGAGAAGTGTTGTGTTGAGGTCAGCTCTTGATGAAATTAATGTTCTGGACCCATCTCCGTCTTCGCCATATGAAGAGGGAAAAACTGAACCCATTGCTTCACTGAAACTCAAATTGCTGGTAATTGTAATTTACCTTTTTTTTTTTTTTTTCTATCTAGTTAATAACTCGATTCTGCCAACTGGGTGCTTCTTGTTTTCGTGGTTTCCATCTCATATGATTAATATTTAATGGCCAATCTCGATGTTAGTGATCTTGATTATGGTTCAATTACTTGCTTTTCGGTATCTATGGCTTTATACTTAATTGGGTTCTTTAATTTTTAGATTCAGATGCTCTGTACTGGTCATGGGGTGAGTGAAAGCTTGCTGTTGATTGTTTTTTTTTTTTTTCTTGGGGAACATAGGTTAAATTCTCTCGCTATTTTTGCTCGATCGATAATGGCTTTCTTTTTAGCATCTTACGCTTTGACCGAGACTAAGTCACCCTTCAAGGACATTTTAAAAATGCACCCTTCATATTGGTCTACGTGCTGTCCTGAGACTTGAAACCAGAAAGTCAATGAAAGGAACAAACCTCCTTAAGAGCAAGGCCAATTCTTCAGGCACATTAATCAAATAATGGATGCGTGCTTAATATGGTTAGTATTGTGTTTAGTTGTATAAGTAACTGTGACGAGGGAAGTGGGGGCGATGCTTATTGATCGGTGTATAATGCGTTCTTGGTGGTTTAAATCGATAGGATTGTGTAAAATTCTGTAGTTAGCACCACATCACAGTCAATGGTGTTTGATTAAATTGACTTCCTACCACAAGAACCAGTAACAATTACATCCACCATGTATGTATTTTGCTACCTTTGTTCTCTCAGGAATCTAGAACATACAAGCACAACTTCACTTGTACTTTCATGGTGTAAATGAGATAGAACAGGAATTGTAATTTCTTTCTGACTGAAATGTGGGTGAACGCTTGTTATGGGTTTTAGTTGTATAGATGGTCGTGTCGAGGGAAGTGGCAACAAATATGTGGATTCATGCCTGCTTCTTCTCTATATTGGATAACATAAAGTATTCTTGGCATCTATCAATCCTTCTGTTTCTGGTAGTGGAAAGTCATATTATTGTGTTGTATTTAGTAGGCAGTCACACCTCACAATCAATAGCATATGATATAATCAAACTTTCTACCTCCAGGAGAACTGTTAATGCTTGCTATGTCAAAAATATTATCCTAGGAGGTGGTGTCAAGGGAAAACATGGAACGATAAATATTAATATAACTGATTAATTCTCTTGCAATTGGATGGTTCTAGGGGAAGAATGGTGGTGCTTTTGACTAGATGAGTGCAGTTAGAGATACTTGACAGGGAAACGAGACCTCCTTGTGTTCTGTTAGGAGCTTCTAAGAGAGGCTGTTATAATATTAGAGGATTTCCATAATATTTTTCTTATGGTCACGTGGAGGAATAATTGATGTGATGTTTAGTTCCTAGAATCTCACACATTAGTTTTCACACTCTTTATGATTTGAACTAGTGCACGTGACATTTATTTTAATTTATGGACTCATTTCAAAACACCAGAAACATAGGCAAAATCTTGGATCCCTTTCTTTTGGTACATGAATGCCAATACAGACACACCAAGCTTATTTTCTACCTTCTAGGTTGCGTATTAAATTTTTCATGAATATTCTTACCTTGGCACTTACGTTTGATTGAATGCAGAGTGTTGTTTCTGGCCTGAACAGAGGTCTTGCTGCTAGTGAAGATGATCAACAGAAGGCAGATGCCGCCGCCAAGGATCTTGAAGCTGCAGGAGGACTAGTCGAACTCTCAAAGGATATCGATAAGCTGCAAGGGAGATGGAAGCTTATTTATAGCAGTGCATTCTCATCTCGCACCCTAGGTGGAAGTCGTCCTGGACCTCCCACTGGAAGGCTGCTCCCCATAACTCTTCAGGTGTGTATTTTGACCACTACCTATTGATCTGCTTTTCACCTAGGTTTGCATGTCAATGTTTGATGCTACCATTCTGTGAAACCTAGATCAAGGTGCAGTCCTTCAAGCACCTTAACTGGAGTAGTTTGTAGATCTCTTGCCAAATGACAGGCGTTCTTGCATGCTGTGAACGCCCATCAAAATGATTTTTTTTTGTGTGAAGGCCTCGTCTACAATTGTTTGGTCTAAAGTAACAATATTGTGATATCGTGTGTCATGGGCAAGTAGACGTGTCAAAATCATTTGGACTCGTGGTTTCCTGGATGTGCAAGCTACGCTTACAAGATACAATCTGCCCTAAATTTATTTTGGCTTCTTAATTAGGTCTTCCAAAGAATCGATGTCCTAAGCAAAGATTTTGACAACATCGTAGAACTTGAACTAGGAGCTCCATGGCCCCTACAACCTGTTGAAGTGACTGCCACATTGGCCCACAAATTCGAACTCATAGGTTGGCCTCTCGCTCACTTCTCCCTCTGTATTTGGTTGTTACTCTCTTTACTGCTATTATTTCGTGATATTCTTTTCCAGTGAACTAGAAAATAAGATGGATGCCTCTGCTTGTGTGGAGAACAGGATCGGCGAAGATTAAAATAACATTCGAGAAAACAACTGTTAAGACAACCGGGAATTTATCACAACTTCCACCCTTCGAAGTACCTCGAATTCCAGATGCATTAAGGCCCCCATCTAATACTGGAAGTGGTGAATTTGAAGTTACCTACCTTGATGCTGACACTCGTGTCACAAGAGGAGATAGAAGCGAGCTTCGAGTTTTTGTACTATCGTGAATTCTTTCTCTTGCAGTGCTCAAGGTTTTCAACATTCCATGGAATCCATTCAAGGTTTTCTGTACATGTGATGTGTCTTCCACATGTTACTGCTCTCTGTTATTTTGTAAATGATATCTTTTGGTGGTTACACACTCGAATCGTTGTATAATTGTAAAATTTTCTCGTGTAAATTTAGAACTGTCGACTGAATGCTCTCCGTGATCACTGCATTCCAACGGGTCTAAAATTCATGCTAGATGACCGATACAGGTGGCGTGTGGTGGTGTGCATCAACAACATTAAATAAATATTTATTTATTTTCCCAAAAAGCAACAACAATTCCTAAATCTGAATTATAGTTTCTAATTAAAAAACTATTTTCATGTTTTTTGAAGGATTTGTGTGGTTACTTGGGATAATCTGGTGGTTGGATTGATGGCGAGCCGATGGTGAACAATATCAATGCAAAAGGGAGGGAGTTTTTATAAAAAAATTTAATTCGATCCCTACTCATAAAAAGAAATGCAAATCAGCTCTTGATTGGGGTGTCAATTGACAAACATTCAGTTTATGCTGGTGCAAATTGATCAAGTTTAAGACACAGGGACCAATAGCCACAAACAAACACGGGAATAAAAATGTGATTTCCTATTTATTTATTTTTTACATGGGCTCATCAAGCCCTCAATTGTTTTTTTTTTTTTAATTTTAAAGTCCTTACTATAAATAAATAAATAATACCACCAGGACCACCATCAAATCATCACAGAGAAGAGGAGAAGAGAAGCGTCTCTCCCACCGCAGAAATAGACGTTAGAAACCATAACGGCTATATTCAATTTCAAACTTGAAAAACCCTAATTTCAATTTCAATTTCTACTGCTATTTTCTCTCTTTCCAACTCTTCTTTAGCTCCCTTTCTCTCCCATCTCTCCATCTTCCAGATCAAAAATCAATCTCTCTCTCTCTGAAAACTGAGTTTTTTTTTCACAGTTGCAGTCTTGAACTCTACAAGGAAAGAAAGAAAAGACCCATGAAAAACCATCAACAGACCTTAAATTTCTTGTCTTTTCCTTGAGAAAGTCACTTAAATCTCGCAATAATTCAGTCATTCTTGAATTCTTTCATTAACCCCTACAAAAAACAACTCAAAAATCCATATCCTTCAAAAACAGAGTCTTGAAAATTCTGAAAGCAAACACAATGGCCCCTACACCCTCTTCTTCCTCTTCTTCCAAATCGAATCATCCGCACCTCTTAAAGACACCGCAATCAAAACATAGGTTAAATTTCTCTTCCACAAGAACCCCAAGTCTTAATCCATCTCCAAACCCTAACTCCACCGTCAAAGAAACCCCTCAAGACCACCCGATCGAAGTAATTAGCAGAATACGAGATTATCCTGACAAAAAAGAGAAACCCAACTCCATCTTGCAAATAAACCCCGACAATCAAACTCTTCGTCTCCGTGCAGACATTGGGTACCGAGACTTTAGCCTTGATGGGGTCTCTTTTTCTGAAGAAGAAGACCTCGATTCCTTTTACAAGAAGTTCGTGGAGTCGAGGATTACTGGGGTTAAATTGGGTGCAAAATGCACGATAATGATGTATGGTCCTACTGGTTCTGGGAAAAGTCATACAATGTTTGGCTGCTCGAAGCAGCCAGGCATTGTTTATCGATCTTTGAAAGATATTTTAGGAGGAGGAGAAGAGGGAAGTGAAGGGGGTGATGGGGAGAAGATACGAATTGGCACTTTTGTGCAAGTTACAGTTCTAGAGATTTACAATGAAGAAATTTATGATCTTTTGTCAACTAGTAGTGGGGGTGGACTTGGAATCGGGTGGCCTAAGGGCGGCGGTGGATCCAAGGTAAACTTTTAGACAAGTTTAAAATTCGAAAAGTTTGATTAAAATTAGGTTTTGATTTGCTTATTTTTTAGTAGATATTGCTGTTTATGTTATGATTAGGGCATTATGATATCACGCTGTCTTTTTTTAGAATTTGTTCCTCGTTAACTATTGCTCTTTGTTTTTTTTTTTTTTTAAATGTTGTTCAATTTTATGATTCATTTTTTAGTTTATAATAAGAAATCAAGAATAACTAAATTTCTTCTTTCTGTTGTTATACCCATACCACCTCTCTGTTTGTGCCTTTCCTGAAATTGGTGCGTGAACAAAGTGAAACTCAAGCAACTTTCTTTAATCTGAAGAAGTGGGTTGGGAGTGCTAGAACTAGATATCTGAAATTGTTCTTTCTGTTATGGTACCAGAACAAGTCGGGAGTTGTTAGTTCTAGATAATGCATATGTACCTGTGACAGCTAAACTGTTATATAATCTTCTCTTGTGCTTGTATTTTTTGTTGTTTATGAAATTTTAATTTGAACAATTTTCTTAGCTTATCTCTCCGTTGATGATTACCTGGATGCATTTTTTTATTTCCCATGAGGACATTTTATGGGTTCGCCATGCCATGTCAGTTCTCGGTGGACAAGATGTTATAGTGGATTACGAGGTTGTCATCATAATTTGCAGGTAAGACTTGAAGTAATGGGAAAGAAGGCAAAAAACGCGACTTTTATTTCTGGAAATGAAGCTGGGAAGATTTCAAAAGAGATCCAGAAAGTTGAGAAGCGAAGGATAATTAAGAGCACGCTTTGCAATGAGCGAAGTTCAAGGAGTCATTGCATGGTATGACTCATTTAAAACAGACTTGGATCAAAAAGTGAAACTACTGCAATTATTGTTGTTGACTGAGATTGATCTGCCTTTTCAATGGCTTGTTTGCACAGATAATCCTTGATGTTCCCACCGTAGGAGGCCGGCTTATGCTTGTGGATATGGCAGGGTCAGAAAATATTGACCAAGCAGGCCAAAGTGGTTTTGAAGCTAAAATGCAGGTAAAATTTTGGGATCCATTTTGCCCCCCTTTTCTGCGTGCTGGCATTGAAAAGGAAAACTGATTTTCTGCTTCTGTTGAAATGACAGACAGCAAAGATCAACCAAGGGAATATAGCATTGAAGAGAGTGGTTGAATCTATTGCTAATGGAGATTCTCACGTACCTTTCAGAGATAGCAAGCTGACTATGCTGCTCCAAGTAATCTCCCTACAACTAGGTTACAACTAGGTTAGTTTGTGGAGCTTGTTTGAACTCTGCTTTATCAGGTTTTCCTGTTCCTTATTTTTCAGGATTCTTTTGAAGATGACAAGTCAAAAATTTTGATGATTCTGTGTGCAAGTCCAGACCCGAAAGAAATACACAAGACAATCTGCACGCTTGAATATGGAGCAAAAGCAAAATGTATTGTCCGTGGCCCTCATACGCCGATAAAGGATAAAGTTGGTGCTGGAGGTTCTTCTGCTGTCATCTTAGGATCAAGGATAGAAGCCATGGACCAGTTTATCTATAAACTACAAATGGAGAGCAAGCTTAGAGAAAAGGAGAGAAATGAAGCTCACAAACAGCTAATGAAGAAAGAAGAAGAAGTTGCTGCACTGAGAGCTCTTATTGAAGAGAAGGGGTCTTCAGCAAGTGAGGAGGAGATAAACATAAAAGTGAGTGAGCGTACAGAAGAACTGAAACTTCAGTTGGAAAAGAAGCTGGATGAGTGTCAAAGAATGGCTGACGAGTTTGTTGAGCTGGAGAGGAGGAGGATGGAAGAAAAGATACTTCAACAGCAGCAGGAAGTTGAGATGCTGAGAAGGCGCTTGGAAGAAATTGAGTTTGAGCTCTGTCATTCGAAGGGTGAAAACAGTGGTGAGAATGGTCCTAGGGGCATTGATGGCAGTGGCTTTGCCAGGAGATTGATGGGGGTTTATGCTGATGAGGACCCTGGAATGGTGAAATCGATGGATTTAGACATGGGTGATCAAGAAGCGTTTGTTCGTGATGTGAAATTGGTTGGCGCATCTGCTCACCAATCTAGCAACATTGGAATCCAAAGCTTGTCTGATTATCCTCATTTAAGTACTTTGAATCAGGTGGTTGATCATGGAGTATTTACACCAACATATGGTGATAAAGTGTGTCTTAGCACTGTGTTTGAGGAAGAAGAGGTAGAAGAGGAGGAACACAAAGTGGAAGATGAAGAAGTGGAGAAAGAAGTAATAGAGGTGAAGAGGATTGTTGATGTGTCCAGTCCGGTGATCAATTTTGGTGCTGGCTCCTTGATATCTTCTCCTCTGAAGTTTGAGGCACTCAAAGATGGTTCAGAGGATAGGCACTCAGTTTCAGGGCCAGTAAATGAGCATGAGAATTCGAAAGATCCAGCCCCTTCGAGACTAGTAAGAATCCAGAACATATTTACACTTTGTGGGAACAACAGAGAGCTTTGTCAACAATTCAGAACTCCTACACCTGCAAAAAAGAGGGTTGCAGATACTGATTCCCAAACATCTCCAATTTTGACTGTTGGTGAGGATTTTGCTCTCAAGAGTTCAAACAAGGAAAACTCACCACCGCTACAGAAAAATCTTTCTGATATGATAGCTTCAAAGGAGAATTACAACCCTTTAATAGGAAGTAATGATTCACAGATTGAAGTGCATGTGAAATGGGAAGCTTCTAAAGGAAACAATGGGAAGTTCATCACTACACTTAAGGTTTTGAAGGACGCCACACTTGCTGACCTGCGGAAGCTGATTGAAATCTATCTTGCTGCAGACAATCAAGCATTCACTTTTCTTGTGCTTGGGGTAAAGTTTTATCTTCCTTTAGCTAATCCTTCAAACCCGAGATAGATAAACCAACCTCTTTGAGTTTGCTTGCTGCTGTTTTTTTTTATGGAAACGCTATAAATTTACATGTGCAGGATCCTAGTGGAGCACCAGTTCCAAGAGAGAAAGAGTCGACGGTACAGGCCATCAAACTCCCCATTTGCAACAACCAATCCTATGGCTACTTGGCTTGCTTGCGACCAGCCAAGGGAACCCAAGGTTCGAATCATCTCCCAGCAACCCCTCTTCCATTGACTCCGGCGGAAATTAAACAACCACTGACCCCAATGCCTTGCTTGTCACATCAAGCTGTTGACTTATCTCCCAAACTAGCTGCACACCTGAACTCTACTCCCTTCATCACTCTTCGAAGGCGCTAGCTGTCATGGTGTTTATCTGATCCATTGAGTATATATGCGTATGTACTCTTAGTGGATTTTAATGTGAATTTGTTGTCGATAAATGAATTTGGCTATCTGTCTGATTATGTTTGGTTAATCATTCCTCTTCTTTCTTTATGCTGCTTTCGTTTTTGTTTCTTCTTTCATATTATTTCTATCTTCATTGTTCAAACGCGGGCAAGCATGGAGAGGGTCCTGCTTATCCAGTTCCATTTAATCTGCAAATTTCACAATACAGATGCACCAAAGTTCCCTGCAAATGACAAGGGAACCAACTCTTTGAAGTGGATAACGAAATTAAAATTGTTGTAAAGTGAAATTTGAAGTAACAGTTAATACAGCTTTCAAACAAATTTTTTAACATCCCGTTTGTTTTAAAAATACTTTAAAAATTTTGAATTTTTTTATTCACTTTAAATTATTATTATTTTGATATTTTTAGATTGTTTTTACATGTTAATATCAAAAATAATTTTTTAAAAATTAAAAAATTATTATTTTATTTTAAATAAAAAAATATTTTAAAAAACAATTAGTAATTGCAAGCAATTCTCTCACAAAAATCAGTTTCTTTCTAACCTTATTTAGTAATCACAAGTGCCATGCAATACAAGTGTAAGCCATACAAACAAAAGAACCTCACCGAGTCTAATATTGCAAGGGAAAGCCTTTCCACTTTTTTAAGAAAAAAAAAAGAAAAAGAAAAAGAAATAGCAGTTATATGATGATGCTTTAAAATTTAAAATACATAAATAAAAAATTATTTAGTATTTAGAATAATTACAAAGTACTTGCTTTTCTTTTTAATTTAAAGAACTCCAAGTTAATTAATAATTTAAAAATCCTCCGATAATAAAGTCACTATTTTTATAAAAAAAATATTAAATGACTCAAAGCAATAAATAACTTAAAAAAGTCTTAAATTTCATGAAAAAAAATATTTATTTTTGAGTTTTTAAATTCGTTAATACTCTAAAAATTTTATATATTTGTTTTAGAAAGAGGAGAGTTTGTGTATCTTTTATCTTGATAGTTCAGAAGGTATTTATACCCTATAAACCTTATCGTTTCTATATATATATATATATATAAAAAAAGCAAAAAATCCTCTGCTTTCGACAACATTAATGAGAGTTAAAAAAAACTCTTACATATAATTAATGAGACAACACATTTAGGGGGTCTCTTAAAAAACCTTATAAACACCTACAAGCATACGGAAGTCATTACCTTAATGTCTACAATTATTTTAGATGGAGATATATAACAATTTATCATGTCTTTAATATTCATATTGTAGAGAATCGTTTAGGATTATACATAAAACCTGAGAATTGATAATGTCGTATCTTGAGCTTGATTATCTGTCAAGTCCAAGCATCTTTGATTTGGCATGTGTGCAAGACCTATGCTATTTTAAACTTGGTTGTCTGTCAAGTTCATACATCTTAGGTGGACTTGATTGACTATCAAGTCCATGCACTTTGGACTTGGATGTCTATCAAGTCCACGTTACTTTGGACTTGATTGACTGTCAAGTCTATGCACTTTGGATTTGGTTGTCTGTCAAATTCAGACATTTTGGATTTAACATATTTATCAGACTCATATTATTTTGGATTTGACCGGCCACTAAGTCCAATTACTTTGGATCTGATATATTTATTAGACTCAAGTTGTTCTGTACCTGATTGACTGCCAAGTCCATGTATTTTGGACTTGAGTAAACTACTAATTCCATGTATCTTGAATTTGACTAATTATCAAGTTCATGTATTTTGGGTCTGACATGTTTGTCAGACCCACGTTACTTTAGACTTGATTGACCACTAAGTTCATGCACTTTGAACTTGGCTGACTGCTAGATCCAAGTACCTTGAACTTGGCTAACTACTAAGCTCAGATACTTCATATCTAGGATGTTTGTCAGATCCAAGTTGTTTTGGACTTGGCTGAATATAAAGTCCAAGTACTTTGAACTTAGCTTATTGTATATTTACGTACCTTGAGTCTGATATATTTGCCAGATACATTTAATTTTAAAAAAATATTTAAAATAAAAATATTAATAAAAAATTAATCATTATTTAATTATTTGTTTGATAAATTGATGGAGCATTTATATTTTTGAAAATTTTAAAACTATGCTGGAGAAACTGCTGTTGCCAATCCGCTCTGGACTGTTATCATATCGT
Source organism: Populus tremula (assembly GCA_964019445.1). Classification (NCBI taxonomy): domain Eukaryota; kingdom Viridiplantae; phylum Streptophyta; class Magnoliopsida; order Malpighiales; family Salicaceae; genus Populus; species Populus tremula. Next base: position 11,425,021 of record CAXHTJ010000018.1, on the reverse strand, counting down.
CAATAAAATATGGGGTAAAAAAGGCTACCAAAAAGCTGAAGCACTAGCTTTTGACTTTTGGCTATGCAAGATAAACATGTACGTACATGAAGAGAACTAAAAAGCAAATCAAAGACAAATTGAATTAGAGTTAACACTTTAATACACATTACATTATATCTCTAACACACAAATCACTACATTGCTTTCATCCCTCTTCTTCATAGGCTTCCAAAACAGAGCTTAGTTGGCTTGCAATGTTCTTCCTTCCATTTATAGATTCACAACCCCCAGATCCAGGATCTGAGAAAGGAACCGCTTCTTTTGAAGACTTCTTTTCTTTAGATTTTGATGATCCACTGCCTGCTGATCCTTTGGACTTTCTTCCACGAGAATGTTTTGGTATGGAGGGCTGGTCATGAGTAGGCGATTCAGCACCGAGACTTGAGTTCTTTTGCCGTCTTGAGATTCGGTTGGTCCCTGATGATTCTCCTTTTGGAGAGTCCATTGACTTGTTCGAAGAGCGGCGACGCCTATAACTCTTTGGCGCCTCAGTGCCGCGGGGGGAATTTAAAGGTGAACCCGTACCGCTAGATGATTGGTGCCTGGAATTCCTAGATGAGTCGGAGCTCCTTCGGTCTGGGGAATTTAGAAGTGAGCTCGCACTGCCTGATGAGCGCCTTGACCTCTGCCTCGGCTTTTCAGTCTGAACTGTGTCTATTAAAGCAAAGCAACATCAGCAAACTACATTTTTCCCAACTGAATAGATGATCCGGTAAAACCCTGCACACATTTTAATCCATAAAAACACGGATCCATGATCATTAGAAAAAGGCAAACCTTCTGCGGGTGGATCTGTTGAAAGGCTCTTCACTTCTTCTTTAGAATTTGAAGTCACACATAAAAGTTCTGGAGGAGAGTTAAACTCGTTCATCTGCACATGCAATGAATTATTTCTCATCAGCAAGTCTATTAGAGCAGTGACAAGGAGCAATACCTAAGTAAAATTTAAGGTTTTCATTTCTTTTTCTTTCCCATAATTTGATCTCATCCTCACTGATGACTGAAGGAAAAGGGACATAAGGTGATAATGCTAGGCAGCGTGTAGCCAGAGGAAGTATGAAATGGGGGTGCCTATCTATAGGAGCTTAAGCAACCTAAATCGTTTTCATGGATAACTACGATCTTAAGAGGCAAAGGAAAGGAAACTTTTTGGCATACCCAGCTTGGTGCGTTTGTTGCAGATGGACCATCGCATCCAATGTGAGCAACATGCTTTACATCTGTAGGAAATCCAATTTGCATTTCTTGTTCCTTTTCATCTGCAAAATCGGAGAAAAGATTGATGACCACAGGCGTAGTACAGTACTACTACTGCTTATATCCGCCAAGTTTATTGTTGGAATACTTGATAAGTATTAATGCAACGTTGAGCTTCAATATTTTTTGTTCTGAAATAATATATTCTTTATGAGTGAAAAAGTAGACGTACCAAATATTTGTGAAATGTATCTTAGACCTCTCAAAAGACCTTTCACTTTGGTTGTCATTTTGGCCGAACCAAGCAATTAATTTGGCCGCGCCTGCAAAGTTATGCGTTTGTTGAATTGGTGCTTCTGCACTTGAAAAATGGAGTCAAGCAAGTGTGTGTGTGTGTGTCAGCAAAGCTGACAGAAGAAAATTCTTAAATTTTTCCGCTTATCCTGTCACAATATCCAGTATATTCCATCAAATTGCACCCAAATTCAAGAAAAATATCCTTGCTAATCGAAAATAAATTATGCACATCTCAAAAAACTTTCTTTGAACACTGTAAAATTTGTTTCCATAATTTAATATATTCTAAAACAATTATCATCACTAATGGAAAATTCATATCCATTAACTCACCAAGGATCACAAAACAAACTCATGACAACTTGGAGCAATCAACGTAGTAAGAACAAACATTAAGAAAACTCCCATCGAAACATTAAGAGAAAAACGCACCTTGGAAAAACAAAACGAAGTCAAGACAATGCCATGATCTTGCACATCAAACAATCTCTGACCAGGAACACACAGTTTGGTTCCATGGACAAGATGTCATCCCTCAACCCTAATGGATGTAAGTTCTTGGTTGTTGGCGTTGTCTCCAATCAAGAAGAGAAGAGGGATACTATGAACTGGAAAATCTCCAAATTTTGTAGTCTAACACATCATCTTTGTTTCAAGGACGCGTTTTCCTTTCCCATCCCCTGTCAATCAAAACCAGTAGATAGCCTATTTTCCAGGCCAAATATCCAGAAAGGCATTGCCATCTAACTTTGGGTGTTTTTCGTTACCTGTCTTTTCATAAAAGCGCGGGAAAAACGGTTAGGAAAAATGGCTCTTGCTTTTGGTTTCTTCTGTTGCTCCTCTCTAATGACACATCAGCACGCAAATTTAGCAGTGTCCAAAATAAACTAAGAAAAAATAAATCACGAGCACCTTTTTTAGAACACTTACCAAACTAATCAGGTCAGACGCCTCAGAGGCTCATCGGCTATTTATCTTCTTATCGGGTAATAGATGACTGGGTTGGCATTCGAAGTGGAGGTGCCGATAATGGGATTTAAAAATCATTACACGAGGCCTGCTGCTCATGAATGATAAATTTCCTTTTCAAATAATAGGAAGAGAGTGTAACTACCAAATAAATAAAAGATAATAAGATATAGATAAAAAGTAGAGATAAAAAAAAATGGAAATTGAAGAAATAATTTTTAAATAAATGAGAGAATTGTTATAAAAAATTTTGATGAATCTAGATGTTATTTTCTCCTTTTATATTTCTATCTCTCTCCTATGTGGTAATTATCCCTGAAAAAACTAGTGGTTATTTCCTTGTTTTTATCAAGTAGCATAAACGTTATCAAAAATAATTTTTTATTATAACAAGAAAAATATAATATAAATTCAGATAATAAAACAAAATCATAAAATTAATTTTTTTAAATTAATTATTTATTAACAATTACAGGTAAATAGTAAATATAATATTGCCCTAGCAAATTCCAAAAATGCAATGCTATTCTAGATGGAAAATTTTAATTACATTAAAATCTAATAAAAAAAATCAATAATATTATAATAAATAAATGATCTAAATAAAATAAAAAAATAAATAATATAAATAAAGAAATTAATGCCATGGATAAATAAAATATCTCAAAACAAAAACAAAACTTTCCACATCAAAAAATATAAATAAAGTGACTGGTTTTTAGAAAACTCATAACTAATCTACCGATTATTCATACAAAACCAAAAAACCCATTCATTTTACGTAGCATTTTTATGGAGCTTATGTACAAAACCAAAAAACTTATGGATCCCATAAGCTCGTAAACTTGATTTAATTTTACCAATTTTGATTGAGTCAAATATAATTTTACCAGTTTTCAAGTTTTTAGTTCAATTTTATACATTATTGTAAAAATTAAATAATTTTATGAGTCAACTTGTAATATTAACAACAACAACAAGTAGCCTTATATCTAGAGCACCCTGCTCTAAATTTGTAACTTCAGTTGCTGTCTTCTAGGATGTTCTTGTTTTAATTTATATGCAGAAATACCCTTCAAAGGATATTATTCTGTTTATTCACAATATTATCATCTACTTTTCTAATCTTAGGAGAAGCTGCAAGAAAATATGATTTCTTAAAAGTGCACTTGTATGCAGCTCTAGTATCTAAACAAAGAAACCGCTATCAGAATTGCTGTCGCAACCTAGGGGGTTCCAAGCGTTAAATGACATGCATTGGACTGGAGCAGAATGGCAACTTAGTTCACCTATACTTCAGGGTGGGCAACACTACCTTCCTCAGTGCGCAATACCTGCTCCCAAACCATACAGAACGCTGGAGAGCAAAGACTAAATAAAAAAATTGAAGTTATCATAACACATGTTGAACAGAAGAGTTGAATGGATGAGTAAATAGCTGTATAATTTGAAGTAGCTCTAACGTCTAAAGTTTTTGAAGCTAAATCAATGGGAGAAAAGGTAACCAAAACCACTGCCAGTCATCAGAAGGATCTCCTCAATTATAAAGTTTTCATATCATCCAGACCAACACTAGCCTGCATCAACAAAATAGAATTGGTGAGAAAACAAGTATAAAGTGACATTACACAACAATGTCGCTCCTACAACAAAAAAATCTCCAACTAGCCCACTAGACTTTCTGGCCCTTCTTCCTTCAAACCTCCGAAATTCCCTAGTTTCAGAGTACATGCCACATATGGAATCTAGCATAGTTGATTCCACTTGCCATCCTTTCTTATTATACTGGTAATGCCGTAGCTTACAACTTAGGCACGAACAGGAAAGCAAGGAACGGACACTGACATAGATTTGGGCTATCGATCAATAAAATAAAAACAGTAAATTTGGTTGACATTTCATATTTCATTATTGGCATTTTAATTTGGCCCCTTGATCCTAATTGTCAAATATGAAGTATACTATCCTTAGATTAAGCAGTTACAAAGATATTGGGTATCACTGACCATGCAATTCAGTTACAGAAACACCTTACCAGGAACTTGTGATTCTCTTCAAGAAATGGAGGAAAGGTTGTACAGAATTGCTCCATGTCAGCAGAAACATTGCCTGGGCCAGAAATTACTTCCATGAACTTCTTCCTGTCTGGAACAAGCTTCATGACAACCTGTAATCCAGTGTGAAATACGTCAAGAAGTCTCAAAAAGTCATTCAGATAACTCAGCACCAGTCTTAGCTATGATGTATAGCATATAGTTAATATTCTAGTAATGCTGGAGGGAGTAAAATGACATTCCCATTTATTGATTAAACTTCTGCGGTATGAGGACTAAGGTATCCTTGCATAGCTACTGCAATCCATTCCTTTTTCTAATCAAATCCTTGTCATCAATACAACCATACTTCATGTGAGTTTGCACTTAAATACATAAAACTGAAGGGGGGGAAAGTGAAGAATGGAGGAAGCCAAGTTTAAAGATATGAGAGAATACACGGAAGCAGTAAATTTACAGGAAGAATGCATAAAATTTCTAAAACTAAGGCACGTGAATGGAATAATTTTCAAAAACATTATTTGAAAGCATCAAATTAATTCAGAGATTCAATTTGAAGCAATACACATTGCATACAAATTCCACTAATATAAAGAAAAAATTAGATTGAATCGAATAGATCAAAGACATTACAGTGGAATATGAACTAGCAACCCAGCCATGAAATTTCTTCAGTGTCTTGCCATATGAATCTGTACAGGCCTGTGACATTGTCCAATCTGGGTGTGCAAGTAAATTCAGGAACAGTTCCACAAGGAAATCCATTGCTCTAAGGACATGCAAGAGTGATAAAACACGTTAGAGCATAAAATTGAAAATTCCTTAATCTTAAGAGGATAGGCAATGACTGTCAGTCACAAAGTGTAAATAAGGATTTTTTTCTAGTTTGCCAAGATTCTTATCTAGTGAAGAATCAATGCCTAAAATTATCTGCTTTTATCCTATTCCTTGTTCTGCGTTTCATCTTGCATGCCTTTCATGACTTGAAAACTATGCACTGAGGCTGTTCCAATGGGACATATTCAAAAATCTGATGTGACATGGTTTGAATAAAATAAGATAAATAAAGCCTCAAAATATCTTTATCCTCAATAACTCTCTTGCACCAAACTTTGCAATGATCAACATGCTCAAAATTTCTCACACTGGAAATTTAAAGAAAAACAATCTCTCCATTATACCAAAATGGCATGCAAATGACAAGCTAAAATACAAAACAAAATATGTTGCCAGGGTTCTGCAGCATGTACCTGGTTAGCCAAAGAAGACAATTGGTAAAACTGGAAGATCTTTTGGCTGTTTTAGCATCGACCTCCTCTTGAATCATAGTGTACAAGTGGTTGTATTTAGACGGATCAGACAAATACTTGTTTTCCAATCTCTACAAGTAAAAACCTAGAGTCAATATTAGACGAGGAAAAAAAGCCAAATCACATTCCAAACGTGATAAAGAAAATACAATGTATCATCTGCACAGTACTCAATGCCCATCATAGGCAATGCTATATATATAAAAAAAATACACATGCAGATAACATAACTAATATAAGCAAGTAATCAGATAGGAAGAAATAATCCCTTACCGTACCGATATCAGATTTTACAAGGGTCATGGCAGCTCCAAACTTATCTGTCATCAGAAGTACTACAAGAGTTCAATTTGCAACCAAACATATAGTAGTAGTTGAATAATGCAAGAAGATATGATAATCCAGAAGACTAACAAAATAAAATAAAATCATTACAGTGAAGAATCTCATGAAAGAAATAATAAGTGCCCGTTTGGCGTTTGGCATGACTTACAAAATGATAGTCAAAAATTATTTCTAACAAAAACATATTTATCATTTTTCTATGAGTAAAAAGAGTTGATGTAAATCATTGTTTTGCACAATATACTTCTAACTAAACTTATTTTTGTCAGGAACTTTTTTTTTTTTAAAAAAAAAAAAGTAATGCCAAACAGACTCTTTAAAGCTTTTAGTTTGGTAATGCGGTGGGCAACCACAATACTAAAGAGAAGAGATGCAGAACGGACCGATAACAGGCAAAATCAATTTGCAGACATCCAAGAAAGGTTTGGTGAGCATTTCTCCGTGATCGGATTTGACGTGCTTCATTCCTTCCAGTGATGGTGTAAACACAGTTCCTAGACCATCAGCCCCCATCGTCTATTTCACTGCAACAACCTTTCATACAAAAAAAAGAAGATAAAAGAGAGTTAGAAATCTGAATAAAAAATTAAAGAAACATACAGTAATCTAAGATTTGAATTTTAATCAGATCTACCGGCAATTTCAGTATCGGTACAAGAACAGGAAGGGAAAAGATGTTGGTGTGACTGGGGGTTGGATTTGATTTTTAAGGGAAAGGAGATGCCGGAGAACCTTATAGTACCAGTGGAAGTGGAGAATCATGTGATAAAGCGATGATCGCCTTTGATATTTTAGAAGAAAAAAAAAAGTGGAGAAAGTTCGGTGGAGTCGGTTGGTCGCTTTCACGTTTCGAAACGGAGGCGTGCTTTTTTCAAAAGTTTGCTGGCTTCGCTGAGCGGCTGATGAACTCCGATGAAGATGAATCACCATCGTCAAGGACAGACCTCATAGAATTAAAGCCTAGCAAATATACTGATTGTTTGGCTCTTTGTTATTAGTCAGAGGATGTACTCATATAAACTTAGCCAAGTGTTCTTGCATTGTGAGATATCCAACCTTTACCGTCCACGTAACACCTTCCAATCTGATCATTTAGATATTTTGTACTATAACTAGGAGTATAAAAAAAATATACTTAAAGCAACATAAAGAAAAATAAAAGAAATGACTTTTAAGAAAATAAAATTTTTTTTGAAAAAGGGAAATAATATAAGTTAGAATCCATAGCTAAATTTTAACATAATTTTATAATATATATTTAATTTAATTTGAAAATTAATTTCAAAAAAATATATCTATAACTTTTATGCGAGTCAAAAATTAAAAATAAATAAATGAATTTACAAAAATTATATAAAACTAAAGCCAGGTATTTCGCCTGTTACATTTGGAGTAAGCTATCCACACCCGCTTGAGCAATATCAGCCAACAGCTGGACCAACCCTTTAGAGGGTCCTGTTAATATTTGTAATTATTTTAGTCCGGTTGGGTTGTACTGCAAAAAGTTGTTCTTGAATAGTTTTGGCCATAAGTGTTCGACTAGTTTCCTAGCCCGGCTACACTGGATATTAGATTAATTTTTTTAAATAGATATCAGGAGATTTTTTTGATATTATTATTAAATTTAGGGTTATTTTTATTTATTTAGTTCAATTTTTAAATAAAAATAATGTAAGAGTTATTTATACGTGATCCAGTTAACTTGACGAGTTTAAAATAATCTGAATAACTAATAAAAAAACATAGTTTGGTCCTAAATTATATTTCTAGATGATTTTTTTTTTAATATCGAGACATTGATATATTAGATTGATTTAGTTTTATAAACTTAATTGTTCAAACTCTCCACTTAATGCAAGCTTCCAAAAACCACAAGGTCATGTAGAATATTTTTTTATAACGGGCTAGTTTTTAAAACTCTCAACTTGATTATTTGTCTTGTTTATGTTTCAAATAAAATCATGTAAAAATTGTCTAAACGTTATCTAATTAATTTGACGAGTTTAAAAACAATCTAAATAACCAATATAAAACAGAATTTGACCATAAAAAACATTTCAAGATGAGATTTTTTTTAATATCGAGACAATAATATATTAAATTGACTTGTGCTTACAAGCTTAATTGGTCAAACTCGTGACCTGGATCATAACCCTTATAAGACTTAACATTTTTTTTTCTTAAGTTATTTTTTACTTAATGTTATGATAACAAAGAAAAACAAAGCTCACAAAACCACATTGTTTAAGATAAAATCAATATAATTTTTTCTTTAAAGAAAACCATATAGCCAATTTTTTTCTTAAAATGTATAATATTGATCGACAATATAAAAAAAAGAAAAAAAAATATCAACTCTTGTTAACTTTTTAAACTTGTGATTCGAGTCATTAGACTAAAAACATTGTACATGGAAAAACTGAGAAAACCAATCTCAAAAAAATAAAAATTTGAAGGAAGAAATCATTAAACAAAATACACAAAAATATTCAAAGTAAAAAATAGAAAATAAGGATTAAAATTAAAATAAAAATTAAATTAAAAGGCATCAATAAGTTTTCAAATTAAGAGTTAAATTGAAGGAAAAAAATTAACAAAAAGATAAAAAATCAAAAGAATCATTATCAAATTGTAAAAAAATAACACACCATTAATTTGGATTTAATAGTAAAATTAAAAATAAATAAAACTTTTATAAAAGGACCAAGATAAAAAAAAATAGAAATAAAAAAAATATGAATCAAATTGAAAGAAACAATACATGATAGTTTGAAATAAAATAATAAAATTAAAAACAAATAAAATATTATAAAAAAGCTAGAACAAAAAATAAAAATAAAAATAGTAAGGATCTTATTTGAAATAGTAAAAGAAAAAAAAAAAGCAAACCTGTATTTTTTTTAGGAGGAGAAAGAAAGGAATAGAAAAAGAAAAAATTCCCACCAAAAACAAATCACCCCGTTTCTATCAATATGTGCTATACCACTAGGAATAGAATGCGGCAATGGATCCAGTAACAAGTGGAAGGGCAACTTCAGTTATTGATAGTATAGTTTTAAAAATCGATCTGGCTTAAAAGGTTAATCCAGGGTTAGAACCAGGTTGTGTTGAAGAAAAAATAAAGGGAGAAAAAACTCGGCCGCGAACCTGTTGACCTTTTTTATTTATTTACTAAAACGATATCATTTTAATTTAAAAAAAAATTAACTCGAAATTCGAGCTTTGGACCTGACCGATTACCAAACCAGGTTTTAAAACTATGATCGAGAGGTGCTGCATGCATCATCTAAAATGTATTGTACATAATAGGTGCCAGCATGTTTTTAGATTAAAAAATTAATTTAGCGAACTTAAGAGATAAAAGTGTTCATGATGATTCTAGATTTCACAAAAAAAATTATTTGAAAAGACCAAAATGACCCTTTATGCATTACTTAATTTATTTTTATTTCAAGGGTTAATTTATCATTTTATTGTATCTTAAAAAAGAAAAAGATCAAAATAGCCCTCTTAGCCGGTTTTAAAATTTATAATGTGGAGGGTAATTAGATTATTTTGCTGCACTAAAAGGTTAAAAAGATAATTATACCCCTACATAAAAAAGAATAAAATATCTCGAAATAAAAAGCATATATATATATATAGAGCAAAGTTTTAACTATTGTGAAATGAGTACGAACTATTGTTTTGGTTTCCGGGGCGTGATTTATTGGGCCTTTTTTGCACTATTCTTCGAATTAAACCAGGCGGATAACCTGGCAAAAAAGCCTGGCTGTAACAAAAGGCATAAGCAATACTTCAGAAATTACCCAGGCCACCACAAAAGGAGCTCCCAAGCCACAAGAGCTCAGTTGTGTTTTGCAGCCTATCTACTATCCAATCCCCGAAACAATAAACAAAAAGGATAAGTCCATCACATAGTCTCCACAAGGATTCCATCAAAATGTTTGTTTCAAGCTCGCAAAACAAAAATGGCAGAGTTAAATCAAACTGCTATTTCAGCAGGCCTTGGGCGGGTATTTGATAGCATTCTTAACAATTTTTCTGGTGGCAGCATCACCGAGATCAACCCCGCAAATATCAGCCAGCCTGATGAGGTAGAGCAGGACATCAGATAGCTCTTCTGCTAGATGCTCCTTGTCGGATTCCTCCCAATCTGGCAACCCCTTGTCCACCTCTCCTTTCCACTGGAATATCTCCGATAGCTCTCCTACTTCACCAACCTACACATCAAATACCAGAGGGGAAAAAGGAATCAATCAAATATTAGATGGTGTAAAAACTCAGTCCATCGTCGGGAAGATTATAGCCTATAATAACCCATGTATATTGTCACCATCACAGCTACAAGACATAAAGAAGCATATTTAGCCAGTGGTTCAAGCTTCACAGATGGAAGGACAAGGGCACCTTCAGAAATTCCTCGAGTACAATTCCAAACTTGAGCAACTTGGCTGAAGGGATTCCTCTGGCCACCCCCCCCCACCTTGTTCTGCCATAAAATTGGTGTCTGAAATCGTCTCAAGTAGCCATTGGAACCTCCTTCAGCCACATATTTGTTCTGTTAACAGTCTTTGTGGAACTTCTTTCTGAAATTATGAAATAAAACACAGTCTGTGACAAAAAATAAATCTCACACAGTAAATCCCCAACCAATTTGTGAATCCTTTCGTCCTGCTCAGAAAAATAAAGTTTATCGTGGTTAATGCTGTGCTTCCCGTCAGTGACTCGTCACGTTTCGGCTTTGACATGGATGATTAAATTAGAAGAAAAGTTGTCCCTAGATTCAACTGATCATCCTAATAAATTGAAGACATTGATCAAACGAGCATATCGAGAGAGCCATAGTGCCATACACAGGGACATTCAACTATGTGGCAATGAAGAAACATTACATGGCACATGCATAAAAGATCTCCACATGATTACTGTGATCAAATTTAAGAAAGACAGGGAATTACCATTGCAAGAAGAAGATTCCTTGGACTATGGTACTTTTCCCAATCTCTGGCCTTGGCAAATTCCTCTAGTTTCTTCGCAAGGTCCTTAAGACTAATGTCCACTACTCTCTGATCTTCTGCAATAGTGACCTCTTCACCTTCTTCCATGTTTCAGCTCCTTCTGGGTCTCTCTGCAGAGTAGAGGAGTTCTTATAGCCCTAAAAGGACAGGATAAAAAAATAAATTAGCAGAACAATGTTTCTCAAGATATGTGGATCCTCTGCGAAAATAAAAACGAAAAGAAAAGGACCGAAAGTAGGAAAAATGCCTTCCTCATGGTTTATACATGAGATTCCTGGCAGTCCCCACCAAGCAAAATGGTTGAGAATATTCCAATTTAACTATGCCTTACTATGTTTTGAGCAAAAGGGAAAATTGAGCAAACTATACTCGGATGCAAGGTTAAATTAATCAGCACGGTTGCCAGATAGCTTTCGGTGAGATTTCCATCTAAATCAAATGAGAGGAATTTCGGGTGATTTAACACTCTTGTTTCAGGTGGCTAAATTAGTGTGATACACAAAAGCCCAATAAAACCTGCTGCTCTTAGACAGGCATGATTTACAATGGATTCCACATATGAAATCATGCTTTATTTGCCACTACTAAGTGCTTGCTCCATTATTGCCATAGCCTAGAACCATAGAATAGCCAGAGGTTCTTGCCATAGCGAAGATGTGTAGCTCAATGAATGGCTATCATAGGAGAATTTCTTAAACCGATCTGCAGAGGCATGGCACTGGCCTTTTGCCATTTGCTGGTTGAAGTTTGGAGTCTAAGAGATTATGAGTAAAGACTTAGAAATCTGAGTTAATTCTATTTTCTCATGCTCTCAAATAAGAACAGAACGGAACGGCCATAAACTTTCCAGTCATAAGATAAGAGTCCAGCGTTGCTGAAAGTTTCCAACAACTTGCAACTTACTGTTAAAAATCCAGAAAGGAAACCAAGACTGAAAAGAAGCTAGAAACCATGTGAATACTTGTCCAGATCATTCATCTGTGAAACACTTTGGACAAGCAGCAAGGCCCTCCACCACTACCAGTGTACAATGCATCAAACAAAACCATAAAAAGGTGAAGACATGTTTTGCATGAGCCAATGGGTATGTTTTTTCTGCTTGTGAATCCTCCAAGTAACCTTTTCATCACGCATCCTCCATGGTTTGCAAAGAAAAAAGCAAACCCTTATAAAGGTTAAAGGTTTTGGTAACTTCTTTTTTCCAGGAATGGGTGCTTATTTAATAAAGTAATAAAAAAATTACGTTTCCAACAAGTGGTGGAATTAGGCATCGATGACATTGATGATTTGGCTCAGTGATTCCAAACTGTCAAAATTCTTATGATCATTGTGCAGAAAGAAAAAGACTTTCACATATCATTCTAATCAAACCTCTAAAAGCCATTGACAAATGATTAATTACAAAACAACCTTGAGATACTTCAACACGGAATGCACATAAAAAATCTAAAAGAAATGAGGAAAAAAATATTAGGATAAGAAAGAATTCCATCCGATTTGGCCTCGTCGAGGAATAGAAGAATTGCAAGCTAAAAGGGGAATCAATTCTTTTGAAAGTTGATTTAAACAAGCAGTTTAGCAGTCCTCAAAGTGCAAAACGCAACCGCTAAAGGGCATAATTCAAGTAGAATATAGATTTTAGATGCCATGAGATAAGCTTAATAATGACGCCTCAGTCTCCTGAGATAAAGAAGATGAGATAGAAGCTAAGGATTCCTTTTTGGGATGAATATAGAAGGTTCTGACATGTTACGCTGTGGTGGATTATCTCAGTGTTAGAATAATTAAAGAACTTACTTCGGTGTTTCAATTGAACATTCCTATTTGGCAGAGACTTACATAGGGTGGGAGAAGCTGCTGACAGGTTAGGGTTCTGTTCCTATCTAGCTTAAGAAGACAGGGCATGGTCAGGGATAGAAAATGACTTGTGAATGTGCGCATCCATTGTCTAGCCTGCACACATTTCATGCCAAAATATGCTTTCATACCATGGAAATGCATTCATTACAACCTGTGAAATAAGTGTCTTGATGTTTTATATTTCTCATGTTTGGCCTGTCTGAAGAAATCTTGCTGTGTTAGAATACAGTGATGCGATCGAAGGTGCCTTCTCCTCGCTGTTGGTATCAATGTTATGGTCAATTATCTAAGCTAGTAAGGTTGAATCGTTGATGATTCACTATTGGCTTTTCGTTTAGTATGGATTTAGCTATATTAGACAGAGATTTGTAATGTCAGAGGCGCAAGTTAGAAGAGCATCGTCATTTTACCATCCTTCTGGGTTCTTAGATCTTGCCACAGTTATAAGTTTGTTCTTGTCAGAGCAGCTTATGGAGATGGGTTTTGTTCTTCTTTAAAATAGTTGTTTTGAGTTATTTTCTTACCAGACACCCTTCCAACTAAACTTGTTTTTATTATAAATTAATTATGAAAATTAAATTTTTAATTATGACTCCAAGTTAAACATAAATCATGCAAAACACACTCGAAATTAATGGTTTCATGTTAGATTGATGATCTAAGATTTCACTAGGTGCTAAGAGGACTTATTTGACGTTGCTAGCTTATAACCTAAAATTCAGTTTTAGAAAACATAAAAACTGAATAAAAATAAAATAAAATAAAATCTTCAAGATATGGATCAATTATCTAAAACAGGAAATAAAAAAAAACCTGAAAAAAAATCAATTATAAAATTTTAAAACTACGGAAAATACCACCGGTGTTAGTTTTTGATTCTCTATCCAATAATTTTTACTTATAATTCTTTTTTTATTTTTAAAATAACTTTTAGATGATAAAAAAAGTAATTAAAAACATAAAAGGGGACCACCAAAACAACTCGTAAAAAAAGGAGAAAAACAGAAAACACTCGTAACGAAGCCCCAAGTCATTAGCATTCTATGGCCTAATAATAGGTCCTGTCCGAATCCGCCGAACTTCATAAGACCCAATAACTTTTACCAGCTCGGAACCAATCAGAAAACCCAAATCCAAACCCTCAATGGGCCGGCCCAAGATATTCTACAAAACTAAGCATATAAAAAGAAAAAACCCTAACCCCTTGTCATTTCTGCATCTTCCTTAGCTCGCACTTTGCTTTCACGGTCACACACACCGCACGAACCCAACATGGTGAGCTTCTTCTCTCTTTCTCTTCAACTCTGCAACTCTGTCATGCCTCTCTTAATCTGACGGCAATTACTTCGTGTTTGTGATTCGGTCTTGTAGCCTTTCAAGAGATACGTGGAGATCGGGAGGGTAGCTCTTGTCAACTATGGAAAAGAATACGGCAGGCTCGTTGTCATCGTCGATGTCATCGACCAGAACCGCGTACGTCGCTCTTTCTCTCTCATGTTTCTTAACTTATGCTTACTGCTTCTTTTGCTTCTAATTTTTTAAGGCCTAAGCAACCGAACATGACCGCAAAGAATACCCATAAAAAATTAGAGTCTGTAATGCGTACCGGCATTGTACTATTTTTTTAATGTATGCTGTTACTTCATCTGTGCGTGATTGTTCTGTTCTTGTAAGCATTAGACTTTGAATTTCTATGGAGCTTAGGATGTTAAAGACTAATGTAGATGGTCCGAGGAAAGCAGTGTTATGTATGTAATTTTTATTCTGAAGTCTACGTACGAGGATGTTTAGGATGTGTCTTTTGGTTCTGTGATTTTTTGTTCATAAGTGGAATTGGTCAACTTACATTGATTGCAATTGTATGTATTTTATTTACAGGCTCTAGTTGATGCCCCGGATATGGTGAGGAGCCAAATGAACTTCAAGAGGCTTTCACTTACCGATATCAAGATTGAGATCAACCGGGTTCCAAAGAAGAAGGCTTTGTTTGAAGCTATGGAGAAGGCTGGTGAGGACAATAATTTTGCTGAAATTTGAGGGTCATTAATACCTACCATTCATTGAGTTGTGTTGTTTCTGTGATGATAGATGTTAAGAACAAGTGGGAGAAAAGCTCCTGGGGCAGAAGGCTGATTGTCCAGCAGAGAAGGGCAGCTCTCAATGACTTTGATAGGTTCAAGTTGATGTTGGCTAAGATCAAGGTTGGTGATAGTGCTTTAAACGATTGTTTCTTTAAACATCACAATGCTTTGCTTTCCGATTCGACTCCCCTAGCTTATTTTACTAGGTTTGATTTATATTAAGAACTTCTGTTTCTATTGTTTGATATTAAGTTCTTAGTTCACTTTGGAGAAATTCATAGTTGTTGGTTCTATGCTTTCAGCAAAGTTCTTTTGCCTGATTCTGTAATTTGATACTTTCTTTTGGTCTGAATCAAATATAATCTTGTTATATGCACTTGCAGAGGGGTGGATTGATCAGGCAAGAACTTGCAAAGTTGAAGAAAGAAAATGCTGCTTAAGAGTTCCCTGTTTAGAGACTTCCAATTTTGTTATCAATATGGTGCCAGGTTTTACTGGGATGTTTTTCAGTTGGTTTTCTGTTGACTCCCAGATTAAGAGCAGTTTCAATACATTTAAGATTTCGTGGTCAATTTCATCTTGCTACCCTATTTATATTTTGTGATCTTGTTGCTATTTTTTTTGCGTTGAAAATTGTGGGTTCTCCTCAAGTCACTCTTACTTGGCCAGCATTAAGGGTCACTATTTACTTGCATTCTGCCTTCAGATGCATTTCCAGGCGTAGTAGCTTGAAACAAAAGGCAGAGAAGATCATTGATCTTTCAACTAGCTGGGAAAACAATGCATTTTTACTGAACATAATAACATCGGATGAAAATTAAGGTAATATAAGCCGACATTGATCCATGAGTGCAACCAACCTTATTTGCCTACACAAGGAACTAATATGGAATCATGTTTATCTAGCTTTAGTTCTGTTGACCTGCCTGCCTTTCCCTGTTATCTTTCTTTCTTTACTTTTAAAACCGAAGTAATTGTATTCATTATCAAGCCCAAAAACATATGAGACCTGAATCAGCCTACATAGCTTTTATAAAGAAATATAAGAATGCGCAGCCCAAAAATCACATTCAAAGATCCACAATACCTTTTTTCGTTTCAAAATGTTTTGTTTTTTTTTTTAATTATTGTTTTAGTGTTTTTTTTATATTATGTTGTTAAAAATAAATTTCATAAATATTTTTTTGATATATTTTTTTAAAAAATATAATTTAAAAAACAATTTGTATAGTAACCCGATACAAAAACAGACGAAGGCATTGTCAAAAGGAGAAATCTTCGAATTCATCGCCATCCTTGTTTAGAACTACCAGTTTATGATTTTAAAAGCGTTATCATAATCATAATCTAATATTATCATATACTAGAAAATGGTCGCAAACTTGAAGCCAAATGAGGCTTTGATATGTATGTTGCCACTTCTATTTTCTTAAGCCTACGTTATTTGGTATTGTCTGATGACTTAAAATTGTGTCGTCATTTATGACCAGAAGAAGATTCATTCAGCAATAAATTATAATTTAAAGTCTTTTTATTTACCCTAATTTATAAAAATATAAGGAATATCAATCCTAATAAAGATTAATGAAGATTTCTTCAAAAATATACTGACATGAAAAAAATATTATTGCTGTCAAATATTTAAGAGATGTTTGGAATTGTAGTGTATAATTACTTTTTTAAATAGCTTTTTATTTGATAATGTATTAAAATATTTTTTTATTATTGATATTAGTATATTAAAACCATAAAAAATATTTTTAATATGTTTTTAAAATTAAAATTATTTTTAAAAAATATCTAAAAACATAAGCTGAAGTTATGTCGTATACCCACTGTTCTGACCGTCAAAGACGATTGCCGGCAAGCACAGGCACGAATTGCCTTGTTTTACCAATTAATAGTCTAATGAGGATGACAAGTTACTAGTTCACTGTTCACCTTTCTTAGTTAATGAGCCTGAAATTATGGCCGGGAAAAACAAAGCTGGCCGTGGCTCAAATTTACATGACTGTCTCACCAAAAGAGCCTTGAGAGAATCCCTGAAAAAGATTTCCTTCAAGGCAGCATGCATTATCAAGTAAATTTTTTTTTTTAATGTTTTAAGTGATTTTAAAAAATTTTGATTTTTTTTTTTATTTCAAATTAATATTTTTTTAGTATTTTAAAATTATTTTAATGCGCTAATATCAAAAATAATTTTTAAAGAATAAAAAAAATATTATTTTGATATATTTACAAGTGAAAAACACTTTTAAAAACAATCGCAACAACATTTTCAAACACCATTTAACCCTTGTCAAGTATTGGGGGAACAACTAATGAGGTTTGACGTGAAAAATACTTTAAAAAATAACTATAACCACACTCTCAAACATCTTCTAACCTTTGTCAAGTCTTGAAAAAAAATAAATTAATGAGGTTTTTACTCAAGACAAGGTTGTTTTTCACAATTTCCTTCCTTCATCACATGCTTAATATTTCAAAATAAAATTATTTTAGTTTTTTTTCAATAAAAAAAGTTATTTGAATAAAATAAATAAATTTGACATGATGTTATTTCAAACAAGTTTTTTTTTTTAAAAAAAACTTAAAACCAATTGGTCATGTATCATCACCTGAGTTTTTTATTATATTAGCTAAATTATTGAAGTTTAGCCAGGTCAACAGTTTAAAAATAAATACAGCTCGAAATAAGTTTTTAATAAGAGAGCGTGCCAAACAAATTTGATGACCATTTATGATAAAACTGAACAAGAGTCACACATGTGGCTCTTATTATGTGTTTAACATGGCATTTAACAAAAATGGCAGAAAGTAGAAACCGACTGTAATAAGGCTTAATTTTCTTCAACAGATAAAATCAAAACCCATAAATTTCCCATTTAATACAGTGACCTAAAAATAGCACTTCTTGATAATAGTCTTTTACACCTTTAGACCTTGGATTGACCTCAAAGGCTCAAACTTCTCTTTTGGTTCATTTTCAAAGCAAACACCAAAGCTTCCTCCTTCCCTTCCTCCACCCCTCTCTCGAACCCTCCTTCCCTCTTTCTTGTAATCTTCCAAAACCATTCCCTTTTGATTTGCTTATAGTATACGTATATATATCTTGGCCTTCAAATACTACGTATTCAAGGGGATGCATAAAGCAGTCTCTATCATCAGTTTTCCAGGGAGAAACATGGGACTCAAAGATCTTCATCGAAAGCTCAAGGTATGCCTACAGGTTTCATGGTGGTCTTTTCATAATTCTTGACGTTCAAGAGGTAGTGAGAAATGAACAGCGGAATTGAATTCTTGATTGCTTTTAAGTTTTTATACGTCCAACATGCTGTGTATGGTTTTCATCTTGATTCATTTTTCACTTTCTGAGGATCGTATTCACTGGGCAGGGTAGTCTTCTTATCTCGAGTTCTTGAACAATCAGATTAAGATCAAGTTGACCATTTTTATTGTGCTTATGGCTACAATTCTACAAGAAATCAGTATCGAACAATAAAAACGATTCAGGAACTGCTATGATCATAACCCTTAAATATTTGCTTGCATAACAATGATTCTTGTATTTCTAAGATTTTGAAACTGTCAAGGAAAGGCAGTGTAAAGTTCAAAAGCAATTTTTTGGTATTGGTAGACTTGAGATTTTGGAGTTTGCCATTGAAAGTCAAATTGTGTGGAATGGTCTTTTCATTAACGCGCTTGTTAAAATTTCAGGCATTTCGGCTAAAACGCTCTCTCATTGGAAATTGGCGCAAGAAAAGAACGGCTAGTATGGCAAAGAAAGCTTCATGGATGATCCCAATAACGCATGGATATCATGTCGTGGAGGATCAGTCGTTTAAAGGTGGTGCAGATGAGTCAGACTCTGACTCTGTAGTTGTTCAAAGAGAGCAGATAGCGGAGCTGGAGTTGTGGTATTTCGGAATTTCCGATGCACAAATTGGACATGGAATCAGCAAGTATCTGCAATCCCACCTGTTTGATAGGAACCCCAGCGAGGTAATCAAGATTACATCCAATGCTTGCTCATTCTCGTACGACAAAATGACGACTAACACTAAAAAAAAGTAGTGATCACTGACTTGGAAATTATGCTAATGCATTGACCTTCACAGCTGAAAATCATGCCCTAATGAAAAGGTTCAGGTCATTTACCTGTGCAGTAGCAAACAAGGCAAAAAAGAATGGAAACTTCTCGTTTACAATTTTGTTACTGAAGAAAGTCAACTAATGAACCTGCAAGCAGAACCATTATGCATGTAACTGTGATCATAAAAGTATATTTAAGATGTACTTGTTTCACTTTCAAGTCTTTGTCTGTAGCTATGTGACATTACAAGATGGCTTGCAGTCTCAGATAACGACAAAGAGTAAGGAGATGATGAGAAAAGCGTATCTTGCTGCAAGAGCAAAGATCAGGGAGACACAGAAGTCAGTTGAGGCATTGAAAGCAGGTGCAGCATCTGTTATGGTGATCAACAGAGAGAAGCTTGTGACAGCTAACATGGGTGACTTTAGAGTTGTAGTGTGCAGAGACGGCGTGGCTCATCAGATGAAAAGCAAGCACCGGCAAACAGCCAGAAGGCAGTGGTCTCACAAGCTCTTTTCCGGTATGGAGCACTCCTTACTCCAGTCTTTTGTAAAGTGGATGTATATGCTATTAAATTCTGATCAGACAACGTAACCCAAATGTTCACAAGAATTTCTTTCAAAAAAAGTAAAACGCTTGTTACGATCAACGATATTTGCTGGAGTGATGCGGAAAATTTTAATAAGCTGCGCACTCTACATTGTTTCACTAGAAAGTTACAGAAGGTGTTTTGGTCATCCAGAAAAAAAAAATTAAAAAAAAACGGAAAATTAAGGACATGGGAGTCTACATGCAATGGAAAAGCAATCCAACAGTTATACATACACCTCCGTGATCTGATACCGGTTGCTATTTTGTGCATCCAGGACGCATGTTATCGTGGAAATCCAGCGATGCAGCAATCACCAAGAAATCTGAAGGCTCCGAGCTTGCTGTTGGGGCTGAAAGGATCGACTCTGATACTGAGTTTGTCATCATAGCAAGCACAGGCATATGGGAGGTAAGATACATCTAATTACCATAACAGACACTCCATCTGTCCTAATAATTATCGTAAACTTGGAGACATTCGCTTAACTTTGATATTTATCCAGACCATGAATAATCAAGAAGCAATGCATCTCATCGGACACTTGGAGGATCCCCAGGAGGCTGCCGAGTGCTTGGCGAAGGAGGCTTTAACTAGAATGAGCAAAGGCAACATTTCATGCATTGTTATTCGCTTTGATTAAAACATGTGTTTTCTCCGGACTCTTGATCTGGCAGGCACATATGCAGTGAGAACTCTTGGAAGCAATAGGAAAATAAAAAAACTTCAATGATAGAAAATCACCGTTTCAGCTTTGTATGATAACACAATAGACTCCTTGTCATTTTCCATTCGACATGGCATAGACATGCGATTGACAGTTGTAATTTATAATTTCACTATCGAAGAATTTATACTTAGCAAGTTTTTTTTTTTTTTTTTGTTCAGCTAAAATGTGACAACATTAGATTTCCACTTTGATTCAGTTAAGGAAATTTTTAACTTTACTAACAAAAGTAACCAGATGCTAACAGTAAGCAGATTCCACAGAAGTTTTGGTGCTAGTGCCCATAGCGACAAGTGATTGGATACATATTCCCGCATTGCTTCTTGGTCTACACCTTAGTTTGGACAAGAAGTCTACAAAATCCTAGATGGGCCATTTCCTCCCTAAACCTCCTCAGATTTTGGGGAGATTCGTTTTGCTGTTTGTTGAGGCTTTTGCCTTACATTTGTAAAGATTCCAGGATATCCTATTCCAAGTACGCTATGTCAAAGACTTCTAACAATCTATCAACACTGTCGTACTTTAATCAATAAGAGTGGGAGCAGCAAGTCAGCAACCTAATGAACCAAAAGAAATTTAGAAATTGAATGTGAATGTGAATGTACATTGACCAATATCCGTAATGAAACTAACATACCTTTCTTTCAATTACAAGACATGAAAATCAACAAAGCACAACAACCAAAATGGTGCAAAACAAGACCAGCTTTCTGCTTTGGTACATCCACATATCAGCTATCAATTAGTCAACTTCTTTTCACCCGTCTTACTTCGGAATGGTGATAACAATGAGAAATGACGAGAAGCTGCAGCCAAGTTTTTTTTTATCTTAGCGACAACTAAATCTATGAACAACAGTGTTATATGATTAGTTTGATGCGGGTATAGGAGAGAGCTTACTCTTTTGATTGGAGCCAGCAGTGGGGGTTTCATCTTGAGAGATAAGATTCTTCAATGTATGTACTGGTGCAACAACCAAAAATTGATAGTGATCTTGTAGAAAGTACATATTCATCATGATTAAGGCTTGCGCTTAAATTTATTTATCAGCATAAAACTCATCCTTGGAGTATTTAGTTATAACCATCATATTGTACAGCAATCAATTAACACAGCCAGTGGACGCAATTTGAATGATCTATAAATTCTACTGACAAGCCTCAGATAGTAAAATTAGACAAAGGGCACTCGAATTTACAGTCACCACTGTTTGCAAAGTATTTTTTAATGAACTATGTTGGACGGAATTAACAGCAAAAGGCTACTTAATTTTGGTTCATACATTACCAATATCATGCGGTATATTCTTTCAAACTAGACTTAGCTGTAGGAATTTTAAGATACCATTTGCTTACTAAATGTTTCATGGATCATATTCAGTGGAAACACTAAGCAGTCCAAGGAACTTCAGATTTAACTATTCACTAAAAGCAAGGGAAAAAGTATAGTTGCTCTTACCTTCACTGGAAGAGGCAGCATTATCAAATGTCTTGGACCCATTCAAACTGACATGATTTGTTTCTGCATTACGTTCACCTGCAGTATGACTCTTTCTTCCAAACTTCAGCAATCGTCGAAACCCTTTTGATGATTCCTTTGTATGAGGCTTCTCCAATGCTTCAGGGATCTCTTCTAGTTTCAAGCTTTTTAAACCAGACACGTGAGCTTTAATGGTCTCTGTGCCTGCTGAATCTGTCTGTAAGCTTGATGGAGGTGCTTTGCCATATTCGGAATTCCCAGTACACGGATCTTCCGAAGATGAGACCCGAGCATAAGGAGCGTGGTAGGGCTTCTCAGCAATGGTGCTTGTAAGCTTTAGTGATTCCTTCTCTGTACGACTTGCATGTACAGATGCAGCCTGAGAACAGAAGATGATACATAACAAACATCAAATCATGAAACAGATTTCCAACGTGGCAAAAAAAATGGTTTACTCATATCCATATCCAAGAGTGCAGAATTTACAACTATACAGAAGTTTGTGTTGCCATTCAGAGGCAAAATATTAGTCTATTCCTGATGAGAAGATTATCAGAAGCAGATTATCACATTGATTCTGGGACTTAAGTAGAAACAATTACAGCAGCAAGGAGGTTTCAAGAAAAGAGATAAAATTAGATGAACCTTTGCTACAAGTTTCATTTATCAATAAAGGAGGTTCATTACAATTCACAAGATCTCCCTTGAGACATGAAAGGAGCTATTAACTGGTTGTGATGTATTGTATAATCCGGTAATAAAACATAAAATAATAGATTTCAAAACTACAAATCTGCTATAAGAACACTTCCAATCTTATACTACTATGTTCATTTCAAATGCACTGCATATTAAATCTCCAAGATGAATTAACATGACAATTATTTTAGATGTAACGCGCATTGATATACCAGCCAGCCATTTCTAGTCACTTTACCTCATGAAGCCCAGGGTGCTTTGGTAACTGGTGCTCAGTGTGTTTTCTACCAATCCCATCCACGGTAAGTGGTGAAACTGGTGCTCGAATAGCTGCATAATCCACCACAGTCTCTGTTTTCTCCCCTAATTTATAGTTATTAGAGTATCCATCTTGTACCTCTATTTTGTGCTCTGATGTGTGTACATAGGGAATGGAGGGCTTCTCACACTCGAGCACAACAACAGTCTTCTCAATTATTGGGTTGTCATCCTCATCACTATGATGTGAAATTTTGTTTCCATTCTGTTTCAGTTCAGTGCTCTTCGAAGTTGCAATGGCCTTGCTTTCGTGCATTTTCTGTGGAATTTCTTTTGCTGCTGAATTGCCAGGGGCAAAATCATGCCCTTTAGTGGTTTTGGTTTTCAGTTCTGGAAGAGATGCTGCCTTGCTTTTATCATGGTTCATGATGGCAGATATTTTCTTGCTCTCAGTCCTACTGGACAATTTTGGTTTCAGTACTGGTCCAGTGCTTCGTGGTTTAATTGAAGCATGATTGCTGCTACTTACTTTTGGCTCTGATAATCTTCTAATCCTGGCCATCGATGCCTTTGAATCAGGTGTTACACCACTTTTCTCGTTCTTTGGTTCAGACAATGACGGCAATGACAGATTTAATCTATTTCCAGCTGTGCTAGGTCCAGTGCTCAATTTGCTGGACCTAGAGACTTTCCGAGAATCACTTGATCCTGCGGAAACAGTTTTGATGGAGAACCTTTGCAGAGGTGATGAAGATCCAGGCTCTGAATCACTGAATTTTGATCCTCTGTGAGAGCTTGGGGAAAGTTTCGCTGGCAATTGTTTTCTGGTTTGCTGCGATGCTGGCAGAGCAGTAGTGGAACTGGCTCTAGCAGCAATTCTCTTTTGTCTCTCTAACTTCAAAGCTTCCAGTCGTTTACTCTCTTCTTCTTCCTGAAAAAGAAAAGAATTTGCAAATCTGAGGATAACTCCAAATGAGCTAGCTAGTAAAATAGATAAATCATCCCCCATGGGAAGATAGAACTAACCCATGGTAACACTGGTTGGAGCCTAGATCAGCACCCCACTTTGCTGAAAGTATTCAGACTTTCAATGTGGAGTTGAGTGCTCACTAAAAGGTCAAGGAAAAGTACCTTCTCTTTCTTCATTTTCTGGAGATCAGCTTTAAATGTTCTTAGCTTCTCAGCACGGGCTCTTGCTTCATCCAAAGGACTCAACTTTGAAGGCTTTCCTTTCCTTGTTGGCCCTACTGTCTTCTTCCTATCTGAAGAATCTGGAATGAGTTTCGGTTTCCGGTACTTGTCTGACCTTGTAGAGCCTTGCCCAGTTACCACCTTATTTGTCTTATGTAGTGAGGCCTGCGTATCATAATCTAAAGCAGGATCATAGCCGATTGATCGCTTTTCTGTCCCACGTTCAGGCATCAAACTTAAATCATCTGGTTCATATTTGACTTGGCTTCCAACCCTGTTAGATAAGTTTTCTGTCTTCTGAGCTGTTGATGGGAACTCAGAATCCACATCGATAATGTTTCTTCCCTCAGTTACAACTTGATCTAGTGATGTTGACCGTAGTTTCACTACATATGAATCATCATCCATATTGTTGGATGACCTCATGTCCAGATCATTTTTTGCAGTCTCAAAACCATTAAGAGCTAGGGGATCTGATGATGAACTTCTATAACCTGACTTGTTTTCTCGTCCATGAATTACAAAATCATCATTTGCATTCATCCTATACCGTCTCCCGCCATCTATATCCACAGACTGTAGATCCATTTGACCATTTACAAACCTTGCACCATCATTAGGCTGGCCCATTTTTCTTGATATCAACAATTCATCTTTTGATGCATTAGTCATGCGGGTCCAGTTTCCACTAATTTTCTGCATATCTGTCACATCCCCTTCTTGAATATCACCTGGATCTCGTCCATCTATAACTAAAGGATCATCACCCATTGTATTTTGTCGCCTTTTTGCTCGAACATTCTTTTCCATTGCAAACATGCCTTCGTCAACAGCACGTTCGGCTTCATCGGCATCTTTTAGCAAATAATTTTGAAATGCTTTCCAGTTTCCACCGTCATCCTCCTTCCCATAAGATGTTCTAGCCACATCTGACGAGTTCAGTTTATCCACAGATTTTTTATGGCTTCCCTTCCTTTTTGATGATCTCAGAGAGTTCCTATGCTTGGCATTTGGAGTGGTGTTCAATAAAACTTCATCTTCCTCGTCATTTTCAGAACCAGAAGCTGATTGAGATTCACTACCAGATGCGTCCTGTCTCTTTGAAGTAATGTAGTTGATGTTCCGAATAACAACCGTACCTGATAGTCGTTTACCTGAACGACTCCCCTTCCTCCCAGGTTCTCGACCTCCTGAAGTTTCCTTCTCTTCAGTTTCATCCTGAGATCTTGTTCTCAAAGCATCCACTTCCCAAGCTTCAGGTTCAGTATTGCTATCCATCGAATGCCTTCTGTGACTCATTCTTTGACCAGCATTGATTCTAGGATCCTCCCCTGATGAATATGGTGGCTGAAAAACTGGGCTATTTCCTGGATAATTCTGGTAGTAAGGAATGCCTTGCATGGGATACCCTGGAAAGACAGGCACTGCTCCAGGTGGAGAATGAATGGGCCAAGGAGGAAACATAGGATGTGGAAACTGGCCATGAAAATACTCCTGTTGGCCTGGTGATGGTTGTTGATCTGTTGGAGGCCGCTCATCTGGCAGATTAGTTGAAAATTGTTCAACTGAATTTTAAAGAAAACATAGAAATAAATGAAATTCAACACCACAAATAATTACAGCAAGGACATTCCAGGTTCAACATTTTTAAACATGAATGCTTATAAGAAAATTTTCACGCTACTGGACCTGCTTTTCTCCAAATTGTTTTTAGCTGCTATTGGAACACCCTAAGTGATGTTGACCTCAATAGCTGCACCTTTGTTCTTAATACAGAGAAAGCATTAATCTAAAAAAAAAAGTTGCGCAAATCCATTAGCCCTTGAAGTTAGCCAGTCCAGCAGATTACAGTCAGTTGTTTGTTGTAGGTGAAAAGTGAGGCTGAGGTCAGGTCTTGGGCTTTTCCAATCCTTGAGAGGTTTACTCAGTATCAGTTGTATTCCTTTCCAATTCCCATGACATTTAATTTCCATCAGTTAGTGAGACATGAAATTGAGTGGCAATGACAATAGAGTAACTCTTCAGTTCATACCTGCACTTGGGTCAGCACCAGCTTTCCTTTTACTATCAGGAGTTTCAGGCCACTGCTTGTTTATTGTATTAGAAAGAACAACGCCCGACGCATTCATGGAAGAAAGGTCAGAGCTGCTAGACATTGCTTCAGCTCCTTCAATCTCAACCCACTGGCCAGTTTCATGCTTTCTTTTCCATAATTCCATGAATCTGACACAGGCATCCCTGTTGACATTGATGAATGAAACCACATTAGAGATTATCCTCTAGGAAATATAGCTATACCACAGACCAATTTGTGGTCAACGTGAAAACAAAATATAGAGAATGCATAAAAAAAGCTATTTACATCAAGCGTAAGGCTCCAAAACTTTCAGCAAATGATATCAAATGTGCCATGTGATCAATGTCAAAACCAGCAGCTACAGCACGTGCAAAGGCCATGCCCTGCTCCTTCTGCAGCAAAGTTTTTCGTGTCTCCAGAGCTTTCATAAGCTGAACCCTAGCATACGCAAACCAAATGCAGTATTTGATTAATACTCTTGCTTTTGATGGTGAATCTAATAAACAATGGATTACACTTAGAGATGCTAGCGGTCATTAAACTATCACATTTTGATATGGTACTTGTCTAGTCACTCTTCATCAACTACAATTATTATTTCAAGAATGGGAGCAACATGCTCCTTAACAACAAACTTTTTGGCATTCTCTGAATCTGCATTACAATGACAGAAAATGAAGTCAATATAGAGGTGTTGCAGAAAGTAATTTTAACCTGCAATCTTATCTGACTCTTGGTATGTGTCTTGAAATCATGATACAACTTCTAATACCCTTTATGTAGGATTTTATATTGGGTAGAAGAAGACAATGATCATGAAATTTGCAGTAGGGAACTGAAATGATTTTGGTAATTTGTATAACTGCAATTTGGCCTATGGATCTTTAGGAAATTGAAATGAAAAGTCACATTGAGGATTGTGATTTTGAAGTTAAAGTTAAGCAATTATACATAACTTCATTTTTCATCATAATCTTGTTATTTGTTACTCATGACAGCAATCAGGTATGTGAATTTTGAAGCAATCAACATCCTTCCATAAATTAATTTCTTTTTCACTATCCAGTTACTCATGGGAATTATGATACTTACTTGGAATTTCCTTCCTGCACAGTCGACGCATTTGCTTCATGTGGATGTGGGCCAGGCTGCAAGAAAGCAAAGAGATGAAATTAAAGAAATAAAATGCCAATAATTCATTATGTGATTAAAATTATTAGTGACCTATTACCTTATAAAGGACAATGGCTTTTTCCTCACTAGAATCTGTCAGAGGCTTGCTACCTGTCAAAAGTCATCCAATATAATCCAAAACCAACAAAAAACAGCACCGCAGCTAGACAATTATATTCTTAATCATTTAGTTCTTAGGATAGAAAATGTGATCAAACACTTTACTAGCATTACAGTAACTATTTAACAGCGAGAATAAACAAGAAGAGAATGAAAGACTACTAGGTAAATATACTAAAAAAGAAATGCCCCCCTCCTTACACCCACCAGAAAGGATATAAAAACAAAGAAGAAGAACAAAGTTTTATTGACCACAGTTTAGAAAGAAAATTACGAAAACTAGAAGCAGAAGACAGAAACGTAAAAAGAGTTTTTAATACAAAGACAAACACAAGGCCAAAATTATTTTGCAACAGTACCTTCAATGCGCTCTACAGGTTTTGCTTGATGATCTTCTACCTGTGGATAAAAAAGGACAACCAAAATTGAATTCTAGGCTCTGACTTTGCATCATGAGGTGCTTCACGATTTTACTTACAGAGCTCAACCCCATATCATTGTTGCTTTGAATTGCAATTCCCTTCTCGATCTGCAAGATCTCAGATTCTACATAGTAAACCCGTTCCAACACCTCTGGTGTACTCACAAAGCGAACAAATCTATATGAACAAAACAAATTAGTTCGCAACAATGATTTGGAGGCAAAATAAAACCAAGATTTGCATCATTACACTTGAGAAGCTCAAAACTTACTTAAAGCTGACAACATAAAACTGCAAAGCAAATTATGATTAAGAAATCAAACCAATTACATTATTAAATAAAAGGTACAGAGGCAAATCACATAAAGCTCAAACCCTCTTTCACAAAATAGTCATTTGGCAATAGCAGATATAGGAAACATCTATATCATGTTATTTGTTGTTTATCTTTGTCTCAACCATTTCTCATTCAAGTATTATCTTTTCTCTCTATCTTTCCAAACTCTTAATTAAACTTCGTTTGGAACAAACATACATGCATTTTCTTGATCAAAACCAATAAATTATATATCAAAGATCAATACTTACAAGCACCACTAAAACAACAATAAGTGATATTTAAAAGTGGTAACTGGGGAGCATTAGAAAACAATGTGAACCTCTCAACTGTTCCTTTCGTGAACCACGTTGCATCACTTCCAGGCTCAAGAATTATTGAGTAGCCCCCCTTGGCAACTTGATCTTGAGCAGTTTTCAAGTGGTCAAGAAATGGCTGTACCAACCCAGAAGCTACTTTCTCTATCTTCCCATTTACACATATAATCAAATCACACCTGATAAAAAATACAGCAAAATTCAAGTTAATTTTCGCCGGAAAATTTACAACCCATTAGTCAATGACCTGAGCTCTGAAATGTTGACTAGTAAACCTTCGAAACTTGAAAATAATTCACAACTAAATGTTAACATGAAATACATCATTAGCTTTATCTATAACTCATGAACCCAGATCTTTTCAAGAAGCAAAAGGTTTCCAATGAATACAGAAATCAACTCATAGAACCCAAAAAAGAAAGCTGGTTTATGCTTGAGTACTCGAGCATTGAGTGAGTAATATTTTGACTCGTGAACCCAGATCTTTTCAAGAAGCAAAAGGTTTCCGATGAATAAATCAACTCATAAAACCCAAAAAAGAAAGCTGGTTTATGCTTGAGTACTCGAGCATTGAGTGAGTATATTTTTGCTCAAAAGAAATAAAAGGTGATAATTAATATAATAACAGAATACTGAAAGCTTACACAAAAATGTTACTGGAAGAAGCTAAGCTACACATGCACAGAGAGTAAAGTGATAGAAAAGAGTAGATTACCTGGTTCGAGTTGGGGTGAGTTGAAAAACGGCCGAGTCAAGCCGAGTTGAAGACTTCATTCTTAACGAAAAAACTAATCTTTAATGGCCCAAAAAATGAGATCAAATGAGGGGGGGGACAAGGAAGAAAAGAAAGAAAGATCAATTTGCCCAAAGAGCCATTGATATATAAAGGTTTCGCTCTCTGTGAAAAAAGAAGAGAGCTGTAAAAGAAGAAGAAAAGTTGCAGCTGAGAGCCCAGCAGGGAGGAAACTAGGAAAGGGGAAAGAGAGATTTTGCTTCGGATACCAACTGGACAGTAAGAAATTTGTCTGCAAGTGGAAAAGGCATGACGTTAATGTGGCAGAGGTAAATAGAGGAAGTGATCAAGGGTAGTTTAGAGAAACCGAACTAATGTTGACATATCAGGACAAAGAGTCTATCAGGATTGGAGTTCAGACAATGATTCCGGGATTTTTAGACTTGAAATTACTAATGTAGCCCTCTATTTTTTCAACGTTTACCGTTGATGCTTGATGGATGGGATGGCAGATGGCTACCTCCACTGAATTGTTACTGGCTGGAGTTAGTCAACCTCCTCTCACGTGCTTGTACTTTAATTTATAAACGCTTTTTTTTTCTTTTCTTTTTTTTAATAATAATAATAATAATAAAACTTTCCCGTTCAGCTAGAATATTTGAGCTCACTATAGTATTATTATGATTATTTTTAAAAATATTTTTTATTTAAATATATTAAAATAATATTTTTTATTTTTTAAAAAAATTATTTTTAATACTAGTAAATCAAAAAATTTAAAAACACTAAAAAATATATATTAATTTGAAATTAAAAAATTTTAATTTTTTTTAAATACTTTTAAAATTATACGGTCAGTTATAAAAAAATCTTCTTAGAAAACAAATTCAGTTGATTAATCAAATAAATCTTATTTATGATTCTGATTTTCTTAAAACTAATTTCTCGTTCGGTTAGAAAGTATTTGTTTGACTAATTAAAAAAAATACTTTGGACAGTTGTAATTAATATGATTGTTTACTTGCATTTCTTCAACATAATTACTCCATCCTTGCTTTCCCAATAATTCATCTTTATATCAATCGTTTTGACATTTTGTGAGGTAGTCCTTAAATAAAGAGTTAACATGTATATTTTAAATTGTGTGACGGTGGAGTGGTAAATGTGTAACAAAGTGATTCAAATATGAGATGATAAAATATTTGATAAGCTAGGGAATTGTATATGAAATATGAATGTTAGATAAAAAAAAATATAAATTAAATGTAATTTAAAAAAAGTAGTGAACAATTATTATCTAGGTTGTGTTTGGTTAATATTTTATATAAAAAAATACAAAATAGATGTAAATATATGTTGGTGAAAAAGATAGAAATATATAATAAATTTGTTTATGTAACAATTTTAAAGTTGATTTATATATTTTTAAAACATGAAATACACAGTGACATGTCATCTTCGTTCCTATTGTTTTTATTTCTTCTATTACTAGATAATTACCAAACATTACTTAAAAAAAATCATAATTGTTAGTAAATAAAAGTGGTAAGGAATTTAAATATAAAGGAGAGAAAAATAAGGATTTTATCTTTTTAGTTGTTTGGAATTCTTGAAATTAAATTTAATTCTAAGAGTTAAATCAATTTTTTAATTTATAATCTTTTTAAGGATATTTATTTCAAATTCATATAAAATTCAATTACTAAGAATAGATAAAAGAAAATTAGAAATGAGTCTCTGTATTTGCTATCGTAATTTTTCTTAAATTTGATATTAAAACAATACTAAAAAAATACAAGTAATAACATAAACTCTATTTTTTAAAAATAAATAAATAAACAAACCCTTCTGCTGTCTCTTTCCTTCTACTGTCTCATATATCGTGGGTGGGATTGAAACTTCAACCATCACAATTAATTGAATTCAAAGTTTTCAGGGAATTTCGGTAAGAACAAACATTTTTCCTATAAATTATTGTATTTTCTTTCGCACAATTTTTTAGAACAAGCCTGAAAATTCTTCTATGTGTCCTTATGGAGCATCATTATTCATATTAGCATCATGGAGCATCATTATGGAGAATAATTATTCATATTAGCATTTAACCTCCTCTCCTTTTCTTTTCCTTTTTTCAATGTAACCCTCCTATTTTTTCCCATTTCCTTTCCACTTTTCTTAATTTTTTCCTTTAATTTTATTTTTTATTAACCATCACCGGGTTATATTAGAACAACTTTCATATAATTTAATTTTAAATTCAGAAAAAATAAAAAGTTGGGTAGGGAGTTTTTAATATCAATTTCATATTTGATACTTCTAGAATAACCAAGTTAATTCATGTAATAATAACTCTTAAATAATTTAATTTTAATTTTAATTTTAAATTAAATAAATAATCAAATCATAAGATTTTAAATTTTAACATACTAAACCTGTTTTAATAAAAAAATCAAGTAATTACCTATTACATGGATTTGAATATTCTTTGTTATTTTTTTTTTTAAAAATCTACTGAACCCACAATGCAGCGCTTAACCACTTAGCTTTTCCATCATCTCTTAATTATTTGTTAATTATCTACAACATGAATATTCGTTATTTCGCATGACAAAGCCAACCTCCATTGCATTTCCTTGGGCTAAAATACTTGCATCCACGTTGCATTTTATCAAGCCTGCTGCAGGTTAAGGGTATGTTTAGAAATACAATACAAATTGTTTTAATTTTTTTATTTAAAATAATATATTTTTTAATAATTTTATATCATTTTAATGTACTAATATCAAAATAATTTTTTAAAATAAAATAATTTTATTTTAATATATTTCTAAATAAAAAATATTTGAACCATCACCGTTGGTACAATTCCAAACAAACCCTTAACACATATATAATTAGGATGATGAACTTAGCTTAATCTTTCCAAGGTATGTTGAGTATTTTATTACTGCCACACTTCCATCCCATGCTTAACTACCTAGTTGATAGATGTATAGTTTTTCTGGTTCAAAGCCTGAGTTCTGAATTTTGATCGAGTTAATTTTTTTTTAAAAAAATAAAACGACATCGTTTTTGTTAAAAAAATAAAAACATAAAAGTCAACGGGTTTGCAACCGGGTTTTTATCGGGTCTTGCCGGGTCATACTGAGTTTTTTTTTCATCTGTTTTTTTTTTTAAAATTCAACTCGGTTTTAATTTTGGGTTGGCTGGGTTCCGAGACGACTCGCCGGACTGGGTTGTATTTCAAAACTAAGAATAGAAGACACATATCCGTTAGAAATGGAAACAAAATATTAAATCTACAGGCTGACAACTTTAATTGAATTGTTAACACTAGGCTGGACATGTTCAATGTAGGGAGTGCATCTGCTAGGTAAGAATTAATTAATAATGCAATAAAAGTAACGAGTAGAAATAAGACAATCTGATTGGTACTAAAAAAAAGCTAGAGTATTATTAATTTTCCAATTTAGACCTGTAAAAAATACGAATTAAAAGATATTTTCTATACTTAAATATGTTATATAATTTATAATCATTCTTAAAAAAAAAAAAAAAAACCGTAGGCAAGTATAAAGCTGACAATCTTACCATGTATATTTGTCCTGCACTGATTTGTTTCCTCTCTTTTCTAACCTTCTTCAATTTCTCTCCTAACTGTTTGATTATAACAGCCTGCGATATAAAAACTCTTGATGTCGATGGTCCATGAATTGGTACAACTTATCCCACCAACCCAACCCTTCATTTTAAACTTTTATTTATTTATCTTCCTGGATTGGCAGCAAACCTGGAGATTGCACGGGACTGTGTTGGATTTTATTTTTCTACTACTCTATAACCCTAAACTAATGACTTTACCAGGTAAATCCATGAGTTAAAACATAATTATATTCATGTTTTGATTTAAATTAGTTTTGATATTAATTTGGTCAAATCTAAATGATCTTTGTGTTCACTTATGATTTGTTTATTTGACTAAACTCAATTTAAATTTAACTAAGTCAAATTAAACTATATTTTAAAGAAAATAAAATAACATCATATTATATATAAATAAAATTATTGATCCAGATTGACTTAATGACTCACAAACTAACAAGTTTAGAGCATGTTTGGCAATGTAATTGTGATTACTTTTCAAATAATTTTTCATGTTAAAATGCATATTAATGATATTTTTTTATGTTTTTAAAATTATTTTTTATATTAGCTCATTAAAATAATTTAAAAATAGTAAAAATATATTAATTTAAAGTTAATAAAAAATAAAAATATTTTAAACTTTTTTAAAACATAAAAAGAAATACTCAATTTAGCAACTGTTGCCTTGTGTCCAAACTCGACACCGTATTGTTTTTTCTAGAAGAAATACGCCCGACGTTCGGACAATATAAGCAAAATAATACTAATGGCGACGCTACAACAAACACTAACAAGATAAATACTTGAGGGTCTAGCCCATTGGTCAACTGTAAGACTTGTCTTTGTGAATGTCCTGGGTTCGATCCTCAAGAGTACCAGCATGTCACCCCCGCAGTGCCTTACCTGCCTACTGGGCTTGCAGGATGTTCAGTAGGCCCTGGGATTAGTTGTGGTGCGCGTAAACTGACCCGAACGTCCAGAGTCATCAAAAAAAAAAAAAAGATATCATATGGCCATTCCTACGCGATCAGCCACTAAAAAAATACAGATAATGATTTTGCTACTCAATTGATATTTATTTCATCTTAAAAAATAAAAAATACTGGATTCTCCGAATTTTTTCTGGTGTTGATTTTCATTTAAAAAAAACAAAAAAGGTGGGAGAATATTGAAGACTGAGCTGTCCCATTTTAACGTCTTGTATCCATTCTGAAGCAGAATAATTCTCCACGTCACCAATGGGTTTGTAGTTTAGTGGCTGGCTACGAGTCTCTAGTAAAGTGTTAAATCTTTATTTGAATTTCACCTCTTATAATAATAAAAAAAAAATTAATCATCTAGCAAGTAATTTAACAATAAAAAATTAAAATAATTTTTTTTTTTATGATTTTAAATTTATATCATATAATTGCTAATATAATAATTACTAAAACTTATATAATCATTAACTTCATGCTTATAAAATTAATTAAAATACATTCAAACTAATTTAAATATCCATATTAATAATAAAAATAAATCAATAACTGGATCACACAGATAATCTAGTCACGCCACTAACTAATGTCCGGTAATGGCTTCGAGAAATTAAGCTATGATTGGATGGCCTTCAAAATCTTCAATTAAAGATTGTACGGAATCTCACTATTCTAATAACTATCAATAATAAAACAACTCTTTTTTATTTTAAAAATCATATCATGATTAGTTGACCATAATTATTTTTTTCTGGTTAAAATCAGGGTTTTCACGAAAAAGCTAAATTAAATGAGATAAAATGAATAAAATAAGATCGTAATATAAAATCAAATATAAATATCATTAACAATCTAGTTATTTTTAATCAATGAATCTTTGGTTAAATCAAAGTTGACTTTTAATTATGAGTTTATTTGTTTGAGAGTATGTTTGACTTATATCATATTTTTTTGAGTGGTGTTTTTTTTTAAAGCAAAGCGATTGAAAGCATAGATTAGATGTTTCATAAAAAATATGATTCATTAAGTGATTTCATTTACAAACCGGAAAAAGATACGTTTTTTTTTTTAGTTTAACGTGGGTGTCCGGGCCAGCTTGAGCGCACCTCGATTAATCCCACGGGCCCTGAAATTAACGACCATATAAGTCTCTAGTGGCTATCATATAAGCAAGAAGAAAGATACGTTTCTTGTAGGGGTGATCATTTCCGGTTCGGTTTGGTTTTTCACCAAAAAAAGCAACCAAACCGGAAAAAAAGACACCCGAAACCGAACCGGACCCGACCCAAACCGACCGGTTCCGGTTCGGTTCCGGTCCGGTTTTTTAGCCAAAAAACCGGACAAACCTATATGCATTTTTCTTGTTTCCCCCGATCTGTCCGCCTCCATTCCCGCCTACAGACCAGCTCCCCTCGAGAACCACACAAGACTTTTCTCTTCCCCATCTCCAGTTCCCTTCATCTCCTTCGACCAGATCTTCCATGGATGATCTCTCTGGAGAACTTCAGCTGCCAAGTCACAGAGCTGAAGTTGACTGAGTTGAGTTACAACCTTTTCCTCTTCATCCTCAGACCATGGAATAGCTTCCAAGCATTCCAAGCATGACTCAATCCCTGTTTCAAACATGATATCTGCAGATACCTAGAACAGAACACTAGTATTACCATTGCTTAAAGTTCAACAAGCAAAAAAAGTAACATAATTATTCCACATACAAATCTCTCCCTTGAAAATTAAAAAAAAAAGAAAAAGGACAAGATGCATCGAAAATCAAAACCCAGGAAAGACGAGATCTTGAGGAAAGAAAGAAAACAAGAAAAGACAGAATTTAAGTATACCTTGAGGAAAGCCAAGACCCTGAGACGTCCTCATCCATCAATTTCCTCTTCAGATCATGAGAATACATCAAAACTAAAGTCTCCAAATAAACCTCAACATCATCACAGTCACTGATCTCCACAAATTGCATAACAACCCCTTGTTCTCTCCCTCTCAAAGTATCCCTAAAGAAGCCACTCATTTCCCTGCCAGATCTTCCATCCCCCTCCTCTCAGCCCATAAAAAATAATGGAGCTAGAGAGGGGAGCGGTGTGCATTGCAACAAATTTTTTTATTTATATCAGGCGGAGTACAGACTACATACCCCTTTTTTTTAAATCGGTCCGGTCCGGTCCAGTTACCCGGTTTTTCACTGCAAAACCGAAAACCGAACCGAACCGGGGTTTTTTCTATATAATCTAATCGGTTTACTCGGTTTTATTATTCGATTCGGTTTTTTCGATTATTTTTTGTCGGTTTTATCGGTTTACTCGGTTTTTCAGTTTTTTTAAACACCCCTAGTTTCTTGAGATGAAGAAATGTTGCTAATTTCTAAAAAGACATAAATAACCTTGGAAGATTTAAATTTACAAATAACAAATTCATATCTGGCCTAATATATATCACAAAAATCTCAACAATAATCATTACATTCTTGACCTTCTCTTTAACAAATCAGACATGTTTAAAAATATTTTTTATCCATAATTAAGTTACATAGAGTTTATAAAATTATTTAATTTTACAGTATACTTCATCGCATCTATGACCAATAAGCGCATGGAGAACAAGGAGATGGAATAATTTCTCCTCTATACAATGACAGAAATTAACAAAATAAATAATTGATTAAAACGAAGCAAAAAACAAAACATGGTATAATTAATCACCCGATGGAGGATTAAGTGTTTTATTTTTTATTTTAAATAAAATTACATAAAATAACATGCAATGTCCCTACAAACTTGATCATTAGGGTTTTGGCATAAAACCCTTGTATCGATCCTCCCTCTTCAAGCTCTACAGCTTCAAAGTCAAATCCAGCGTCTCCGCAAATGACCTCTTCCCATGGTTACCTCCGGAGGAGAACGGTCTCTCCAATTGTCGAAGAAACGGCCTGGTGCGATCGGTACTGCGAGGCTCTTCCATCACCTTGGGCCGCGTCGGCAAGGCAAAGGGAACATGCTGTGACCCAACTGTGTACTTGTTCCTAGCCATCGATGAACGCTGTGATTGTGTAGCTCTAATAATTGGTTGTTCTGAGGCAATATTTTGTGGGGTGCTGGGACTGAAGGCAGGGTTTCTCTCTCTAGAAGAAAGAAAATTATAGCGACTGTGGCCAAGGAACCCAGTCTGTGGCAGACGAGAAGGAGCAGAAGGACCAAAACTGAAAGGATTGGCGAGAGGATCTGCACGGGAGGAGGAAAAGCTCAGACCATTTTTCCATGTCGCAGTCTCGACGTCCTCCACCATGTGAGACTCAATATGGTCTATGAGAGCTTGAACACTCGTAAACACATGGTCACATATTCGACAAGCGATTTGTGAAGGAAGCAACGGCCTTTTAGAACCAAGTGTGTTGCCATGCCTCAAGCTCCAACCAAATCCAGCCATGTTCTTGACTGTGACAGTGAAAAGACTTGATGCTGTGAAGAGACTTCGCAAAGGGAGAGAGAATTCAGCACAAGTGTATCTTGGATCCTGGGATTAATGCATGTATTTATAGGGAATTTAATTGTTTAATTCGGTACATTTATGGTAATACGATGAGCAGGGATGCCATTAATGTGTTTAATTTGTATCTGCAAAAGCTATGTAGCGTAGATTATGAGTAAATTGTTGCTAATTAATTAACATTTTCCTCGACATCATACAATACAAGGGAGGAGGGATCAGGGGTTAATCAAGGAAGGGAATTAGTGAAAGGAGGAACACTTGGAAAGGGGATTGTGATTTTATTGAAGAAATCTATGTGCAAAAGCTAAAAAGGGATCACAATCCAGAGCATTAAAGAGAGTTTAATTATAAATCAGAATATATATTATATTTGCCTTTGTTGAAGATCTTCTGTAAAACACAAGGGAATATCGTTCTGTTCATAATATGTGAAAAGGCTCAAGAGTTCATTGTTTTCACTATTGTGCAGTCTTTAGAGGAATTATTATTATTTTCTATGTTTGGTAAATTATTTCTTTTCTTTTATTTTATTTCAAACAAAAAAGATTAATTATCAAGATTTCATGAAGTTTCCATTTTTTCTTTAATTGTCACCGTCATTTTTACTTTATTTTTTGAAAATAACTAATGCCTAGAATCTACTCATAAGATATATATCCTTTCAAGAATGAAATCAAAACATTGATTTTATAATTAATTAGCACGGGATTTATATATAATAGAAGGGTGATTTTAGGAATTGTTGGCTCTGTTATATATATAAAGCTGTTAACTAGGAATAAATTATATGTACATATAAAGAAATAAATTATGCCACGTCGTGTTTTTTTTTTTTTTTGGGGCCATTTATTCACTCCAGATAATGCTTAGAGTTATTGATTGCATTAATTAGCAACATAGCAATTAATTAATTTAGGAAGCACAGTTAATTAGATCTTGTAAACTTATTTCAATACCAGTTCTGGCAGGGACTTCATGCAGATCATCTTAATTTTATAATCTACGCAAGGATATAATAAATGGCTTGCCATTAAATTAGATTCCGATCAGGAAAATCGCTCTGTTTAATTAGTATATCAATCAAATTCATAGATTTTGATTTTCTTTACATTTCAATACCATCCTTTTCACGAGTGCCAATACAATATATATTTCTATCCAGATTTCACCCCTTTTTTTTTTTCATTTTCTATCCAGATCCCCTCGTAATTAATATTGTGTCCAATAAAAAAATATTTTCAAATTAGATTAAATTTATTTATTTGGTTAAAATAAATTCAATTAAGTATATAAAATAAATACAGTTGTTTGAAAAAACTTATTTCGCAGAGGATTAAGGTCACATTTTGCTCTTATACTCTTTATATATATATATATATAAGATTTTTTATAGATTATATAGTTATACTATGGTAAGGTATTTGTCTTTCCATCCAAGATCATTAGATTAAAATATCCCATGTGCCGAGCATCAATGCTTCAAAACTTAATAAACCGTGTGAAAATAAAAATAGGATCTAGAATGAAAAGAAAAATAGAAAAATCCATAGCTACATATGAAAATATGAACTCTCTTAAGAAACTTCTAATTAACTATATATTATATACCCTTAATTCAATATCATATATGTTGTAATACACTATCATACAAATGAGTGAATTCAACCCCACATCTAGTCAATGAAATTAAGGACAATATTATTTCCTAAACATACGCTATTTAATTTATAGGATGAATTCTAGAGTATAAATCAATCCCCTTTTCATTATTTTATTATTTATACACCACATGAAATCCTATCCTAAGTACAATAAAATAAACTTAAAAACAAGTCTATAAGAAACACAGCATTGAAATAAAAAAATAATTAAATTATATCGAAACTCATCGAATTAATAAATTGAACCTTAGTTAGTTATTTATAGAGTTATTGTCTTAAATAATATTGTCTTACTCTTTCAGGAAAAAAACTAATAAGATTTTCGTTTATGGATGTAATTTTCATTTATATTTATGTCACAAAATATGATAAAAAGAGAGCAATTTAAAATGATAAAAAAAGGTTCATAATAACACACACAAACTAACTATTATTTATTAATTATATAAAAAGCTTAAAAACAAAACATTAAAAAATCATAAAATATTAAAATCCAGAAATTATTCAACATCATCAAAATCTATCAAATTGAGTTCTTAATTAATTTTTAGAGGCTATTTGTCAAAAAACCATTTCAACTCAATAACTTAAACTGTTAGGTGAGGTACAAGATGTGATTTATATTATTCTCTAACACACCCCTCAAGTGAAAGCCCTTTGGACTTGAAACTTGCACAGACCCACATTACCTTGTGCTTATTTTTTATCAAATAAATAGGGATAATGAGATTCAAACCCGTGATCACTTGGTTATTAAAGCTTTGATACAATGTCAAAAAACTATCTCAACCCAATAACTTAAACTGTTAGGTGAAGTCTCAGGATATGATTTATATTATTCTCTAACATTATTTTCAGTTCGTTTATTTTTTATGATTGAAAACAGTTGTTTAAATTAAAAATATAAGAATATTAAATAAATCTCCCCCCCCCCCCATATTTTTGAGCAAATAATTGTCATTTTTTTTAGTTTTTATGAAAATAACTGGATAAGAATATTAAATAATTAAAAATATAAGAATATAACTCTGGTTGTCGAGTAAAGATGAAAGACAGAAGAAGGTAGCAGCAGATCCACACCATGAAATTAAAAAAAAAAAAAAAAAACACTTGGTATTTAGAATTTGCTAGAAGACTACTCTATAGCGCAAAAGATGAGGTTCATGTTAGGTGGATAGCGACGTCGTGTTAGAAAAACTAATATTAAATAAATCATATTTTTGCCATTTTCAGAATGTACTTGAATGAAATCCCTTCATTTTGAACCCCAGAGGGAAATCTGACAAACATGACAAAAACTCAGAAGCATTATATTAAAGCTTCGTTTAAATACCCATCATTTATTTATTATTGTTACTTTATTTTGAACAGAAAAGTTTAAATGAGTTGAGCATCAGAATTCAATTCCATTTTATTGCATTTTTCGCTCCGTTGTTGAATCGATTTCTGCCTGAACCACAGCTAAGATTATGTATATAGTAGTAGCGAGGATGGCCGGAGTTCATACCGGTCTCTTAGCGGAAGTTGTAATTTTTTTTTTCCAGAAAAATTGAAGTATTTATTAGAGCTAAAAGTATCTCAAATATATAAACAATTCCTACCCAGAAATGATTCTTCTCTTTTAAGAATTGAGTCCGCTTGCCTTTGTATTGCCAATCCTCCAGAGAGATGGCTACAAGACGAGTCCCAGTCTTCCAGGGGAGAGGATTCCCTGATCTTTTGCTGTGATGGAAACCTAATGGTGGGTATGAATATACAGTAACTGGTGACACACCATTGTAGTCCCAACACTGATAGAAATACACAAGGGAATTTTGACCCCTTGCACAAGTAAATCTTCGTACCAGACAGGTCCAGTGCTTACTTCCTCTTTCCTGTGCCAATAGACAGGAGTTCAAAGCTCCTAAGTGCATTGCCACGACCACCACTTGTGGCTGAAGCACGAGTAAAAGAAGATGATTTTGACTCAAACCCAGGTTGAACCCTTTGGGTTGTTGACAGGCGACCACTGCTTGAGACCAGCCGGCTTGACCGATTCTCACTAGGCTCGCCAGAAGAGCTTGGCCGGCTGCTTGACATGACAGCCCTCTTTGAAGTGCTTCCATTTCGAGATGATGAACGGGGCCTTTCTGAATCGGGATGCTGTAGAAAGGATGGGGATAGAACAAAAGTAGCAGGCAGTTGAGAAGTGAAGCTAAAATCCAGGGCAAAAGGGCGACCAACTCCACCAAAATTAAAAGGTACATGATTTCTCTTTGCAATACTCACCACATCCTTGGATGATGGCACATCATCTGAGGACCTGTGCCTGGACTGATCGCTGTGCAAAGCATGTCCAGAGCTCTTCCTTCGAGCAAATGCCTCAACTCCACCAGAGAATCTGTCTCGGACTTCCTGGCCTACTGGATAAAAATAAAATTGTCTCAAACACGAGAAAGTAGCCCAGGAATCTCTTTTTGTCAAGAGTGAGGGGGCAACAAAATAGTACCATGAATGTCATGCTAAATATTAATCTATACTAGGGAATAGCAAAACAAGCAACAAATGAATTACCCATCAACACTTCAGATATCATGTCCAGGCATTTATCAGCCGTTCAATCGATCAAAAAATTAAAGAAAAAAGTTGTTTGTTAACTAAAAATCAGAACAGACCTGATGGCCGTTCCACTCTTTCTGCAGATGGCCCTGGGTATACAGCTGGTTTGCCACTCGGCTGTTAAAAGAACACGGAATCAAGAATAATTGGAGAAAGACTTGTTAAAAATATTTTTTCCCTACTGATATCAGTCACTAAAAAATTAAGGTATACTAACCCGTGATCTAGAACTTGAGCCAATCTGTGGGTACTTCAATATGGTCCAGTCAAATACATAATCAAACTGATACCCTGCAACAGTTTAGAAACCTATATTAGGTTCTAAAATTTGGCAGGACCCTAAACTAACAATTGAATTTAGAACCCCAGCAACATATTTAAAATAAAAAATAACAATTAAATAGTAATTAAAAGCATCAAATATTCTGGAGCATGAACAAACCTTCTCGAATAAACAAGTCGCGGAAAAGTCTCTTCAGGTATGAATAATCAGGTTTGTCTTCAAACCGCAGTGAACGGCAATAATGAAAGTAAGATGTAAATTCTGAAGGATAGTTCTTGCAAAGGACCTGCAAAGTAACCATTATACTTCATATTCCACCAGCATGATAATCATTTAAAACATTTACTAAGGCAAACTAATTGTTTAAACACCGAACTGGTATCCTAGTACACCAGTAATTCTCCCCATTGTGGTTGTGTATCATATGCTACACCATGAAAAACATGTGCTTGGACCAAGCAGCTTGCAAAAGCAAATGATTGTACCTCTATAGGAACAAGCATCTTCTTTTCACTGATCTTGTCATATTTCTGCTTTTTATTACCAGCTTTCAAGCCCTGCCATGGAAGGCTGAACTAGAGAAATCACCAAAAGAAAAAGGATCAAACACAAATTAAGATTTACAAATAGGAGGGTAAAGCAAGTCGAGTAAGTTCTTAACCTTCCCCTCAAAAAATACATAAGCACATAACCAAGAGATTCCAGATCATCTCTTCTGCTTTGCTCTGCAAGTATGAATGGCATAATAATAAGATCAAATATAAAGATTTGAAAATGTGCTAGCAACATCCAATAGTCCTCTTACAGTTAGAATCAGTTCACTCACCAACTCCAAGATGAGTATTAACACTAGCATAGCGAGCCGTGCCTGTGAGATTCTTGTTTTCCCTGTAACAAAAACTTATTACATATATCATGACAGACAATCAAAAGAGGCTTGAAAAGGGGAGGAGGTGAGAATTCATCATTACATCAGTATATCAGAGAAAAGATGTGCAAAAAAAATGCACGATAACATGTACAGAAAAA
Organism: Populus tremula; assembly: GCA_964019445.1. NCBI lineage: Eukaryota > Viridiplantae > Streptophyta > Magnoliopsida > Malpighiales > Salicaceae > Populus > Populus tremula. Next base: position 11,381,942 of record CAXHTJ010000018.1, on the reverse strand, counting down.
AGATGATACATAGTGGCATTGAATGCTCCCAGGAAAACAGGCTTAAAGACAATAAAAACAATAGCAAGAAATAGTCGCCCAAGCAACTCTGCAAAAGTAAGCAACATTACCACAGCAGCATCCTTAGCACTGCCCTTTTTGAAGGGAAACATACCAAGCAGAAGATTTCCCTGAATTGCAGCTTTATACCTAGATAATAGATGCAAGCTGAAATATGCATGGACAACTAGGCTCTTGCCAGCAACATTAATTCTAGATTCAACTCACGAAACCATTTTTTTTTTTTTTATTGCATTGTTTTTTTACCAAACTTGTCAGGCTTCCATTCACAAGTACTCTATGATTAATGTAGCTGGAATTTTATGATCGTAGTTGTCAAACTCAACAACAACTGATCAAACAAAGTACATCTGAACTGATTAGATTCACAGGTACTACATGAGAAACACAGTAAACTATTCATGTGTGATTCTGCTCTTAAGATTCATTGAACATTTAAAATCTCTGTTCCAAGATCTCCATTTTCTTCTCAGGAGAAAAACAATAAATTGCAAGCTCCTTCCTAACAGACCTTTTTTTTATTTGAAATATAATAAAAACATCCGATATACAAAAGTATGCTTGAACTGATAAGAAACACAGTAAACTATTCATGTTTGATCCTGCTCTCAATTCAAAGTCTCAGTTCCAAGACCTCCATTTTCTCCCCAGAGAAAAATGACAAATTGCCAACTCTTTCCTGGCTATTTTCTTTTTTACTTTTTGAAATAGACAATAACATGGCTAGGTCCCAGACACAAAAGAATGAATCCTCACAAATTATTAGGACTCTAATGAATGAATCCTAGGTAAGCATGTCCTTGGTACTCCTGAATACTGCATTATAACAAAACCATGAGCATGCACATTAAAACATAATATACTTCATTTTTGCTCCAACTGGCTATCAATGAACAAAGGGCTATCTAAGAGCTTGGAGGGGGAATAAATTTCATCAACAAACCAGGGTTTCAGAAATGGTATTGATACAGATCCAGAAACATAAGAAAAACAACACTTTACCTATATGGTATATGCTTGTGTGTTTGCAGATCTCTGTACTTTTTTGCAAGGCCATAGTCAATAATGTAGACCTGTCATCAGAGAGGGTGTAGCAAGAAAACAATCCGCGATAACTATTAGGGCATCCTAAGATATATGTTAAGTAATAAAACCAAACTGCATATGCATATCAGATATAAGATAGATTTTGACACCGGTAAGACCTTCAGTAACAGAGTGCAATATTGAATAATGACTTAGCAAATCAACCCCATTTGAGGATTGTAAACTGACAAGTGCTGCTCAAATGGCAAAGGCCTCATTTTTTTTTCCTTTTGCCAACGAACTTCAAATCTAAAACCTCTAAATTGCAAAGAAGATTTTCCCACAGTTTTAAGACCCGGCCCGGTCCAAGGCCCGGGTTCCAGGTTTTGACCAGGTCACCAGGTTAGCCGGGTCAAATTTTTTTTTTTAAAAAAAATCAAAACGATGTTGTTTTAGTAAAAATAAAAATAAAAGTCAACGAGTTTGCAGCCGGGTCTTGACTGGGTCGCCGGGTCACACCGGGTTTTTCCTTCCATTGTTTTTTCTTCAACCCGGCCCGGTTCCAACCCTGGGTCCCGGGTCAACCTGCCGGGCCGGGTTTCAAAACTATGGTTTTTCCCGTTGACATATTTAAATTGTCCCCTCAACTATGAACTAGTAAGCTCACAACTTTGCAATATCTAACAATTCTATTTAAATTGAACATAAAAAGAAAAAAGGCACATACCTGATTTGCTTTGCGCCCTAAACCCATCAAAAAGTTGTCAGGTTTGATGTCACGGTGAAGAAAACCCCGTGAGTGCATATATTCAACTCTATTTATCTACATTAAGGAATGCGAAAGAACACTGAGTATAGCAGCTACTAAAAAGCATGTGTTCTTAACAATTGATATGCTAATAAAAAAGGCAGGCCTTTTCTTAAAAATGGGCATACTTACTAATTGATCTGCAAGCATCAACACTGTTTTCAAAGATAACTTCCGACTGCAATAATTAAACAAGTCTTCAAGACTTGGTCCAAGAAGGTCAATAACCATGACATTGTAATCAACCTCAACACCAAACCATTTGAGATGAGGAATACCCGCTTCACATGGATGAAGAAAAAAAAGAGAAATAAATAAATTGACTTTTGCTCAAGCGAAGAAAAAAACATATCAGCTAACAATAAGGAAAAAAAAAGGAAAAAAAGGAAAAAAAGAAACTTACTTCCTCCTTGAAGTAGCATGTATAGTTTTGATTCATAATGAAGCTGGGGGTGCTTGGTTTTCACAGATTCCTGGGAATATCATAAGAATATGTATCAGCTACAAAATCAAAAGTGAAATTGCACTACATTATAACATATATATAAAAAAGGACATAATACATGAATCTACTTGATTACATCCTCAGATTTAAATGAACAGAAAAGGTCAGAATTTCATATTAAAACATCCAGTCAAAACAACCTTAGAGCAGGCTTAACTCAACAGCAGGCTTTTTCCCTCAATATGGTATAACATGGAAAGTGCAAAGCTCAAGAACACAAATACACAACTGCAAGCTTTTTACAATATCTTTTGATCACAGTAACAGTACATAATCAAATGAATATAATTATTCTTCTACAAATACACAAAATGACCAAAAGAGTCACTAATTAGAAGCTTCCAATATCTAAAGTACAATATTTGATGTTTCTCGGTCAAAAACTAGTAGGACCAGGGTACAAGGAATCACCTGCCAAAAACAGAAAACTTAACATTTTTTTATTAAGGGATCCTTTTGTTTTAAGAACATAGTAGAGGGCAGCATTTAGCATTGCCACTGAGAGGATCATTCGGTAGCATAAATATAATGAATTGATTGACGAAAACATTAACTAGCTACTAAGACACCAAGAAGAAGTCCTCCACTTGGATAACCAAATTCACAATCCATCTTAAGTAACTAACTATCTAAATTTCTCAAAACCAAAAAAGCATTTGGAGAAAAAAAGAAGAAGAAGAAGAAGAAGAAGCAAATTCCCTATCATCAACTATAAATTGCTACTTCAAACAGATGGAAACAAACACGATCATCAGCCATCTAGTATATCAAAACATGACAGTTAACTACTATCCAGGAATACACGAATGAAGAAATAACAATCTATAAGAAAGAATTGAGATAATTTCTAAAGATGTAAAACCTACCAACTTAACAGCCACTTCCTCTCCACTCTGTACATTAATACCTGCAAACAAATAAAGAACAACAAAAACAATCAAAAAGCCATCTAAAGACACAAAAGGAAAGAGTGATCAAAACACTTTGAATACAACTAAATAAACCCTAAAAATTGCATACCTAAATAAAGTTCACCAAAGGACCCACTACCGATCTTCCGGCCAAGCTTAAACTTGCCACCAATCACATGATCCATGATCTAACAATCCCAATCAAATATTATAATCCACCAAACGAATAAAGGAAAGAAAAAAAAGACCCCCCCTTTTTTCTTTCAAGTTCGCAGTCAAAATTCACCACCTAAAGTGACCTAGACTCTTCCTTGTCAAAAAAAAAAAAAAACCCAGATCACTGAAAGACCTCTAAATGATTCAGTAAATGCCTCAAAATTGAAAAGAAAAATAATAATAATAATAAAGATATCTTTTGTAACCCACTCAACTTAGCAACCGAGCAAACTAAGATGTTACTTAAAAATCTAAGAAAACCCCATTACTCAGTGAAGGGAAACTAGGGTTTGCAAATCACGAAACTGCATTATCTTAAGAAAGTGAAGAGAAAGGAAGTAGAGAGAGAGAGAAAAGAAGGTAAAGTATTTGAAAGAATTAACGGGGAAAAAAATAGACTTTGGAGAGAAAGAACAACAACAACAATAAAGTAGGAGAGAGAGAGAGAGAGAGAGAGTATGAGGTGGCAACGATATGTGCGGCAAGAATTTGGGGAATTTTAAAGATCTGGCTAAGACAAGGGTTGTGTTTTCTCGAGAAAATTTGGCGAAAATAATACTTACCAAAAAGTGATTCGAGAAAAAGTGGATGCTGTGTGTGTGTGTGTGTAAATATATATTTGATTATTTGCTTTTTTTCCCTTTTTATAGTTCTTGTTCCCTAGCAGAAGTGGTAGAAACAATCTCTACCTACTTTATTTATTTTTTTGGTTTTGTTTTGTAGTAAAAAGGATCGTGGGATTATCTTTCAAAGAAGGGTGATTTTCTTGTTCAAAGCCTACCAAGGGAAAAGAAAATCTTTCTTTACCAGCAAAATAAAATAATTGAGAGTGAAGGTAACCTCTGCCATTTTCCTTCTCCCTTCTTCATGTAATCTCAAAAATATGAATTTAAAATTAAAAAATAAATATTAAAAAAATGGTTGAAAACAGTGTTTAATAATTAATTATTTTATTTTAAATAAATTTCATAGTTGAACTATAATGCCAAATAAAATCTTAAAAATATGGTGAAAACAGTGTTTAATAATTAATTATTTTATTTTTAAAAAATATTTTTTCTTGTGAAAAAATAGTGAGCTCGCCAATTTTTTTTGCTTATTAAAAACATATATATTTTTTACCGGTTTTTTTCCAAGTATTTTGTTAGCTCTAATTTGCTTTAAAAGCAAGCAAATTGCTTTGTTTTGAAATCAAAACAGGATGCTGGTGTTTACTCCTCTTCACTGCCTTCCTAATTTTTTCCGAGTAAACAATACGCAAGAGGCATGCAAAACTCTTCTAAATTAAAATAATAATTAATAATGATGTCGATAACGAGCTTCTCCATGACGTCTACTCGTAAATAAATACTGAAATAGTAATAAAAATTGGTTTTTAAAGTATTTTTAAAATGTATTAAAATAATTTTTTTTTTTTTTTTTTTTTTTGGATTCGAGGAAACCCCACCCCCGGAAAGCGCACTTTGTGGGCCCAGATGAGTGAGTAAAACCCCGGCTGTCCCAGGCTCTTACAAGAAGTGCACGCCCTGACTCGAACTCGAGACCTGCTGTGCAGATCTCAAGTCCTTTGCCACCACGCTACTTGGGTACCATTTATTTTTTATGTAAGTATATTAAACCAATTTAAAAATACAAAGAAATATTGATTTAAAATAAAAGAAATAAAATAAAATTCAAACTTTTTTAAAAATATTCTTAAAACAAAAAATCTAAATCTAAACTGGAAATCCAAAGGCAGCTGCTCTGTCAACGGATGCATTTCAAGGTAGGCAGTGTAGCTCTCATTGGTTTACCAAGAAACCACTTGCTGGTAAGTGAATTGACCCGAGCATACACGTGGTCCAGATTTGAACCCATTTTGCCTTCTTTCTACGCACCATTCCAGTCGTCGAGTGATCCCATATAAGAGCACGTCGAGTCATCCCGTATAAGAGCATCTTCAATAGAGCTAAATTGATAAAATAAATTTTTAAATAATATAAATATAGCTTCTTCTTTTTTTTAATTTATTTACATTCCAATAATAAAAAATTATTTAAAAAAGCTAAGACATTGACCAACAGATATAAAACAAATGAAAAAAATATTGGGTAACAGAAAAAGCATATTTTCATTTGCTTTTATCTTTTATAAAGAGAAATATAGAAATAACAAGAGAAATATAGAAATAACATTTCATGTCTTGAATAGCTATTTTAGCTAACTTGCGGATGTTTTTATAGAGTAATTTTTAATGTAAAATATATTAAAATAATATTTTTTATGTTTTTTTTGTTATTTTAGTGAATTAAAATTATTGAAAAATATCTAAAAAATATTATGTTTTTTTAGACAAAAATCACTTCACCAAGCATTTTAAAAACAAATTGAACTATATTATAAATCATTTTACTACTTGGTGTCGATTTCCAAAGTAGTTAGTATCGTTACACAAAACAGAAGGAAATAGGTTAATAATGATACCTGTTGCTAGCTTCACGTTACCGTATGTTACTTTTAATTGCGCAAGGTAATAAGAAATATTTATGGAAAAAATTAAGTGTTTAGACGATAATGTTTTCTTCGACACTTTTTCATACCCCTCTCGATAATGTGTAAATATAAAATAACGTAATAATGTAGAATGCTTTCCCACCTTTCTTTTCACAGCATCCAAAGTTATGATGGTTTATCCCTGCCACAGCTCCCTCGCACCCTTTCCTTTCCTTCACAACTGTATTTCCAAGGATGGCCTGGTGTTTTGCATCACCCTCTCTGGCCACCGGAATGTTTGAGAAGCTCGGCAGCAAACACAGAAAAACATAAATTCAATTCCATCAGATGTTCTTCACCGCCCAAATGGAAGTGCATGCACCAAAATCTTGCAGTTAGTATAGAGCTGCCTTGCAAAGGAAAGTAAGATGGGATTTACACATTCTAAAAAGCCTAGGTCATTTTCAGAGGGGACATGGCAACAAATATCACTTCTATCATTTTTATTTCGACAATCATCAGGGTCTTGCCATAAAAAACAATCACGAGGGTCTTCTAAGAAAACTGGCATAAGCAACAAACATGGAGAAAACCAAAAAGATATTGAAAAGTGGATGCTAATCATATTATACAAAATTATAAATTCAACCACATAAACGCTCCAAGCTTAAACCATCCTTAAAACCATAAAACATGATTTTTACAAGTCTACAATCACAAATGATAACTTCAGTACTCATAACTGTCATCAAAGGCCAATGTTCCTTCAGCCACACAAGCTTACGCATATCAATCAGTTAGCCACAGCTGACTCGGATCAAGCAGAACATGTCTCAATCATCTTCTCTTTCCGGGGGTAGACCACAAGGCAAAAGCATTTTCTGCAACAAGTTAAAAAGAATCATTAGGTGATCATATTTAAGACATGTAATAAGTATGGAAGAGAAAATCAGAACTTCTCTGCGATATCTTCACACTATCAAGATTTTAATGTACAGGACAAACACATTATCAGTCACTAAGCCATTTTCCAGTGATTGTTCAAGATTTAACACATGAAGCAAGTCATAGTTCAGACACCTATCCATCAGCAATTGAGATAACAATAAACTCTTGCATCTTATACTTTCTAGAACTTCTAGAATAGCTTATATGTAATGCGATCTTCCAGCATCCCCCCTGCATTTACGAATTGCTTATTCAAATTGACACACTTTAGTTGCACACTTTCGACTGTGGATCTTAAGATCATCATGCATAATAACTGGATACAAAAAAGTAATCTGGACCGAGTAAAGTCCAGCTATTAAAATGGTAGCCTGAGCTCATCATAGTTTAAGTAAAGTCATAGTGTATAAAAAATTAATCTTCCAAAAATGTGTTCCATAAAGGGGTGGTTGCTATCATGTAAAACTCATACAGCTAACCAAATAAATGGGAGAAGGCTTTACAAGTTGACTACAGTGAAGCAGAAAAACCTATAAAGGATGCATTCCTGATAACAGCACCTGACTCTGACAAAACATATGGCTTCCCTACTGCAGGATAATTGGCATGTCCCCATGCATTGCCAGGGATGTGATTATAGCACCAGCACCTACTTCATGAAACTTTTCATCCCCTTGGTTTCATAAGACAACAAAAAAAAATCTTTTTTCTTAGGGGTCATCCGGTGTCATTTCCATTCCATGTTTGTAAGAAACAAATTCGGAAACATGAAAAGAAAAAACTTGTTTGTTTTTGTTTTTAATTTTCAAAAACACAAAAAAGCAACAACCAATTGTCAGAATTTTTCAAAATCAAACAAAGCGGTTTTCAAAAATTGTGTTAGGGGTCGCTCATTTGCTTTTTCTCAAAAAACAAATAATTCAAAACAAACAAGTTTCCAGTTTCCGTTTTCAAAAATTTGAAAAAACCACAAATGATACCTAACTACCTCTTACAAACCCATTAAACGGAACACTCTTACTGGTGCAATGATCAGGTTTTATCACAAAAAAGGTAAAAAGAAATGGAAACTACAACTTTGAACGAACATGAAGATCATCCCCAATATCCTCAAACACCAAATTACAAACCGATCAAACTCTAACCAATCCACAATTATTTAAGTAGTAAGTCAGTGATGTAATCAAATGGCAACTCAAAAAAAAGAAAAAAAAGTAGATCAATAAACATATAAAGTAAAGGATGGAGATTAAAAGACGAACGAACCTGCATAAAATTATAACGTTCCCTTCCAATAGACTCATTTTCAGCTAAAGCAAAATAAGCAAGCATAGGGTAGTGACCGATATACGATGCATAGCTGTCACGTTGAATATTCACTGCCCACTCGCTGTATTAATTTACAAATCACAATCAAATTTTTTTTAAAAGAAATTATATATATTAAACTGGGATAATAAAGGGGGGAAAAAACCCTCACAATCTGTTTAAATCAGCGTGGCCTGTCCCAACATATTTGGCCTGGAGATGCTCCAGCTGTGAATTGATGTTAAATCTATCACTGGCCTGCATCATCATCATTAATATTGAAGAAATTAGGGTTTTGAGAAAACAAGGAGAGGGAATTGAAGAAATGATCGACTTACCTGCATCTTCGATTACAAAGATATGCAACCACGATGTCTAATAATTGCTAACAGAGCAGACTACCTACGGAGGATTGAGTCGTTGTCTTCTTCTTTCTTTACAGGCACATACAAAAAGGGTGGCGTAGTAATGTCCCCGCTTTTCCTCTCGTTCACTACAGTTTTACCATGCGCTGCTGTGATTTCCTTTCTAGTAATCTGCTCAAAAAAAGGTATCGAGTTGATTATAACAGTCCCTGTAGTTTAGTAAAAATAATTAATTAGTCATCATGGTTTAAACAATTGTTATTTAATCCCTCTATTTTTACTTTCATTTATAGATTAATCTTTTTCATCAATTCTTGCTCTCTTTTTTTAATTTTTTAAAAATAGAGGAGTTAAAAAAACAGGTAGATGAATTGGAAAGTTTGGGGAGTTAAGAAATCGTTTTTTAGAACAAAACATTAGCATGACCTGCATTGATCAAAGGACTGTTAAATTATTTTTGATATCATAAAAATTAATTATTTTGTTTCGAGAAGCCACAGGGGCTAAATTATAATTAAAAGTTGGTGATTTTGTTTTTGGCAGAAGACAGCATCCTCACATGAATGACAAGATTGAGGGGTTCAAAATTGCAATGCTAGACCCTAACCTAGAAGTTACATCCAAGAGGGAGGAGGGAGGGGAAATCTCCTGTTTCTGCATTTTTCACAGGAATAAATGATACATTCTTAATCAACTCAGCAATGAGAAAACCACAATAGTGATCTGGTACAGCAGTTTCTGAACAAAAGGGGTAAAATAAATACACAACGATTTCAAAAGAATATTTACTATGGGACGATTTTACAAGGATTAACAACCTAACTAAGACGAGCCAATTAGTAACCTCAAACCACTCATGTTTTGGGCCCTTCGCCCTTGAAGCTTTGATTCCGGCAAACATAAAATGAGGAGCTATCCATCAAGAAATGATCCTTCATTTTATCTCTAATTGAATGTTATGTGACCATCTGATGGGGATGATGAGATTAGAACAAGCTTATTTGGATTTCCCGATTGCTCCGAAGAATCTAGTTAGGAGGCAGGAGGCTTAGAGCTCCCCTTAACAGGTTCACTAGGAGCGCGTGCTCATCATTCTGAAATAATATGAACCACCGCAATAAGAACAAGGAAAGAAAATAAGAAATGCAACCTGATTGATGGTCAAAATACTATTACAAGCTCTACTTTTTTTGCTGTCTTTTGAAGTGAAAATATACATGATGGCTCTAAGAGCATGATAGTGTTTAACTTGCATCATCTACAGACTACATACAGTTTTGAAAGAAATAACTATAAAAAGATGTGTTGATGATTTTTTTTGCTGTATTTTGAAGTGAAAATATACATAATGGTTCTAAGAGCATGAAAGTGTTTAACTTGCATCATCTACAGACTACACAGTTTTGAAAAGAAATAACTATAAAAAGTGTGTCGGATGAATGTGAATGAAATTCTGAAACAACTCAAACAAAGATTTTGCACTTGCTTATTTCAAAGAAAGCTAAATACATCGCCAATAACTTCAAGCAATACCAGCCATTAGGCCCTAACCAAATTTGAGCACTTGCATAAATAAATGATAGCTTAATCTGTCAGTTAAAACCAGAAAGAAATATCAACATAAGCATAAAATAGGTTTTCGTTGTATGATATGATAAATTTGAAGATGGGTATGGCAAGGGGTTAGATTTTGAGAGTCAAGTGCCAAGGGCATAAGAAGTGTCTACAATGAAAGTGTTTGTGGTGTTTGGTAGTGAATGATACATTGAAGGTGTAAATAGAGCATAATAGTGGGTCCCATTATTATCAAAATCAGACCAGAGCTTGAACCGACAAAGGTGCCAATTCATTGGTTCACCAATTCAACTGGCATTTCACTGGTTTAATACCTAGAAGAAATTTTTTTCAGATTTTTTATCGAGGGACACGTGGTAGGCCTTGAGTCAGTTCAACCCAATTCTAGGCCGGTTCAATCTGATTCAGGCCAGTTCTTAGTCAGTTCAGCCCCAAGGTGTTCTTACCATATTGACTGCACAATCAGTCCCTACACTCGAACCAGACAGGTGTAAAATCTGGTTCACCAGTTGAGCTAGCCAATTCTGATAAATATTAATAGGTTTTTAAATAACATTAATGAGATCTGATTTGATTAAGAAAATGATGAAACGAAACATGAGAGGGAACAGACCACTATTGAGGAGGGACACTAATTTCCATGCTTGGAAGGGCAGTACTTCAACCCAAAAGGGGGATGAAATATTACCCTCCATAACTTCTCATTCTCTTAAAATGTGCGTCCAACAGGGTGGTAGCTCCTCACTCCTCTCAGCCCTTTCCCTCGGTTAAAAACAGAATTTTCATTAAAAAAAAAAAATAAACAGGGTAACTTCAACATTAGATTTATCGGCTTAGAAAACTATGAAAAACTAAAGTAGCAAAGAGTACAAAAAACATTGTTTCAAAAGTGTAAGATCACTGTTTTGTGAGTTTGTAATCTCAATGCACATTTTAAAATTTGTTTTTGGCTACTTTTTATTAAAATTATCCCAACCATTCTAAGAAAATTTATAGAAAACAATATAAGGTGGGTTTTCTACTATAGATGGACACTGTTTACACTCACAAAACATAGAGTACTTACTATTTATTTTTTAGTAATTCATTTTGGTCCTCAAACGTTTTATTTTGGACGATTTAATCCTAATTGAAAGACAAGATTTTGATTTCTTAGAAAATGCTGGAGCTGGAAGAGAAAGGACTGAAATGAAAAAGACATCAAACATGGTATGCTTGATATTTCATGAAAAATACACTTAAATCCTCAATCTTTAAAAATAACACAATTTATACGATTTAGATCCCTTTATATTTCAAAAATTCACTTTTGGCACAAAAGTTACTTTGTATTATTTTTCAGTTCCTGATTAGAAAGAGGAGAGGAGGGGTCACCAAATTCCGACAATGAGAGAGTTTGCTCTCGCTATTTTTGGCCACCAAAATGGTTTTTCCTGGTGTTCATGAGATAAAAAGGGCTTGGTGGTGGTTGTTTAGAGCCTTAATGTTGTTTTAAACAAACAAATCAATGCCTAGGATGCCAAAACTAACGCACTTTGATTTCAGGTTTTTTTATCTCTTTTTTTTTGGGTATTTTGAGGTGATAGATTGGTTTGTAGGTGTTCCAAAGAAGTTGATGAGGTATTCTAAGGGTGTTGGTAAGATGTTTTTGGGTTGAAATGGCTTCCAAATTAGGTTTTTTGGGCAAAAGAAACAATGCCCTGATTTTTCAACCACCATAGTAGTGACCGGAACCTAGGCTTGCAAACTACACATCGTCTATCATAGCAGGCGACGTGTCACCAGCTTATTTTTTTCAAAAAAATAAGGGCTCCCGCCCTTTAAAATTTTTTAAAAAAAATTAAACCAAGCCTAGGCGCCTCGGCTTTTCATTATAATGACCCAGGCATGCAAGGCCATAGACCCGCGAGCCTGGGCTCTTTTATTACCCTTATATATATATATATATATATATAGAGAGAGAGAGAGAGAGAGTCTAATTATAAATTTAAGAGCAAAAAATTTATTAAACCCGGTTGAATCCATAACTCGGATCAAAAGTTTGACAAGTGAAGCCACAACACCCGAGCTTTTTTTTTCTAATATTGATTTTTTAATTGATATCTTTTTTAATATTTTTTAAATTTATGTTTCAATTAATCTCTTCTTTGTGGAATTGTTTTTGTTTTTGCTTATTTATCCTTTTTGGATAGAATTTTTTTCAACAGTGTATTTAATTTTTTAAAAAATTATTATGATTCATCTATAATTTCTTTCATCTTTTGTACAAGTTTATTCTTGAAAATAAAAAAAATATATTTTCTAATAATATTTCTAATATATACAACCTTGCATGATATATTTTTTCCCTTTTATTTTATTTAATCAATTTAATGCATGCATCTATTTCTATTATCGTTTAAATGAATAAAAAAATAATTTTAATAAAAAAATTCAGTAAACACAATTGAGTATATGTCATATCTTATGAGATTAAATATTTTGATCTATACTTGTCTATTGATTTTTCCAATTTATTTTTAATTATCGTTAATGATTTTTTTTTATTATTAACACACATAGTTCTTGATTTATTTAATTACATGTATATATGAGTTTTTCAACTTAAAATTTAAAAAAATTTATGTACAAAAATGTGTTGGAAAAGCCTGTATATACACTTTTTTTTATAAAAATATCTGGCCTACAACGGAGCGCTAGTCAAATAACTAGTATTTTACTAAAACTGATAACAAAACTTACCAAAAAGTGACTTGATCGAAGGCCTCTTAGATTTTGTGCTCTTCTTCTTTAATTCAGCTGCATATTGTAGGTAGAAAAAAGTCATATACAAGAATCACGTGAAAGTGGATGATTGGACAAAGATAAAAATTGCGCTCTTCACAAATAAACATATAAGAAAATGTGCAAGCTTCGATCTTCCACCTACAGATTTGATTGATATTTTGCTTCTACCCCTGTAGCTTAAATTTTCCCATTGCTACACTTCTAGTTCTCAAAAATTCCAATGTCACAATTAACCATCAAATAGCCTACTTTTGAATTTGGTTCTTTAGTTTTTTTTGGTTTATAATAATCTTTGTGAGATACTACAACACGTACGGGAATTAAAGAAGAAAAAAAGGGAGTAAAACAGACAAAATAGCAAAAAATATAAGTGAAGTTTTGGTTAGTTATTTAACAATGAAGGGCAAAATAGGAGCTTTTTAATAAAAATAGAGGTAACATTGGGAAATTTTAAACTAAGAACAAGTGGAAAATTGATGAATCTGTAATGGCAACATTAAAGTTCATTCCAAAAATATCAACACTCTTTGTGCCCGATCTACAAGGCACAAGACAAGCATTTGTTATTCTACATGATTTGTCACTTTTAGCAATTAAAATTAATTATCACCTACTAACTGGTAAGAGTAACATTTTATAGCCAAGATATGAATAAAGAAATGTTTCAGGCCAGAAACAAACACAAATATCCTCAGTATAAGCACACCTCAATATTGCCTCCGCTATAAAGTTTAGGTTCAAGCATTTCCAACCATGCATAAATGAACAAAAGTAGATTAAGTTAAGGTATAGCCACTGTAAAATAAAACTTGTAGAGCACTTAAGTTACAGTGCGATGCATGGCCAAACACTTCTATTATTAGCAATCCCATTCCCTACCTTAGGATCACAATATCACTATGAAAAAAATAAAAAATAAAAGATTCAACACTCTGGATAATGTGGAGACAAAATACTAAATAGGATACTCGAATGGAGAGGATGCATTGTATAAATATAATTGAAGCGAAGAAAAATATACCAATTCCAGGCAACTGATGATCATTTATGATTTCAAAGTTCTTGTATGTATAACCAACAAAGTTGATATCTTTAGATGAAAGCATCTGCAAAAAAAGACAAATGATTATTTGATCAACATCTAGATGCCAGAAACATTATTTATCCCCAATTAATTAAACCTTTAACTTGCAGGCTATATGAAGCAAAATAGCTTTTCTGTTTGATGCTACAATACTCCAATTAAATTCAATCTACCACCAAAAAATCTTAAACTGTGGAACTAACATTTTCATGCATGAATGTCCACCTGCCTCAGGGAAAGGAATGCTGTAATATGTGAGTTTGGAAAGTTCCTCATGCTCCCAAATTTCAGCTTTCCTAAATGGTATTTCATTAGGTCTTATCATTAACTGATGCTTTTTTGTTTTGATATAAATTGGTTGACAGTAGTACAGTAGAAGTTAAGGGTGAGGTGATTGGTGTTGGCCTTCCTACTGAATTTGTCTTGGAAATGAAAGATTTGTCCATTGAAAAAAATGAAATAGAATGAACAGAGAACGCATATCCTCTGGTGGAATACTAATAAAGAAACCCTAAAAATAACTACATATGCTTAAAACATGAACAGAATTTGTATGTACCAACCTTTCTCCACGGACCAGATTTTGCTGAAGTCTGAATTTGGTCATCAGCCTACTCAAACAATCACATGAATGATGAAAAGGTTACCAAGATAAAGCATCTAAAAAAGTGATTAAATTTTAGACCAATCAATCTACCTCTTCAAACTTCTCAAAATTTTGAGTATCCAACTCATCATTGACCTCAGGAATAAATGCAGCTTTTATTTGATATAATTTGTCCCACTCAATACCTTTGAACCATGGGTGAGCCTGAAAATAACACAGCAAGTAAATTTTATCAATCTCGAATTTATCTTGGAGTACCTAAAGAATTTAGAAAACACCACACAACACCTTGATTTCATCTGCCCCTTTTGTTCCAAGCCTCTGGTCAACATTACATAGAAGTTTGCTAATAAGGTCTTTTGCTTCGGAAGATAACTTTGCTTCTTCTGGAAATTTTAAATGATTTCTCCAATTAACTATCTGCACAAAACAAAAACCGTGAAATGAGTAGGACTGCTGATATTGGAGACAGCAAGTAGAATGAACTGCTCCAAAGGTATACACCGAAAAAGGAAAAGAACTTAGATCTCGGTGCTGACAATTAGACTTTTATTAGCATTTAGGCAAAAAGCTTGAGAAAATACCAACTACAGGTTAGCAATTTGAACTGAAAAGCATGGTTTTGAGTTGGTGATGAGATTAGAAAAAATAACAAGTAAACATGTTTGCAAGGTTCATTTCAACATGCATTAATCACAATCAAGAAAAACAAACTTTTCTATTGACAAATAAGAAGTAGACAGTTGCAAGATTACCTTCCTACATGTTGACATGGGCTCGTCTGAGTAAAATGGTGGGAACCCCACAAGCATTTCATACATAATAGCACCAAGGGACCACCTGGATGTATAAAACAAAGTCACACCTGAATGGTCTCAGGAAATAAAATTACTAGTTATGAAACATTTAAAGTGTACCAACCAATCACATTCCATTCCATATCCCTTCTTCAACAAGACCTCTGGGGCAATATAGTCAGGAGTTCCAACAGTAGAATAAGCCTGCAAAATTACCACATTGAAGGTTTAAATAATAGAAATCCCAGTGGGATTCCCACAGATACTACACATACCCATGAGGGCAGAAATGAAAGATGAACACGAGGTCATCCTAGCATGTCTAAAGATTTTTTATAGGAAAAATAATTACTAAAGGAAAAAGGAAGGTTTATGATTGTAAAGGAAATCAAGACATCCTACTAAGAAACAAGAGAAACCAAGAAAAAAAGAGGCTAGAATTATAGAGCTTTCCAGTCTCTCTGCATAGCCACTAAGAAAAGTTCACCAAACACATCCATAAAGAAGCTTGGAAGAGTATTTAATCACTCTAGATAAATACTTAATGCCAGCAAGTTATAAGCGATAGAATGAAAACAAGCATTCAGCCGGCTGTTGCATCAACAACAATGCCTTGATTGACAATGCTACTCCTATAGAATGAAAGGTCAATCCACTACATATCGGGAACTTACAAGCATCCTCCTGTTCCTTTGCCAATGTTGTAATTGCTCCTGTTGTGTACGTTTTGGGGCTGCAGGGCGTCCGTCACTTTGAAGAGCTCCACTAAGATTGTTTGCCGCAGAAAAATCTTTTTCTTGGAGAGTACTGCAATCTAATGGTTTACATAATCCAAAGTCTGATAGTTTCATGTGACCATTTCTATCAAGTAGCAAGTTGTCAGGTTTGATATCTCTGCAACATGAAAACACAGAAAAGATAAGGCCACAATTACAATATCAGAAGTGCATGGTAGAAAAGCATATCAACAGCTCAAGTCAAAAACCTTGAATTACCTATGAATATAATTATGTTTATGGATAGACTCAATAGCCAGGACAGTTTCCCCAACGTAAAACCTGGCCTCGTCTTCTGTTAGTGTGTCTTTGCGCATCAGTAAAGTCATCATATCTCCACCAGGTAGATATTCCATAATGAGATACAGATACTCTTCATCTTGGAAAGAACAATATAGTTTGACAATGCAATTACTATCAACCTCAGCAAGTAGATTCCTTTCTGCTTTCACATGTTCGACCTGAACATTTTAGATCCAAACTGAAAATAAGCATAATGAACGGATAAAAAAACCAATAAAATTGCCGGGCAGAATTAATGAAAACATATACCTGGCCTCTGCGCAGCATCTCTGATTTCTTAAGCTTCTTCATGGCGTATACATGACTTGTTGATTTTTCTCTACAGACTCTAACCTGCAAACTCAAAAGGAGAAGATCAAAAAACAAATCACTAATTGATGCTTTGATTGAAAGAGCAACACCATTTTAAACACCCAAATGTAAATCAAGCAAGAGATCCTAGCTATCAAATAGAGATGCAACATATAAATGCAGCAACACTTTAACTAAGAGTGGATTTTTACAGCACTGACAGCAGTAAAATGTTTTAACCTGTGTATACATGTTTGTTTCGTCTTACTATATGCCAGGATGTAGCAAGAAGAAAATGCCAAATAGGTCTGTCAAGTTGGAATAGAATATGGAAAAAGACTAACTTACCTCCCCAAATGCACCCTTGCCTATCATGGTCAATGGCTCAAAATCATCAGCACCCATTTTATGCCTTTGAAGACGCATGTATTCAGTTTCCTTCTTCTCTAAAAACTTTAGTAAGTTACTATGTTCTTCCTCAGAGACCTCAGCATCAGCTAACTTCTTCTCCAGTACATTACGTCTGCAAGAAATCATAAGCACCAAAACACCACCATCATCGATGCACTAAAGTCAAAAGGTCACTTGTGTGAGATGGTCTAACAAAAAACAGGTGTTTTATTCATCCAATGACTACTTGGAAAAGAAACTTAAAAAATTTCATGCACTCAAAGAAAAAAATGATTTCTTGAAGAATCATTCATAGTGTTAGCAACTGATGGTCAATATGAATGCAATGCTCCTGAATTCATACAACACATTGCACAAATAAGATTTCAAAGTAACAATTGCACCTTCGGAAACTTTTACGATTGTTATTCCATTTTTTGCCATTGTGCCTCATTCTACAAAATGAGGACCATTAACAAATAGAATCAACCATTCCAAAAGCTGCTACCTTCTATCCCCACCCATTCACCACCCCAGAAAATGCAACATGAAGTTACATAGGACTATTGATTCAGCCTGAATTTCTCTGCCTTCCTCTCTAGACAACAAAGAGACATCATTGTCCATTGTCCTCAATAGCACCTACCTGCCTTGCCAAATCATAAGATTATCTTTTAAAAATCGAAAGTCGCCGTCCACCATAAATCGAGATCAAGTAAGATTTGCCAAATTATGGGAGAAATACACTTGTACTGATTTTTATCCTAGAGGAGTTTTTGGCTCTTACATTATTGGAATTATGAATGAGCCTCTTCAAACAGGCATTTTGCTACTGATTTGATGATTCCTAAAAGGCACTGATGACAAGAATCAATTATTGGGAACATGCAAATATGTCCCCCCAATTTTAGTACTTTTTATAATTAAGATATTGTCTACCCCAAATTCAAGCAAATGTAAAATAATTAAGAACTTAATAGAAGCTTCCAGAAAATGAGAGCCAAATTTTCAATTTGCAGAGTTCAGTTACATGCAATCAAGTTCAGACTATGTTGGAGTTCCAAATCTTTAACAGCATAATTAGACTTAAAAACAGATTATGTGGAAGAAATCATTGTCTGAAGAGGTAAAGTTAAATAGCGCACTGTCATTTTATCCCATTCCCACAAAATCAACAAGAACCATAGAGTGCTATGATAGGAAAAATTAAAACAGAATCCAGAAAAATTATGTTTCCTCCTTATTTTAAGAGATTTGGGGGGGGGGGGGGGCGTCAACGTGACTGGTTGAATTATGGAGTATCATATAAATAACATCTTCCCATCAATTGAGAATTCCAAGCAGATAAGCCAATGGGTGAAGTGCATATTAACAGAAAAGTAATTTTACTCGAACATCATTGCTATGAAAAGATGCATTAAATCGTACCGCTCCTGCCTCTCTTGCAGGTCCTTCATTTGCTTCTTATAATGGTTCTCAATAAACTGTTTTGCAGCTGCAACCTTCTGCTTGGTTACATTGGATGGTGCTTCTTCACTGTTAGATGCTTTAGTTCCCTCCTTCCCATTGCCTGTGGTATCTTTCTGTTTGGCAGCCTTCAGCTTATCCTTCGACTTTAACCTGTTGAACCAACACCCTGTTGACTCCATGTGTTTACTTAACAATTATTTCAGCTTTTGTGGGAGTTAGAGCCCTCTTGTCACAACCCCTCACTCTTAAACATATGCATTCGATTTCTCAAGTTACTGAAGATGAACCCTTTAGCTCAGGCACTCGTTTGACTGATGAAGCAGACTCTTATGCACGACTCGTTACCAAGGAATTCAAGCATTTCCTCTGCATTAAAAAAATGCAAACAGCATTAAACAAGCTTGACATAATCATCATTGCATTCTTCTCAGACTTATCTCCAACCAATTGCAATAAATTGGAACTGCAAACATATGTAATGGAACATTAGAAGAAATGCACCGGGTGGCAGCAGAGAAAAGTAATGTAATGAAATAAACTGCAGATCCGTTCAGAGATTGACGATCAAATGTAACCAGCATACATTTAAAAACTTTAGAAAGTCACATGACTCAAAATCTCCCAGAGATCATTATCTCAAAAGCATAAGACGCCTGCCTTGCAACTGAAATTTCTGCGTCACTTCTTTCGTTTCTCAAAATCAGTATAGAATAGCCCTCGATTCATTAACAAACCACCCATAGAGTTCTAAACCTTAAACATCAAAGCAGCAAAAAAATGTTGCATCACTCAACAACTTACACACCACTAGGCAAGATACAAGCCAATCCTCAAATCAGCAATCTACCTACATGATTATCCTAATTGGTATTACAAAGAAATACCAACCAACTTAAGTCTCTTCACTGATTCAAAATATTTGAGGCCAGCCCCTTCCTAAAATTCTCTCACCGATAAAACACAACTAAAAACAGATATCGCAATTCAAATTCAACAACATCAGAAAATAGAAATACAAATAAACTACACATTATTCCAACACTGTTTCAAAAAAGCAAAAAAAAAAAACTTCAGATCCTTAAAATCCCTAATCACTCACCATTCATATTTTTTTTGGAAAACAAGCAGGAATTCAGAACTCAAAATGTCGAGACCAGACAAATCTAAAAGTTGATAAAAATCAATAAAGCAATGACATCCAAAATCCAAGACGAAAAGCACTGGCGTTTCCTACATTTTCTTACTGAGCATACAGAAATTGAAACCCTCAAACTCAAACCACAAGATTAACTTCCTTGACGAGAAAAAAAAAAGCAAAATAAAAGTAAGAAAGAAGTGAGTAGATGGAAACAAAAGGACCTTGTGTAATTACAGAGAGAAGGAGAGAGAGAGACAGTAGCGTAGGATAAGAAATGAAGAAGTAAGATTAAAGAAAGAGAGGAAGCGGAAATCTCGGCAAAGAAGAGAAGAGGAGCACTTTGTCTTCATGATTTTGATGACCCATTTGATTTGTGTTGAAACTTTTGAACCTCTCTCTCTCCCTTCTTTTCTGCTTCTATCAGTGTCAATGGATCGAACACGCTTCTTTTTCTAGTTTTTTATTTTAATTTTTTACTACTCACTCACTCTCACTGTGCTTTTTTTCTTTCTTTAATTTAATCCTGAACTTTAATTGCTGTTCTTCTTCTTCTGCCCCATCCTACGTGTTTATTATTTTATGAGCAACTGAAGAAACGTTTCTCGCGAAATGTTTCTCTCTCTTGAAAAAAATAACTTTCTTTTCTTGTGTTTTATTTGGAAAATAGATCCTTCTCCTCGTATCCTGATTCCTCACACGTATTGTAATGTTGTTGCCTCTTAAAGGGAAAAATAAATAAATAAACATTATTATTTCCATAGTTATTAAATTTAATTTAGTGGTTACCTTTTCCATGGATATAAATTATTAGATTCATTTTTATTAATTAAATATTTTTTATGGTATTCATCCCTCGATAATTAAAAACTCATTTAATCATCTGAATTTGATTAGTTAATATTTTAATCAATTCAATTAAAAATATAATTTAAATAGGTTATAAATTTTGAATTTTAAAAATTAATTTATTAGAGTCGACTTGATTTGAAGTGTATTTAGTATTATGATAATAATTATTTTTTAAAGTATTTTTTACTTGAAAATATATTAAAATATTTTTTTTTTATTTTTAAAAACATAAACAAATCAAAATAATAAAAAAAACATAAAAATTAATTTTAAATAAAAATAATAATTTAAAAAATAAAAACATGATTATACACAATATCAAACAAAACCTTAATCTATTTTATTTATATAAAAAAAAAAGATATAACTACCTGACATTTGAATTCTGATTTTGTAACATGCTAGCAAACACGTCAGTAAATATAAAATGTAATGATAATTGTCCCGTCGCTAGATCATCGATCAGTCTGGTAATTATATATAAATTGTTAATAAATTCAACCGATCAACTATTATTCTGATAATTTAAATTCTTAATTCCATAGCTGATGGGAAAACCAGCAACTATAATACCAGACACCATGTTATAAACATGTATCGAGCAACATTTATCTTTATATACAATTAAAAAAATAAAAACATATATCTTCATAATCAAGAATTGGTTCGTAAGCTCTCGCGTGACACTGGAGAAACCATCGAGATCTGCTGTCTTAAAAACATGCTTAGCAGCTGTCCTATTGAATATTATTTTCGTCTTGATTGATAGGAGGACAAGGGAAAGGTGGGAAGACTTTCAACCAAGATTTCCTACCCTGGTTTGGAGATGTGCTGTCACTGGAAAAAATTGCACAAAAACAGTGCATATATTCAGATGATGCATTTATCATCAAGACAAATAAATTGTCTGGTGTTGCTGTGTTTTTTTAAAAAAATTAGTTCAAAATTAATATTTTTTTCAGAGTTTTTTGAAAGGAAAAGACTCCCAGAGAGCTCGAAACAGCAGTATCCAGTACATATTTCCTTATTTCATGGATCACTGTTCGCAGCATCGCTGAAAGCCCTAATATGGTTCAATCGGTAAGTAGATGTGTTCTATGGACTCCGATCCACTATTTAAAGAATATAATTTCTCTGGTGAGAGTTCCAATTAACATCTTGTTGATATTTATAGGTTCCTGCGTCAAAAATCCACTCCAAAATATCCTTGTCGTCAACAAAGGGGGATCTAAGGGAAATGCTTACAGGCGGCCTGTGGATGAACGATCAAATATCTTGTTGACAGCGCTTCACGGTCATGTACTTTCATGTTTATATTTCCCAGGCTATTACAGTGGACATGTATACTTCAATGGTGGAGCAAGAGGGTTGACTTTTGTCACTCGTTTCTCCTTTCAAGAGACTTTTTCTAGATCCGCCATCGCATGCATGATCTAGCTAGACCTACACTAAACATGTCCATTCTTCTTTATTAAGTTAACATGGGTGCTTAAAACACTCCACAGATCCTGCAGAGGCGCTGTTTGAGAGGTATATATGACCCCAAAACCCCTCCCAGCTAGCATCAACCCCACAGCTAAGGCAATATGAGTAGAGGGGGGGGTTACCTTGCAGGTAGGGCAACATGGGGGGCCATTTCTAAAGTTATCTGGATAGGCATCCATTCAAAATAAAGAGGAAAAGGTTTCGTGAAAGCTGTAGACATCAATGAGTCACATTATTGGACCTCATTTACCCTACTTGTCCATTAATACATCATTATCAAACCTCATAAAGACGCTATTGGGTGCCAGCTTCAGGGGTAGAATATTAAGTTCTCTTTTTACTTGTTAAAATGATGAACACTGCTTTAACACACCCTAATCACGGCTCCAGTTCAAGATGCTAGTTCAAACAGGCTGGCTTGCGTTCATATATGGGCTTGAACTTCCTGCACCCGTTCATCCAAAGGTCCCTGTGATCAATTATTATACTAACACCATAAAAAGAGAGAGAGAGAGAGAGAGAGAGAGTATATTTACTACTTGCAGACCGTGTGATAATTAAGATAATCTCCTCTCTTTTTCTCCCGGATAATCTCTTCTTGATCGGTAGTTCATTGTTTTTAAATTGATGTGTTTGTAAGGAATATGTTCGACCAATGGAAACAGGTAGCTGTCTTTGGAGATCAAACGAAAAGCAAGAAAAAGCCAAGTACGTGGGAAAAGTTAAAGACCTGAGGCATTCCAATATCCACTGGCGCCAAATTACTTAGGCTGCAAGTTCTCGACGCCGTGTGCAATATATGTCCCAGAATACACACTCTGTGGTCTCCGTTCAGGTCCACATGTTTTAACAGAGACAATAAAGAGAGGTGGCAAGACACTGTCGAAATCATTATAACTTATAAGTATAGATACAAGAGGCTATTTATTATGACAGTTGAATTATGTTTTTGTTATTTGAATAAAAAACGGGATGCCTTTGT
Source organism: Populus tremula (assembly GCA_964019445.1). NCBI lineage: Eukaryota > Viridiplantae > Streptophyta > Magnoliopsida > Malpighiales > Salicaceae > Populus > Populus tremula. Next base: position 11,358,789 of record CAXHTJ010000018.1, on the reverse strand, counting down.
TTGGAGGGTAATTCGATTTTTTTCAATGACTAATTGGTTATTAAAGAAGTGTTGGGGGCTCTCTAAAATAGTAAAATAACTTGTTTATCCCATGACAAAAAAAATAGATATGTTTACAAAGGGTATTTTAGTTTTTTTTATTCTGGACAATTATCATAAATCCTTTTCCCTTTGGAATGGAAGAAAATTTAAAGGCATGTGTTTAAGGGTGAATTTATTTTTAATGAAAAATATCATACACCAAGTTATCAACACGCTAATTGCCTTGACATCAAATTTAAAACAGTGGTCCTGGAACACTTTTTTCCGTGATATGAAATGGATTCTTGAAATAGTCGTGGAATTTTGAATATCACACATAAAATTTCTTTTAATCATCAATACGCGATTGAATGAGCTACAATATATCTGGATTTTTTTAAAAATAAAATAAGATTATTTCTCCCTGTATGCTAGTGCGAATGTTTCAAACATCATCTCCAGACAGATGTTTTACAGAGACATTTGTCTTTACTTTTAACACAAGACAATGACCAGGCCATCAAAGAAGAGAAGTGGATAAACATGGGATTTCCGGTCCGGGCTCTACAGAGCACTAAAAATGTCCGGACCGGGAAGGACAATACAGGTCAAACAACATGGTAGACGTGGCACAAATGTGGTGTGCTAGCTCCTAGCGTAGGTAAGGCCAAGGAAGGAATCGTGGCCAATGGGAACCGCCACTGCTATGGAACACAAGCCCATGTGACACTATTGGAGAGATGGCAAGGACATTGCATGTGCTTACGATATGAATATATTTATATGCTAGTAGTACCGTCGATGTGATGCTTATAATAAGTGTTGAGAGTATTTTTTAAAATATTTTATATTTAAAAATAAATTAAAATAATATATATTTTCTTAAATTATTAATATTAGCATATCAAAATAATTTAAAAATACTAAAAAATACTATTTTAAAATTAAAAAATAAAAATATTTAAACTTTTTTAAAAATATTTTTAAGCATGAAAATAAACAGAATCAATGAATACACGATGTGAAAAGAGTATAGACCAGGGTGGGTAATCGGTTTGTTTAGTTTGATTTCTGTTTTTTTTTTATCGAGCCTAACAAATTGAATTTCAAATCAATCAAACCGAACGAAGTAAGACTATGGAGATTCAATTTGGTTTCTTAGATTTAAACTAAGGTTACTTGGTGCTTATTTGTTTTTGCGGCAGAAATAATATCTTTAAAAAAGTTTTTTTTTTTTTTTGAATTCTTTTAACATACTAATATTAAAAATAAATTTTAGAATAAAAAAACATATACTGCTTTAAAATATTTCTAAATAGCCACTAAAGATAGAGGCAATTAGCTGTTGTTGGGAGCAAATACAGAAGTTTACCCGCCATCTTCTCTCCTTCATGAAAACCATGGGTGGCAATTAGTGGAATGTGATATTTAGAGGGATCTAAGATCTTTTAATATGAGAGAAGATTTGGTGTATGATCGGACAAAATGGGGCAAACTAATTCTTATATCCGATCCCAACTGGTCTGACATTGTAACAATTGGTTGTTGTTATAGTTGGCAATCAATCATTACACCCAACCAAATCTCTCTACTTAATTATTTTTGTGGGGATGCCTGACTGAGATCGTAGAGCTTAATGCTAATAATAATTCTTTACTTTAAACCATCTGCGATAATATATAATAAGAAAATTACTGCTAAAGGAAAAACAGAAAGAAAAAATAATTAAGGTCACTTTAGATATAATAATAGTTGTTTTTTTAAAAAAAATATTAAAAAATAAATTAAAATAATTTTTTTTTATTTTTAGAAATTATTTGTAACATTAATATATCAAAACATTTTTAAAATAAAATTAAAAAACATCTTACAACCCAAAGACTCATCTGGTATATGCTATCGAGCTATATCTGAGTCCTTAATAGCATAAAATATTCAGAAAATGCAATTATATTCACGCTCCTTGCTGCTGCATTCATACGAGTTTCGTTTTATACCATTCTTTTTTTACCCGCTGTTTAATCTCTCGATCTATTATTTCGGAAGTCAATTGCTATCTGTCTCGATAATGGCAAAGACAAAAAAAAAAAAAAATTCTTTGATCAGTAGGGTCTATGCTGATGGAAGCAAACATAAATTTGATGGAAGCAAAAATATTTATCGTGTTAAGAGGAATTTAACACAATTTTACTCACTTATTTCATAAAAGAAAAGGTACAAACTTTAATAAAATCTTATATTCTGTGCAGCGAAACATGTTTCAAACATCATTTGATGTTTCCTAGGTGATCTTAGACCAGATCAAGAATCTCTAAAAGAACGGAGAGTCAATCAAGGGAGAAATTGCTTGGAGATTGAACCGAGGATTGGTGTGTAAATTAGACTGGAGAGTCAATGTCTAAAAGTCTTACTTTAGACCACACAGTCAAACACAAGCGGATGAAGTTATATTGAGTTTTTGCTTAACAAATAATTCCTGGATTTGAACGCCAACGTTTCTCGAAAAGTTTCTGCAGGCAGAGGCGGAGCCAGGGTGAATTTACTGGGAGTCGATGTGAAAAACATGCAAGGGTATAAATAAAAACGAAGGGAAAGAGTGGGGCCAGAGTGTATTAAGTAAAACTAAGTGTGTGGTTTTTGTGCAGGAAGAAGCAGGCCCAATGACAAATTAATATTAATAAATGTTCTCTTCGCAGGTTTTTCAGCAAATGAAGCGTATGAGGTCTAATGATATTTTTCTTCCAGATAAATTGAAAGTATCCCGAAAGCCTAAATTCATTTCAACAAGTTACAAGTAGGTTCTCATGTTGAGAAGGAACACAATTTTCTTAATCTTGGCTGATGTGTGGTTACTGCCTTGATAATTTTTGATGAGTTGAATCATGTTTGCATGGTTAATAATTCTTCTTTTCTAGCTCGCTTCTGTTTGTCTTGGATGCAATGCTGAATTTATAATTTTTGTTTTTTGTTAGTGAGTGTGGGTTCAGAATGGTCTAACTTTTCTTTTTTGGTATATTGTTGTGGTTGGATTTTTTAGCGTTACATGGCCTTTTTGTTAGTTAACTTTAGTACCTATTCTAGTTATAAGTTTCTTAATTAGCTAATTTTGTTTATATTTTTATGTCAAGAGATCTTGTTTTCCTCTCTGGCTTTGTATTGTAATCTTTATATGTTAGCTTAATTGCTTTATTGAGAAAATGTTTACTTAAGTCTTTTATATTTGTATATGTGACTTGCTGGCTTTCTCGTTCTTTTTTATCTTTATATATACTTACATGTGATTAAGGATTCAAGGGTGATATTTGATAGTACGGCCAAAACATTTTTTGTTTAAAATTTTAAAAAAGAATTGTTTAAATTAATTTTTTTTATGTTTTAGTATATTTATATCAATAATTTTTAATAAAAATATTATTTTAATATATATTTAAATAAAAAAACACTTTAAAATAATATTTACCGTAATAACAAAAAATAAAATAGTTTTTATCTATGTGTTGAGACAGACCCTTGGATCCATAAGATAGGTTTCCATCCATGTGTGTCTTTCCGTTTTAAAAACCAATAGGAACATGGGCTGGGTTTTTATGTAGGATGACCTTATTGAATTGTTTCAAGCTTCTGATAATGCCCCAATCTTTTCCGGGGGTGTGTTGAATAATACGAATGTTTTTTTGAAAATATTTTTTTATTTTAAAACATACTAAAATAATATTTTTAATATTAACATATTGAAATAATTAAAAAATATTAATTTAATATTTAAAAATAATAAACAATTTAAAAAACTTAGATTTAAAAAATTCAGAGATTTTAGTTAATTGCATTAAAACTTAAAAAATGGAAAAGTAATTTACCAAAGCACCTCGTCTTATCTCATCTTATGAGGTCAGTCTCCAGTGGAGTTTTTAGTTTTTACGCAAGAAATAATAAAGAATATTGAATAAAAGTGAAATGACGTGGCACGAGAAGCCAACGGAACCCCCTTCATTTCAAGTCACTTCAAGTTGAATGAAACAGAGTGCACTTCTAACCACAGCTTGCATGTGACCACCTGTCATGTCATTCATGTGTACCATGTAACTCTTAATTCAAAAAAGCTAGTTATTTTAATCGCGTTTTATCGTGGATCGGGTATTTTTTTATTTTTTTAAAAAAAATTACACAAGCCTTTTCAACCCTTTGTTTTATGAAAAAGAACTGAAAAATAAAAAAAAATATGCATGAATTTAATTAATTAAAAATTATATGTATTAATAAATAAATAAAATATTAATGCTGGTATTTGAATTGTCTTGCCAAGAGTTGAGTAATTCTTCTTTTAGCATAAAAAAATGAATATATATAGGTATTATTAACATATTTTTTTATATCAAATAAAAAATATAATTGTGAATTAAAAGTTGATATTTATATATAATAAAATAATATAAAGATTATATGTATTAATAAAAACATGTAAGGTTTTAAATTAATATTTTAACATTATAAAAAAATAAGACAGTGTTGTAATTCTAAAATAACGTTATAATCAAATATTTTTTACTTTTAGTTTTGTATAGTAATTTTTCAAAACAAAGTGCAAAGAAAAAAATTATAAAATAACAAAGATAAAAACAAAAAAAATGGTATGAATAGGTTAAGTATAGAGTGATAAATAATTCAAATGTAAAAAATAAAAAATAATATGTTTTTTAAAAAAAAAGTTTACAAAAAGGAAAAGCTAAAATAAAATTGTAAAAAAATAAAGATAAGAAAAAAAAATGATAAGTAAGAAATTTAAGAAAAATAATCAAATGGAAAACACAATATATGATAAAAAAAAAGAGCATCTAGAGTTTTTCAACACATTTTTTCACATTAAAAAATAATAAATGTAAATTAAAAAACTTATATATGCATCAAATCAAATAAATAATAAACCATTATGTAAATAGATTTCTTGAAAAAGTCATAAATGATAAAATAAAAATGTAATTCAAAACATTTGAGACATCAATGTAGATTAATATATTTAATATGGTAATATGGATTATTTATTTAGTCGTGTCTAATAAATTTATTTATTAAAATTAATTTATGATAGAAATCAATGCACGCAAAACTTATTGAATAGAATAAAAGAAAAAACAATACTATGCAATGTTGTATATATTAAAAATAGTATGAAAAAATGTACATGCTAAATCTATATAAAATATAAAAATGCTGCATATATTAAATGCAGTATAAAAAAACATACATGCTAAATCTATATAAACTATAAAAAAACATTATTGATGAATTATAATAACTTAAAAAAAACACTCAATATAATTAAATAACGATTATTTTTTAAAAAAGCTAGATAAAATAAAAAAAAATAATAAAAACATGTATTAACTAAACACATATATTTAGAAATTACTGTATAAAAAACATAAAAAATATTAAAAAATCATATATTTTTTAAATTGAATGAGGCAGATGTTGCTAAACCTAGAGAACCAGTTTATCTTTGGAGCAACATGATGTTTTTTTATATATTATGTTTTTATATTTGTTTTGTTATTTTAAAACGATGATTTCAAAATTAAATCTTATAAAATAAAAAATATTATTTTAATATATATATATATATATATGTATATATATATAAAACAACAACAATTAAAATGTAAAACAATAGCTTCTTGCTAAGTTCAATTCATTTGAAAACATACTAATTTTAAAAAATAAAATTTTAAAAATTAAAAATATTATTTTAATATATTTCTAAATTAAAAATATTTTAAAAAAACAGCAAAATATAAAACAATAGCTTGGTGTTAAATTCAATTCATTTGAAAATATGAACATTAACTTATTGGGACGGGACCCAGTGGTTCCCAAGCTGAACCTTTGCCACGTGGTTTCATTATATACGTTTAAGAAATTAGTCCTACTTGATGGACCCCGCAAAGGCGATCCACCAGCACCCCATTTGCCACTTCCAGCTCCCGTGGACATGAAAGAAAACTCTCAAGTTTTAACATTAGTTTCTTCAAATCCTAAACAATAACAATATTTGTGGAGATCGGCTTTTTTTTTTTTCATATGAAAAAAATAAAATAAAAAATACCTGTGGATGGAGGGATAATTAATGCATTTTTTATATGGACTTGCATGAAAAAGGGATAAATTGTGTAAGGACCAAGGGATAAATAATGAAAATTAATTTTTGGCACCTAGTTCTCGAGAAATTTTCCCATTGAAAATTTATGCAGCCTTGAAATTTACAGGCCAGAAAATAAGTTTTTCACATTAAATTTTGGAATAAAAAACTCAGTTTCAATATCAAGTGACAAGCACACGCTGCTTTGATGTACATTAAAAAAAATTAAAAGTGGATTAGAAAAATTGAGAAAAAATATTCGTTTATGAAACTTCAAATTGATTGAGTTAATTAATTATATTATATTTTATTTCCCAGGAATCAACTAGAAAAGTTTTTTTAAAAAAGTCTTTTAAATGGATCTCAGCGTTATGTGTATAGTCACAAGACTTAAATCGATAATTCAATCCAATAACTTCCCTGACCTAGGATTTGGTCTCGGCGGAGCAGTGGAAATTTTCTGACCACTCCGTCCACCCATTTCTAGACGCGTTGACAGGAAAAATCCACTAAATGCTCGGCGAGTTATTTTAGCCTAAAACAAAAACCCCTTGACGGTAGACAAGAACCCTCGAAAGAGGTCGACCTAGATATCTTCTTCACTCCTAGTGGGAGAAGGAGGAGGAAGGCCACCGGCACCCGATCCCTATATTGGACAAGGAGAGTACAAGGAGGGCTTGACCACATATGAGAAGATTTTCAAAGCAAATTCTGCAAAAAATAAAAACATGAACATCTTTATTCCCTTTTAATTTCCAAAACGTATTTTATTCTTGTTTTTTTTGTCTACAAATAGATTTGAACTCAAGAAATCTTCCGGTTGAGCCACAGTTACTTGTCCCAGAAAATCTATATTTACATGGCTTCAAATTCCGTAAGAAGAAGCAAAACCACGTACCAGAGCCCTTAAAAAATATGCCTCCATAAGAGAATCATTGCTGCTCATATACTAGGGCACCAAGTCAGCCATCTTTAATATAGGTCAACGCAAAACGAATCCATTGGCAATAAAAAACACAACAATCCATGGTCTGTTTGGTTTGGTGCTCTATTTTCCATCACCCAACCATGATACAAGCAAGCATCGGTGCCTACAACAAAACAAGCCGCGGACCGCCTAGCTGAGTTTGGCTAGCTAGCTAGCTGGCTAGGTCAAATTTACGGTGACTTAAAGTCAGTACGATGCATTATGCCAAATTTGATAATGCTTTCAAGTTCAAAACCAGCACATCGACTCAACTTCAAGTAGAGCTAGCCAACTGGCTAGCATGCATTGAATATATTTATAGGCAAAGGAATTCAGATTGACATCAGAGTGACAATATATATATCCAAATTCTTCTTATTCCCCTAAACTATGAACAAAGCAGATTAGTGTCACAAAAATATTGCAACTTCAAAAAAAAAAAACAGAAAACCATATTCATTTCATGGGGTAATCTAGTCAAACTATTATTCTTAACACAAAATCGAATACTAAGAGATAAAGTAGATGGTAATTTTTTTTGTTAAGAGGTAAATAAGCAGTGGAAAAAAACTGGTCAGGCCTCTCTATGTGTATATAACAAGCTTTTTAGGAGAAACTTAGATTTTTTTCCTTATTCAACAGCAATGAATACCTTTATCTTTCAAACAAGATTAAATCTTGTATTTAAATGATTGTAAAACACACATTTCACATCACTATAGTAAATTCAAAATCTTCTCTATTGAATTTTCAACTTCAAAAAAACAAAAAAGAAGAAACATATATATATTTTCATAACAAAGAGATCAATTTCTTGCGGCTGTAACTTGACCGTGAAATATTTTTAAGATCATGGACCGAACAGAAGGAGGTCATGCTCATTTCAGACACCATAATTTATCACATACCAGCCCTATAAAAATTGATATCTTAGCTTCCTCTCTAATTAATCCGTGGTAGGTGCAAAGTGGTTCCTATAATTTACATGTCACGCAATTACAACAGCAATCTAGACCTCCATTTACCAGCAACCATTTTCTCCATATAAATTACTCACTATTAAGCTACCCCCAAGCACGAGATGATCGAATAATTCTACCAAGCTAGATGTTTTAAGGCTAGGAAATTAGTAAAATTTAACACCGGACAAAATCAAGCCTCACTAAATTCTAAAACAAACGCTACTCTATCCCATCAAGAGGGTTGAAGAAGGAAGGGACATTTTTATGGATTTTTTGTCTAAATCCTTGAAGATATTGAGATAATCTATATAATTTTACATAATAGCGACGGTGATCAAAATCTTTTGACTCGTCTAGTTCCCCGGATGCGTATGTGCAAAGCCGAGAGAAATGCTGATCAAATCCATGGACATGGCCCAGACATGGAATTGTCAATTAATACGACATGGAGTTGATTAATGCCTAAAGTCATGGCAATAAAAATAATTAAAAGATTATAATAGCACTAAAAAACCATTCATGTTTCATACATTTGCCCGTCAATCAGCATTAAATGCAGCATTCTTTTTCAAAGATAGGTAATTCAACAATATTAAAAGTGCATTAACTTCTTTTCACCTAAGATTATCAACAATTTTATTAATAATGCCGGGTTTGGTTTCAATATATCATAATATTTAATAATGTACCAAAAGATATATACAAGAAAGAAGGAAAGTCCTTTCGCGGCCCGGCACCTTCTTACTATATATATATATATATATATATATATAGCCTCATGTAATCATATAGTACTATAAAACAGGCACACGGTATAACTACCCATATCTTGTCAACAATTAATATAAGTTTTCATGGCATCTAAAGATATTTCTTTAATCAAATTCTTACGCATCTTATCCTTTAACTTGTCCCTTGATCGGATTTCAGAACATCTTCAGGCAACCTAGCTAGTTGTAGGAACCCACATTAATCTTTTTTTTCTCAAGGTCAGGAGTATCTTCCAATCAATTTACGACTGAATTTTCTTTTTTGGGACCATAAGAACTCATCTAATACATTTTAAAAAAATAAAATTATTGTCTGGTCTCAAAATTCTAACTCAAAAAAATAAAATAATAATAATAAAAAGCTATCATGGAGGTTATACATAAATATAATAGCATGAAAATATAGATGTTCTATTGAAATCTAGAGAGGTAGCTATGAATCTATTGAAAAATCTAAGGAATATATTTGAGAAATCTATAGAGTGGATTTGTGCCAATTATGGGTTTTCTCTTCCTAAATCAAATTGTCACAGCTAAATATAAAACCAATGCTTCGGGTCTGGTTGTTGGGTGTTATATTTTCCACCCAAAGTAAGTTTTAAAAGTATTTTTTTATTTAAAAATATATTAATTTTTTTTAACACCCGTATATCAATTAAAATCATTTCAAAACACTAAAAAAACAAATAGCCTCAAGCATTGGTCCATAAAAAAATTAACCCCACACAGAACTATTATTGGAAAGACGAAAATTTTCTAGGAGATAGTGCAAAGGTGAAGACATCAAAGATCAAGGAAATAAGCTAATAAGACTTGGAAAATGGGGTCGGGGAAATTAGAAGAGAGCTGCGAGAAGGGAATGGAATCATAATAATGAGTCCATTTTGGGGAACACCCAGGATTGATATGACAGGATGGAGAAATGGGATGAGGATCTGTATGACAAATGAGACTATGCATAGTATTTTGAAAAATATATTTTTTAATTATAAAAGAATAAATTTTTTATTTTTGATATTTGTATATTAAAAAAATATAAAAAATATTAATTAAATATTTCTCATGAAAAAACAATTCGAACATCAAAAATAAACACCCGGTAAGACTCCATCCACGCTATATAACACAAGAAACGAGAGGTGAATAGCTTTATTTTTTTTGCCTCCTCATAGCTAGTTCCCGCAACATGTATATGCTAATGTCCCTCTTCTACCTTTTTATTAGCGATGTAAAATCTGAATGCAGAAACTCCATTTTAAGCTTAAATTACCACTCCTGGCATCAAGTTTACAGGTTGTCCTATATGATCTTCTTAACATATCCGTACAAGTTTTGCAAACATGGCAAGGTGTGAGCAAAAGCAAAACAGGAAGCAGGAGGAAAAGCAAACACTAACAAGTCTATAGAATATAATACCATTTATATGTAAAAATACGTATATTATGAAGGCAGTGCTTGGCAAGCTGACACAATTCCTTTTTAGTGCCTGAATGATTTGCCAAAACGAGCATACCTAAATATTACTTGACAAATCTGACACGAACCTTTTTTATTGTCTGAATGATTTGCCAATACCTCAGTATTATTATAAAACCCTAAATAAAAGAGAAAAAGAAAGAAAAAAAGTGGAGAAAAGATACATAACTAGATTTCCAAATCAATTCCAGTAGTACTACTTGTCATAAAGCCTCTTCTATGAAAATTGGATGCCGAGTCACAGACATATTTTAGTAGCTACGACTCATGATCTCACTACTAATAGCTAGGAACCAAAATCCTTATATTATCCAACAATGCAATCTGACTACCTTAGCAATGGTTCCTTAAACCCAACATCCGATATTACACATGCGATGCAACAAATTAATTAACGACACAAAATGAAATACCCTTAGCTAGATGGGAAATTCATTACTCATAGCAAACATACTTTAAGAGATCGTCATCAAGTTGTAATGAGTTATGTAATATACTCATTGATCTTTTTTCTTTTAAAATCCAAATTTCAAATAGCTAGATTACGACAGTAGCTTAATTTTTTCTTACTGATAATTCTCACTTGCACTAGGAGTACTCTCTGGTGGTGCTTGTGGTGGCATCAGTGAAGCAGGATTCTGCTGCTGTGGTGGTCTCTTTCTCTTCTTCTTCTCGTAGCTAATCCCTCTAGCTTTAGACTGCGAGTCCCTAACTTCACGTAGATAAAGCCTAACAGCACGAGCCCCAAAAGGGTTGTTCTCAGGCTTGCCTCCGTGCTCTTCAAAGGCAGCACGGAGACGGCCAATGAGTGCATCGAGGCTTCCCCAGGCCTGGCGGAGCGGGCACGGGCACGGTGCAGGCGGGTTCGGGTGGCCAAAGAAGGGGCAGAGTTGGGTGTGGACTTTGGTTTTTCCAAACTGATCAAGGTAACGCAAGAACTCGAGGACGTGGGCTCCACTGCATCGGGAGAGTGAGAGCGGGGGCGGTGGTTCCGGAGGTATTGCCCAAAGGTGTTCCAGTCTCGCCGCTTCTGGTTCTCATAGCGGCTGAGAGTGGTGGGGGAGGTGGTGGTGGTGAGGGAGGAGGAAGAGGAGGGGGAGGCCGTGTTGGTGGTGGCGAGGGGGAGTGTGATTATTGGGTTTGTTGTGGTACTGTTGAAATCTTGAACAGAATCCATGTGTTTAATTTGCTTAATTTCTAGGCAGCGTTAATCAAGGTCTTTACTAATAACTATCTTGAAGTACTGGAAAAGATGGTGTTTTTTTACTAGAAGATTTCAACAGGAACTTGATGATCCCATGAGAAATAGATATATGGATAGGTCCACATAGACTGAATTAAGGTATAGTACTGTTAATTCTCACTTCTCAGTGAAAGAAAGAGGTGTGAGATGTGGATGAAGGAGGTTCAATAAGTGTTGTTGAGATATCAAGAAGATCGATAGCTTAAAAGGGGTTTGGTATGTCAAAGATGTACGAGCTTCGTATATCTAGGGTTCAAGAACGCCATGACTATGAAAACCACTACTCCCCATGAGAGAGCTAGGGAGGAAAGATAGTAGTGGTGAGATTTTGGAGGTGGAGAGGTGATGATATATAGGGTAAAAAACAGCAGCTACTGATCTTCTAGTGTCTTGAGGATTCTTTTTTAATCTATTGTTTACCAATCCTAGAAACCTTATGAAAGGCTGATGATGATGGTAGGCTTTTGCTAACTTTGTAATCTGAAGACATCTGTGAATTTCAGCGGATATTTTTCCCTTAAAAGGGCGAAGCAAGTTCCAAACAACCTAGCCAAGCTAGTCCTACAGAGTACAGAGAGAGATGGGTGGGCGGTAAAAGAAAATGGGTAAGTGGCAGGAGCCAGTTTTAGGGCTTTTGTGGAAATGTAAAGAGGTTGACAGTGAAAGGCAGAGAAGGAGAGGGAGGAGAGAGATGGTGGGATGGAGACAGGAAAAAGGCACTTGGTTAAAAAAATATACAAAGGAATAACATGATTTTGTTTCTTCACACCCTTTTGTATTGATTGACAAGACCTTTTTGCCAATGACCATATTGCCCTCCACTGATTTCTTTTCAGGAACATCTTGCATCTCAAATTTTCAAAATTGACAGCATGGGTCCTATATATATGTCAACTACAGTTGCTTAGCACAGTGCTTCTCCACTGTAGCAGTAAGATCAAGCTTTCTCCCGTCTTTCTTTTTTGATCAAACCTGCCTGAATCCCTCCTCGGACCTTGCAGCGGTGGTCGTGTGGCTTCGCTTAGCACCTCAGGCTAGGCTCTCTACGCACAGAACTGTCGGAGGGAGGGAGTTGTCTATCAGCATGCCACACCAGAAAAGATAGTTGCTGCAGTGCTGATTCCAGAAGGCGTTTGTTTTTGTGTTTGGACTTTGGAATAGTGTTTATATGTATTTGAGTTTAAAAAAAATATTAAACTGTTGTCTTTTTAGTGTTCTTTTAATAATTTTGATGTTTTAATTTTAAAAATAAAAAAATATTTACATCACAAAGCCATGGTGTCATTGTAATTGTTAGAGTAAACTATATTTCTATACTTCAACATTTATTAATTTTCCACTATTTGTATAGTTTGAAATTTTCTGTGTTACCAATTTTCTGTGTTACCCCTTGATATTTTAACAAGGGCTTGTTTTTTATATTTGGAACTATGTTTGGATGTATTTAGCTTGAAAATATTAAATTTATATTTTTTTAATGTTTTCTAATAATTTTGATGTGTTAATATAAAAAATAATAAAATTTTAAAAAATTTATACATCATAATACTAAACAAACACTATGTGTGAATACAATGGTGATAGACATGGTGTCTTTGAGTAAACTATATATATTTTTATACTTCTAGATTTATTAATTTTCTACTTCTATTTTTATTGTTTAAAATCTTCTCTCTCTCATATATATATTCAAAAACATGTGAAAACATTAAAAAAATAAACTCAAACCCAAATTTGAAAAGTAAAAGTTTTAATGTTAGAGATAGCATTGAAACTGTTAAAAAAAAACTATGAAGATTAAAAACAAAAAAGAGAGAAATCTGAATAGAAGTGGGATATTGATATAAAACTGAAGTTTTTTTTTTAAAAAAAAAAAACTGGTGTGGAAAGAAAAAAACTCATCACTAAACCAGGCATCTCCACGTATATTAAAATTTGCTGCCTAGCTATGTGGTCTTGCTAGCTAGGCTGAGCACTTCTGTAAATCTTTTAGCCATGTGCCTGTTTCCATCCTACCCCCCTTTTGTTGCGAGGGTAGAAAAGTAGAGAGTCACTAGCTTCTACAGTTCTTTGTCCAGACAGATCGCTAGACAGACAAATTGTTAAAATTATTGATAAATACGTTTTCTGGTAAATAATTATATGTTATCTGTACCGTTTCCCTTTATAAAAAACTGAACGTGAACTAGCATTTTTTTTACCCTTAAAAAACAATGTACTTTGCTTGTGAAATTCCGTTCCTTTAATTGATTAATTGTATACATTAATTTCACATGAATGGTATTAAAAATTCAAAGAGGGATTGGATTTTACTTATAATCCTCGCTCATTTTAATTTAAAATTGACTCCAGTCCTTCTACTCTTTTACAATTCTCAATGTTTTGATTTGAAGTATTGATTTTGATTTCTTTTTTTTCTATTAACTAAACACTAGATTAATAATAACTCATCCAACATTTCTCTTTTTAATCCTTTCACTCCACTCCCTTCATCATTTTTATTCATCTCTATATATTAACAAATATAAAGTTATGATTTTGCTTGAATATTTGATGTTCATAGATAACGATTATAAGATTTTAGTAATGTAATGCATTATGTTTTTTAATTGAAAATGTTCTAATTAAAATATATATTTTTATTTTAACCATAGGCAACTTTATAATGGTACCATCATTACCCTAAACAGTCGCAAATAATATTAAAACCCTCAAAATCTATAATACATGTCAAGAAAATATTAGGATAACCTTAGTCAAGAACGAAAGCCGAGAGGGGGAGGAGATCTCCAACAGTCATGACCTATCTAATCACATAAATTAAGACTTTAATTTCCAAGACCTAATAATTTAGATCATGAAAAAATGTTTAGAGCGACAATTGTTGGCCCGAGAAGTGAAGAGCTGCAGCCTTGTTTCACGGTCACTTGGCTCTGGCCTCCGAGGTAAACCGTACTTGCAATGTCAGGCGACCAGGAGAATTGCTAGCCAATCCTTGCAATCTATAATTGAATCAAGGCCAGTTATATCTCAAGAACCTGTACTAATCTTAGATAAATTAAACTTAAACACGTGCCCTAGAAGTATCATCGTATCTGGTTTTTCCTCCGTTTAGTTTGACGATGGGGGTTGGTTGTACCAAAAAGTGTTATTGTGTTTCTCGATAAATTATTAATTTACAAATTCAATGACTGGTTTGGGAGAGCCATGTACTCGTAATTTCCCTCATCCATCCGTATTTCTGTTTCTGGCAAATAATACGTTGAATCATTGTAGTATATGCTACAGCGCATGTTTTTGTGCACAGGGAAAGAGTAGTAGCTGGGTTCTAGTAGTGCTTTGTGTTATTCTAACAAATTTTTATTTCATGCTCGTGACCTTTTGATTTATATATATGGAGAGAGAGGTGTAGTTTGCATGCATCTTGTGTATGTTTCATTTAACTTAAACATGAAATCTATAAAAAAAACACATAAAACTATTGTTAATTCTTGTGTGCGGGTGTGTTTTAATCTTATCTTATGATTTTCTAAGTTAATTCATGTAAAAGCCCCGCCCAACATGACGTCTATTATTTATTTTAAACCTTATTGTTCTCACGGTTTTGTTTTTGGTGACGCGAGTTTATTTTTAAGCCTGACGCCCCAAAACATGTACAACATGTTAGCAACCATAATTACTAATAAGGTTAATTGTCAAATCCTTACCCGTCGATGTGGGATATTACAATTCACCTTCCTTAAAGGGTCCGACGACCCTGTAGGCACAACAGGATCGCCAGTGAGGTCAGCTCTAAACTAAATGTAATAGTCCGGCTCAACATGTCGTATATTGTTCGTTTTGAGCCTTACCACCCTCGCGTTTTTGTTTTTGATGATATGAGCCTATTTCTAAGCTTAACGCCCCAAAACAAGTATAATATATTAGCAACCAATACTATTAATAAAGCTAGCTATCAAACTCTTATCCGCCAATATAAGATATTACAATTCACTTCTCTATGAAAATCATAAAATGATTTTTTTGATGGGAGTACGATGTTTAATATCTTTTATAGATAATGTTTATCTATCATAAAGTTATAAAAGAACCCTTGAATATTTAAACATATAGAGCCATTTGGACTCCAGGAAAGAATCCCTCGAGAATATCATACCACTATGTAAAGATAAATCAATATTGAAGGTAGGGATTACAATAAATATTCATGGAGTTTCCGGTGTGTGTGTGTGTATATATATATATATCTTAGACTGGATTTGAATTGGGTTTGAACAATATCCTTGGCATATTCATTATCCGGTAAGATATTTATTATAAATTTATATATTTGGGTATTTTTGTATTTTTATTTGATTGAGCACAATAAAATAATTATATTATCATCAGAACTAGAAAAAAATTAACTAACAATGGTTTTTTTTTAATTATCTTATCACTTATATAAATATAGTAAAAGTACCTACTTGCCTCCAGAGTTTATATTCCCAGGCCATGATCGGAAAGTATTTTAGTCACTGCACGACTAGTTTTTTTTTTTTAGTTTGTTTTGTCTCAGCATCTCCTCCATTAGCCTTTTGTGTGTGCACTGATAAAAATTATAGTTTGGTGTTGGTGGCTTTTTTCTTTTTTTCTTTTTTCTATCTTTCTTGTTTGCATCCCACCCCTTGATTTTTCAAATCAGCCCATAATTATTATTTTTTAATTTAGTTTCTGTTGTTTTGATTATTATTATTTTAAACTAATTTATGAAATTATTTTTTAAAATTTTTTTATCATCATTCAATTTTTTTTGCTTCGCAACATTTTCTAGATTGATATTTTTTTACTTATTTTATTTTTTAATATTTAATTGATTTATATTTGAGCTTTTTAGTCAAGCTTGTGTCTATGATTTCATGAGTTGAAGTTTTGGAAATCAACCCAGCTTCACGAGGTTTTTCCTATGATTGCTTCTTCTTCTTCTTCTTCTTCTTTTTTTAAAAAAGCTAATGATATTTTTTATTTTATCTTTCATATTTATTTAATTGGTCATTGGACTCTATTTTTTTCTCTACTTTCTATGACTTTTGTTTTATCCTCTATTTTTTATTTAATTGGTTTATCTTGGGTTTTTTATTTGTTGTTCTTTTTAAAATTTATTTTTAAATAATTTTTATTCTTGAATTAAATAGAATTAATTAATTGAATATAATCAAATACTCATTTTATTTTATTTTATTCAGTTTGATTTTCTAGGATGCAACTTCTTACTCTTTCACTCATTCTAACACCCATCTCTTATTTTATTTCCATCGTCTCTCTCTTTGTATTTACCTATTCTTTTTATTATCAAACAAGCTCATCAATATCCTTTTATAATTTTTGGTCTCTTCAAATTCTTTTCATTATCCTTTTTTTTTTACTTTACTCTCCTTTCTCTTTTTTATATTTTCTCTCCTTTTTCTTTTTATGTTTTTTTATTATTAATTTGTATGTTGATAAATGCCGTAGTTAAAATTATATGTTGTAGTTATCTTATTTGTGTGTTGTTGTCCTTTTTTTCTTTTTTTAATTTTGTTATTGTTATTGTTATGTTGTTTAAGATTATGCGTGATGATAAAAAAATATATTTGTTTTTATTAAGAAATGTGCATTTTTTTTGTTTATAATTATGTGGGTTTGTTTGTGTTTTTAATTGTTTTTTATAACGTGAAATTGATTTTTTTAATTCTTTTTATAGAATCTAAATGAAAAAAGTATATAATTTAATTTATATCTACAAAGAAAAATAGAATTTTTTATTTTTATTTTTAAATACCTTTTTATTTTATTCAAATCATATTTTCTAACAATTTCTAGTTTAATTACAAAAAGAATATATCCCGAAAAAATATTTTAAAAATACATTTTTTCAAAAAAAATAATAATTTAGATTCTTTTTTCATCAATAATTTTTTTCCAAGGTAATTATTGGCGGATCAATAGGATATTTTGTTAGAAATAATGGGTTTTCTGGCATAATCACACAAGATCATCTCCATCTATTTTGTAGATCCCGACAAACTTTGCCAACTGGTAAACCTCTTGTAACACAATCGATTAGCTTCCATATATAATCTATTTTTCACCTCTGCACGTGACCTATCATGTTATCACTAACATCTTTACTCTAAACAATATATTTTCTCAAATTTCCCTCTTATATGCCCCTTGGGTTTTGTTTGTAGTAGCCAATAGGTGAAATGGTCAAAATTGGCTGATTTAATTGTAATATGATATAATAATCTGTGGATTCAATATAAAGTTTTTTAAAATCAAAGCTATTAAGCAATTATTCTGCTAAAAATAAGAGGATTGGATAATAGTTTATTAATCGTTGATTTGCGTATCAAATTGTAAAGAATTATACTGTTCTCTGTAGATTGTTTTTTTTTTTTTAAGAGCAATAGAATTTGATGGTACTTGTATAAATAGAGAGGCTAGAAATAACACACTGAATTAGAAATATGAGTTTCCTAAATGCTAAAATTGTAGCTAAATATATAGAAAGAATTCTAATTTAATGGTTTTGAGTAATTAAATATATTCTGAAAAATAAATTAGATATTCTTATTTATACTAGTTCTATACCTAAGACCTAATCTTTATAGGGAAAAAAAAATCAAATTTAATGCATGTTTGATATTGTGGTAGTTTTTATGATTGCGGTTTGAAAATGCAAGTTTTAAAAAATAATAAATTATAGCCCTTTATTTTAATCAAGATTCCAAGAGAGTTTTTAGTAGGATCCATACAAAATTGTGGTGTGTGTAACTAAACACTTTCAAAACCATGGTTGAGATGAAATGTAATTTTTAATGACACTATACTACACTCTTAAACAAATTTTTAATTTGAAAATGAAAACAACCTTAATTAATTATAACAAGCTAACTTTATATAAAACCGGGGCTATAAAATATGATTATAAAATTTCAACCAAATCTAATAATCATATAAAAAACTATATATGTTTTTATCACTAAACTTATTTCACATGTTCAAACATTTTTTTTTTAGGTTTGGACTTGTGAATATATCAATATCAACTATAAATATATCTAGAACATTCCACGTAAAATGATATGCCTCCTACAATCTTGTTTTGTAAAGTTCGATTATGGCTAGCCGAGAGCTTGTTAAATATTACAATAAAAATTATTTTTTAAAATGTATTTTGCTTGAATTTTTTTTTTACTTGAAAAATAAAAATAAAATGATTTTAATATTAACACATCAAAATAATATAAAAAAATAAAAAATATTAATTTAAAACAAATAAAAAATATTATTTTAAAAAATACTTTTAAAATAAAAAAAGAAAAGTAGTTGCGTAAGAATAAGAAATTCCTTGTAGATTCCTCCATAATGGTTCAAGAACTAGCAATGTCACGTGATATAATCCCTCTTTTTGTCTCCAAATATAGTTTTCACTAACAAACCTTACAAAAACATAGCTTAACAAGATAGCACTATTCGAAATGATATACCTCCTACAATCCTGTTTTGAAAAGTCCGACTATGGCCAGCTGGTAGATTGTGATGGTGATTATTTTTTTAAAATATTATTTATTAAAAAATATATAGAAATAATATTATTTTTTAAAAGTTATTTTTAAATTAAAATAATTTGAAAACATATTAAAAAATTTAATTTGAAAAATTAAAATAATTTTTTTAAATTTGTTTTGAAACACTTTGAAAATACAAAAAGAAAAGTGGCTGCAATAGAATAAGATCATGTTTGTTTTTGTGTTTTGAAAGTGTTTTTGAAAAAAAATATTATTTTTTTATTTATTTTTACTTTAAATTAATATTTTTTGATATTTTCAGATCATTTTAATGCGTTGATGTTAAAAATAATTTTTTAAAAATAAAAAAAATATTATTTTAATATATTTTCAAATAAAAAACATTTCAAAATACAAACACAACTAAACTTCAAAACATCTTCTAAGAAATCCCTATTACTGTGAGGTTCCGTGGGTCAAGAACCAGCAAGGTCACATGATATGATCCCTCTTTTTGTCTCCAAATACAGTTCTCATCCACAAAACTTACAAAAACATATATAGTTTAACAAGATAGCACTGTTTACTAATGGAAAGCATAATTCAATTAACGAGTGGCGATAGTTGATTGGAAGCATGCGATTATCTTCTAAGACTTGTTATCACAGACACAGATCAACATAAGAGAGCAGAAAAAGTTGTTAAGGTCACATAAGTAAATTAAAAAGATGTCGACAGCATTTAGGTGAGGACACAAAAAAAAGCCTACATGCTTTGTGGAGTTGGAGTGTGGAATCAATCTCAGTAACTTGCAATTGAATAAAACAAGAATCCGTATTCGCTGTTTCTTTCTCTTTTTTCTAAAGAAACCGGAGGAATATCTTGGATTATATGCTAACAAATCTCTTAATCATCGGTTTTATTCCATGTTTCTCTACTAAGATGGTCTAATTAGTCCCTCAAGTACTCTATTATCTACCTTTGATTTTTCTGTGCTGTGAGACAACTGAAATGAAGGACTACTAGCGGGCAGAGTGACTCGGCTAATTGACACTTGGATTTAATCCGTCTCCCTTTCCCCCCCTTTTTTTTATTTTTATTTTTAAATTTGATGCCTAATTGCTAGGCTAATTTGCTAGTACTCTAGTAAATTTCTTTTCTTTTTCCTTAAGAAAAGCGAAGCACCATTGAGACATAGGGTTGGTTTCGGTATTTTCCATCAAGATGAGTCACGATCTGTGTATTTGAAATGTGTACGTAATATGCAATAATGGCGAAGCACGTATACTTGAAGGAATCATTTTTAACATTATCTTGTAAGTAGCTATAAAAGAGAAGGGTTTCTAATGATGTATAACACAGACACTCGGTTTGAAAAGGGTATGTTTGTTATTGTGATAGTTATTATAGTTATAATTTTAAAAAAATATTTTAAAAAAATTCTTTTAATGAAAATTGAGTTAGAAAAATATATGTTTGGTTAAAATTATAATTGAAATTGAGATTGAACAAAAAATAATTTAACATGTTTGGTTAAAAATGCTTTTGAAATTGAGGTTATAAAATAATTTTTTAAAAATATATTAATATTTATGGTTTTTAATTTAAATATTATAGATTTAACTATTGCTATTACATCATGAAATAAATTATATTTTATATAATTTTTTTTATTGTTCCATTAAACTATTTACAATTTCATTACATACAAAATTCATTCGACAAAAACTATAGTTTCCATGATTTTTTAAGCGTGCAATAAAATTAGGTAAAATATTATCAGGAATAAAATTGAGATTACAATACGAATAAATTTAATTCACCTTAAACTAATAATAATAAAAATATTATTCATGTTTATGTTAACAGTGCGAGTCAAATCAATTAACTGCACTGCTTTAAAAAAAAAAAAAAACTGTTCACGTGACTAGTGCGTGAATTAAAATTCACTGCACTGTTTTTTTTGAAAGAAAAGAAAAGGAAAAAAACAAGTGATTGCATTGGTTTTTCGAGAAAAAAAAACTATTTACTTTAATGAACAATGCGATAATGAAGCTTTTAATAAACAGTGTGACAGTGGAGCTATGCTCTACTGTTTAGTGTTTCTTCTCCACGTTACACCCATTTTGCCAAAAAGGGAGGAGAAAATCTACCTGCCATCCGCTTGTGGGATGGTCAAATGTTAGCAGTGCATCCGCCATGGCTGATACTGAGAAGGGCAATGAAGCCTGCACATGCAAGATGAGAATTGTGCCATCCCACTTCCTTCACGCTGCAAGGGGATGAGCAACTACAAAATGTATACAAGACACGCACTAAAAAGGAAGACCTGGAAAGTAAAATTACTAATATACCAACACTCAAGTTCAATCCCTAAATTTCTCATAACTAATGTACTTAAACACAATGTGCTTTTACCGTTCATCGAACAGTAACAGTGAATTGTGTTTCTGATCCCCAAATTGGTTCTTTTAGTTTTAGATACAATCCATTTTAGTTCCTCTATTTTTCATATTTTCCATTATTATCCTTGGATTTTCATTACTTGTTCCATGTTATTTTAGTTAAACTCCATTATAGTCAATATAACTCTGATGTTTTTCATATTTACTCCTCGTAGTTCAAGTACAGTCCATTTCTAGTCCCTTAACTTTTCATATTCTCATTATTTGGTCCCTTTAGTTTTGGGTATTTACATCTCAATCCTAAACTTTATTTCCCCCACACTTTCAAGTCTCTATAAGTTCAGAAAGGAGAGAAAATCGCTAGAAAAAGAAAAAAAAGCTTTGGATCGGTTTCATTTCAGATATTGGTGTTAATGGCCTCATCCTGGTAAAAAAAGTTCAATATAGGCGAAATTGATCTTTCATCATGCCAACAAAATAAATGTATCGGGTTTCAAATTTTTTTAATTCAAATTGATTTTGCATTTTTAGATTGATTAGATGATTTTTTATATTAGAAATAGAGTTATTAAGCTCCATTTGATTTTTTTTTTAGGTGTTTTTAGGTTAAAATATGTTTAGTTTTTGAGGTATAAAAACTCGAATCCCAAAATCCCAAAAAATTTCCTGAAACCTGTACATTTGTTTTATGTTTAAAAATCGAGTCCTCCACAAGACAGCGTGTACAGACAAACTAATAAGAATCTAAAACAGTTTTTACTAAATGAAGTTTACTTTTTTACTTAAACTTACATTTGCAACCATCAAATAACTAACATCACATCATTTTCAATTAGATAAACAGCATTGCACCTCTCACAATTCACAAATTGACATGCAAGGTAAGGCACGGAAATTTGCAGGACATGTTGGATGGCACAAACAACACATGATCCGCTAATTTCTCATCCCTTCGCACACGAAACACCAACCCAATCTGATCTTTCTTAAATTTCTCCAAGTTATTTACCATCTAATGGTGATTACACACAAAAGTTGGAGTATAAATTGCCAGATACTTTAATTGGGAAAGATGGTTAAAGACATTCACGGGGAAAAATGGTTAAAGATCAAAGATTTGCAAGCCCCATTAAGGAAGAACCCGATGAGGCTAGCTGATAAACCACTTCTGAAGCAAATGCATGTACATAGATTTAGCACGAACAAGTTATTTTCATAAAGGATAACCTTGAAAATTGCATGATACTTTGGATCCCTTTTATGCAGTTCATATATGACTTAAATATACAATCATATTATGCATACAAATAAACTATACACAAAGGCTCATATAAATACCCAAACATGGTCTTAACAATAATCAGCTTCAGCTTTATTTCACAAGTACACGAGTTGAATGTTCCAAGAAGTTACTAACCCATAAACAAGGGGATCCAGCTGCTGGTACTGCAACTCAAGTTGTCAATTCCCTTGCGCTGCCAAACTTACCTGCAGAAATGGTTGCCAGCCATTTAGCGTTTTCTGTTTCTTGTAAATTTTACTTCTCTTCATGATCATACATTCAAATTGATAAGCAGATCAACAGAGTCCCATGTTTTCTCACAGTATATCACTTGACTCCCAAAAGGTTCATGCTTGTGTCCAGCTATTCTCAATAAAAATCCTACCCACTCTCTAATAGTTTCATATAATTCAGATATTGAGAAAATAGTTCTAATTTCCAATATAAGTTAATCTGAAATGTTGCAAGCATGTGATCTACATCAGTGGAAGGACACCGGTAACTCCAAAAATAGGGATTCGAGTGATGCTACAGAAGGCACAAACACAAAGGCTTGTTCAAATAATTCACAAAAAAGGTTACAGCTATGTATTGTTCTATAGGAAAGAAAACATAACTCTGAGGGGCCCAGAAAATAGTTACCATTTCTAGCTTCATTCTTCAGCAATAATCAAACAGCATAGAGCCTTACAACCTGGTCAATCTTGGCACGACACACAGGGCAACCCCATTTCTTGGCTTTGATTTCCTTCAAACAAGACATGCATCCAGCCATGTGGCCACATGGAATGCAAGCGCCCTCAACCAGAGCATCTAAACATATTACACATGATGAAGAACCTCCATCTTCTCTCTTTTCACCTGTGTTTTCTGGTAAGTTCTCAACAGACAGGGAAGAAGTATCAATGGGGCTGGAATCAATTGATGGGTAGTGAATGGGACCATCTTCTACAATCTCATCTACACTGGGTGGAGCTGATGGGACTGAACCTTGGGCATCAGTTGCTGTCCGGACATCAGCGATGCTGCTATTCCGGATCTTGGTTTGCTGAGTTGAACTGCTGGTAGCTCCAGTTTCATGCAGTGCCCATTCACTGCTAGTTACTTTTGGAGGAGGTGCTGCTGGCGTTTCCAGAGCAACTTGACTGCCAGTATTCACAGGGTAACTCCAGCTGGTGGATGAACTTGCCCCAGTGCTAGAGTGGGGGTCAAAAATAGGTCTCTCTGCTGCAGACTGAATGGAGGCATTCATTGCCATTGCTATCTCTATATCTTCAGCTGACGGTGGGGCAGTTGCTTGAACAACTGGAGCCTGAGAATTATGCAGAAATGCTGGAGGATGCATTACCTGTAACATTAAAAGCATTCATGCCCCACGTACTCTTGTATTGAACAAAGTCAGTCTGAATGATATAAGCTCTTATTTACCATGCAAGTTTTGTATATTGAAAATTCCTACTTTATGCATACATATGCAAACAACAACAAAGGGAATTTTAATTTAAGGGTATGAAACACACTTGAAATGTGATCGGAACTTAAAGTAACAGATCACACCAAACAGATACTCTTGTAGTCACATTAGGAGCCTTTTCTAATTAATCATCAAATAAAAACCATTTTTTTAAAAAAGGGAGCACATCAACAACATAATATAAAATAGTTAATCAGGTGCAAAAGGAACTTCAATCTGTTGTAGCCAATCTGCATTGCAGTTACAGTGTTTCTGCCAGTTAAAGCAGTCTAGCACCAACCAGGAATACATGCATTTTTTCAGTAACAACCATAGCATGATGACTAGTTTTCATTTCAGAGATGTTTGAGCATGGGCTCATAACTCGAGGGGGGCTATGAGCCTCAAGGGAAGTAGTACATTATTTACTATATAAATATATGGGAACAAGAAAACAGGTGGAATTTTAAGACGTTTAAGCTTTGACTTCTCCCAACATGAAAAGAAAGTAGGTATGCTTCTATAATATGAGTTTTCACTTTGACCATGTTGACATGAAAACCAATAATAACCCAAAGATAAAACCACTTTATGCCAAAAAATTCCCACAATAAGATCCTTGTGACAGCATGAAACCTACTGTTTTTGAAGGCTTAGAATGGACCCTAAGGAGGGATTTTCATGTCTTCTAAATGGATCTAAGGAACTCCCGAACAACCCCATTCTCAAGAAGGCCTCTTATATGGCTATAACATCTAATATTAGTTATGCTGGAGTCTGGATAGTCTTGAAAATTATAGCATTATAAGAAAAGGATTCCTTAAAAGATGTTATGGTTTCATCAAAAGAAAGGAAAAGGCATTCAAATACTTTTCAGCTGAAAAAACATCTTGTCTACTTGTAATTGTCAATTGCTCTTTGACCAAAGAAGAACTGTATACTAGGGTGAATCAAACCTGCTGTATTCCTTTGCATGCATCACAAAACCACTGGAGCTGTTGCTTGTCACTTTCATTTGCAGGTGCGAGTTTAATTTGCGTTTCTGAAAACAAAACATTTCAGGTTTAAGATCATCAATATAGTATTAATCAAATGTAAGTTCCTTTTGATGCAGTGAATTGTCAAATTTTTTTGCTATATATCTGTTATATCTACTTCAAGTTGGAGGCTGGAGCATGGCGAGGCACACTATATCCAGAGTAATTTGAACAGTATCTAATTTCTTATGGTGTCAGGATTATTTATCATACTTACGCCTAACATTTAGAGACCTACACCTCGCTCGTCTCCGCCTCCTGCCTCTTGAGGCTACGCATGGACATAAAATCCAGAGTAAATGTAGGGACTAGGAAATCAACATAATATAAATTTCAAAGAAGGCCAACAGAAGATTCACAAATAGTTATCATCATTAAGAAATTACTGGTGGAGTTATCAACAATCATCACAGATGGATCAGAGTGGTGAAACTTCATTTCTTCCAGATTTGCTTTCCACAGTGCGACAATAGTCCGTGGTTGTGCATCCTGGTCATTCATTGATATGTCAGAAAATTACTAAAACCAGAAACTCATTCCTTAAAAAGAAGAAAACATAGCACTTTTAAATGTAGGAATACAACATGCATTTGCAAACACTATTTGGCATATTCATTCAAACCAGGAAACAGGGCTGCAAAACTAAAAGGAAGAGCTCTTCCCTAATAGCAAACTATCATCAACGGAAGAGCTCTTCGAAAATGAGTTGGAGTCCCATTTCATGCAGCTTCATGAACCAAGTCTGCTTTGTTTTATTAAGCAGTACAAAGTGAGTCATTTCAAAATGCAACCTATGTGCTGCAAAGTCCTAATAACACCACAATGTCCCAAGTGGCAGTTGATACAAAGCATACTAAATGAAAAATCTGAATGTGGGATAAATCATGACCACCTCTCATGCAGCAATAATCTCATCTGTGAACATCATTAAGGAAGATTCTATAGCACAAAAACAGCTAGAAAGAACAGCATAGCAGCACATTTGACACCAAAGCTGGTAGCGGTACTGCAGGTGCTTGGATTCCTAAATAAAACAGGTAGACTTCAACCTAGGATAATATCCCGTGTCTCACTCACATGGGATTTTAGAGAATGATTATTAGTCAGAGCTCTCCACCTGAGCTTCTACCTCTACTTGTGGAATGAGCTACTACCCAAACAACATTAATTGTTTCTCAACACATTCTACAATTGGTTAAATTCAGAGAAGAACTGTCAGAGATCCTGCTTCATGAACCACTAACTCAGCAATCAATTCAGGCATCTCCTTGACTAATATACATGCCCATCTAGCTTCTACCTCTACTTGTGGAATGAGCTGCTACCCAAACAACATTAATTGTTTCTCACCACATTCTACAATTGGTTAAATTCAGAGCAGAACTGGCAGAGATCTTGCTTCATAAACCACAAGCTCAGCCATCCACTCAGGCATCTCCTTGACTAATATACATGCCCAGTTAACTTCCTATGCAGTTACCATCACCCTTAGGTAGTTTATCAGTGTCATTGAATATGTAAACTTCTGGCAACTCAGTTCTACTGCTAGATCTTGAACTTGAACTTGAAAGTAAGCCCATCACCTCAGCAGAACTGGCAACTCAGTTATGACTTCCCACAAATCTCATCCATTGGAAGAGTGACAAGTGGAACCGCTCACTGAATGGACAAGACTTTTCACGAAGAGTCCTCCAGTAAAGTTAGCATTACTTATGGAGACTTGTCTCTTCTGAACTCTTACGTCTTCATAATGCAAGGAGGAAGGAAGAAATGGCTGTATGAAGGATTGGTCCAATACCAGATTGTAGTACAAAGAAGAAAGTCTCCTAAGATTACTCCAGTTAAAATTGGAAGCAAAAAGAAGTTTTATGAAGCTACACCACAACCTATAGGTCTACACCACAACCTATAGGTGTACAGGAAGAATACTCATGTCTGAACCATGAAAAATTTGGATTGATCATTTATCATGAAGAATTAACACACATGCCATGCTCAAGCTCAGGCAACAACTACCAACGAAATTAACCATTGATCATTAAAAATAACACACATGCCACACTCCTGCTCTAGTCACAAGTACCACCACAATTGATAATGGATAGAAAAAGTGCATTTCTTGTTCATTTCAATTTTAAGGTCCAAATCTAAGAACCCTTTGGTCTCCTTTCCCACTTGGTGCTCAATCAGGAATATTTCTTGAATTGGATAGACTTAAGTAAGAGTCAATCCATACAAAATCCTATAAACTAAGGAAGTAAAAGCTGCAAGGAAAACTAACAGAAAGTATCATCTCAGCAGTCTTTGATACTGTTTTGAACATTGCAGTCTTTAATATTTCAGATCCAAACATGTGGCGTCTTATAACTTAGAGCCTTATCAACAATTTCTTTATTTCGACAAACCTATGCAACACTCAATCCACACCAAATCCTACCAATTAAGTCAAAGCTGTTAAGAAAATGTGACAGCAAGTTTTATCTCACTAGCCTTTAGTATTCCAATTAAAAAAAATCAGTGCATGGAAGGTTAACAGGGATAGCTACAGACTATATGGATTCATAACCAGAGAAATTTGATAGTAGAAGGTTTTCCTTTTGGTTCTCATAACAACACCAAAAAGTCAACCACTGTATAGACACAAATAAAGATAAACCACCAAAGCAAACTAGAAATGTGTCAAACAAGAATTCCCAGAGCTTAAAAACAAATACAAGGATCACTGCAGTGGAGCCTAAAACCAAAAAATAACTC
Source organism: Populus tremula (assembly GCA_964019445.1). Taxonomy (NCBI): domain Eukaryota; kingdom Viridiplantae; phylum Streptophyta; class Magnoliopsida; order Malpighiales; family Salicaceae; genus Populus; species Populus tremula. Next base: position 11,330,754 of record CAXHTJ010000018.1, on the reverse strand, counting down.
TCAATTCCGGCACAAAAGCAAAGGCCTAAATCATTATAAACTTCAACAGTGAATGTGAATCCAGTATTCCAATTTCTTGCAAATTAGAAAATTTTAGTTGCATACCTGCAATCTAGAATAAATGGCAAGCTCCAATTTGTAAGGCCTTCTAGGATTACGAGAACCAGTAGGTAAAACGACAACCCATCTGCAAATGATACAGCACTAACAGGCATGAGAACTCCAGTGCTTCACGAGAACAATTTGATGTATCACAAATAAAGAATAGCAAATGTTACATGACACATGCCATTTCAAACTTCCTAGATGACACATCGCACAACTTAAAATGGAGTTGCAAAAACAACAAATGATGAACACATGGAAATGATACCCACACGTCTCTTGAAACCAACCGAGGTGCCAATACTTCTAGAAATCCAGGTCCATAAAACTCCCGCAGCCAACCAGAGAATAGACAAATATGACTCTGCAAAGAGTTAGTAAAAACATGGTAAGTCACAGATTATTTTTCCACATTGTCCAAACACAAAGTAGTTACACTGACATCACAACATGACGCATTGCGCATACCTCAATTGCACGAACAACACTGCTGTGCCCCTTCGCCCTAGCAACTTCTAGAGGAGTTTGACAATCATCATTCATCACTAATGCATTCGCTGAAAATTCGGAAGAAAAAAAAAAGCACTCATTAAAGTTAAACTACCAGAGACACAAAATAAAAAAAAACTACACAGCAAGCACATGAAATTTCCAAAACGACAGCAATATACGACAGTACACCTCACCTCCACGTGAAAGAAGCAACTTCACGGTATTTTCAAGACCTCTTTTCGCCGCATGATGCAAGGGAGTTCCCGCATTACGACCTGCAACTCAATAATAATAATAATTAACAGAATTCAACACATCCCCTCAAAAAATTAACCCGTTCGCTCATGCATTGGAGTAATAATTAAGCATGAATCTCATTTCTCTTAATTCAAAATTAATAGTAAAAAAAAAAAAAAAACAGAGAGAGAGATAGAGAAATTTAACAATTAAGAAGCAAATCAAAGCAAGGCATACCGGGGCGATAAGCATTGACATTAGCACCGAGCTCAATCAAAGTTTGAGCCACATCAAAAAGTTGAGGATTCAAACACGCCAATATCAGTGGTGTTTTCCCCTCTTTATCAATCCACTGCAACACACACAAAACCAGTTAAAATCTCTTTTTAAACAACAGCAACAATAACAACAACAGCAGCAGCAAGAATTTTATAAATTATTCGGGACCTACCTCGAGGCCAGCGCCTTGGCTGCAAAGAGTCCTGATGCCTCCTATATTTCCGTAATTCACTTGCTGGTACAGCAACTCGTCCTTCGATTGCTGTTGCCCCATTTTTCTTTTCTTTTTTGGAAAAGAAGAAGAAATGAAGGATGGATTGCGTTCTATTCCTGTTGTATTATTTAGAGGAAAATTGGATTGGCGCTTTCCAGGAAAGCTACGAGTAAATTAGTATTATTTTCCTGGAAAATGAAGGAAATTAAATGGGAAATTAATTAATTTGGGTGAGGACTGAGGAACCGTTGAGCTGAACTGACGTGACCTCTCTAAATTTGCGGTGCGGGTTAGAGAGCGCGTGGACCAAAACCACCATCATGATAGCGGTAATGGTTTTTGTTAATAAAGATAATATTGGTAACGGTAATGTTTAATTAGCTGTTTGGTATTTTTGTTTTCACAGTATTATGAAAGTCTTTTTAAAATATAGTTATTTTAATATTTTTAATGGTTTTTTATATATAATTTTAATGTGATGATATTAAAAATAAAAAAAAATATTTTAAAATATTTTAAATAAAAAATATTTTAATATATTTTAAATAAAAAATATTTTACATCACAGTACTAAATACATACTAAATTTTTTATAAGATGAGATTTTTAAAGCAAAAAAGTTTATTAAGTTTTTTTTATTCAATTATTAAATTTAAATACATGTTTTAAATTACACATTTATATTAATGTATTTAAAATTTTTAAGATAAATGGTATTGAAAACACTGTCACAGCAAAAAAAAAACCTTTAATAGGTAAAGTTTTTATTTTTTAAAATATTAAAATAATATATTTTTTAAATTTATTTTTAATATTAACATATCAAAATGAAATGAAAATATTAAAAAATATTATTTAAATTAAATAAAAAAATAATTTTTTGAAACATAAAAATAAATAAAATCATGATAAAATAATTAAAAATAAAATATTAAATATACTTTGTAGACTTGTAAAAATTATATGTAACGGTGAGATCTAGTAATTTGCAAATCAATATTAAAAGTCAAATATAATAAATAAATAGTGTGTAATGTCAACTGGTTGGATCAATTTATTGAGTGGGTATAGAAAATAAAGAAAAGGAAAAAAAGCACCGATTCCAAAAAACAAAAACCTCAAAAGTTGTCACCTAAACCACGTGCCAGCTTATTACAACATATGGGCTTTAAACCAAGGAAAATTCATGAAGATGAAGTTTGTCTTTTCCGATGATGCATGAAAAAAAAAAAAAAAATTTAAATTATGTTTATATTTTTAGATTATTTTGATATGAAATTTTTTTTTAAAAAACTTATATTTTTTAAAATATTATTTTAATAAAATTTTAGGTGAAAATTATCTTGAAAAGTAATTGCTAATATAATATTAAACACTATCAAAAGAAAATAATATTAACATTGTGATCCAATTGTAATTTTAAAAAATATTTTAGCTTTAAAATATTATTTTTTTAATATTTTTAATATACTTATGTAAAAAAAATTATAAAATATATTATTTTGATGTATTTTAAAATAAAAAATACTTTAAAAACAATTATTACCACAATACCACACGCTATCAAAATAAGATAATATTTGACATTGTAAACAAACTGTATTTTTAAAAAATTTTAAAATTTTTTAGCTTTAAAATATTATTAATTTTTTGTATTTTTAAATTATTTTGATATGATAATATAAAATAAATAAATAAAAAATATTATTTTAAAATATTTTCTAAATAATATTTTAAAAAACAACAACATTACATTTCCAGCAGCAGTTCATCCGACCTGAAACTCTGATTAGTAGACAATCAGTTCAGTTACCAACTGGTGGAGATCTAAAGCCAGAGTGATCCGCAAAACATGAAGAACAGGGCAGCTTCCGCTTCCTCTACTGTGGTTGCCCCTTCTTTTGTACCAAATGTTTTTTTTTTTTATCTGTTATTATAGTTTTTGAGGGTATTACACAACCAAGAATTCATAAAAAAACTTTGAAGATCCAACTGAGACGAAATAATTGTTTGATTATTTGAGATATGTTGACGACATAGATATTGCTCTGCATGTCCATAAAAGCAGGTAAAAAACCAAAGCAAGAAAAAGAATTGAGTATTTCTGCATGCCAATCTCATCGTGTCACATATTGAACTGTAATTTCAGTAAGTAAAATCCCTGCTCTACTATTAAATTTCTGAAGGAAGAAAAAAAAGAAGATCCCTCCTCTAATGCTTTTTTTTTTATATAACAAGGGCACTGACAACTAGAGGATTGTTAATGAAGTGGTTGAAGAGCAACTTCTTGATCCTACGTTCAACTTTCTACTTTGTACCGCGAAAGACTACTGTCTGAAACTATGTTTCTGTTGGTCCTGCCTCATTTACCTCAGTAGGAGCCGGAGTAGAGGATGATCCAACCGGGGCCGATGGTCCTCCAGCCAGACTGACATTTATTGTTGGTGGACTGTATTTCTTAAGCAGCCTATCTTTGTTTTCTTTCCACCACACTTCCGCTTGCTGCTCCTGAAACCTTCTTTTACTGTTGAAAACAAAGGAGGCAGGTATAAGCAATTGAGACAATGTAGTGGAAGTTATTGAAGCCATCATAACAACTGTTTTTTGAGCTCAAGAATGGTTGCTAATTTCACAAACACGAAGGAAACTGGTGATCATAGAGAGATGCATATGAGTTTTAGTTATTCAGGCATAAAAGATCTTTGATCTGTACCACCAACTTTATTTATTCCGAACTCTGCATTTCATTACCAGTGATGAGGAGACTAATTTTTCTAATTTTGGTTGAGTTTGGCAATTCCAATTTGCCACCAACGTGGCATGTATAGGCTTTAGAAACCCCGAATACAAGACAAAAACATGAACAGTTCATTGGAAACTTACAGTAATGAAATAGTAGGTAATTAGGGTGCAGTTTCAGTTAATGGTAAACCACTGCTGCAAAATATGATAAGTTGCACAACTATTTGATCCATCTCTATATGGTATTGTTGCTTTACACTGTAAGGTTTGACAACAATGAATAATATTTGCAAACTAGTATTGTGAAGTTCAATTGGATCAACCATGTTGTCATACCTGAATTTGACTCGCTTGAAGATCTTTACGCCATTGGGACGTAGAATGACAGTTACATAAACCCCAGGTTCAAATTGTTCGATAATTTCTTTTTGTGATTCAGTTCTCTTTATTGAAGCTGTAGGTGTTCTGGACTCGTTTTCTGAGCTTCCTCTAGGTACAGCCTCTGTCGAATGAGAAACAGATGATCTGCTGCTTTCCTCAGGGACACTTCCATCAGTATGAGACATCGCAGTAGCTCTCACAGTATCTGTTTGGCCTTCCATCCTTTTCTCCAGCAAGTTAGAAGAGTCACTGGTCAAAGGACCTGATGCTGATGCATTTTGGTAGTCAGACCCTACGCTTTCTGGCAAGGAAGAACTTTCAGATGCTCTAATTTTTTCTAGGACAGCTTCTATTTTAGAATCAATGGCTTTCAAGGTGTCAGTTTCTCGGCCCTCAGGAGGCAGCTGCTGCATCATCTCCTTCAACTAAATCACAAGAAAGGTAACACGCATGGGGAAATTAGCAAGATCTAAAACATGTACCAACAAACTTGTCATATTAAAGGACTTTGAACGATAGATAATTGGCCAAACGGTTTGTGGAGAATGAAAAGAAAGAGCTTTTCGTTTTAAGAGAAAATGAGTACGGAAAAGAAAGAGTTCAAACTCGCACAAAAAAGAGCTAAGATGGCTAGAAGTTAAAACATGTCTGGTTATAGTAACTACTGCATGAGTGTGCTAATGATGAAAGAATGTCTTGAGCATCAATACATGACATATTGTCAATCTAGTTCTTATATTTACATGTGTGTTTTACATAACATTACACAACAAAACATTTCTTTGTTTATATTAGTCATCACAAGCTTTTTGTTTCAAATTCTTTTATCTGTTTCTTTCTTCTTTTCATTATCTATTAATTGTAGTTATATAAATCTTCTAAATCAATTTGAAGTGAAGAATTCTTCACAAAAATAAATAAATAGATAAAAACAGTAAGTAAGGCTGCTTTTCTACACTGAATTCTGCCTGATGTAAGATAAAAAAATATCAGAGCTGGTCACTTAGTTGGGCTTTGGGAGGTTTCCTCTACAAAGGTATTGTTGAATATATATTATAATGTGATCATATTTGCAAGAGAGGAGAGAATTATTTGAATTGGAGTGCAGCATCGAAATAGAGAGAAATATACCTCTTTTGTGATGGATTTGGCAAATTCCATGGCTATGTTAGACTTGGAAGATTCTGCTGCTGCCAATTTAGCAGCTTCTTTGGCACGGTTCTCTAGATTATGAATCTCCAATTCTTGGTTATCACACTTTTTCTTCAAAGTTTTAATCTGCAGCCAACAAGGATAATAGAAAAGACGAGAGTTATTCCTTTCTCTATTGAGATTCATGAGATGATCAGCAAACAAATCAAACAAAGCATGCAATTAAGAATTACAAATATGATTGAAGCAGTACTTGGTTTTGCATTTTTGTCATGTCTTGCTTGAAAATCTCGTTTGTTTTCTTGAGGCTGTCAATCACACCCCTGGAGAATCCTGGAGAGGCAGAGCGTGGAGGACTTGGTCTCCTTGAGTATGGTGATGAAGGTCTTGAGCTGGCAGCGGGCTGAGAGGAGTTAACAATCTGCTGAGGCACTATTGGAGGAGCAGGCTTCCATGCATTTTGAAGAGTACTTAGAGAACTTGGAAATGCAACGTCTTTTAGCGGTAAAAGTGATGGAACTTGTGAAGCTCGGACTATGGAAGCAGCCTCAGATTGTGCCCCTTGCTTTCCTGACTTGATCTCAAGGTATTTTATAGGTTCTGTTGTGGGAGAGAGTAAAATTCTTGAAAACCGGGGCTCTCCCCTTTCCATCTTTTCCCTTATGTCCATGGAGCGGCGAGGAACAGTAGTTTTCCTATTAATAGCAGAAGTATTTCCAGACTCAGCAGCTTTGAGTTTTGCATAGCAAGAATCACACACACGGTGTGGTTTGCCAGGAGTTGGTGCTAATGCTGCCTTCATTGCTTTTTTGGAACTGCAATTATGGCAGTGCACCAACCCACAATTGTAACAATTGTGCCTCTTTCTAGTAAAACCAAATGCTTGTCGACAACCAGAGCAAATTGATTGGTCAGCTCCAGAAACCCACTTGTGGATGCATATACTGGAAGTAAAATTTGCGCCACATGATATACTCTTGACATGCCTCTCTTTCAGTGCTTCAACCAATGTCGGAAGTTTCCTGTCTTCCATGTCTCCATGTCCCAATTGTCCATTGGCACCTCTCCCCCAAGTGAACACTTCACTTCTTGATGTTAAGACAGCAGTGTGATATGCCCCACAAGAAATTTCTTCAACAAATTCACCAACCAATCTATCTTGTACTAAGCAAGGGATTTTTCCATTAGAGCTTGGATTTCCTAGCTGACCATATGCAGAGCCACCCATGGTAAACACGTGACCTGAGGTAGTGAGGGCAACAGTCATTGTATGTCCACATGCTACCAGTTGGAAGTTGTAGTCGATAAGGGAAGAGACACAGGTGGGAAGCAGATAAATATCCTTGTTTCCATGGCCCAAACGGTGCTTATCACCATCACCCCAAGTGAACAGTTTTCTAGATGAAATGTTTGAGCCAGGTTGGCTCATTACCTCTACGATAGCTGCAGTATGCCATACACCGCAAGCAACTTTTATGGTTTTTAGCCCATTCAACGACTGAAGTTCTTTGGGACTTGAAACACTTTTTCGATCTCCATGGCCCAATGCACCAAACGTTCCATCACCAAATGTAAATAATTTTCCGTTTGAAGTTGCCAAGGCTGAGTGCCACGTTCCACATGCGATGGATAAAACCTGAAGTCCTTCTAAAGGACCTGAAACTCTTTTTGGTATCCAATGGCTAACATCAGTGCCATGACCAAGAAGTCCAGAATTATTGCTCCCATCACCCCAGGTAAATAAGTCACCAGATGTAGATATAGCACATGTATGATACTCACCACATGCAACATAGTCAATATTAGTGACTGCCAAAGACTCAACAAGTTTAGGATGAGTAAAGTGATCTTCAATTCCATGACCAAGTCTCCCCCCAGATTCCTCTCCCCAGGTGAAAACCTCACCTTGCCTTGTCACAAGAGCAACATGACGTACACCACAAGAAATTTGATGAACATCAAGAACTACATTTGATTCTAAGGGCTTAGGAGTAAGCACATCGTTCTTTGTAGGAACTGAGCTCACAGACCCATCAGGAAAAACCCCATCACTCCATATTTCTCCCCAAATATAAACATCACCTAGGGATTCTATGTCATCTGGACCGGATCCAGCACTCGAACAGCTAGGAGTGCTTGAAACACTAATTCGGAAATCTCCTCCAGTACTTGCTCTTAGTTGCATACTTGATCGTTCTGACACATCTGAGCTTCTCAAATCCAAAGGATTGTCACGAGAACCTAAATCAATAGACACCCTGCCACGAGCAAGACTTGAAGTGAACTCTAGAGTTGCACCAAAAGGACGACCATTTTGATATAACTCACCATCAGTTAGCTGAAACTAAAATATCAAGAAACAAACTTAGGTTTTCTCAGGAATAAACTGTAACAAACATATCATCAAGTTAAGAAAGAAGCAAATAAATTTTCAGATTCCCCTTAAATGCAGTAGGAACATGTGCTCATTGTCACACATTGTAAGGTTATCATCGAACATAGGTCAACGTGCACATGCAAGATTTGAAATCACTAACCCTGGAACATGTTCAGATTATCATTATGGATATGTAACTTTATGGCTATCATAGTATCCGTTCCTGGTTAATTAGTTCAGAAAAATAATTTAATTGAGGTTTACTATGATCTGTATTTGAAAAAATTTTAATGATGATGGGTGTCATGCAAGTTCTTGGTAGAACTTACCAACTTGTAAGGCGGTAAGCTTGTTAGTAATCAGTAGGTAAGTAGTAAATCCAAATAAGAGGGGCTCTAAGTTCTATCTAGCAGGTGTGGAACCTAGCCTCAGAAACATCCGCTATAGAGCTCTAAAAAGATGTGTACTTTAAATAAGCTTAGCATTTTAAAGAGGACTAGAATACTGCTTTATAGTGGAGTTTCCAAGCTATCCTATTTGTTTCAAAATGTTCTACTATGATCTTCTCATAGTTTTATACTCCAAAATCTACCCTTCAATCAATTCCATTGATTTTGGGAGGACTTAACCAATCAAAGATCATTTAAAAAAAAAAATTAATTTAGCCCCTGTAAAATCATTGATAATAGCTAAAAGTATTGTCACGGATAATCAGTTTGGTTATTCATGCCAAGGTATCAAAGACAAAAATAACTCTTCACATATGTTGAAATGATAACTCACATCTGAAATATTGCTTCTTGTACGTCTATTATGATTTTTTCCAATCAATGCCTTAGGCCTGCAAGCCACACCGCTGCCTCAACTTTTTCTTTGCAGATCTATGGATAAAAAGTAAATATGTAATTACTGGATCTGAAATTGTTAGTAGTACAAAGATAAATCAAAATCTGAAAAAAATACAAGTGAACGTTTACTGGCACGACCAGATCAAGAGATCTTTCACCGTTGTTATATAGAAGTGAAAATGACAAGTAATCCTTTTCAGGGCGCAAGTATCTTCTAAACACGGCCTGTATAAATCAGAACATAGCAAACAATGTCTAGACTTTGACACTTCAAAATAAGAATCTCAATGGTATTATACATAATTGAAGGTTAAATGAATGAAATGGATATCAACATCTAGTTGCCAAAGCAAATGTTCAACTCACAGTTCTCTGTCCAGGGATGATTCTCAATACGGAAGACAATTTCAGGTTCTTTTCTTGTCCATGTGACAACCAGATCATGATGTTTCATCCTGTTAATAGCACTAAAATTGAAATCATTTATAACCTTGAGGGTAACGAGAGATGCACCAGAATCATTCTGAGGGTCATTATATAGATATTTGAGCAAGTTACTTTAGCCATGAAATGTGTATCTAAGAAAAAATGCCAAGGTTGCAGGACATTGCAGAAACAAGGGAGTAAATAAAGACATGATTTTTTTCTGCAAAAAGTTTATCAAAGCATGCATCTAAGAATAACCAGTTTCGATGATATATGGAAATCCAGATAAACGCTCATTTGTAAACATAAATCCAGTATGTTGATGAAAGATATCATCTTAGATCATACATTAAGTAAGGAGGACAGGCCAAGTAGAGGAGGACTGAATCACATTATAAGAGAAGGATCCTCAACTAGGTTAACCTGATAAATACTTACTTTATTGTGAGAACTGTGTAAGCACCCTAACTTTCAGTTTTCTAACAACTGTTGCCAATCCACAGTGCTTATAGACATGTCCCTACTTAGGAGAGCAAAACTAAATCTTACAGCCTATGTGAAAAGAAAAGTTTCGATCACATGTCCAATAGGGGAAAATCGGTTATTACATGATTTCAAATTCTCCAGACAAATTAATTCTGGGGACAACGCAACATCCTGTTCTGTTGTGCCAAAAAGTTCCACAGGACCACAGCAAAAGCTGAAAGACATGTCAGCTAAATGGTAAATAACATACCGGAGAAAGTCTGAAGGCGCGAAACTTGGGTTTCCCTTTGCGGCTGTACTTGATTAATTGAGTGCCTTTTTTCAAAGTAACTAGTGCCTTCAAAATTAAGAGAGAAGAAAAAAAAGCATCAAGAAACGAAAAGCTTTGATGAAAATGCAACCAGAAGAAATTCTAAGGTTATACTTTTCTATTTTTCATAAAGAGAACACTGCAGCAGTTTATTCCATCGTATCAGTATATTCATCTAGAATTCCTGAAGGGCTACTTCTTAGAGGCAGTTAACCATTTAACTCATGAAGATTTCCACAGACCACTCAATAAGCTTTGCTCTTGTTTATAGCTTTACTTGTCTACCTTCTAAACTACCTGACCAACACTACAATGACAAATGTTGGATTCACAAGTTTTTCAAATCTCATAACTACAAAATTTAAACACCTTTATCTCGCTTTCTCTTTGTTTACAGGGATATCATCGCCTATTAGCATATTTGGATTCATAATTTCTTAACCTGATATGTATCTTGGTATGTCTTAGGGTTCAACATAATCTTGCATCAACTAGATTGTGCAGAAAAGGCAGGGAAATTGCAAGTATAAAAGAAACTGTATTTGCGCGTCCAGTATATGTTAGGGATCCAGGAAAACACCAAGTGCCTGTGAATTGAACCTAATAAACCCAATGAACAGTTTGCTTTAATTTTTTGTTCTTTATTGAACCTCTGGTTTGCCTGCATTTTTATAAACATTGGACAAAAGAAAGCTGCAAGCAACGGAAAGGGTAAAGAACTAACTTGCTCAATGTCACGCTCAGGATTCCCATAATTAACAAGATCTGCCATTCCATCTGAAAGTTCTGCTGAAGAAGAAGCTCAACCGACAACAACTGCATCAGGTGGTGCCGTGGCGACTTCTGTGCCTCAGTCTTCATAGATGCATATGTTTTCTTCTACTTTGACCTCTCATCAACCTTCCTTTTCTCCTTATTTTTTTTTACCTTCTAAACATTGCCCAAAACCAAGCGGAAGAATATATATATAGAAAAGAAAAGAAAAAGGTGTATATCGGATCACATTCAACGATTCAAAACGCACAAATCATTAACCCATCTTGAAAATATCACAAGAATATTGACCCACATTGCAGATTTCAGAGAACATGACCCATGTCTGATTCAGGATGTAAGAATGTGATGTTTCTCTCTCTCTCTTTTTTTTTTCAGTTTTTTCTTTGAGCGAGATGGATTCTGTCAATTGATCATGAAGAAAAATCAGATCAAGAAGCACATCAACGTTTGTTTGTGTGACCGGAGAGAGAGGGAGGGAGGGAGGGAGAGGGAGTGGAGGCGAGATAGGAGGGAAGGAAGCAGCGTGTCACATTGTTAAGGTGGTTTTGTAGCTAAAAAGCAATTGTGTCAGATATTGGCGCGCTTCTTTGATTGCCTCCACGTCCCCTGACTGGTTAAACTGCTTTTCAAATGTGCTAATTGATATTTTCATTTTCATTTTTTGTATACTATTTTTCATTTTTCTTCATATTTTAAACCATATAAATTTAAATATAATTGTCAATATATATATATATATATAGATTAATAAATGAAGCATGGAATAATAGGTTTTCTTAAAATATTGAAGATTTTTCCGGCCATTGAAGGAAAAAAAAAAACCCTCGAAGGATTATCATACAAGTAGGTCATGTTTATCAAGTCTTATGACACATGATTACTCACGAGTAGGGGTGTTCACGGTTCGGTTCGGTTTAAACTAAAAAAACCAACCGAATCGAATTACAGTATTGTTGCAAAAAATGAACCGAACCGGACCGAAAACCGATTCAAACCGAACCTGTCCGGTTCGGTTAAATCCGGTTTTTTAAGGAAAAAACCGGGAAACCTAATCCCATGGATTTTTTTGGTTTTTTTTAAAAAATTGGCTTACAGTGGGCAGGAATTCACTTCAAAGAAAGACAACCATGGTATATAGCAATTGTTTATGCATGATCAGCAATATTCTTTCCCCGGCCAATCTGGTCTATACATTGTGAACTCCAAGCTGGGGTTCTTGCAGTAGCTTGAACTTAGCTTTTCGATTGGAAGGTTTAAGGTTATCTGCGACCGAACGCTTGGTCCAAACATTAGGTAACCCATAACTGCTATTGATGCGTAGCTAAAGGAGCATAAAATAAAGCACAGAATCATGACCTGCAATTAAAGCAGCACTAGGCATTAACTTCAATGAACCTCAATCATGTAAAATCGTAAACATAGAAGCCAGTTTTATGAGGAAGTAGAACATTGCAGAAATCAGTCATGATGTTTGCTTACGTTAGAGAACTGACACTTGTTTTTCATAGAAGTGTAAAGGGTGGGGAAGACTGGATGTGCACAGTAACAGAAGGCATACAAGTTTAATGCAGTAGGGATTCCATGCCAGTTCACTAACATTCCCTTTTCCTTAAATCCGACCTCATCAAATGCACCGGTCCAAAAAATTGAGATAAGAACGATAGTTGAAGCTATAACCCCACTGGCAGAGATATAAAAGAATGCTCATGTCATCCAACCAAACTGTAGGCAAAATGATAAGGGCCACAATTATAACAAACTTTGTCTGCCACAATTATATCTACTTGTTAGAAGTGCCTTATTATCTCCAAGTAGCTTCTCGGCCTAGTCGAATCGCTTTCCTGCAGTATTAAATAAGAGAAGTGCATGCCACCTCTTGTAAGTAACCAAGAAGAGATAGATGCAGAGAAGATGTTGGGTTTGGTGTGGGCGGCGGCTGCAGAAAAGATAAAGCTAGAGAAGAGATATATGTGGAGATGAAGGTAAGAGGCAGAGAAAATGAAAAATTTAGGTTTGGGGTGGGCGGCGGCTGCAGAAGTAAATTGCAATGTTAGGTTTAGGTTTACACTTTATTGTACTAGTTAATATTTATACTAGGTCAGTAGGTCGTTTCTTCTGGCTTTAGTTTTACGGTAGCCGGTTCGGTTCACCGGTTTTGGTGGTGAAACCGAAACCGAACCGAACCGGAAAGAGTTTTGGTTTTGGTAATCGGTTTAATCGGTTTTTTATTTCGGTTCGGTTTTCTAGGTTAATTTTTCATCGGTTTTTTCGGTTATTCGGTTTTTTTAAACACCCCTACTCACGAGTGTTCAACACCCGCAATTATTAACCCACGCGAACCAGATACCTGCGAGCTCAGACAGACAACCCGCAAGCTAGCATAAACATAATTTGTATTTAAGTTAGCGCAGTTAAATTCATAAATATTAAACACCTGTTATTGTTCTTAACGTATGGAGAAAAAATGGTAGAAAGCTTCGTTGAGCTAATACTCGATTGTTTCATATCAAGTGTTCTTTTTCCCTGGCCTCGATAAATGCTTGTATAGTGATAATATGACAATATATGTTAATCTTTAAAGATTATAACAGACTCTTAAGGCAACAACAGTTAAATGATGGACGGATCTTTGTATCTCTTGAAAATAGTTTCAATATCTGCAATTACTTCAGCTGGCAAAGGTCGCGGGGCTGTCATAATAGCATCGATATCTTCTTTTAGTTGCTCAACAGAAGTTGCGCCAATGATTGAACTTGTCACAAATGGACGGTCTCGAACGAATCCAAGGGCAAGCTCAACTGGAGTTAGACCATGCTTCTTGGCCAATTCAATATACTGTACGGTTGCTTCCTGAGACACAAGGAACATTGAGCACAAAAACAAACTAGCTGTGATAGATACAACTTGATGTTCAAAGCAATCAACTAAATGCAGTCAAAAAACGGATTCCAAAATAGTCATACATCTTAAATATACGATAACCTGCGAGAAATGTTCCTGCTCATGGATTTCTGTGTGTGTGTGTGTGTGTGTTTGATTGCCCTCTGACTTCTAGTGTATATGTGGAAGTACGACATTGTTCAGGATCTTTTTTACCGAGAGCACGAAAAATCTCAAAGAGCAATGCTTTTGTAAACTAGTCTAGTAAAACTAAAAATGAAACAAGATGGTAAAAGACAAAGTCCAACAATTCAACTAGTTCTCAGCCCCTACACAAAGTGCCACTAATACTTTTTTCTGATTTTTCTGACACAATAGAACTTAGACCACTTAGTTTCTCATAACAGAGATTGCTTCCGCCCTAACAACGGAGTCAACCGTGCTTTCTCTGCATTTGTATATCAATGAGTCCGAAACATGCTCAAAACTGTCCATTGCAATCTATAGAAACATTTAGATTATAGCATACCCTGGAGATTGAATTTTTGTATCTCTCCATGTAGCCAGGGAAGAGGTTCAGCCTTCCTTTCTTTGCAGCCTCAGAGTTAGTATCCAAATACTTCCCACTCAGCATGCCACTACCCAATGGAGAGTAAGCAAGCAAGCCAATGTTGTAATTTTTTGGGTGGCAGACTTCAAGGAGATCAACTGCAATAACCAAGGAGACATAATTACATTGGCCTTCAAACAAGCATCCAAACAAGTACAGCTTGTCTATTGCTTTCTCCAAGTAAAACTTAGAATTAATTTATTAGTGGGTGGGAAAACTCCCAATTCTACCAACTTTATTAGTTTATTAAACAAGGGACAGAATAAACACAGCTTGACATGTATTAATTATTTATCAGAATGAAATCAAAGCCAAAAGCAAGGAATTAAAATTTTGAGAACAAATTCAAATTGTGAGGCATTGAACTTCAATCCCAGCATAGCAACATGACATTGTAGCCAGCTACTGAAACAAGATGTGCATATCAGGTTATCTGGTAAACAATCAAATACTTTCAGTCTGGAAACATGAAACTTCCTCTTGTAATCACCTGTCCTCTAAACTATTTTTGCTGCTCAAAGCTCAGTTTGTATCCCAAGCATTATTGATGAAATTAGAAAAGCATTGGCCTCAACTGCAAAACCGTTAAGGGCTTCTCTAGAAGCTTTAAAGGCATGAAGAAAATCTGGAAAAAAAGTACTACGAGAAACAATTGAGAAAAATTTACTTAACACGGATAGCAGATAAAAGAGTCCAGCGGACATCAATGAGAACTGGTAACCAAGTTCTAGAGCTACAGAGGGCATGATACTAGACATTGAGGAAGAATTGGGTTCTACGTGTACAAAAATGCCTTGCCCAAGAAAGAGAATTAAGGTGATAAGTAGTAAATAGTGAAATAGAAAAGCTGGAGTGAGATAACAGGATCTTCTATTCTAAAATTTATGTTAGATGCAGCAATGTAAGTGGAAAATAATGGCAGCAGGTGTCAGATCAGAAAGGGCTTCATTTTGGATTTCCACCTGAAATTATATGAAGAACAGAAACCAATTACCTTCAAAACGACACCTAACTAGCAGACTATAGCTGTTTTGGATACTGATGATCTTTGGCAATCCTTCAACTTTGGCTGCATGAACAAACTCCATCACTCCATATGAAGTCTCATTTGAAACACCAATGTAGCGTACCTAAATAATTTCAAAGGCATTCATATTCTCAAGCAATTACTAAAATATTGATGTTAAATTCATGCAAGATAAAACAGGGATAAGTCATACAAAGACCTGCCTCCATGTGATTAAGCTAAGTGTTAAGATAGAAAGCTCAGAGGTCAGAGCCATCTTCTCTCCCAGGCCAGTAGATTAGTGCTTATAACATGAATTGTTATTCATCAGCAGTGAGTCCTGGATGTGTAGGTGCAGTTAGACTTTAGAAGGACTGGTAGTAAGTGATACTCTCTTCCTCTCTATCCATTTTGTTGTTGGTAAAACCCCAACACAAAGATCTTTATCTCCATTTCTGGAACGTGTCAATGACTTGTTTCGGAAGCAGTTTACAGATTTTGGAGGAGGCAAGCAGTGGAGGTGTGCTATGTCTCCACTTGTTTGGAGCAAGATGGAGCTGAAGTCCAGATTCTTTAAAAATTGCCCCACTTCACAACAATTTTTATAAGTTAGGAAGGATAGTTTTCTTAACTTTGTTGTGGGATGCTGCAGGATAGTTTTCTTCGAGGAGTGTCTTCAACTGATAATCAGTTTGAGTGATTTCTTTTATACTAGCTGAACATGTGATCTCTTCCCTTTCTATTATTTCAGAATGCAGTTCAAGATTTCTTTCATTTATAGTGTTCCTTGAATGTCTGGTGCACTCATCATTTATAAATTCACCGTATTACATCAAGAAAAGAGTATAAATTCACCATATTATCCAAAAAACAGTGCCATAATATATGTATTTAACACATAAGGGAGATACAAGTCGTTAAAAGTATAGCAACCAGTTACCTTTCCTTCATCAATCAGGTCTTGAAAGGCCTTCAGTTGCTCCACAAATGGCAAACTTGGTCTCCATTTTGAATAATCATACAAAAACTCACCAAACACTGCTACATAGCGATCAGGCCTGTATTGAAGTTAAACCACAACTCATTTGATGAGAGTTTTCCTTTCGTATATAGCTTTTATTCTGAATGAAAACTGGCAAGTATAATAAGAAATTCCTTAGTGATATGACAGGGAGGGAAAGTAAAGAGAGAAGAAAAAATTAGTAGGGTCAACTGTTTGTCCTGTTATAAAACTTTACAGCATAATGATCCCAACACAACAAAAAGGTTTCCAACAATATAATGACTTTACACTTGGGATCATTAAGAATCTTGATCGAAGCCATTTTATACCTGATTTTTCCTTGATATTTAAATGCACTAGCTTTTGGTACTCTTCTACTTGTCCTCGGCATTTAAATGCACTAGCTCTTGGCTTCTATTGCATTATGAATCTTTTGAAATAAAGAAACTATAACATAAGAGGATCAGTGACTCGGTTTCTGTAGGGACACCCAGATCCTAATTTCTTTATTAAGACAAAGTACAACCTCTTCAGTGATATAAGCAGAGAAAAATCTGTTGCCATAAGTTCTCTTGATGTATTCATAGAAGATGTGATCATATAGGAGTACCATATCCGGTAGTTTCATACTATCATTAATCAGCAGCATATAGGAAGTTGAAATTTAAATGATTGACTAGCCAATATGATAAATATGTAACAAGTAACTAAAAACTAAGGCCTAGTCTGCCTAGAGAACCTAACTGGCTGTCCCAGTTCATTGGGATTTCAATACATGGTGTGTGAGACTCCAGGTAGCTGGAAACCAAAAATATTCCTGGTTCAGTAGTTAAGTATCCCACAATATATATCCTAGGACAGTTAAAGATCTTGTGAAAATGTATATGTTTATATTCTAAGCAAATTAATCATGTATTCTTAAATCAAAGTAATTGCAAATCTTCTTTTGGGGTCAAAACAACAAGTTCAATCATATAAATTACCTCCAGTCATAGGAAATCTGAACTTCAGATGCTAGGGAGTAAATCATTAAAACAAAAAAAAAAAACACGCAAAGTTACCAGTGGATTTGCAACAGGTCAATGTAATCAGTGCCAAGGCGCTTGAGGCTTTTCTCCACACTCTCTTTAATATTAGCAGCATCAACCCGCACAACCTTAGCATTGCCACGAAGATAACTTAACCTCTCCGAATACCCACATACTTTTGTAGCCAAAATAACCTATGCATAATGAAAGATAACCATATATCATTGATCTGAAAGTGCTAAGAAATTAGGTACTTAAGCTTGAGTCAACCAAGTGTTGACCAGGAAAGATGTGCGGTGAAGAAAAAACTAAAGTTACTGATGATATTATCTTTACATTCAGTGATTAATCAAACCCGGACATACAAATCCATGAATTTATCCACAGCTCCAGATTCTACCACCGCAAAAACAAAAATCACTCATTAATCAAAAGGAATCAAATTAACACGGGACATGATCACAAATCAAATTAGCAACTCTGGAGTAAATGTTCAGCATAAATTAAGACCATGGATCTGCTTCAAGCTTTTAACTGCAAATATTGTATCCACTTTATCTACCATTATTAGTTACCATTGACATTGAATGTAGCACACATAAAACATGCACCATTAGAAGCCTAGACATATACTGAAAATTAACTGCTGCCACTAGCTAAGAAGTAAGCACCGCAATTCAAGCAAAGGATTAGGAAAGAATCACATGCTTTGATCAATTGAAGTACTTAATGAGATTGAAGAAACTGGAATTCGAAAGAACATTTAAAATCTTGATCAGGGGTGCCTATCGTGAACTCTAAAAAGGAAACATTGGCAAGTAATGTGTCTTAACAAAGTACCTTGTCTCGGGGTTGAGACTTCAACCAGTTACCAACATAGAGATCTGTTCTTCCTTGTGTCTCCTTCTTCACCGGAACAGGATACTGCAAGAAAAAATGTATGCATCTAATTCAAATGATATATAAAACCATAAAAAAACAGATCATATAACACTAAGCTCCAGAAACTAGAGACACGTAACTTCAAAACAAAGACCTTATAATCTTCCATGCAGAAAAGGTTGAGTCTAGGGGCTTGCTAGAGATGCTCCTATTAAACTTTGAGTTTGTATCTGGCAAAGGCCACTCTCATTTTAGTATTTTTTTTTACACTTGTAGGAGCATCCGTCTTTCAGAAAAAAAACATGAGAAATCTTTCAAGTAAAAGGAACTGCATGCAAAGAAGAATTGACAAAAAAAACTTTTATCCTTGGCACTTGATGATTCATTAAAATACTATGTCCCGCCTTAACAAAACAAAGCCTTGAAATTGGATTAGAAAGAGAACAGCAATTTCTTTACTTTTTCCCCTTTGTAATCGCATTCACAATGAAAACACATTTAAGATCTTTCCTAAGGGTTGAAGCTCATGATGTTGAGATCTGCAAAGTTTTTCGCACCTAGGGAAAAATTCAAATGGACATTTGTTATGTCTAATTTAGATGCACATGCGAATAGGATTTAGATGCCATCAAATGAGGACAAGACAGTACCCATAAGTTTAAATGAAACATGATTATCATGCTTGCGCGTGGTCAAAGCGACATCCATCCAAGTTGTACAACAAAAGAAGAAATCTACTTTTCCAATCCAATCTCAAGGCTTCATATTGTAAGATGGACAATTTATTTTACTGAATTATCAAGTGCAAAGGATCAAAAGTCGGATTTCATTTAGAGAGCCTGGTCAAGGTAAGTATGAACCTTATAATGAGTTTGTTTATTAAACTTGATCAAATGCATCCGGTATATTTATTATAAATTCCTCTTTGCTTGGAGTTTGTTTCACTTGGCAGATTTTACATACTTATTAAAGACAATTAGAAGATTTTGGTCTGCAGCCTCCACTGGACTAAATCTTTTGTGCATATTGAGAGTCTGAGGTCAAATTCAGAAGTATAACTCCACTAATTTTGAAACATCACTAACGCCATATACCATTGAAAAGGTATGTCTAAATTCCAGTGCTTCAAACAAGTGCACTCATCATAGTTTTCTAGAGGATTTATGAGTAGTTTCCTATCAAGTTGTCAAAGCTTATTACACAATCTGAGAAGACTATTTTAAATTGTCTTCTACAGAATTCAGGGATTCTATTTTTCTACTGGATTTATCACGATTACAAAGCCTTCCTTCTATTTGTTTCAGTTCCCTTAAAGCTAGTACTCTTAATCTTGACAAAGAGTTAAACTTCATCATACTTGAAAGGTTGTAACAACCTAGTTCATATAAACTAAGATCTATCGCTAGTAGAGAGCAATCTTTGTGTTTGAAAGAAAAAAGATTAGCAAGTTCATTTACTGATCAGAATGGAGTTATCCTCCGACTAAATTAAACATGTATGGAGCAATCTTTGTTTGCATTGAGTGGCATTTACCATTAGTGACACTGAGTTGACATCCACTGCTCCCAGTTAAGTAGCATCCTGTGATTTCATCTTTTCAATCTCCTCTTTCTCTATTTCATATGCAGGCCTTACAAACGAGTCCACATCAAACCTATTTCAATATTTCTTTCCCTATTATATGCAGTCAATTCTTAAATCTTGAAGATTCCATCAACTAAAAACAATAAGTGGCAGCACTGGTTCTAGAACAATTCATTTACCAAAAGTGTCCAGAAGCCCCCATCTCTCTAAGAACTGATTTAATTTTAAATGGATGATGAATTACTTAAGAACCGGAAACTGAACTTTTCTTATACCAACAAATTACGAAAGGGGTACTTAACTTTTCTCTAAGAGAATGAGTATACAGAAGCACCTAATAAGTAGATAAAGGAACTTCACTCTCTGAGCTATTTCTCTTCATGGGTAACGCAAAGCTCAAATTCATCACACGGTTAGGTCCACTTCCCTTATAAGTGGGAATAAAGAAAGGGAGCCAGGAAAATCCTGTCTTCCATAGTTTATACAAATAAAAGAGAAACAAACAAACAAATTATTACGCAATACAAAAGATTACAAAGCAGAAATTTGTTGGAGAGACCCAGTCAAGAATGTCCATAAGTGCGAAGGTAACAAAGTTAAGCAAAGGACTTACTGCTTCTGCAGTGTCAAAAATATTGATTCCATGGTCAAATGCATAGCTAAGCATTTCATGAGCTTCTTTCTCTGTGTTCTGTTCCCCAAATGTCATCTGAAACAACATTGCAGGAAAAAAATGAAGAAAACAGGCAAACTCATTTACCATTACTTCATTACAAACTTCAAACGAAAAAAAAAACAAGATGTGGCGAGAAAACAAATGTTCTTACAGTTCCCATAGTGATTTCGCTGATTTCAAGATCAGAGTCTCCAAGTTTCCTGTACTGTAAGGCGTTGGTATTCTTCTTCTCGGCGAGCGTAGCAGTGATGGGTGGTCTAAGCCTTGTTTTATTATCCGGTGCATGGCGAGTGCTTTTGTAGAGAAATGCAGGGATTGTTGAGAAGGTGCTGGAGGAGAAAGCCATTGTTTCTTTCTTCAAGCAAATAAGTGGCGCTTCTTTGGCCTTGTCGCTCCTTCCCTTATCAACGCAAGCGTTTACTCTGGGATGCTGTAGATTTTTATGCTTGGGATAACCTCTTATTAGTCCCCAACAAATACACCAATTTTATTTAGATCTCTAACTTGTTTATACATCAATTTGACCCTTAAGTATCGTAAATTCCCAATAAGTTCTCCATCCAAATCCCATCAATGTTTATCATCTAATCCGCGCAATTTTGCAATAAAAATTCGTGATTTTAATCAAATTAGTAAAATTTTATGTCAATGTTTGCAATAATTGTATACATAAGAACTCGATTGATGATTATAAAGATCTAATTGATAAGAAAATAGGTTGGGACCTAATTGAGAAATAGTTAATAAAATAGGAACTAATCTGAAGTTACATCATTATTTTTTTTACCCAAACATTTGACACTATTTAACTATAGTTATAAAAGTCGAACTTGTTCACTCGACTAATTCATAACTTGACCTATTCATGGTCTAGACAGACTTAGGACTTTTTAAAAAATAATAATAAAAAAATCTATAAAAATCAACATGTATTTTTGTTTACCCAGAGTAAAACAAGACCAAAACTCAACCTCAACCTACTAATTTTTTAAAAAAATATTAATAAAAAAAAAGTTATTTTGATTTTTTTTTGTAAAAAATTAAATTAACTGAGATTATCCTATACATGACTTAAACTTTACCCTTAATAAACCCTTGATAAGTTTTAAAATGTTAATAAGAAAAAAAGAAGGTAAGGTTGTTTAAAAAGAAGAGAGCCACTCAGGTTCGATTCCTAAAATTTCATTTATTTCATCATTGGAAAAATTACGTAAAACGTAACTTGTCTCTGAAAATATGCAGAAAAAAAAGAAGAAACTTTTCTCATATATAGCATTATTCAATTTATATTACATAATCACCAATTAGTTTGTAGTTCAAGTGGCTCCCAAGTTCCCTTCTCTTGATGTCTCATATTCGACATGTACAGCCAATGATCATCAAGTCCGAAATCACCCGCGAGGCCTAGAAGCAAGCTCCTTGCTTCGATTCTGGAAATAAATGATCATCCTGTCTCGAGGAGGTAAATTTTCCTTGATCACAGGCTGCTCGAGAAAATTCTTAATCCATGAAGTTAGCGACCGAAAATTGGAGTGGATCTACTATCTTCATGGACCCCACTATAGCTTTAAGACTCGGTCCATTTCAAGGTTTTGATTCTAAATTTTGACTAGATCACAAGATTTTAATCAGGTCAAATTTTTTAAAAAAAATTAAAATAATATTATTTTAGTAAAAAAAAATCAATAAGTTTGCAACGGGGTATTACCGGGTTGTCGGGTCAACTCAGATTTTTTTGTTCTAGTTTTTTCTTCAACACGGCATGGTTTTAACCCCGGCACTACCAGAAAATCAATAAATACAAACGGAAAAACCGAGGGAATATTTCCGTCAGTAAATTTTCGAGGGATTTTAGCGACGGAAATATTCCCTCGGTATATACCGAGGGAATTACCGTGGGAAAATTTTTTTAAAATAAAGCAAAAAAAAATGAAGACGTGTCATTTTTTACCAACGGAATTACCGACGGAATTAATCCGTCGGTAATTCCGTCGGTAAATCCGATGGTAAACTGTGAACACTGTTCATCATGTCAATTACAAAGGGAATTACCGACGGATTTTTCCGTCGGTATTTTCCAGAGAGCTCCAGAACTGTTCATCTTCCAATTGCACTGTTAATTGTTTTACTTTATGGACAAAATCACCGACGAATTTAAAATTCGTCGATGTATTTTGGCGGTTTTTTGAAAAAATTCAATTGATTTAAAATTTTCATTTAAATATTACAGACGGAATCACCAACGGATTGAAAAATCATTCGTAATTTTTGGCGGTTTCTAAAAACTTTTTACGAAATTGAAAATTTAAATTAAATATTACCGACGGAATAATTAAAAAATATTAATATTCAATTATCCATCAGTAACGCGCCCCAATAAAAAACCTGAATCCGTTTATTTCACAAGAGACAAACTCGTTATTTCTTTTTCTTCTTCTACTACTTCTACTTCTTCTTCTTGTTCTTCTTCTTCTTCTACTTCTTCTTCTTCTTCTTCTTCACTATATGTAAAAAACATCAATATCTATTTCTTTCTCTTCTTTTCTCTCCTCATCTCCTTCTCTTTTCCTCCATGCTCGGGTATGTCTTCTTCTTCTTTCTTCTTTTATCCTCTTAGTTTTTTTTAATTAATATGCTTTACGAATTTTTTTTTCTTAGCTTCACTTGCAAGTATTTTAAGGTAAGATTATTTTTTCATGATTTTTTTCACTATATTTGTTTTTTATTTAATTTTAATTGATTTTGTTCATAATAATTGTATAAATGTTGTTGTGAGATTTTTTTTTTCATATGAGATCAATTTTTAGTTGATTTATTTATAGGATTTTTAAATTTTTAGCAATTGCAACTTCATTTTTTTCATATGAATTTTTTTAGTTGAATTAATTTTATTGTTTTATTTTTTTGTTGCAAATTTGTTTGAGTTGATTTTCTTATTCTTTTTTCCAAGCATTTTGAGTATATATTATACAATGTTGATTTATGTTAATTTAATTATTTTATAATTTTATAAAATGATTTTTTTTAAATGTTTTTAAATAATTACCGACGGAAATTTCCGTTGGTAAATCTATTGGTAATAAAAAAATTTTTACTGACGCGTCTGTTCCGCCAGTAAATCCACTGGTAATATTATTACCGACGGATTTATCAACGGACAAAAAATTACCGACAAAAGATTCACCGACGGAAATTCTCCGTCGGTGATTTCGTCGGTAAATTAATTACCGATGGAATATGTGTCTTACGTCGATAGAAAAATTCCGTCTGTAAAATTATTAAATCTTGTAGTGCGGGTCGACCCACCAGACCGGATCGAGTTTCAAAACCATGACCCAACTTCTTCCCAAACTGGAAGCCAGTAAGACATCCATCCTCGAGCAATGTCCAAGTAGCCGATGCTCTCTCCTCCGAAGAATTGCTTCCCTTCTAGCTCTCCCTCTTAAGTCTTATCTGTTCTATGGCGTCAACGGTTAGTTTTGCTTCCTTTTCCTTTTCCTCTCCTAGAGAGCACATTGCATTCCATGCAGCATGCAAAATCTTCAAAAAGAATAGGAAAGTTAAATGGCGTCATAAATTCCAAGCTATATTAAATATTCGCACATTGACATTGTGTCTACAAGGATAAATCGACGAAGTCATGGAGATATAAATCATAAACTATATTATTATTTTTATTTTGTAATAAATATAGTTATGCATTGCCCAATTCTGATAATGATATATACACACACACATGCGCGCGTGAACACCAATCAAAATTATTATTTTCTTACATAAATTAAGCAAGCACGAACCCCTCCTATTAGCTCTAATATATTCAAATAATTTAATAAGATTTTCTAGATACTAATCTTAAAACCTCAAGATTAAGTAAACATATTTTTTCAAACACTTATAGCCCCTCAAGATTCCTAGCTCAAAAAAGAAAAGAAAAGATGAGAGTATCTATGGGTATTTGGTAACGCAAACTCTTACAAAAGTTTTTTTTTAGTATTAGATGAATTGGATGCTTAATTACATGGACATGTCAAAGCACACGTTGCCAAACGAGAAACTCACATCATTTTTCTCACTTTACTTTTATTATTTTTAATTGAATTTTCTCGCAATAAAGTCCTACAAAAAGGAAAGAGAGAAAAAAACTAAGTGAAATACTTACGTGCTCCACTTAAATTAAAAATCAAGCAATAAACAAAGTAAGAGAATGGTAAGCAATAATCACCTTCTCTTCAACAAATTTAGTCCAAAAGCGTATCATAGCTCTTTCGTGAGGATCTTGAGGCATCAGGGGACATTGTTTCCATGATTCGGGAGTGTTTAGAATACCGTACAAACTGTGTTTTAAAATTATTAGTTTTTGTTTAAAATGAAAATTATTTTTATGTTTTTAAATTATTTTAATGTGCTGATATTAAAAAAAATTAAAAAAAAAATTCATTTTGATATAAATTTAAAAAATAAACACTTTAAATCATTACTATTACCACAATCCCACCTAGTTATCAATAAACTCGAGAATAACAAATGACTCAGCGATCACTTTCTGGCCATGAACAAACACTGGGACCTTTTTATGGAGAGGGTTTAACTCTATGAGCTGAGAACTCTTGTTGAATATATCTTCTTCATTCTATGTACTCGTGATCAACACCCGTAAGTTTCAGAGCCCATTCTACCCTTCGCACAAAGGGGTTTCCCTAGTTGCTACCTCTTGGTTCCTCAGCTGCTTAGTTCTTATATATAAGAACAACTACTATATATATATATATATATATATATATATATATAGTAGTTGTTATTAGTATTCGAATTTCAGAAGCAAAGTCAGAGTAGATCGTAACTTTTAACACCACCAAACGCGAGGGCCTTAAAAATCAAGAGGGAGAAAAATATCGATCTTTATTGGCTCACGGGAAGATTCCGAGAGATTTGTGGTTTTCTTGGACCTCTCTTTTTCTCGTGTTTCTTCGTTTAGGTGGGCGTCCTGCCGAGCAACGAATATTCTATATTCTATTCGTTCTTGGCATTTATTTTATATATGTGTGTGTGTGTTCAACTGTCTTATTTATAAAGATAGTTTATGTGATATGTATATTTGTCGTTGAAACTCAATTGTTAGTCTAATAAAATGAAAAAAAAATGGATTAAGAAAAAAAACTTGGCATAATTAACTTAATTTGTCAAATAAGTGATTCAGTGGGAGGCAAATTGAATTAGCCAGCATGAACTCTCTAAGCCTCAAACTTACCCACTCAAGATTAATAGATAGTAATGGTTATTATTGTAGTAATTATTTTTTAAAGTGATTTTTGTTTGAAAATGTATAAAAATAATGATTTTTATTTTTTAAAATTTATTTTTAATATTAACTCATTAAAATAATACAAAAAATATTAATAACTTCAATAATAAGACACTCAAATCCAAGTCACTAGTTAAATGCAGTGGACAGCCTAACACAACTTGTCATCATTTTGAAACTATTGACAACAGGTCATTTCTACGAATATAGTGTATAACACAAAATGTGCCGGCAAGCAATGGATAGGTAAGGGTGTGTTTGAATTGCATCCGTAAAAATTTAAAATTTTTTTTATCTAAAATAAAATTTTATTTTTATATTTTCAGATCGTTTTGATATATTAATATTAAAATATTTTTTTAAAAATAAAAAATTTTATTTTAATATATTTTTAAATAAAAAATATTTTACTGTCATCGTTATCATAATAGCATGCAAAGAAAGCATACTGCTGAGAGCACCCTGTTTGTGAATTTCTGTTATGATACGTCCTCGTTTTAGGTCTAAATTTGTTTCCTGAAGAGTCCTAGAAGCTGGAAAGCAAGCTAGGGAGATAATGGTCACTGCCTTTTCCCTAGCAAAAATTATTAAAATTAAAAGGAAAAGGTGAGCTTACAATATTTACAAGTTGGAAAGAATAGCGTGCGAGCGTCTTGCCATACCCTCGCAAATTGTACGGGAAAGCGGAGAGAAATGAAGTCCTCGCATGGCTGGGCCATGTCTAGCAAAGCCATGTTAGGGTCATTTCGAATATCGAACGAGAATACAACAATATTATTCAAATTGAAATACAATTGCATACCCAAAGTCGGATTCCAACGCGGTGGTATTCGTTTCTCCATCAACAATCCTATAAATGATCAAAATCATTTTTTATTTAGATTGATTTAAATAATTTAATTAATTTTGCTTTTTGAGTGAATGGTGTCTGTAATGAGATGTCCTTTATTTGTCACCACAGGCAACTGAATGCTGTTCTAGATGCTTCTTTAGAAGTACTTTTGACGTGGGTTTCAAAACATATTAAGTTTTTAAGAAAACGACATGCCCTTTTTTATTAAATGTCTATTTGGTTTTGAAATTGCACTTGCCGTATAATCTTGGTTTTTCTATTAAAATGATACTTTCTATTAGAAAACAAAGGTTACGTAATTTTGATGAGTACCTTTGGAAGTGTCAATTATGTTTTCTAATTTTTTAATTTTTTTATTTAAAATAATTATTTTATATTTTTAATTTATTTTTATATATTGATATTAAAAATAATTTTTTTTTAATATATTTTTAAGCGAAAAACACTTTGAATTATCATCGTTTCTATAATTTCAAATACACATTTAATGATAATTGTTTTTTTAAATTATATTTAATTTTTTAAAAAATATATTTTTATATCAATACATAAAAAATATTTAAATAAAAAATATTGAAAACAAACGGCATTTCTAAAAATGATCCTCAAACCAATAAAAAATTTCTACTTTTATTGTTTGTTATATAATAATGGTAGGTTGCTGAACTGTCAAGGACAGGCAAATGCTGCTAGAAGCCTAGAATATATATATATATATATATACACACACATACATACATAGACACACACACTTTTGCGGTAACAGAGGACGTGAAAATGAAAAGTTTCAGTAGCATATGATGAGCTTCTCTAAGAAAAAAATAAAATTACTTTCCATTGAAAAATACAGCCCAACGTTGACGGAACCAATCATCCGTAAATAATTCACCCATGAATTTGCCTTGTAATAAATAAATAAATAAATATTGCTAAAAAATTGAAATAAAAATTGTCTCTATACTATCGTCCGAAAAGAGAACATGATACCCTTAAGAAACATGCTTAGCAGATCTTACAAGACAACCACCTCTTCTTATTTCCATCGACAACGAAATTATCCACTTTATATTACAATAATGGCGTCGGAGCCCACATTGAAGTGGCATTGCACTAAAAAAAAGGAGTTTTTACAGGACTCCAGCTTTAAGTCATCTCCTGATAATCTTAGGACCCAAGATTGCTCCCAATAGGGCCACCAAGACTGCCGAAAGTTAAAGACTCGCTCGACTAAGAAATTACATGCATTTTCCCAGTCAATTTCTTGCCATCATCCCTACCAAAGCCATCTGTGTCTTGTTAATCCTTTTAGCATCCTTGATTAACGAGTGGCATTTTTGCACCACAATAAATAGAAAAACTAGAGCAATATATAGGGAATACACAAGCCTCGCTCCATAAACACCAATGCACCATACCGAATTTCTGTTTACGTGAGAAAAGCCTTCCTTACAAATCTCCTTCTGCTAGTAGGATCTTCTTTTTCATAGCAGACCATAAGTGCACGTAGCTGAGGGATTTCAACACTCAATGATGTCCCGCTCAAGACTTGCAAAGAAGCTTCAACCTGCCAAGAAGGCACTGAAACGCTTCGCCAAGACACTGCAATCAAAACTCCATGATCTCAACCTTTCTAAAGCGGTCAAGGTCATCAAAACCAACACCGATCGCCTCCTCGCTTATTGCTCTAGCCGTCTCTTTCTTCCCTTCAAGAAACGTTCCATAACAAAACCAAGAGGCCGCTGCCGCCAGTGTAACCATTGTTACAGCAATAAAACTCTGCTTCATAATACCTTACCGCCTATATACATAGACAACCTCTATGCCTCAGAACCAAGCTTGATGTCTGCCAGGCATTTCCACGCACATGCAGAAACAAGTAGTGGAGGTAAAGCTGTGACTGTTGAGAAAGTTGTCCCAAGAAAAGAAGACAAGGCAAGGAAGAAGACCGTGTATAGCATTGAAGATGCATGGAGAGAAGTTGTTGCTAGATCACCGCAGCTGCGGCCAGTGGATGAGAGGGCTGAAGAATTTATAAACAAATTTCGTGAAGAGATTAAGCTTCAAAAGGAGAAATCAATTCTTGAATATGAGGAGAGGTTGGCTAGGAGTGGCTAGAGAGTCATTTTATTCTTTATTTTTATGTTGGTATTTCATACTATTTCTCAAAACAAAGCGTGAAAGTGTGAATAGCAGGAAATTTTGATGGCGTGAACCAGATCTTAGACGTCTTAGGTACATAATTCGAGGTAGATTCTTGTTTTCTTTCGTAATTGAAGACATGTTCTGCAGTATGGTGTGATTATGGATATGAAAATAATTTGTGTGGGATTCATTATGAATCTTCTTTAAATTGTATGGTGTATTCGATTGGTTTGAGGTATAAAACTTCTGATTTTGCGATTGATTTCTAACAGATTGAAGATCTTATTGTACAATATTTTTCTCCTTTTTACTTCTTTCTTAGACAACGATTCCCAGAGGCTGAGATAGGTGAAAGATTAGAAAACTAAATATACATATATGTATATGTGTACATATAAAGACATATAATCATTTATTTCTCATCTGTTTGGTTTCCAAAAGAATTTCGCAGCACATCCTGCAAATGTGCAGCAGTAACAGAGGGATTGGAACTATGAGTTTTGTTTGGCAAAATAGAATCTGCAGAAGAAGTCTTTCTAGTCCATTGTTATGAGAATTGCATGGCGCTCCTTCATCTGCTCTGTTCGCAAGGAGAGGAATCAGAGAATGTACAGTGCTATTTCATCAAATAAAAGTAGCATCGTTCAGAGAACTTTCCAATCTGTTTAACTTAGAATGGAGGGAACTAACCAGTTGCAGGATTAAATTTTCAGCTGGCTTGGCTTCGGGGTTTTACATCTCTTGTATGCAGGACTTTTTCCTGCTTTGGTTGATTTTGGTCAAAGAAATTCTTTCATTCAAACTTCATTTTCTCAGGAATTCGATCGAGTGAGGAATCAGGACATCACCCAAGCGATTCCAAGAACACTTTATGCGAATTCTTTGGAAGTTACAGGACACTTGATTTCTGTGTCTGGAGTCGCAGAATTCTGTCATAAAAGAGTGAGTAAAAAACTTATTTTAAATACCTTCAAATAGCTTATAATTTCTCTCTATTAAAGCCATTGCAGTTAAAACAAATGAAATATCGCCTGAAAATTGCTTCCCGCAGACAAGGTACATGCACATACGGGAACGTCGTGTTGCTACATAGACGTCGCTGTCGTTAAATAGCCGTTCTTGTTATATTAGTTATTCTGAGTTAAACTATCAGTCCCTAAAATATCTGAACCAACAGACCAGAAGAGAGAGCAGTTCATCGACACAAACTCTGCTACAGGAGCAATGCAGCACTCTTCATTTATTCTGACACATACACAATAATACCGGTGTGTTGTTAATTACAGTTGAAAATTTGTTTAAATATCATGTTTAATGGATATATTTGAGGTTAAATTAAAAATAAAGTTTATTTAGGGTTAAAATTTTATTGGAATTTAATCTTCAACATATGCTTGATATTAACATAATTTAAATAAATTATGAGTAAATAAAAAATTAATCTTAAAACTTTAGTTAACTGTTTTGGTTAAACCAAAAACTTTCTAAAAACTTTTACCCCATATTATAAAGAAATATAACTTTATTAGTGTTTATAAATTGATAGTTAAAAAGTTAAAATTTAGCTTACAAAACACCTAAATTTTAGAAGGGAGATATCCTTGGCAAAGTGATTTTTGAGCTTAAATTCATACATGTGAATGTGGGTTTGTAAAATAATATTTTTTTTGTTATTTTTTTTTCCAATTGAAATCTACACTTCCATCAACTTATTGTTTGTCTAATTCAACTCATGAATGTTAATAATCTCTTTCTAGTAGATCTATATAATTTTCTTAACTAAAAAAAAATACAAATTTATGACCTCTATATTCATATTTAATTTTTTATTTATAATACTTAATCAAAGGTTGATAACGTGAGAATTAAGTTTTTGATTTTTGATTTTTCAAAATCCATTATAAAAAGGAGTGAATGAAGAGATTAAACAATGATTTTTTAGAATTTTTCACCCTTTTGCTCACCTTATTTTAATTTATATTCTTTTTTTTTATGCATTGATTTTTCTCCTAGAAATCTAGAGCTCATGCTCACTCTCTTAAGAAATAATTAAATTTTTTTTTGGTTCAAAGATTTTAATTTGAAAATGCATGTTAGAATCTTGAAAGATATATTACAAATATTATAGTTGTAGGAGTAAGGATTAATAAAGCTTTAAAGACGAATAATTTATTTTTAACAGCAACAAAAATCTCAATACTGTAAAGTACTTCAATAAATGAATATTCTAATTTGTTTTAATTTAAGTATAATTATTTGTATTATTAATATGCATATTGAGACTTTAATTTTATACAATATAAGCTTGAATATATAATTAGTATGCATACTAATTTTTTATTATTATTATATCTATGTTGAAAATATTTGTGTTTTGAATTTTATTTCTACTTTAAACATGTATATAATCTAGATTTTTCTTAAATATTTTTTTTATGCTGTAAACTAAACTTTTTAACTCAGTGGTCTAATATATTTACATCCTTTAAAAATACAAATAGAGTTTCAAGGAATGCTCTGAAATCTGAAGTTCGTTACCAACAATTCCAATTAAGCATTTGAAGATTGCAGCAACCAGCTGAAAGACAAACACAAGCTCAGACTTCATGATGATGGAAATTGCGGGAATAAAATTTGCTCCCAAGTAAAGCCTGATGCGTCCATTAGTGCAAAAAATCTTTCACCGGGTCATCGCGATGAATCTTTTTCATCCGATATGCCTCTATCTCCTCGACGGTGACCTGAAAATGGAACCAGAAAACTTGCAGATAAATCCAGTGGTAGAAGGTTAAAACATGCCTCGTCCATCTCATTTAACAGTATATTTGCGCTTTCTCTCATCCTTCCCTTCCTTCCTTCTCTCATCCTCCTGCCAAAATCAAAATAAACAAGAGAGAGGAGAGATTATTCTGAATTTGATTAGATTTAAGAAAATGCTCCATGAGTTCACTAAAAGGAACTTTTTCTATACGATGTATCAAAAAACAGAGGAAGCTAAAATGCAATCTACGCAACTTTATTACTTTTTCTATACGATAAAGCCGTTTCTCCTCTGCTGGAGCAGGCGTCTCTGCAGTAATATCATAAATCACTACGAAAGGGAAAGTTTTTAGGCAGCTCAATTGATCCATTTTGAATTTTTTAATTATTATAAATTTGACACACACACACACACATATATAAAAGGTGCAAGCATTCGAAATCAAACGCGAAGCTGCTGAAACAGTAATAACAAAACTTTGACAGGTCAACAGGGGACAAGAACAGCCAGGATTTCTAATCAACCGAAGTGGACAGGTGGCATCAAAAGCAGCACATGACACAAAGATGGGCGATTTTTTGGCCAGTTCGCCGAGAGCTTTCTGTTTATCTCATCTTTTTTAATTGCAGAGAAATATAAGAGAAATGAAGTTTTATATCTAAAATTAAAATTTTGAAAAATACAGGATCAGAATTAAAAAAAAAAGGTGCATCTCAATAGTGGAAATGAAGAAAATGGCTATATTTTTTTTATTATTCTTAGCCCTTGTTCTTTTATTCATTTCTATTTTGTAATTGTGATTTTTTATGTAATATAAGAATAACTCTATCACAATATATCAGATATGCCAGATTATGTATATGGGAGCACATGAAACTGTAACAAGAGAAATTGTGACAACAAATTAGAACAAAAAATAAAAAAAATGTAGTGACCAAAGCGCATACATCAAAAGGCCTGATAAAGCTAAATAGGTTAAAAAGTTTGAAAAGCGACGTGAACGCCCACGAGTATGAGTGTTAATGAATGGTTTAATGCACAGTGTTTTTATTATATAATAAGAGGCCGCGATGAGCAAATGCACGGGACTGTTGATGGCGACTTCAAACCATATCGTAACGCCGGAGGATATATTAAGGTTCGAGCTTGATTCAACTTTCGGGTGTAACTTGTGTTGGTTTTGATTATTTTTGTGATTAAAAAGTATTTTTAAAATTTGTTATTTTTTTAAATTATGTAATATGTTAAAATGGGGCTCAGTTTCACTGTTACTATTTATATAAATAAAAAAACCGTGGATTGAAGCAATGTAACGATAGCTTAATTATTAACACAAAGAATTGCAAGAACAGCAAATAAGTGATGAAGTTATCTTTTCATTGGGCGTATTAGACATTGAATGGATAATTGTGATAAAAATAATTAGCACAAGTTTTGATGGGCCGGCATGCCATGGGAGAGGGCACCCAGCGCTGGAGATGTCCACGCAAAAACAGCTGATGCTTAGATTGTCTTTTTAAATTTATAATATTTATAAATAACTCAAAGTATTTATATAAAAAAATATTATTATGTGTTTTAATTATTATTAATATTTTTAATATAATTATTTATGTTATAAATATAATTATTTTATTATAATTAATATTATTAATAAATTTAAAAAGAAAATTATTATTAATATTAAAGAAAATTATTTTTTATATTATAAATTTTTTCAGCAGTTTTTATAAAAATAAAAAATACACAAGCGGCGTAGCACAGTTATCAAGCTAGTTATTTCTATATGTAAATATAAAAATATATTATTTTATATATTTATAAATAAAAAAACATTTTAAAAAATAAATTACTGTCAAACTCAGCTAACCGTGGACCCAGAGCAGCTAACGTCCTGGTGACGGTCTGATCCACCCGCCCATCAAGCATGATCCGTGTCGTCATTTAATTCACCAATCTCAATGCTCCCTTATCAAAATTTCACGAATCTAATCAGCATATGCGTCATACCCCACGCGCACTATCTTCTAACAATCAATATCCACCACTTAAATTAGAAAAGATCACCAAAACGACGTCGGTACATATCTAATTGTTATTGACCGGCACTAGCCATTTCCTCAAATAAATAACTCGTTTGCATTCGTGTTTTCTCTCACTCAAGAAAAGCCTCTTTACACTCTCACTGAATTTGTTTTACCTCCTCCCTTCGCTATCAACGAACGATCTTAAACGAATCGCTCTATCTCTCTCTCGATCTTCACCAATGGCAAAGGAACCAGTTCGCGTTCTCGTTACCGGAGCTGCAGGTACTATCACAGAACCAAAAGAAGAAAAATATCAGTCTCACTCTTAAGTTTTCCTCAGATCTATCACGGTTTGACTTGATTTGATGCTAGACTTTGAAATATCATCGATCTTGATTTTACTGATATAGATCTAGTGTACATGGTCATGATTAGGAGGATTATCAAGTTTGTGATGCTAATAGATTGAGTTTTGAAAGCGAAATTAGTTGATTCAGTTACTATTACTCGCTACGAGATGATCGGTTACTGTTTGATGCGAAACTATTTTAGAGTTTGTTTGTAGTTGAATTGTACACTTCATTTAAATGATCTTGGCATGTAGATCTGAGATTTAACTGAAGAACATGTCTCTTTGTTTCAAGTTTCAAATCATATTATTGATTACGAGCGAGCTCAAGTGCTTTGTAAATAATATCTAGTTCGAATTGAACTCGTAAAATAAAATTATTGATTTTTTATTGTTTTATGAATTGTTGAATTTGGAGAATTATTTTTATTTCTCGGTTTATTGGTTTAGTTCTTGAATGTACTCGTAGTGTTATAGCTATTTTATCTGTAAACCACAATGTAACAATGCGATTATGGAAAATGAGCTGTTTTTGTTCTGTCCAGTTGGTCATTTGTAACAGCAACAAGCGGAATTACTGATATTGGTTGTTAACAAAACGTAATTGGGTTTGCAGGACAAATTGGATATGCCCTTGTTCCCATGATTGCTAGGGGAGTGATGCTTGGTACTGACCAGCCTGTGATCCTCCACATGCTTGATATCCCACCTGCAGCTGAGGCATTGAATGGTGTGAAGATGGAGTTGGTAGATGCCGCATTTCCTCTTCTTAAAGGTATCTGCCCTTAATTCCCCTTTTCAAATTGCCAATGAAATTTTTGTTGAAGAATACTATGTTTTTTCCGTGTAACATGTTGTATTGTAAGGAATCAGTTGTATAATCATGAGATCTGACCAAAATTCGCTACAGGTGTTGTTGCCACAACCGATGTTGTGGAGGCCTGCACTGGGGTTAACGTTGCAGTAATGGTTGGTGGCTTCCCAAGGAAGGAAGGAATGGAGAGAAAAGATGTGATGTCTAAAAATGTCTCAATCTACAAGTCACAGGCTTCAGCTCTCGAGAAGCATGCAGCTGCAAACTGCAAGGTAACATGTTTCAAAAAATAGACAAAAAAGGCTGCTGTGTGGATGCTTTGTTGAAAAGATCATTAGATTACATATTGTGAAACAGAAATGCTTGTTTAGTACTGGGAGAAAACTATGGGATCTATTGAATTATATTGGAAATATATATTGTTACCATTTTGAGACATCCTGGGAAATTCCTGTTGCTTTCAATGTGTATAAAACTGAATGCATTTAGAGCTGCTTTGCTTGAGCAGCTCAGACTTAACTTCATTTGAAGTATTCTCATGACTGTTGTTACCTTTTGTTCTGTTCAGGTTTTGGTTGTTGCTAACCCAGCAAACACCAATGCATTGATTTTGAAGGAATTTGCACCATCTATTTCTGAGAAAAACATTACTTGTTTGACAAGACTGGACCATAACAGGGCACTTGGTCAAATTTCAGAGAGGTTGAGTGTCCAAGTCTCTGATGTGAAAAATGTGATTATTTGGGGGAATCACTCGTCTTCCCAGTACCCTGATGTCAACCATGCTACTGTTAAGACTCCAGCTGGGGAGAAACCCGTGAGGGAGCTTGTTAAGGATGACGAGTGGTATTAATGATTGCATATGTTTTAAAAGTCTCTTTAATTTGGTTTGGAGCACAATGTTAATTCTATTTCTTGGTTGAAGGTTGAATGCAGAGTTCATCACTACTGTTCAACAACGTGGTGCTGCAATCATCAAAGCAAGGAAGCTTTCAAGTGCACTATCAGCTGCTAGCTCAGCTTGTGACCACATTCGTGATTGGGTTCTTGGAACTCCTGAGGTTTGACAATGGTTGCCTTGCTTTCTGATGTTCAATTGTGCAAGTTTGGTATTATGGTATGATTTTATTTTCTTTATTGTAGGGTACCTGGGTTTCCATGGGGGTGTACTCTGATGGTTCATACAATGTGCCAGCTGGTCTCATTTATTCCTTCCCTGTAACTTGTCAGAATGGAGAGTGGAAAATTGTTCAAGGTAAGGATTGCCAAATAAAATATCATCATTTTCCACTCACTCTTCATGATTTTATGCCAAGACATGAGATTATAATAGTCAGATATTATCTATTTCTTGTAAATGTACAAGATTCTTTTGTTTGTATCTTTGGCATTTTGGTATTGTTTTTATGGTGTTTGCTGGTGAGACTGCATATGTTTTTATGATGTATTTTTGGATCTCTAAAACCCTGTTCTCTCTCTTGTTTCCTTTGCCTTAGTCTGGTTGTGCGGTAGGCTTAGGAAAGTGAATTTTTATGTGATGAAAAATGCATAGAAAACTGTGTTTATGTTCCTTCTTTCATCTTGATTGTGGAGGAGCAAGCTACAGTTTATGTTCTTCTTTCAAGTTTGCCTCTGTATGAAAAGTTTGTAGTATTTCAGTTCATATTAATCTTGAATTTGAGCTTTCCTGGAGTATTACAACTGTTTTATGGCTCTTTCTGTGACCCAGGGCTCAGCATTGATGAATTCTCGAGGAAGAAGTTGGATTTGACAGCTGATGAGCTTTCTGAGGAGAAGGCTCTTGCATACTCGTGTCTCTCTTAGATGGGCTTTCCCCACCCGACACACTGGCGTGTAATAACAGAGAGCCCATTCACCTTCCAAACCAGCCGGCAGCGTTAATTTTTCAATAAAGCTTTTGTTCTACCTAGATGAATTAATTGTGGAGGAGCTGCCACCTTGGATCTTACTTTGTTAAAGACTGTCACATATGATATGAGGATGTTTGAATTTTTGTTGTATGTTTTCCTCGATTGAGACTTCAATAGCTGCTGCCTATACATGATGAGTTCTCAAGGTAATTTTGTACGGAAGATGGCGTTTTTTTGGTCTTGCATCTCATTTGGAATATGATTCTATGATAAGTTGTGCTAGGCATAACCGTGTGCTGTCTTGCTTTTGTGTGGTTCTATGGCATAATCATCCGACTTTCCGACAAGTATCTGATGTGTGATTTGAGTTGTCCACGTTCGCGAGGGTTGGATTGATTGTTATCTTAGCCCAGCCCGTTCTCAATTTCATATACGAGGGGAAGCACAAGCTTCACAACGACATGTTCCACAGCCAAGTCCATTGTAGATTCATGGCTTTCCATTCAAGAACCCCACGTCATTGAGCTCCAGATCCATTTTAATAGAAAACTTTAGGTAATGTTCAGTATCATTTTGACTTTCTATTTCCTTATTTCCTTTTCGAAAAGGAAAAAAAAAAAACACATGTTTGGTTTCTTTGTTGGGTTTTTTTAAAAAACAATTTTCAATCAAAATAATTTTTTTAAGCACCAAAAAATGGTTATTATATATGTTCTGTTTTATTATTATTATTATTTATTTATCATATACCGCACAACCACTATCATTGATATTTGCTTCCTCAAAAGATTCCATGTTCTCGCTCTGAAAAATCTGAAGAAAGAGATAAGTAGTCTAAATTAAGATATTCTTCAGAGTGGATCATGGAGCATCATAATATTTCTCATCACTATGATTACAGGTTATTTTCATTGTCATTTCTTCAACACATCCATATCTTTTAACATTATCATCATTATTTTAATAAAATTCACAAACATATTATGACTATCTTTGACTCGTATCATTGCGACCACCAGTTTCATATCATATCATATCACCTATTACTACCAAAAATACTTACCAATAAAATGAAAGTCATCATAAACTTTGTATTGCTATAATACCTATTATCATTTCTACCATCATATTAATTATTAACATATTGTCATTACCTTCACCGTCATCATGCATGTTGTTCTCGTGAACAAATTATATAATATATTATTTTTTATATTTTTAACTAATAATATATTACTGGATTTTAAAATTATATATTTATAAGGATTTTCTCTTCCGTACACTTAGAAAAAAAAAGTTTGAAAAAATAAAAAAGATTGTTGGTTTTCTATTATTAGAAAACCAAAACTAAGAAATTGTACCAAAAGGGCCCTCGGTTTTCTAAGAAATTTATTTAAGATATTAAAACCATAGCCTATAATAAATGCTTTTAGTAAAAAAAAAAAATCAAATTATCCATCGCACAAAAAAAAAAGCCTTATTTGTCTCGCCTAATTTTTTATGGCCATTTTTTATGTTCTTTTAAATATTAGTCGAAGAAATATTGTATTCAATATGTATGTTTTCTTTCTGTTTTTGAGAAAAAAATAAAAATAAGAAAGTGATAGATGAAAATTAAAAAAAACTATTTTTCAATTGTAAACATCAACCTAAAATAGTAAAGTCGCTCTTCTCTTTTATCACGGAAGGGATCACGGGGAATTGGAAAAGGGGGCTGGATGTAGTATAGAAAACATGTGAATAAGCTCGTGGGGTAGAAAAAATCTATGACGATATTAACAAAAACTAAAGCTCGTGTCGGGTAAAATACTATAACAACTTTTACTATTAATTCTTTTATATTTTTTCAAAATTTTTATTTTCATTCTCAATTCTTTTTTTTAAAATGATGGGCTATTATGATCCCAGATTTAAACTTAATTGCATGATTTGTTTTGAAAAAAATAATTAAATAAAAAAAATTAAAATGAAAAACACGAGTAATATAAATATTGATTTTAATTTTTTTTTGAAAAGTTCATTTCTATGCTTTATTTTTTTAGTTATTAAACAACTGGTCCCTATAATTTTCAAAAAATATGTTTTGGTATTAAACTTCATTTCCTTTATCTTTTAGTTTTATTTTATAAGAAAAAAAAGGTTGTTGGATTCCAGCTTAAAGAGAAAAATTTATTATTGGTGACAATTTCTGGCATTAAAACAATATATTTTTATGCTAAATGATTCCATAAAATGAGAGTGATAAGATTAAGTTTTTTTTCCCTTGAAAATGACTAAATAACATATTTGAGCTCAAGAAGAATTTTTGTTTCAGGTTGATTTCGAGTTTTTAGATGGTTTTTTGAGGACATGAATTGATTTAACAAGACTCCTCGAATGTTTTTCAGGTATTTTGGGTCAAATATTGGTTTAAAATAAATTTTTGAATGAAAAAACAAGAATCTTGCTTTTTCAGCCACGTAATTATATTGATTTTTTAAAGCTTTTTAGTCTTTTTTTAATAGAGATTATTTTTTAATTATATTTGGTATGTTTACTTTTTAGAAGGTTAGTACGGTTCATTTTTAATTTTTTAATATATTTAATATAAATTAAAATTCTATTTTTTTTTGTATTTTTAGTATGTGTAGCTTTACATACTGTTTTTTTCTTTTATTTTATTTAATAAGTTTTATGTGTGTATCAATTTATATTACAAATTAATTTTAATAAATAAATTCATTAAAAACAACAAAGTAAATAACCAATATTGTGATATTAAATATTTTGATATATATTTGTCTTATAATTTTTCCAGTTATGTTTTTGTTTATCGTCAACGACTTTAATATGTCTTTTAAAATCATTTTAAATATATGTTTTAATAAATACCTCTTCTTTTTTATTTTTTGGTTTTTTAGTATTTTTCTAAATATCAATTTTTAAATTATTAGGTGTGTTTAATTTTTTAAAAGTTACTATGATTGATCTATAATTTTTTTATATATATTTTATATAGATTAAATATTTATTTTTTATTATATTTTTAATATGTGCAGTCTTATAT
This sequence comes from Populus tremula, assembly GCA_964019445.1. Classification (NCBI taxonomy): domain Eukaryota; kingdom Viridiplantae; phylum Streptophyta; class Magnoliopsida; order Malpighiales; family Salicaceae; genus Populus; species Populus tremula. Next base: position 11,291,091 of record CAXHTJ010000018.1, on the reverse strand, counting down.
TTTTTTTTCCTTTTATTATTTATGTCAATTTCTATTAGAAATTGATTTTAATAAAAAAAAATCATTAAACATAATTAGAAAGATGACTTCCTTTTAAATAATATTTGTTTTCATGTTATCGCAATCTTTTATATATATATATATAATTTTATTTATTATCATTTTTTTTTCAATATGATTCAAATAAAATAAGTTTATTTATAGTTAACCAAACATTGATTTTTTTTCTCTTTATACCATCTAAATATTTTACATAAAAAATAATACGTACCGGAACGTAGCGGGAGAAGCATCCTAGCTAAAGCTAACTAATGATGTCCGTGAAGCCTTTACTTGGGTCTCGGAAACCATAGCTAGCAACATCTTTTTGAAGCTCAGAAAAACAAACAGGCAGAAGTGAAATGGTACGAAATAACAGGACATTCATGATGAATTATGACCTTAGGTAAAGTTAAATGCAATCCAGAACCATCGGTCAATTAAAGCTCTTTCTTTTTCCCTAGAATTGACTAGTTGCAGTGTGTTCTCATTAAAGCAAGACAGAGGAAAGATGAATGGAGAAATTATCTCCATTTCACACTGCTACTTTCTCGAGAACAATCATCTCCAGGAAGAAAAGTCTTTTCCGAGGATCAATCAGTCAATTCCTTCAAAGATTTGTAATGGTTACAAGGAGAGACAGTAACAATGTCGGTCGACGTATCAACTCGCTAGGTGGCTGATCCCAGGAGCGGATGGTTTACATGAAGGGTGGGGGGACATGGCATCCCAAAACTTTAGAATTTCTTACATTTTTGCCCTAATATTTTCAGATTTTTAGTTATACCCTTTAATTTAACATGTTTTGCTTCCAAAATTGTCCACAGCATATCAGCTGTTATTGTAGCGGTTCCAAGTTCACCACTACAGGAATTTTAAGCAAACCTTCATCAACTGGTTCATTCTGTCTGAGTAATATCCAGGAACCACCTTCCATGATCAAATGCAACATGGAGGCAGGCAAATGAAAAGAATCGAGTCACGAGAGCATAAAATGTGATGCGTTAGAGCTAGATTATATATATTCACCGTAATACAGGTATACAACGAGAAATTATTGTATGAACTAAATTAACACAGATCAAACCAGTTGCAGAAGTTCACTGCACAACCGATAATAATTCAGGATTCATAACATTAATTCACTATTTTGATTTACATAATGGTTAAGAGTTTTATGAATAAAAAGATTCATCATAAACATTTGTTCAACGAAGATTCCACCCTTTAGACATCCCTCGTCACTATACAAAAATTTCCTATATATGTAGCCCACTTTGTTCTTCTTTGTGTCCTCTCAATTTGCAGCAAATCAAGGGGAAAATCGCCCCTTTTTTTTTTTTTTTTTATCTAGACTTGCTTTTCTTTTTTCTTCTTCAACCAATGACTGTATCTTTAGGACTTGGACAAGTCTACCCCACGATTTTCCAGGTACTTTCGATGTCGAAGAGGTCGAAAACAAGACACCATAGTATTCAGATTCTTTCATCCGCCAGATAGTTATACCTCTGCAAGTATTGAACTGGTAGTTCTTCTATTCCCCCAGATTTAATAAAAAGGTTGTACCAAAATCCCATGTTATCGTCAACCTTTGGACCGTAACCATTACATCCTGCCGGTTCCATAGTGTCTGGTGAGGGGAATGGAAATTGTGAGTCGTCTAGAAAATTTGATGATGGCATGCCAGAATTCCCAACCATTTCTGGTTCTGACCAGAAATCTTCATCAATCACCGGATAAATCTCTGACGAGTCTATGTTTTCAACCTTGATCAAGCCGGTGTTGATTGTTTCTGAAGTGGTGGCTGAAGTATCCGTGACTGAGGAGTGGTCACTAGAAGAGGGTTGAGGGGACATTTGCGCGTACTCTGTGCTCTTGCACCCTGAAAGAGAAGGAACAGTCGAATTTGCCGATTGTGATAGTTTATTGTCATTGAGATGACAGTCTGGCATGTGTTGTTGTGACTTGGATTCGCCATTTTGTTTGAGTCTTTTTAGCAAGTGGGTGTGCCATACATTCTTAATCTCATTGTCTGTTCTTCCTGGTAATCTTGATGCAATTGCTGACCACCTGGAAAATGGAAGAAAATTTGTGTGAGATAATGAGCTGGACAGCAAGTAACTTGATCTGCATCGAAAACAGAATCTCATGATCTACTTATGATTGACATCGAGCTGTACAATTTCCTCTTGTGGTTACCTAAATTAATCAGGGAAGCTCTCAACTCCAATTATAATTCGTTTCTTATCTTTTTCTTAAAAAAAAATTCTGTTTCAGTGGTGGGGTTCCTGTTCCAGTTACTGCAGTCTGATAAAACAAAGAACTTTGTGGATAACATAGCTTCAGTCCCTACTGAATTTGAAGCAGAAAACACGTTTGTTTCCGTGAATTAAACTTCTAGACCCCACCAAATAGTTAATGAAGAAGAGAGAACCTATGCAAACACAAATTCCCATTTTGTCATTGTTTATTTGATCAAGTTAATTAATGGTGATGAAGGAACTTAAATCTAATGAACAATGGAAGTTTCCAAGAGCAAACAAGAAATCACTTCATATATAGAAATTGACAATCCAAGCAGTGCGGTACCTATTTCCAAGAATTTCATGCAGCTTGATGATAGTTTCCTCTTCTTCCTCGCTGAAGTTGCCTCTCTTTATATCTGGCCTCAAGTAGTTTACCCATCGGAGTCTGCAACTCTTGCCACATCTTTGTAAACCTGCAGAGAAGAGAAATAAAACATTAGCCATGCAGTAGAGATAACCAGGACCTTGTTAACTAAGATAGCTTATTAGACTAATTTGGTTCAAAACTCTCATTATAAATTTGCTTTAACAGATATCATTCATCTAATTTCTGACATGGTGCTTAGATTAATACTCCTCGAGACCGACTGCCTCTTGGCTGGCCACATACAGCGGAAATAAATAACCAAAAGTTCCAGTGTCAGACAGAATCCTTTCATGCGTTCTTTAGGGCTAACCTTCATAGCAAAATTCATCAAAAAGAACGTTCCAGATGTCTTTAGATGAAAACCCGGGAAGGGTTATCGGAATAACTTACCAGCTTGCTTAGGCAGCGCACGCCAGTTGCTATGGCCATATTTCTGAACGTAGGAGATCAAGATCTGATCTTCTTCAGGTGTCCATGGCCCCCTTTTCAATCCCATTTTCTCACAGCAAGGAGCCCTCACCATGTCGTTTTCTTTTGTTTATGTATGAACTTGAATGAACAGTACAGATTAATTCTCTCTTATCTTCCTTTGATGCCTTAGAGAACAATGATTTTCACTTATTGGTCTCAAACTTACAAGGCCTTGGTGGATATTTATACACCAAATTCTAAGAGCATGCACGTGCTTGAAAAGTCCAAAGACGAGAAAGATTAAAAGCATCAAGCAATTTCCAGGAACCAAGAGTCTCTATCGCTCACACACACAAGGTCAAAAACACGCGGGGCAATATTAGATTATATTAGTTTAAAGGAAATTTATAAAATCACCTTTTTAGTACCGACTATAGTGTGAGATGTCCTCGATTGTCATATAGTGGCTACCCAGTAAAAGGACACGAGGGATTGCTCCTACTTGCACTATTCTTTATTATAAGGAGAATAATGAATAATTACTGGTTAGTGATCGGTTAGCGTAAGCTGATGGCGATACAAATTAGAGCACATTTGTTAATGATGTGCAACCGCTCATTAAAAGCATCTTCTTCTTCTTCTTTTTAATGCAACTTGCGGTTGCACTCGTTAACAAGCAGCTAGAGCCAAACAACTTTTAAAATATCTTCTTAATTATTTGGGATTTAAAAAAAAAAAACAAGAGTAATAAGGTCAGGGTTTTAATTTATTTTTTTTGTTATTGATGTTATTAAAATCAAAATTAATTTAAAATAATGTTGTTTTGAGGGTTTTTTTTAAATAAAATGATTTTATTTTAGTTTTTTTTAATATTAAAATGATATCATTTTATTTTTTTATTAAAATCAAATTATCACTTAAATTCTCACCAAATTGATTGATTTTAACTAATTATATCAACTATTATCTAATTTTATATAAAATTAAAACAAAGTTTTGACTAAGTTTAATCCAAATCACTTCACTTTACACGAAACCCGGTCCACAGTCCACGTTTATATATAAAAAAAGGAAACCCAAAGAAGGGAAAAATAAAAGAAAATGGAACGCACCACGTCTTTACAGGCACGAGATGACTGTCAAGATCAAGTTGAGAAAAGAAAATGAAAGCTAGTTGCATTTGCAGGCATGTAGTTAATATGATCATTATAATAATTAGGATCAAATTGTCGATTGAATGGAATTAATTAATGAATTGTCGAGGAAAATATAGTATAGTTGCTTCTTCTTCTTCTTCTTTTGTTTACTAGAAGTGGAAGGTCACATACACTATCGGATTTAACAGTTTTACTGATAAAAAAATTTATCTGTATTTATACTAGCACTATGTCGGTATGTATTTTACTGACAGACTCACAGACATAAATAGTTTGTTAAAAAAATTATTATCGGTAATTTATGGTTGTCAATAAGTCCATCAATAATAAATATGATGATAGATTTGCAAATGAAAAAAACGTGCCAAATAAAAATGGGTGTAAAGTGAGTATCACCGGCCAACAAGAATAAAGAGCAATAAATGACTCGAATTAATTGAATCCATTTGTAATCCAAGACGCATGTTCCTTGTCTCCACTGAAAACTAACGATGCACACTATTAAAGTGTTTCCAGGCTTTACTATCATAATGACGTGCCATTACCCCATTCACTACATCATGTGATTGATATCATGTCATATGCTCAACAATCTTTGGTGATATGAATAACTTCTACAATATATGCATGATTGGAAAGTATATAAGTTTTTTATGTGTAAAAAGAGTCGTTCCCCTGCCAATCATGAGTTTATAACGAGAATGTCCACATATTTTGTACTTAGTCAACTCTATATTTTCAAGGTAGTACAACATGCACACGTTTAGGCACATGTTAATTTTCTAGTATCTTATACTGAGGGGTTTCATCATGGACTTAGCAATATAAAAATTCTCTTTCAGTTTGTTTTCTTAAGGTAAAATGCTTCTCACTCATACAACAATTATGTCATAACTGACTTTACTCAACCCATGATCTAACTTTATGGTGAACACTTGTGTAACGACCAATAATTTACAGTGATTTGTGCCACCATTCTATAATGGTTTGTTAGAATATTTGAAAAGATCAAAAAACATGATCGCGTTTGCATTGAGTTCTTCATCTACGATTGGACATTGACCGGCATAACCATGATTCATTCTCATTGCATCCATAATCATATTCCTATAATGATTACTATTATCATCTACAATTTCATACACATTGCTAAAACTAGAAGTTGACTTGACCATCCTTTTTACCATGGTATCGTGAGGAATATATGGTTGTCCGTATGCATATCAACACGTGTATATTTTTCTATGAATATTTTTTGTAGAAGATGCATCGTTACAACATCTAGATTGTGAAACTTTTTATTTTTAAACCTCTTGTATGAACATCTAATACCCCTTCCACTAATATTTCTAGGATTAGATGCGTAATTAATAATATCATGAACCCCCATGCAATAATTCATCATTTGCAACTCTTGGAGTGAATCTCTATATTTCCATAAATGTTTATTCATTACTTATATCAAACCTACATAAAATAATGATGACAATAAGTATGAATTAACTATGTTAACTAAATAATTTCCAAAAATATTGATATATCTCAAACTTATTCAATCTATTTTAATAGTATTCTTAATTCATTATCAATTATCTACATAAATTTATATTTCTACACATTTACCAAAAATTCAACTCGAGAAAAAGATTGACAAGATATAAAACATACTCATTATATAAGCAATTATTTATTTCATCACAAAACACATAAGTAAAAAATTCAACATAAATTTACAAACAAATACAATTTTACAAAATCCAAAACAAACCCTAGTATATACAAATCATAAATCCATATAACAAATTTGTATGAGAAAAAACTATAAAATAATTAAACTCCCAAACAAAATACATATAATACAAGAAATATGCAAAAAAAAAATCAACATTTTAAAATTTAGTTCAAATAAAAAAAGGGGGTAGATTTGCTTATTTAAAGTAGATAATCTTTAATAAAATTTGAGTTAGAACATGGATGCTGACAAACTGAGTGTTGTGGTGGTCAGATTTATTGTAGGAGGTTGAATTGTATTTAGATGGGGGGGAGGGGTGATTATTTGTTGCAGGTAAAAAAAAGCATAAGAAAGAAGGAGAAATGGAGGAGAGGGGGAGATAAGGGTCAATCGACATATCATAAATTAAATATTACTGATGACATTATTGATAGAATCATTTTGTTAGTAAAAATATCATGTCATCGTATGATTTTTCCTTTTGAATCACACTATAATACTCTCTATAATTCTCTCCATATATAATGATTAAGTTTTTCCTTCGATATATTTAAAGACGTACTTTATTGTCGATAATATTGTATGTAAAAGTTACACGTTATTATATTATTTGGCTTTTTTTCATTTCTTATTTTTCCTTTGCAATTCTTGTATATTGCAAGAAATTTTTTGTCAATGTTTACCGATAGATATAAAAATAAAAAATCATGTTAATAAAGATCATTGCAATATATCATAGAAAAATTCAATTGATGTTTCTATTTGTATTTACAAATTTTTTGCGGTGAAACATGTGTATATTATGGGTATAGTAGATAGCAGTTGTACTTTTGTGCAATAAGTTAATAAGATGGTAAGAGAGATCCAAATTCTATTTGATACCAACGTCTTCGTAATTAACGAATTAGCACTCGTTAATACATCAAGAAAACCTCAAAATTAATATTATACCAGCTAACCAGATTAAATCCATAAATGAAATAAGTAGAATATTCAAATACTAAGACTTTTTATTTTAGTTATGTTTGTTCTCTAGGGGACACTCTAGCAACGACGACTGGAAGTTTATACTTGGAAAGATCTCATATGCAGAATTATTGTGAGAGGTTGAATTGTATTTAGATTAGGGGGAGAGGTGACTAAAAAAAAGCATAAGAAAGAAGGAGAAATGGAGGAGGGGGAGATGAAGGTCGATTGATGAGTCATAAATTAAATATCACTGATGATATTATCGATTGAATTATTTTTTCAGTAAAAATACAATATCATCCTACGATTTGTCTTTTTAAATGCCATTATAATACCCTCTGTAATTCTTTCCGTATATAACAATTACATTTTTCATTTGATATATTTACATATGTACTTTACTATTGTTAATGTTGTCTGTAAAAGTTAAATGTCATCATATTATTTGGCTTTCTTTTTTTTTTTTTCATTGCAATTCTCTTGGTATATTTTGAGAAAAAAATTTTGCCAGTATATACTAATAAATACAAAGATAAAAAATCATATCGATAAACATCATCATAATATATGGATAGAAAAATTCAGTTAATATTTTTATTTACACTTTCTAATTTTTTGCGGTGAAACATGTGTATATTATCGGCATAGTAGATAGCAGTTGTACTTTCTGTGCAATAAGTTAATAAGATGGAAAGAGATATCCAAATTCTACTTAATTTGATACCAACGATCTTCGGTAATTAAACGAATTAGCACTCGTGAATACATTAAGAAAACCTCAAAATTAATATTATACCAGCTAGACCAGATTAAATCCCATAAATGTACCAATTAAGTAGAATATTCAAATACTAAGACTTTTTATTTTAGTTATGTTTGTCCTCGAGGGGACACTCTAGCAACGACGACTGGAAGTTTATACTTGGAAAGATCTCATATGCAAATACTAAGAGAACTAGCATGAAAACGGAAATCTATCAGGTTTTCCAATAAATAAATAAATAAGAGGTGTTATAAAATCAATAATATTACTCCTGTTGCTTTTTATTCCTCAAAATATTTAGGTAGAGTTAATTAATTGTATAATTCTCAAAAAAAAAAAAAACTTGAGTGATGGTGGTGTTACACCGTGAAGCAAGTCGACATTAGCTTGTGATTATGTTACGACGTCGTCGTTACGATCTAGGAGGAAGTTCACAATTGCTGACTTGCACTGCATTATCTGAATGCACGCGGTGAATATTCTAGGTCAAAGAAAGAGGCCTTCCACTTAATTTTCTTGACAATGCATATCCCGAAACTAGAAAACGGAAAATCATCGGTCCACTCACAGACATCGATGCACAAATAATCATAGGAACCTTGCCGGTCAACATCCTTGTTTTCTTCTTCTATTTTTCTATGCAGGAGAGGTTTCGGATATTTGGAGGGAGAGAGGAGAGACACTCCTCCGAAAGACACGACGACAAATAGCAACTTGAGATATTTTAAAGAGAGAAGACTCCGAAGGACGCAAGTACTAAATAAATGGCAACTCTGAGCGTTTGTAGTGTCACAAATGGCTGCCTAGCGTATCATTCTATAGGTATGTTGAAGATTATTCTTCTATGAATTTCAAGATGGCATGGCTTGAATGATATTTAACATGGCAAGGAGGAGGAGGGGGAAGACCTAGAAAAGTACTCCATAGATCAAATTCTGGATCGATGCACATGATTGCATTGTTGATGCACAATTAATTGTTTTTTTAATAATATAAGTATCTGAATTAGCTTGTGTGTACCTCGATTAATTTTATATTTCCTGAAATTAACGATCATGTAAGCTTTCAGTGATCCTGAAAAAACTTGAACTCGTGATTATTAAGAAGCAAATTCAAAATCTAACCAGTTAAACTACATCTTAGATTGTTGATATGCAATATTGTCCATGAACTGGATGGTGTTTTTGTAATGTTCTGCTGCAATATAACACGTGCAAATTGCTAGATCACATTACTCATGTATTTTTATTAGATAGCTTCAGATAATTTCCACACTGGTTCTCTCTGTATTGACCGATTCATGCTGCGAAGTTCGTCTATTTTTGGGTGCTGTCTTGATCAATACCTGCTCCCAGTTCAAAAACAGGCAATTGAACATGTTTTTAAGACAAGCTCTGGTGGCCATTTAAAATCTATTAATCTCCTTGGGGTCATTTTATGTTTTCGTACGGTGACATGTAGCCATGAACAAGTGGAACAAAGAAAATCAAGATGAAAGTGATTTTCATATATTATGAACATGAGCATTCACACTCGATTATAATAGTAAATAATAAATGTCGGAAAAGATGAACTCAATTTTGTATTTTTGTAAGAAGGTAAACAAGCTGGACAAAAGACGGAAGATAAATAAAGTGGAGTGATTTAAGTAAATTACGGCGGATGTTGCTGATTGACATTGTTTACTATCAGAAGGCGCTGCCCTTTTTGGCCATCAAATCATTAACTGCTGGTTGTCGTTGCTGTTCCAAAAAAAAATAGGTTTAAGTAGCTGCTTAATTACTTGCTGTTTCGAAAATGGGTTGCAATCCGGCCGGCTTTATTTTTTTTTTAAAATCTCCACGGTGAATAATTTGGTAAAATAACATCTTTTTAAAAAATATTTACCAAGATTGCACAATTTAACCAGCGCTTCAAAAATTACAACATTTAAAAATTATTATTATTAGAAAACATGATAACAATTAAAATTCATATTTTCCAGATCAAAAAACAAAGAGATACTAGCTCTCTCTCTCTTCAAAAACGATCCACTCCCTCAATTTTTCTCTAAAAAACTCATTAAACACTTATATTTTGTTCTTAAAACAACCAAAAACCAAACCCATCTTAGTCTTTAAGTATCCTTGGACTTTTTATTGTTAAAAAGCCTTTGTTATCTTTATTTTCACTCTACTAATATCGTTGCTGCCGCCACCCCAACCTCTTCTCTAGTTCTACAAGTAAACATTTTATATTATTATGAATTTATGTTTGATTTGGTTGAAATGAAATGAAATAATTGTTTAGATTGAATTTAAAATTTACAGTAAATTTAAGATTTGTTAAGTTAAAGTTAAATTAGTTAAGAATATCATAAATTAGGGTTGATTTGATATAGTTAAACATAAAATAAATTAAATTATTTATGAAATAATTATTTCAATTAATTATGTGTTATGTTTAATTAATGTTAAGTTGTTAAATTAGAAATTTTGTGTGTATTGTTGTCATTAGTTAATAATGTAATTAATTATACAATATTAATTAAATATCACGGTTCTAACATCATAAAAATATGTTATTTTATCAGAAAAAATGTGCTTTTATGTCACTTCTTATTTATTTGTATATTATATAATAATTGTCAAATTTATCCCTATTCTTTTCAAGAACACCATCACAGCATTGAAGTCACTGATTAGGGTTGTGTCTCAATTGCATTTACGAGAGTGCTTTTAGCGCAAATACTAAATAAATCCAAGGGGGCAAGCAAATGCTTTGTTTGCTTATCATCAATCATTCATTCAAGTGGGCTCGCACTTTAGATTATTTAATGGCAATGTGGATAATCTTGTCAAAATGTAAATCTCATAAAGGAAGTAAGAAAATGATTAAAATGCATGATCCTATTTAATTTGATATATATATATATTAAAGAACTCTAAAAGACGTGAGAAAGCACTGTAGCTTCCACATGCTTTTTAATTATACTTAATATAATAATAATAATAATTATTATTATTATATATAGTAATTATTATTATGATTATAATTATAATTATAATATTATATTATAATATTTGTTTTCCTCTTTTGTAGCAGTTTTTTTTGTTTTTTTTCTGTTTTTTTTCTGCTTTTGTTTTTGTTTTTTTGGTACCTTTTTTTCGCTTTTTTTCTGGAGCTTTTTTCCCACTTTTTTTTCTTTTTTTACATGTTTTTTTTTTTACCCAAAATTGACTTCTTTTTTTTTTTTTTTTTTTCAAAATTATCTTTACTATTTTTTTAAATATTGAGCTGGTTGAAAATTTAACTATGTAGCTTTTTTCTTTAAAACATTGTGGATTGCTATAATGTTCTCATACATTGTTTTTTTTTCTTTTTATGATATTATTTCTTTTTTTTCAAAATGGTCTTTGTAGATTTTATTTTTTTATATTAAGTTGGTTGAGAATTTAGCTTTGTAGTTTTTTTTTTAAAAAAAAAACAATATGGATTGCTACAGTGTTTCCCTACATGGTTTTTGTTTTGCTGCAGTGTTTCCACATATTTTTTAAAAAATTATCTTTATCGAATTTATTTTTTCAATATTGAGCTGGCTGATAATATAGCTTTAGCTTTCCCCACATGTTTTTTTTTTTTTTTTATTTCTTTCTTTTTTTCCAAAATTGTCATTTTTTACATATTTTTTTTTTGTTTTTTTTTAAATTATTTTTGTTGATTTTATTTTTTTTTGCTATTGAGCTGGTTGAAATTTTAGTTTTTTTTTTTCTTTAAAACACTGTAGCTTTCCCCGCGTGTTTTTTTCTCGCTTTTGTTTCTTTTTTTTTACATGTTTTTTCATTTTTTTTCCCAAAATTGACTTTTTTAAAAAAAATAGTCTTTGTGTTTTTTTTTTAATTGAGCTGGTTGAGAACTTATCTTTGTAGCTTTTTTCAAAAAAAAAAAAAACACTATGGATTGCTACAGTGTTTCCTTTACATGGTTTTTTTTTGCCTGCAGTGTTTCCCCCACATGTTTTTTATTTAAATTATCTTTGTCGAATTTATTTTTTCAATATTGAGTTGGTTGAGAATTTAGCTTTAGCTTTCCCCATGTTTTTTTTTTAATTTTTCCCAAAATTGTCTTTCTTCTTTATATATTTTTTTTCATAATTATTTTTGTTGATATTATTTTTTTCACTATTGAGCTGATTGGTAATTTAGTTTTTTAATTTTTTTTCTTTAAAACACTAGATTGCTGCAATGTTTCTCTACATGGTTTTTTATTAAATAATTTTTTTTTCAGAATTATCTTTGTCGATTTTATTTTTTTATATTAAGCTGATTGAGAATTTAGCTTTGTAGTTATTTAAAACACTGTAGATTACTACAGTGTTTTCCCACATGATTTTTGCCTTGCTACAGTGTTTCCCCACATGTTTTTTTTTGTCGATGTTTTTTTTCCAAATATGTTTTTGTCAAATTTATTTTTTTCATACTGAACCGGCTAACAATTTAGCTTTTTTTCCTTAAAACATCGTTGATTGCTACAGTGTTTTCCATATGCTTTTTTTGTTATGTTTTTTTTTAAATGGTCTTTGTCGTTTTTATTGTTTTTGATATTGAGCTGGTTAAAAATTACAACTGTAGATTTTCTCATGAAACACTATAGATTGTTATAGTGTTTCCATGAATGTTTTTTTTTCCTTTCGTTTTTTTATATTTGTCAAAATTATCTTTATTGATTTTTTTTTAATATTGAGCTGGTTGAGAATTATAGTTGTATATTTCCTCACAAAACACTATAGATTGCTACAGTATTTTCTTAAATGATTTTAAGCTGGTTGAAAATTTAGCTTTGACTTTCCCCACATTTTTTTTTTCATTTTTTTATTATTTGTATTTTGCTTTTTTTTCTTCCAAAATTGTCATCTTCTTTTTTTTTTTTTTTTTTTTTTATAATTGTTTTTGTCGATTTTTTTTTTAATATTGAGCTGGTTGAGAATATAGCTTTGTAGTTTTTTCCTTTAAAATATTGTGGATGGTAACATTTTTTTTATATGATTTTTTTCACAAATCCACAATAATGCACAAGCATGCCAAAGCCCGCGGCATCGCGCGGGCATGTCACGCCTTTTACTAATATATTTACTTATTAATATATTATATTATTATAATTATATATTATAATTATATACATTGTATTATATTATATTATATAACTATTTTTTTCCTTTTTTTCTTTTTAATTTTTTTAATGAATTTTTTTGTTTGATTTAGTTTGTTAATGTTAATTTTTTTCATTTAGTTATCAGATTTTCATGATACGGATCTCGGATTTGATGGGTTAGCCTGATTTGACAAATTATTTTTTTCATTTAGTTTAGTTTGTTAAAGTTAATTTTCTTTCTATTTAATTATCAGACTTTCATACTTTCATGACACGTGTCCTGGGCTTGACGGGTTAACTTGGTTTGATGGGTTAACCCAGTTAATTCTGGGTAAACCCGTCATTTTTTTTTATTTAGTTATCAAACTTTCATGATGTGAATCCCAGGTTTTACGGGATAACCTGGTTTAAAGGGTTAACCCAATTAATTCAATTTTTTTTTCTTTTTCTTCATTAGTTTTTTCCTTTATGTTGATTTTTTTTCTTTGTTTTTTTTAATCAATCTATTTAATTATCACACTTTTATGACACGACCTTATATCTAGACCCACATCCAATATTCTTGGGTCCGGTTTGCAGCCAGGCTCACTTAAACTTGGGTCATGCAAGTTTAATTTTATTATTAATATTATAAATATTACTCTTAGGTCAGGCGTTGCAGCCAAACCCAAGTTTTTGGTATAACTTTGCAGAAAAACCCAATTTTTTAATTTTTATTTATTTTAATATTTTTTATGTAAAAAAAATGACTCGCGGCATTACGCGGGTTAAGTGTCTAGTCATATATATATATATATATATATAGTGTGTGTGTCCATTTATCATAAAATAAATATTTCAGTACAAACATAAAAGAATATATTTTAAATAACCAATCGCACGGCAGGTTTGAACGACCACTGTCATGCTGCACCGATTAAAAGCAATAAAAAACTAGTACAGCTGTCTATTATATAAATGCATGTATTGGATAATATAGACCGCAGACTAATTATATAAATGCAAACTAGTACGCGGATTTCTTCCTTCTTCGTTTTTTTTTTGAAAAAAATTAGAAAACGACAAACTTCTCCTTCTTCGAAGAAAAGTCCTGGCGTTCTCTCTCTCCTGACCACTCTCAAAATGAGTGTGGCAAGTGGAGTACTGGCAAGAAGCGGCTATATGGTCCTCCTCCTATCATTCTACAACCGGTCAAAGTCAATTTCGTAGGCTAACTTTTTTATAGTCAAACTGCATCGTATACTGTGAAAAAAAAAAATACTCCTTATCTTATATTTCTACGTTACCATCAATTAATAAACAATTACCGTTTGTAAAAAAAAAAAGCATGAAATTTGAAAGGTCAAATATAAAAATTAAACAATTACCGTTTGTAAAAAAATAGTAATCAAATAACATGTACCAAATTTAAAAGAAAAATAAATTAAAAAGCTATTTTGAAAATTTAAAAAGTCAAATATAAAAATTAAAAAAAATACAAAAAAAGAGTCAACAAAACCAAACCAAAAATCCCACTTGCACCGCTAAATAATAGAGAAGCCACAAGGATGATTTGAACGCCGCCAAGAAAGCATGAATTTTGCCACCGAGTGATATTGAATGAGTGCAAGGTACACATTAATAATTTTTGTTTTTTAAAATATTACTTTATTTAATAAATTACAAAAATACCTCTAAATCTACTTGATTATAAACAAAAAAAATAGGATGGAAAAATAAATAAGCCCTTGAATACCTGTTAAAGAAACTAAGCCTTTAAAGATAATTACGTAATTTTACTATAATAAAATATTAAAAACACTAAAATAATCTTGAAAAATAATTAAATAAATTTTGTTTTTAAAGATAATTTAGTAAAACTATTCTACTAAAAAGTTGAAAAGATATAACCAATGAATCCAAAGAAAAACATTTATTACCCTAAATGCCAGCTCAATTTTTTAAAAAAGAAAAATAGTAATTCTACTATCGCAGTACAAAATAAATATGTCTGCGTATAAAATAAAAAACAGAGGCCTTTATTATTATTATTATTATTATTATTATTATTTTATAATGCTTGGTATGGAATATGGATTTCCTCTTTTGGGGAGGAGTGCCACTCCACCTATCGGTTAGGCTAGAAATGAACTCATATTCTTAGTATTATACAATAAACTAAAATATTTGGATTTTTTACTGTTTATGTTTATATATATTGTGGAGTCCCTCTTACTTTTTTATTCATACCTATTTTTTCCCAGATTCCTTATTTTTTTTATCTTTTTATATTTTGATCACTAAAATTTATTTTTTATAAGCTATGTTTACATAGTTTTATGTGTTATAATTTATTTTGATTAGCATATTCTTGTATACCAAGTATGATGTTAAATATATCAAAATTAAATTAAAGACTAATTTTATAAAATTAAATTTCAAGTTATTTTTAAAAGAAAAATTAAAAGGACAAGGACCATGTTATTTAAAAAGCATAAAAGAAAATCAATTTAGTTCTTTAAAATTCATCTTTTGTATTTTATTACTTGTTCTTTTTAATTTTTACATTCTAGCTATGAAATTTTATTTATTTTGTATTTCAGTCCTCCACTATTCTTAAAGAAAGAGAAAGGTCATAAAAAACAGGAGAGGTAAGAGAAAACTCTTGAGTAACTAAATTTTAGCTACCAATAATTATAATTTTATTATTTATGAATTTATTTTTAAGAGAAAAACTAAGTGGATGCAATTTTTATCTTTAATTGTGCTTAAAAATAGATCGAGCCTTTGTAATTTTTAAAAATAAATAGGCGCACGAGCCTTGGCTACCAAGCAAAAATATGTTTGGGCTTTTTAATTTTGTATTAGTGCTATTGATCATTTTAAAAATGACTATTATTTGTTTTACTTGATTATTTTATTTTATTTTATAATAAGATTCTCTTAAATAAATTTATTAACATTAATTAACCTTAACCACTTTTTTTTTAAAAAAACACTATCATTTTATTAACAAGAAACACTTTTTTTTCATTTAAAAAATCAATGCTACTGAAAAACATATCCAAATACTGACGTGTTTGTTTTTTCTTTTATTTTAAAAATTAACATGGAATCCTAGGAGCATAGCAATGATAGACTGACTGGTTATAATCACAAGAGGACCACCACACCCCCAGGAGCCTCCTTCTAGGAGACACAGCGGGGGCAGAGAAAGATCTTGGGGCCAATGACTGAAAGAGAAGAGTTTGATTTCCAGCAAAAATCCAAAGAGCTATTCCTAGTCTATCTTGACCCTGCGATTTCATGGAATCAGACGGCAGCATCACGATCATCCCAGCCAACAAACAGAAAAATCCAATCTCTTCATCCCGTCAGCCCGGGAAAAAACTGCAACAACGAGAAAAATCCCGATAGCAGCAGCAGATAGCCAGATACAGATGAATCAAAAGCAAAGTCTGCTGCTGCTAACGCCTTCAAGAAGGAATCGGGAATGGCACAGACACGCTCACACGGCTGGTTGGACGGGTGGGTCATGGACTGGGCCGGTTCTTGTAACTATGTTTTCAAAGACGAAGACGAAGGACCTTATCTTCCAATTCACAACAGTGGATCCAGAAAAACACAAAAGTCATGCTCCTGGCCCACAACTATCAATATCACAACAATGGATAGGGCCATAGGGGCATGTGATGTATTTTGGAAGTAAGGAATGATTGTTTTTAAAATTGTTTTTTTATATATATTTAAATAATATTTTTTATATTTTAAAAATTAATTTTAATATCATATCAAAATAATTAAAAAATATAAAAATAATTTTTTTTATTAAATTTAGTAAAATAGCAGTCACAATCCGCCATCAACATAAAAACTTATGCAACCTCAGCGTTAGTGGTTTACAGGTTGGTTCGTGGATAATAACATATACATTTTTTTTTATTTATCTTTTTGAGTTAGAATCTAGAAAATATATCCCAAGTAACTTATATTTTTTAGGAAAAAAAAACAATTCATTTTCGTCCAAAAAAATTCAAAATAACATGAGAGAGCAACAACGATGGCCATTCTTCAAAGGCAGTGTCACTGTACAATGCACTGATGCAAGCAAGCTTTGCCATTAATTTATAAATTTTATGGGCTACGAGAAAGCTGGAAGTTTATTGGGTGCTACAAGATCATTATCTATCTGGGTACAATTTTCAATGTAAATTATTAGGGAATAATTTTAGTGCGTCTCGGATCTATATTCTTCATGCTATCTCATCTTGTTGTTGTACATAGAGTTTAAAAATTAGTTGGAGAAACATATTTTGGGTTCATCATATAAAAGATGCTTTGACGTGCATTTCTTGATGACATGTTCTAGCAACTCTTAATGATTTCGAAATATAAATTGGAAAGTTATAAATGAGATTTGATAGAATCCTTGCGTAAAAATAATACTTTATTTAGAAATTAAAAATATTGAAATAAATTTGGATTTAGAGATAATTCTTGATGAATTTATCAAAACAATACCAATAACTTTGATAGATTTAAATAATATATTCTGAATTCTAATTAATCTAAAACTTTACCACAATATAATTCTGTATATGTCTAGTTTCATTAGTTCCTTGTAAAATTTTAGTAAGGATAGAATATATAATTTCAGATAATCTTGAAAAATTGATCGGTAAATAAATATTTTAAAATAAAATTAGGACCTAACTTCATTCTATCACTGCTTGAATTTTCCTTCAAGATTCTAGATTAAAGATCAGTGAAGTTGTCTTTGATGCAAAGGGCTAGTGTTAGTGTTGGACTGCTACTATGTGGTGAACTGGAATTTATGAGTTCCCGGTTTACAATTCTTAGTTCTGTTATGTATCTTGACGACAGCTAGCAGCTTGTTTATATTTACAGAGAGGTTCCATAATGAAGCTGAGTTGGTATTTTTATGGTTCCTGAAACAGAATATTGACAACTTTTTGATGGCGCACTCTGAGTCTTTAGATATTTGATACTCTGATTTGATCCTCAAAGGGTCCGAATTATTGCAAAATGAGTAGCAGTAAGACCATTGTTTGGTTTAGGAGGGACCTTAGAATTGAGGATAATCCTGCATTAGCTGCTTCTGCAAGGGATGGTTGTGTTTTCCCAGTATTTATATGGTGCCCTAAAGAAGGACAGTTCTACCCAGGTCGAGTGTCGAGGTGGTGGCTGAAGCAGTCTTTTGCTCGCTCGGGACACTCCTCGGAAACTCTTGGTGCTGAACGCGTTCTGATCAATCAAAACCCATAGTACAGTTGGTGCTCTTCTGGACAGCATCGAAACTATTGTGGCGACGACAGTGACATTTAATCATCTCCATGGTATGTTTTCTTTGTTTCCTTAAATATGATTTGTCCCACCTACAATGAATACGTAGAGACTCACTTGAATCAACTTGATGAAGAATGTCAACTTCTGATTCTTTCTATATGTTGGTGAACTGTATCTAATCGATGGCTTAAGATTAATTGAATTGGGCTTTGTTTTCTTCTACTTTTTCATGCTGGGGTGATGGGGATTGGGGAGTGTCAAATTTTATCGCAATGGATTTGAGAAGATTATAAATGTTAATGATCCTATTTCTCAGTTGAAGTTGTTGCATATCGAACAAGGGAAAGCAGCTTCTGGTTTGTCAGAAAAAAATAATAAAAAGATCGCGGCTTACGAAATTCAAATCTATATTGTAAGGAAATCCTAGCGCAGCAGCTTAAAGAGGTGGAAGTTTGTCTTCCCCTATTATTGACCTATTAGTGAGTAGAAAGAAATGCCATATATTTTTCTTAAAGTAGACAATAAGGTTTCCTAAAGTCAATCAGAGATAAGAAGATGTTTTTTATTGTTTTTTCCGGGCACTCAATCACCAGGCACTGAACATGCAAGATCTTAATTACTCCGAGATTTTCACCGAACAAATCATTTAACTTGTGAACTGATCCAGAGACACACAACAGGGGTGTAATATATATTGCTGGAGCATAAATCATTTAATGTCTGAAATAATCTATTAAGATAACTAGTAGATGATCAGTTCTGTTTTGGTCTTTTTTTCAAATGAGAATGGCGTTGCTTTATAAATGATAGTTTCGAGTATGATTCCTTACAAGATGTGTTTATCTAACGGCCAATTATCATGTTTTCCTTTCTTTTGTCTCTTTCTCCCTGTTCCTGTCTCTCTTGTTCGTGATCACAACATCAAAGAAAAACTGGTAGAGCTTGGCATTTTTGTACAAAGTTATAACGGAGATTCGTTGTATGAACCATGGGAAATATATGATGAAAGAGGGTATGCTTTTACGACATTTGAAGCATATCGGGACAAGTGCTTGCACATGCAGATGGAACCTGTTTCACATCTTCCTCCATGGCGATTGGTACCTGCTGCTGGTAGATTTCATTTCTGGGTGGTCTTTCAATCTGGTTCTCTGATTAAATAAATAAATAAAAATTTATTATAGGACCTGTTGGTTTTGGTGCAAAGTCTCTTGCTAGTGGAGATTAATTCTCAATGTCCGTGCATTTCAGTGAGGAAAATGAATAATCTATGATTTTCTTTTTCATGACAGGAACGATTGTGATGTGTTGAGTTGAGGAATTAGGTCTTGAAGATGAAGCTGAAAAATCTAGTAATTCCTTGCAATTGAATTGTATGTGTATTGCTCCAACTTCCAACTTCCCCAGATGAAGCATGCTAAATTTTCCATAAACTTTTCCAACTCCATACTTCAAATATGTAACAGAATGCAATTTATTAGAGTCTCTTGCATGTGATTTGTGCTCTATACAGTCATGTCCAAAGCATATTTTCTCAAGCTTCCCATCTTTATTTTTAAGATTTCTGGATTGTGGCTTAACCACATTGGGATACAGAACTGTTATGGAAACTCCACTCCCTTTTCATCTTCTTCACATTGGATTGTGGCTTAACCACATTGGGATACATCCATGGTGCTTTAGATATGGTTGATTGACTCCTCGAGCTTTCGATAGCATGTTAGATTAATACATCCTTTAAACACTTGTTCAGAAATTGGAGTATTTTGGGATGTGCATGATCTCATTCCTCTTCTATTTTTGGGTGATAATTAGATGATCCACATACCATTGGAAACTGGCCTGCATGCATCTGAAAGACATCCCTTCCATGTTTTGAAATGGAGCAGCATCTAATACCATGCAATAAAACAAAAACAATATCCTTTTAGGCCTTCATGGTGCTGAGTTTCCATGATTATCTATAAGAATATAGCAAATTTATTGAAACTATAGTGGTAGATGGTGAATGTATTAATTAGAAGTACAATTGCAAGTGCCCTATTTTCATGACTTCTTGTTCTGCGTCATGTGAGTCAGATTCAAGGCTCCAAGTTTGAGCCAGAGGGTGAATACGTTCGGTGCTGGCTGCCTGAGCTAACAAGAATGCCAACTGAATGGATCCGTCATACTGGGGATGCACCCATTACTGCGCTTATAGTTGCTGTGGTGGAATTGGGAGTAAACTATCCAAAACCTATAATTGATATAGATTTTTGCTACAGAGCATCTAGCGAAAGCTATATTCAAGATGTGGGAAATGGAAGCAGCCGCAAGAGCTTCAAATTCAAGTGGAACAGTTGAAGTTGTTCTTGATAACACTGACGATACTGAGAATTTGGCCATTCCGAAGGTTGTCTTGAAGGACAAGGCTCCTTGTCCTACTAGTTCATCTAATGATCAGAGGGTCCCAACAAATCAGAATTACAAGAATATTCCAGCTCATAGGAAGAGATCAAAGTTCATTGAAGAAGAAAGACCACAACCATATAAATCGCACAATGATGATAATGTGGTGGGTACCTCAAGAAAGGATGAAGAATTGTGTTCTGCTCAGTCCTCAGCATCTAAGAAGCAGGCCACCAGCAGATGTTCATTTTCTGTTCCCCGGTGTTGTTCCTCATCAGAATGCAAGCCTTCGCAGGAGTGTGAATCTTCTGACCTCAAGCAGTCATGGGAAGCACAAATTGAAATGGAACAGAGTTCATGCAAAGATGGTAAGCAATTGCACTTTTAGTATTTGTTTTAAAGTAACAATGCTATAATTGAAAAAAAAAACAAGAAAAAACTTCCTAAAATATATGTGAGCCATTAAATGGTATTTCACAAATTTTTTGAAGTTTTTTCTTATTATTTATCATTTGTTATCATCATCACAATCAGTCATTGCAACAAGTTAAATTAGGAAATAAATTGAAATGAAAAATATTCGTTTCCATTTTCATGGTAACAATAATCATTGTGTGTCACATCAATTATCATAATTCCAAAGTAATTTTAAAAGCTAAGTTACGGGATGATGAAGTTTTTTCAGGATAATCAGTAAATATACATAGTGGTTTGTAACTTGAAGTCACTATAATTGCAAACCTCCAAGTAACCTTAGAAAATGTCCTCCTAGTCTTCGCACATATCACGTCCGAGCAATGAGCATTTGTCAAACCAAGACCTAATTTTCTCTCACAGACGCCATCGAGACCTGGAAGCCTACTGTAAAAAAGAAGAGGAAGAAGTATTAGAGATAATCCGGGGTAAAAAACTTGGAGAAGATATGACGTTTGACATTCTTTCCAGGCTGCCAGTGAAATTGCTGCCGCGATTCAAGTGCGCCTGTAAAGCATGGTTGGGCAAATTGAAAACCCTAGTTTCATCACCGACCACTACAAGAAGGCCGTGAAATCATATTTCAGGCTGCTTGTTCGGCAATTTTATGTCCAACGCGGGAAGGCCTCCTTCCGTCCCCTGCTTTTCCTTGTGTTAGGAGGCGAAACACTTGATCCTGTTGAAAATCATATAGCATTGCCTCCCAGCATTTATTAGGATCTGCCATGTCCACCAGTTCTTTCGAGTCCTTGTAATTTGCTTTTACCGAGATTGGGATGGCATTGCTTTATGGAATCTTGCAACGAGAGTCTAATGATTACAAGATAATAAACAAGGGCGACTGGAATTTCAATCCAAGAAGAGCTAAATTAATAATATAATTTTTTAAATAATATAAATATATATATTTTTTATATTTACTTCAATGATTAAAAACTATTTAAAAAAGTTAAATATATTTTATACATCACTATTTTAATAATTTGATATGACATGATTAACTTGACGAGTCTAAAAATAACTCAGAAATTTTTTTATCAATTCAATATTAAAAAATAAAATTTAAAAAAAATAATTAAAAAAAAACATTATTGCAAGATATGTATGAAAAACTTATGCAAGAGATGATAAAATAATATTTTATTTAGCACTCTTCTTGAAATATATAAAAGACAGCCAAAATAATATATTTTTTTATTTCTAACTTTCCATTTAGCATCTTCGTTGAGGATGTTATTCGATCCCGTTTGTTTTTGTTTTTCAAAAGTATTTTTAAAAAGTTTTAATTTTAATTTTATTTTTTTTTTATTTTAAATTAATATTTTTATATGTTTTCAAATCATTTTGATTTGTTGATGTCAAAAATATTTTTTTATTTTGATATATTTTCTAATAAAAAAATACATTAAAAAACAACAACTAACACACTCTCAAACAAACTCGGATTCTAAACATCCCAGTATGATATCCGGAGAGAATCTCCCCTGATGATCGTGCGGCCACAGAATTAGGAAGACGTGCTTGTTGAGGTACATACGTGAAAGGATATTTACATTCGTCGTCAAAGGATAAGAAGGATAGGACTGTGTTCTTTTCATTCGTTGACGTCAAAGGATAAGAAGGATAGGACTGCATGTGATCTTTTCATCCTCAGTACTATAATACTGGCAGTTCTTGAATCAAGCAACGATGACTCTCTTGTTGTGATCCTCTCAAGGCATATATACACAGTACACTAAGAAGAAAGAGCTTGAAATATGGGCAGCAAAAGATTATCGTGTCAAGGAGTCTTGGATTAAGAAATAGGTGGTTGATCTACTTGATGAGTCCTCGCTTCCTCTTGCATTTTGCAGCAGTAACAGATTGCTTCTACAAGCTCATCCCGTTTGGCATTGCGGTTGAACTTGTTTTTCAGAAAAATTTTAAAATTTTTTTACTAAAATTAAGTACGGTTTGTACTTTTTCGATCGTTTTGATGTGATGATATCAAAAATGATTTTTAAAAAATGAAAAAACATTATCGACATGCTTTTCAGCACGAAAAGCTATTTGAAAAGCAACCGTTACCACACTCTCAAACACTCTCGAACATACTCTCTCGTGAGAGTTCCCAAGCATGTATGTATGTATGTATATGTATAAGTACCGAAAACTATGAATATATATCCAAGTTTTAGGCACAGCAGTAAGTGTTCAGGATTGCTCCAACCTCTCCTGCATGCCTCAAGTAAAAGTTACAGTTGAAATGTATGTATGCAAGATTCAAGTTCTCAAGTTTTGGTGTTGATTGTGTTGTCAAAAGTTTTGGACGTAATAAGGTCAAAACAAAACTTGAAAACAAAATTAGCCTTGAATTAAACTCATTTAGAAGTTGCAACTCCGGTTCTTGGTAGTACCGTGAACGGCAATGAGGCTTCTTCAGATAATTAATTATTTCGCTTTTGTTTTGTTTTACTTTTTCACTCCTAATTTTTTTTTATTATATAGGTATTAAACTTAGTTTAACCTAGTTATCCATTAACCTAACAATATTAATATATATTATATTTTAAAATTTCACCTAACAACTTAAACTATTGAGTTAAGATAATTTTTGAACTGATATTAGAGACTTGATGACTAAGCGGATCTCTAATTCGAATATTATCATTCTCATTTATTTAATTAAACACAAGATAGTATGAATATGTGCAAGTTTCAAGTCCAAAATATTTTTACTTCAGGAGAGTGTTAGAAAATAATATAAATCATATATTGTGATTTCACCAAACAATTTAAGTTATTGAATTAAAATGATTTTTTAATAAATCTAAAGTTTAATTCAAATTAGGTTTTACTTCAAACTATTTGTTTGAATATTAATTTGATTAAATTTAGTAATTTTTTAAATTTACCCACGACTTTGACTAACTCTATCCAAAACCCTAGCTACAAGGTTAATTTTAAATAGTATTTTTTTTTTATTAACGTGGGTGTCCGGGCCAGCTTGCGTGCACCTCAATTAATTCCACGGGTCCTGAAATTTATGACCATGTAAGCCTTCAGTAACCATCATATGAGCAACCACAAGGCTTGAACTTGAGACCATAGGGGGAGTAAACCCCTTAGTCTCAGGCTCTTACCACTGATCCACCACCTAGATAATTTAATTTTAAATAGTATTTAATAAAAACTAAAATAATACTATTTAGAGCAAAAATAATTAAATTAGATTAATTAAATGAATCCAATGTTGCGAACCATAAACTCTGTTAAATCTCAAACCGAACATGACAACTATGTTTTTGAGAGCAGGCAGACCCGACAGTGTGAGGACTAAGGCACCATTTATGCAACCTCAAAGACACACACTCCGAAGAAGATTTATAATTTTAAAGATAGAAATGGAAAAGTAGCATTGCTTACCACGACATACTTGTCTCTACCTGTGTCTATCACAAATATTGGTGAACAGTTCGAGCATGAAAGCAGCTCTTTGAACAAACAAAGAGCTAGCAAGCATTTGCATTATCTTTGTGACCGTCCTTCCTTTGTACCTTATATTGTCCGGATTCCGTAGCAAACCCAACTCATACCCCACAACCCTTTGCTGCCTCTACAAGTCATGAAAAGGACAACCTCGTATGACCCGCGGTTCCTTTTCGCCTACTTTATTTGTCCTCGAATCCTAAGAAGCCCCCCATTTACTTTGCATTGAAAAGAAGCCCATGGCTCAAATCATTCTGTCGGCGAAAGAAATTTAATGCCTACCGTGTTTGAAAATTTAGTTATAATTATTTTTTAAAATATTTTTTATATTTTTTAAAAATTATTTTTAAAATTAGTGTATTAAAACAATTTAAAACTTATATAAAAAAATAATTTTTAATAAAATTAAATTAAATTTTTTAAAAATTCCAAACGGGCTCAAAACGTCATTGGTTGCAAAAATATGATAAGCAAGAGCTATATATAATTAAAATAAAATAATTACACATGGAAGTGCTCCTCGTTTCTTATAGTAAGAGAGCAAATACGGTCTATTGGTGCAAGTTTCTGCTAGTGGGGCTCGCATTACCTGAGCAGCGTTTGTATGGTTCTTGCTGACTGCTTACAAACCTCTTGGCGTGCCGATTAAAATAAGATGGGCATTTACATATCACATATTCGGGCACGTAGCAAATGCTAATTAAAAAAGTCCATTATTTGTGACTCAACATGGACTCAGTTTCAGCAAAGGAAAACTAGAAAAACACTTTTCTTACCACACAAAAAAAAATAAAAATTAGAAGAGAGTAAAAATCGTTCAATGCACAAGAGGTAAAAAAAACTGTCATGCGCATATCATTTGCGTAGCGTGTGTTTTCATATCAATCGCATGTTCTTCGGTATCTTGCTCCATGAAAAAAGATGAGCATAAATTCACCAAAAAGAAATGAGTATAAATCTTTTTCTACTTGCATTAAAAAATAACCTCCTATGCTTCAAGAAACATATTCCTAGCAATATGTTTTGCCCATTAGAAAAATCTTTTACCCATAGGATCCATCACCTCGCAAATCCAAGAGTCCTTTACCCAATACAGAGATCTCACCTTATCCAATATTAAATGAGAAAATCAAAATTACACAAGCACATTGATAGGCTTCACTAATCTACTATTTTGGTCGAACATTGATTTACAGCAAGTACCGACACAAACTACCCCACCTTCGGATAACTTCCGTTAGAAGGCCTAACATGTACGGACTCTGTCTTGTTACTTGAATAAACCAATAAAAATACACCCACCATGCCACTCATTAAATTAATAAAGCATAAGACACAAACATCCGACCTGTTTCTAATCCAGCGGCTCTTTCAGTTGCAGTTGTTTCCACCCGTTAGATCCCATGCTCTGCCGAATATCCCTTAAAAACATTCCTTAAAAATAAAAATATTGTCTTCTTTAAAAAACAAACCACGCCACCAAACAAACAAAATTACAGCTTCGTAACTAAAACAGAGTAAATGAGCGAAGCACTCAACAGAGACTACCAAATCTGCGAGGAGATCGGCCGTGGACGATTTGGTATTGTTTTCAGGTGCATCTCTCGCTCCACTGGCGATTCTTTCGCTGTCAAATCCATCGTCAAGAGCCTCGTCTCTGGCGACTCCCTCGAAGCGCAATGCCTCTTAACAGAGCCCAAGACCCTCCTCCTCCTTTCTCCTCACCCTCACATAATCCAACTCCACAACCTCTACGAAGACGAAACTCACCTTCACATGGTCATCGATTTATGCTCTAAACAAGACCTTCACGATTTGATAGTCACTAACGGGGTTCTTTCAGAGAATGAAGCTAGAGTGGTTTTCACTCAACTGATGAAAGCCATCTCTCACTGTCATACATACGGCATCGTTCATCGAGACATCAAACCTGAAAACATCTTATTTGACGAGGGGAATGCAATTAAGGTGGCGGATTTTGGATCTTCTGAGGTTGTAATGGAAGGGGAGATGGTGAATGGTGTAGTGGGGACACCGTATTATGTGCCCCCTGAGGTTTTGTTGGGAAAAGAGTACGGAGAGAAGGTGGATGTGTGGAGTGCTGGGGTGGTGTTGTACATAATGTTAACTGGATTTCCGCCGTTTTATGGGGAAACAGTGGTGGAGATATTTGAGGCGGTTTTGAGAGGGAATTTGAGGTTTTCTGCCAGAGTTTTTCAGTCGGCGTCGACAAGTGTTAAAGATCTTTTACGGAGGATGCTCTGTAAAGATGTCTCCAGGCGATTTTCTGCTGAACAAGTGCTAAGTAAGTTGAGCGAATTAAATCATGTATGTAAGAGTTAAATTATCCTTCTTTATACAATGTTCATTTAGCTTTTGCTTCCAGTTAATTGTCAAGTTTCATGTGTTTGTTTTCAGGACATCCATGGGTAGCAAATGCGGCTGGTTTAACATGAAGGGACAGGGGGCTTAGACTGAGTAAAGACATGCTTGTATAGTTAGATGTGTGTGCTTGGTAGTAGTGTACATACGCCATAGAGAGCAGCAGCAGCTGCAGCAGCGAGTATCCTACTGGGTTTTCACTTAGAAAGAGGATGAGTTTTCTCTCCTCTCAGTTTTTTTTTTCCCTGGGAAAAGATGAGAGGTGCGTGCAGGAGTTTTCTTACTGTGGTGTTTCTTAACCAGCATAAGATAATGTTGTTAGCTATGTTGTTTATCGTTTGAGAACTTTTTGATCCTGCTCTTCCTTTTGTTTTGTAAATAAATATCTTTCGTATGAGGTTATGATTCTGTTTTATCCAAAATGCCTTTTAATTACCGAGCTACGCTCTTCTTGTTAAGCATAACATCATTCATGCAAGGGTTGGTAGCCCAGAAAACATTACTGCGAGAAATAACAGAAACAATTTACACATTCAGGGCAGAGAAATGGTCCCTAATTTCCAACTTAATTTCACATTTCAATCGAAGGCGATGGAGAACGATGAATGTTTCCAATAAATGCCGTTACCAAAGTGCCCAGAAAAGAAAAATAAATCACATGCTTTGTAAAAATAATTAAGAAGGCGATCAGATAGAGTGCAGGAATACGTACTACAACACTTTCGTGCGATAGATTAAGTGAAAGGTTATGTGATCGGTGAAATAGAGATTCAATCTATAGGAACCGTGCTAGAAAACTGAGAATCATGCCACCAGAGACCTTTTTTTCTTCTCCCTGCATCTAAGACCAGGTAGTTCACAGCTAGAAAAGAAAGCAGAATCCTGAGCTTATTATGCTCATAAGCACGCTTATCCATGCATCTTTCGGTAGATTCCTAAGATTATACAGAGATACTACATAAAAAGAAAGCCTAGCTGAACTGGAACGGTTTTTCTTGACTCAGATGTGGATCCATTTTCTTGCTCAGGCTCACCAGGCAATTCCTCAAGTGATTTTCCCTTCGACTCAAGTACCAAGAAAGTAAACATCAGTCCCAGGAAATTTACGACACCCGGTATTTTAAGAATCTTCATCACTCCGATACCATCTACAGCATACAAAGATCCGAACGCACCCACAATTGCCCCTTCTTTGCCAGATGCAGCTGATATACCATGGCGAGTAGACCTCAATCTCGCTGGGAAAATCTCAGCAAGAACAACAGCAGGACTTTTGCCAAAAGAGAGGCATGAAGCAAAGGAGCAAATTACCATACCAAAATCCAAGATGCTAGATAATAGAATTGATGGGTTGAATAATTAGTTAATTATTTAACATAAAAAGCCTAGGTTGTTGGTAGCAGTGAGTAGTGCTTGGTAAGTTAAGATTTCTTGTAACTATAGTATCTAGTAAGCTAATATAACTAATACCTGTAAAAAAATCCTTTATCATTGACATTGGGGTTTTCTAATGATAAAATCAATAATTATGTAGATAAAGAAAATATAATGATATGTTAAAGAGATAGAATCTGAAAATATATATACTGAAAATATTAAGAATGAAAATATTGTAAATTTAAAGTTTGAAGAATTTATGGGGTTATTATAACCCATAAATTTTATCATTTTATAAAGAAAAAGACTATAATATAATGTAATCTTTATAATATTTGGAATGATATTTTATTTTTAATAATATATATTAAATTAGTATAAAATATTGAAAACCTCCTCCTGAAAAATATTTTTATGAGTGTTAAGTTTGGATTACATTCCCTAGCCCATAGCCCATAGGATGCTGGGTTCATGCCCCACACCCCTAAAAAATTAGCGCACCCAACACCCTAATTAATTGGAAGGTTGCTGGCGCGTCCAGCACCGCCATTTAATTAGAGGGGTTGAGGCACTAAGTGTGGATCCAATTAATTCAAGCAATGGACCGGACTTGTTTTTATCCAGTGGAGCTTTTTTAGCCTAATTATTTTTGGGGGTTGAGCCCACTGAATTTGGATCCATCACATGAGCATCAATGTCATACATACCATAGACAAGTTTTTTTTTCCCATTTTCCCATTGTTCCTTTGCCATGACTTTCCCTGGACTAATCAGAACAAATATTATGAACTTTATTTATTCAAACAAACAAAAATAGTAATAATTGTGACCGAACGCAATTACCGCCAAATCCAATTATGAACTCTGTCTTGACCCTCCATTGAATCTTAGAGTTTTCTTTTTATCTCGACTGAGATTTGAGTCTCCTAGTATTATTTTCTTAATACTTTTTTTAATACGTGTTATTTTCCTAAAACAATTATGAAACTATGTTAGAATTATAAAATACCCGCTTAGATAGGAATGAATGGGTTTTGAGCTTTTGTTCTTCGAGGTGGACTGATTTCAATGTGGATGTGGACCATATAGTATGTCTATTTCAAGCTTGCAAAATGCCAAGAGCTTCTAAGATGAAACACCGAAGTGTAACTCCCCTTTCCATGCGAGTTTACCTGTAAACCAAACCCTCGGTGTTCTTGTCATATTCGTTGTTTCGATTCTTTTCCGTTTGGTTTTGCAGAGCAACTCTCTTGTTTATGCCCTTAATTCGTACTAAAAAATGGTCATCGATTTAGCACTAATTAGAAACTAATTTTTACAGTCCTTCGGGCCGGAGTTTTGCCATTCACTATGAAAGAATTTATGGGTTTTCTCAAAAAAAGAAAAGAAAAAAAGAAGCAGCCTTTGTGGGTCGCGGCTGTGTTATTACAGAGAAACCTATTCAAATTAACACAGATGAATGGAGAAATGCACCTACATAATTTCCTACTGACATACCTATGGGTGTGTTCGTGTGTGTAAAGCAGATAAACTGAAGACATGATTCATAATACAGAGAGAGAATAGTCAATCTAGCGCAAGCAGGAACATTTTGGAAAAAGAAAGGAAGATAACATTTAAAAATGGAAGCCTCCATAGTCAGCAAGGATTCTCATCATCTGCTAAATTTCAAAGTCGAAGCTACCTTTATCTCCCGCCCCTTATCTTAAATGAGAAATCTCAAGGTAGCTTTCTCCTCAAGTGACCTGGAATCTGAATCTCCCATGACGTAAAGTTCATGATTTCCCAAATCTGAAGTATAAAAAAGGAATAATTTCAAATAGAACTGTCACAGCCCCACAATCGATCTGAAGATAATGGAGAATAAATTATCTGACCATAAGATCAACATCAGAATCTTACACTAGATCTTGACTTGCACCATAGTATGCCATTGGTAAGGTTAAGAATCGAAACAGAATCCACTTGTGTGTTTTTGTTGGGCACGATAGATCATTGTATTCTACCAGTCATTGGGATAAGAATTAGATTGCCACGATTCCTACAATAGAAGAGAGAGACACTCCCGATTGGCCAGGTGCACCTTCTAACCCATATTGTCAAAAGGACAACAGGAGAAGTGTTCTAATTGTTTATCACTCGGGCAAGTTATCTGTGGTTCAGCGTTCAATATAGAATTTACTCATTCTTTTTAAGATCTGAGGCTCTAAATGACCTGAGAAGAATTGGCATCCATTCCACGACGTTAGAATACGGATTTCGTCATGTATTCGTCATGTATACCAACGCTAGGTAAAGTTTATTGAAACATAAAATAGGATAGGAATATCGAGACAGCACTCAGTAGATCACCAGCAACCAATATTAGTACATAACGTGGGTTGAGGGAATATGATAAAGTAGGTCAAAAGAACGAAGAAAAGGAAGTGGGAATTGACTCATCCATGCATTTTAATGCTGTGATCAAAATACAATGATCTCTAAGTGGCATCTGCGGCAGAGAAATCACAGCCTCCTAAAGTTAGAGGTGGAGGGCATCTTTATATTATCCTACAAGTTGCCACTTGCTAATCTACATTCTTGATTCTAAAAGCTGCAATTGCTGAACTAAATTCTTGATTACCCCTCTTTGAGATTTAACTCTTGGGCCCCAGAATTCCAAGATAGCCACTTTGGCAATCTTCCACTGGTTTCCATCCAGGACAGCTGGCTCTTTTGTCTCTCTCTTCATTGAAACGATTTCTCATACTTTTCCACCTAAAAATGACTTGAAATGGGACAACGAAAGCTATCAGTAATAGATCATCACGTTTCCTAAATGTAAAAAGAAAAAAATGAAAGCGATGGAGTTGACAGAACATTCATATACAGGGTATTCAAGCTGAAAGTATATAGAACAAGGAAAGCAGGACATCCACGTTAAGTTTTATTGAGTTCTGCTGTATACTATAGCTTATTAGCCAAACTGTAAACCCAATTATTGGGAAAAAACAGAGCTTTCTTCACTCGGTCACTCTCTTTCATAAGAATAGACAGACAAGAGGTGAGTGAGAAATGTTTATTTTGGGTGTAAACATTATTAGATACCATCATATGCATGGGATAATCTGCTTATTGGAAAACTAACTGACCAGTTTTCAAGCACTATGTCACTTGGAGAAGACATTATACGACAGAGTTCACACCAGGTAACTTTAATGATATGTAGGTGCTATTTCAGGGTCAAATCTGGATACTGCCGCTCACAGCCAAGACTAGCTAAAACCTTAACATAAAGCACATATATGAACGTGTAACAGTGCAGATGAAAACACTATTCAAAAAATCAACTATCACAATCTTTTCACAGCATCTTTTTCATTTTCTATGCCATAGATGAAGATGATGGATTTATTGTTAGAAAGACTGCATGTCAGAGAACTCGCTTATCAAGAATCAATTTACCTCCTAAACTGGTTCTTCTTGCTTTCAAGGAAAAAGAAAGGATAAATGATGAGAAGGAACTGCCCTAATGATGAAACCTCCACTAAGATTTACACTAACAAATGACCATGGCTATCCTAAAGCACTTTCTCTACTATAAACATTTTGGAATGTTATTTGTCAATATAATAACAGGTATCTGTGCTGGGAGTAGTGTGGAATGCATATACCTTGATTTTAGGTGGAGTGGTACCATTCTTAGCAGTGCCAGTGCTCCCAAAGCCAAACTTTGGCTTCTTTTCTGCAGGTCTCAGTATTTGGAAAGAACATAGCAGATTCTCATCCACGCTCATCATGGCACCAGCATTGTCAAACTCTCCACAATAATTAGGTGCTGAAAATATGGTTACGAGCTGCCTATTAGCAAAAAATTCATATCCATCTTCTACAACCTGCAATTATGACAAAACAAGCTTATAATAAACGAAAGAGTTCCTAATTGTAAGACTTATGATGCCCAGGGCCTTAATGCAGTAAATGGTCAATTAAAACACATTTCACACCTGATGAGCTCGGCAGATTAGATCAAGGTCATGCTTCTGAAGAAATTCTGTCACCCTATCAGCACCAAATATATATGAAACTCCCCTATCATTTGCACCCCAACCTTGAATGTCTTTACTGGGATCAGACCAGAGGAGATCACATAACAAACCAGTTTCTGGAACAACTGTAGGTCGGCATAAATTTCTTATCTGATCCAAATTCCGCAGATCAGGAGAAAGTCCACCATGCATGCAGAGAATCTTTTCATCAACGAGAGCTGCCACAGGCAGGCAGTTGAAGCAATCTGTGAAAACCTTCCATAGTCTGACATTGAATCTTCGTTTGCACTCATCATAAAATCCATATATACGGTTTACAGAAGCACATTCATGGTTGCCTCTCAATAGGAAAAAGTTTTCAGGATATTTTATTTTATATGCAAGCAGAAGGCATATAGTTTCCAGGCTTTGCTTTCCACGATCTACATAATCCCCCAAAAATAAGTAATTGGCACGAGGAGGTAATCCACCATATTCAAGAAGCTTCAGCAGATCAGAATATTGTCCATGTACATCTCCTGGGTGACATAAGATAATAATGTACCAGACATGTCAGAGTTTCTTTCCTAACAACCACAAACAAACTTTTTTCCTTGTTATAAAATTTAACTAAATGTGCTAGTATATCATCTCATTATAGGCCATGATCCAACTTCATATTATTCACAGATGAAGAAATCCTCTCTCATTATCTCAATATTTATAACTCGTAATCATAAACGAGAATGAGATGAGAATTTTCAAATTAAGAGAATGGAAGTTCGGAATATCTTAATGACAGATCAAGTTGATATTCATGATTAACCTCAACTTAGATGTCATATCAAGTAGCATGGGGCAAAATGTGCATATGCAAGAGATATAAGACCACTATAGACAATTTTTAGAGCTCGGAATTATCAGTTATGATGAAGAAGCCTATACAGCAGCACTCCGAGTAATTTCACCCCCACTGAACTGGACTATATACTACAAGACAGCTACAACTTTAGGAAGCAGGTGCAGAAGACAACATGGAAACAAAAATGGGCAGCACAGTTCTAGCAACAACACAAGAGTGACAAACTTGAAGATGACTATAAATCCCAAATTTTCAGAACTCATTAAATTACCCATGACTAAAACTAGGCAACTCCACCAATATTATTATTCATATATATTCATGTCATTAGACTGTTATTTTAATTTCAAAACAAACAATATCGATAGAAAATGTTCTTCAAATATGGTAAGCATGACTAACCAAGACAATAATTTCTCAGTCTTCAACTTTCAGGAGCTCACAAGAACTCGAGAAACACTTTAGTTTTTCTCCTAAGCAAATCACATGAGTAACTATTCCAAATTTTTTACTGACTTTTCTTGAAGTAAAAAATTCAACAGGCACTCTACAGCCCGAAAACAAGCTGAAAAGTGGAAAATATTCTCAACTATATATAAACCACAAAACAATTTTGTCAACCACCCTCCTCAGCCTGATATTTTATTTGAAATGAATGTACAAAAAAAATTTGGTTTCTGACTATGAAACTCAAATATGTCCCGGATGTTATATCAAGAAAAAGGATAGAGTACGATTTATATTCTCGGTGACTGATGGATGCATTCAAGTTCCAGTGCACGAACAGCTCTTAGAGAGGGCATTGAAGACATTACAAGATATTATTTGCCATGCTATCTCTCACCCTCAAGCAGAGAGTTATTTATAATGTAACTTTCCTTGTTACATGATCTACTAATCCCAAGAAATTTCAGAAGGTATATTAAAACCTAGCAGTGCAGTGATCCCTGTGTGCTACAACTACAAAGGAGCGGAAGGTAATATATTCAGAAATGAAAATTCTCAATCATTTAGTTGGATGAATGTACTAACTGATTTACATCAGATTTTAGGCAGTTGCCTACGCTGAGTGCAAATGCGAAGTATCCAATGGAATTTCCATTGTTAAACTCCACTAATTTTTTTATTGGAAAGTTATTGATGTAGGTAGCAACGGTTTATGGCCAAAGAGATTCTTTAATTTTTATGAAAACAAAATACAAGAATTCAATACAACCCACAACCAGAGTATCCATCAAAGTCATCTTTTCAACATTGCGCGTTTCAGAGTGTCCAACTTTAACCCACATCAAGAGCAAAGTTTTTGTATTTGGATCCCATCAAAAGGACATGGTTTATTTCAACTTAAGCCGATAAACTTAGAACATTTAACAGACATAAGAATTTGTTCAATATGCTTAGCTTATACTGGCAGAGTAAGAAATAGGATACTGCAAATCTATAAATATGAAGCAAAACCCCCAGCATAATCAAATAAAACTACACACACCAGCATCAAGAAATTGAAACAAAATTCAAAGCAAAACAAGCTTTGCAGTCAGTAAACTTGAAGTGTCTGTAAATGAACTCTAAGCCTTGGCACTAACCAATTCAAATTTCAATCAATATATACTTTTAACTGTCCTAACATGAAAATTTCAATTTTGACATTATGTATATGGTTGTAAGAAAATAATAGGGTTTATAAGAGGATATTACCACAAATCTTGATAGGAGCTTCAAGCTCTAAAAGATTAGGCTGCTTCAAGAAAATATCCCTTGAAGTGATGCAAAGTTGCCTGATTTCAGCCTCAGAAAGCTGGACCTGCTTCCCTGGTTTTCCCCTAACTTCAAGCAACCTGGTAATGATTCCATCAAGAACAAAAGGCTCCATATTTTTTTCTCACTTAAGTCTTCTCTTCTCACCCCTTGAAAGATGAAGGAAGAAGCATAAAGATAAAGAACTAGCAAGACCAACACAGCCAGCCGATACTCTACTAGCGCACGATGGTTGTTATGATTTAGTAGCATGGCTTTATAAAAGGGCGAAAGAGGATTAAAGGGAATATCAATTTTTAGGGGGTTTGAGTTTCTTTGTAGTGGAGTAAGGAATGAACGGCGAGTGGAGCGCAGAATTTTGAAAAAAAGCCAAGCAAGAATATATTCTTGTTTTGTTAGAGAAATTAGAAAGTAAACTGGCAAGTGTTTGAGAAGGAGGACATAGAAAGGAGTAAAGTAGTCGTAGTAAGTGGGAGAAAATGGAGCCCAGAATGAAGCTCCTTCTTGAGAGAAAGAAACGCTGACAATGGCAGCGATCGTGACGCTTGTTTTCTTTGAAATTTTGCAAGCGGCGACAACAGCACCACCAATTGTAGCGTTTCCGCTTTTTCGGAAAGTGATGGTGGTGGACCATTATCCGCACGTTGCCACCAGAGATGAGATGAGATGAGATGAGACCCCATCTCCATTCACCCCCCCTTCCGATTCGATTTTATATGTTTTACCTTTGGACTGGAAAATTGCTAATTTATGCTATCAATTGGAGTTTCTTTGTGGGCCTCGAATATTATTCTAAGCCCACCTTCACAAAAAAAGGGCCCGATTCACGTGCTGTCGCGAAGAGACAGAGAAGTGGCCACATTCTGATGTGCTATCTATCAATAAAAAAAAATAATATTATATTATATTATATAAAAAAAACTAATTTTAAAAATACTCCAATTTTAATATATCTTTAGAATTCCTATACATGCAATAACTGCTCCTTCTGCACAAACCCTTCGAAGGTATCAAACCAATTTTAAGGAAAGCATAATATTTGGCACCTGTGACCTGATTTGACAGCCTTTCTTTTCAGAGTTTTATGGGCTTTTCTACCTCTGAATTGATTTCCCCTTCTTTTTTTTCACATTTAGGATTCTTTGATCAACCAATTTTAATATATTTTTTTTCACCTTTTCCCCATTCTTTTCAGAGTTTCGAATTGACTTGGTTTTTTAAAGTTCCAAGAAAAAGAAATGCATCAGATTCCATTTATCATTCGGGCCCTTGTCGTTTGCTTGTCGATTCACTCAACTGTATCTCGCATTCCTCCTCGTGATCTTGATCTTTTTTTACAAGCACAAGGAAGTGCATAGAAATCTATAGGCTATGTACGAATATAATTAAAAGCTCGAAGACCAGCAGATCGAAAAGCCAGCGGTGCTAAAATGAAAAAAAAAAAAAAAACAGAGATTGCGTGCATGGAAAATAGAGCAGGCATTAGCAACCCTATGTTCGTAGGAAACACAATGCTGAAAACAAAATTAAGATTTGCATAGATGTTATTACAATCACTAATTAGTTTATGGAATGATGGGATCGAATTGTTTAGTCATGATCATCTGCTTGAATTGTGCTCTATTATGAACTTGCTTGCTCATTTCCAGTTTCTCTGTTATATATCAGTACTCTATATATATATATATCATTGTACCTCATTCTTCAATAATTGTGCTTGATTTGGATTCTTTTGCATTATTGGAGTCAAACAGGTGGAAAGTAACTTGAATGTACGGTGAAGACGAGGCAGAGGACAGGTTTGGAATCCAGCCCTACTGGGAAATTCCAAGAAGTGCATTGCAGTCCAGCCCTACTGGGAAATTCCAAGAAGTGCATTGCAATATGATCATATTATATCAGTTATTACAGTAACTGAGCTTGTGGATGATGTATATCGGGCCCTCGTACCTCCACGTCAAACCTAACCCACCTCCATATGGAACACGTATACCCAGATGAAGAAGGGAACCCGTCTCGCCAATTTCAAGACCACACGAGGGGGCCCGGCCTGGAACCTAGCTAGTCCGGACAAATTATTTTGGATCAATCTGGCTATATTTGTTTCACCAATAAAAAGAAATAAACAGCAGACGAATTAAATACGTCATGTTTCATAGATATGTGCCTTGCTAAGAATTGGATTTTGAGTTTCCTTTCTACATTGATGAAAGCTTATGTCATCAATATAAACTTTACAGTAGCTCATTGATCATTTTATGTTTTTCACTCTCGGGTAATTCTCAACTAATCCAAAATTATAGATGATGAGTGAATTATCACTTTGCTCATGTCTCTATGTAAGATACATAACCTCAATGCTTTTTAATGAGTAGAGATTTAAATTTTGTTCGAATCCGATGGATATCAGATTCTAATATGTTGATTTGTTTTTTATAGTCATCTTGTACAGTGAGTAATGGATAAAAAATGAATTTTGTTAAACTTGATTTGAAATACTATCAAAATCTAACACAGGATATGTATTTGTATTTTTCATATATATATGTAGAATATTTATATTTTTTTTAATTCAATATAATATATACATATCTCAAAATTAACATATTACACATGTATATGGATAACATTTATAATTTTATCTTGAAATATATATATATATATATATATATATTAATTTATTTTTTTGTTGAATAATAAATAATAATAGTACGATGGATATTTATATGGATACTCGAAATTTGATGTATTGAATAAGAATACCTTAATTTTTTATCTGGTGAATAATAAATATATATAAAAAAGCTCAAAACTGTAAATACCCATTTTCATCCCCCAAGATTAAACAACTTTGAGTATTTAATTTTAAAGTAAAGAGATGTAACAATATCCCATTCTTCTTCTTAGCTTTGTAGAAACATTTAGCACAACTTTATTTTTTTGGGCTCATTCCCTTCACCATCTATATTAACTTCAGGTATCAGAGAATTTCCGATGATCCTTTCAATAGACTTTCAGTGTTTTTTTTTTTTTTTTGGTTTTGCAGTGCCATTTCAACCTAATGAACTAACTGCCTTCTTTGAAGATTTCAGCCCACATTAGTATTGAAAAGAGTCACATCCTCGGTGAAGGGGACATTTGATTAACTTTTTTGTGAAGATTTTAGAAAAAGTCTAAACTTTGTGAGAAGAATGCTTGGGGGAGCTAATACGAATTTCCGGAGGATTTTTTGTCAGAATCTTGCAAGTTGCTGTGGATGGAAAACCAAGTGAAGGTCAGATGATTAAAAAAAAACAAGAAGAAGAAGAAAGTTTAGACTTTTTCTAAAATCTTCACAAAAAAGTTAATCAAATTTGATGAGACGTTTGGGCATACTAGGTATGGTCACCATGGTTACAATATTGATGATGATTCAGACGCGCGTGGAGAGCGACGACAGAAACATGGACGGAGAAGAGAGCGATATGCATATTGCTCTTTCATGTTCTTTCCCTTTTATTATGTGGGAAAATGATTTTCATATGACTAATCAATATGTTCTTCTGTAGAGTTGTCGCTAATTTTACCCCTTACATTATTCATTATCTTAAAATGTACCCTTCTTCTAACCACCATTCAAATTAGTTGACCTATTCTTGAATACTGTACAGTGTGCCACTGATTTATGAAAAATAAAAATTCAAATCCATCCAAAAAATTAAAATTTATAATCTCCTAATCTTAAGCTCAATGGGATTCGATTTTTCTTATTTTATTAACTTCGCATCTATTTTTTTATATATATTAGGCTCGACTTAGTTTTTTTAATTCTTTCAGTTTAAATTGATTAATTCTTTTCTTTCAAAACAATATTTCTTCAAACAATAAATCTAATTAATATTAAAATTTTGGAGTATCCTCGTAACTACTAAGCTGATTTTGTAACAAGTTTGGATGGATCTAGCACATGGAAATGTAGGATGGGTAGAATTAAAAGATAAAATCGATGAGCGTGGTCAGTGAAAGGTAACATTGATACAGATCCTATAGGTGAGGAGTTTTTTTGTAGTTAAACCAAAGAACAAGGACAGTTTCTTAGAGTATGATGTTTCTATGTAAAAGGAATTGCTGATAAATAATATCAGTGTTCGAGGACACTGGTTTAAATTATTTAAAGACTTTTCGGGACGATGAACTGGTCGAAGGGCACCTCGTAGGTTTGTTTTGGATCAGGGTGCTTTTGCACGGAACAAATTAAGATCGGAAGAAAGTTTGACTTTGTTTAACTCTGTTTAACTCGAGAGTCTACGTGATCCCATGTTAAAAGAAACTTTTCAAAGAAAGGCAGCAGTCACCTCATTTTTTTCCATTGATACATAATTATGTGGTTTCTAAAGCCTCCGTACAAGAAGAGTCATTCAACACCCTTCAGCCCTTTTACTTTACAAGGTTTCGAGGGGAAATACAGGGGGATGAAAATGGAAAATACACAAGAAGATTTGGCATATGATCAATCCTACCATCTCAATAAATCATATGGGAGGAGAGAAAAAAAGGTAAAGAAACATGTAAAATTAAGATAGTTCAGCAAGGACTAACAGCATCTTCAGATGAATTCAATAGCTGTTCCAGATAATCAGCACCTAAATCTTCCAAAACCATCACATTCTCTATCCTAACATTACTCTCTTTCTTGCTTCTGCTTCCCAATTTCCTTCTCATGGAGTGCTTCCTCTTTAGAGCCACCACAGGCGAGCACCCATCCTCTTGCTCAGTACACTTCATCTCCTTCAGTGACTCCCTCACTCTTTCAACTGGGAAATTCAGTGTCGCCGCAGTTCCTCTCATTGAAAAAGCAGCTTGGTCATAGGCCAAAGCAGCTGCCTCTGCGCTATCAAATGTGCCTAACCACACCCTTACGCCATGCCTTGTGGAATCCCTTATCTCCGCCGCGAATTTGCCCCATGGCCGCCTCCTAACACCTCTGTAGGACTTTTCCTTGTTGGGATCTTCTTCGGCCACGGAACTAACCTCTTCTTCCTTGATAATTCCATTGTAGGAACTTGCTTTTGACGTTTCTTGAGTGGCCTCCGAGATTAGCCCAAAAAGAAGCATTTCGTCGGAGTCGTTTTCATTGAAGGGGAGAGAACTCTGGTTAAAAGATTGGCCATGGAAACAATCTGGCGATTCAAAACAAGATTCGAATGAAAAATCAGAATTTGAGGAGTGAAAGAAAGAGCCATCCATTTGAATTGGCTGGGGGGGTTGGTTCTAGGTTTGCCCTGCAATTTGTGTTTTTTGTGGCTTCCTGTTTTCTTGCAGTGCCTGCTGGGGTGTGCAAAATTTGAAGTCTAGTGTACATTATATACCCAGCAAAGGGATGCAGTCAGTTAGGCAGGATTTTGATTTTATCTATAAAAAAATAATTACAGAAATATAGATATTTTTTTGTAAATATAAGTGTGCGGGTTTTTTATATAATATTTAATTACAAAAATATTTAATCTTCATTTTGTTCTATCTAAAAATCATTTAAGCTAGACTTGCAATATTCTAAAATACAGGGGAAAAAAAATGGATGTGGGATCCACATCTGCAAGCCTATGGGGTAAAATTACAGATTGGTCAACTGAAGATGGATGGCCACGTCAGAAGAGGTTTTGTGATGACATCATCCCAATCATATCAGCTTTGTCTGGGTGTGGGATTTGTTGAAGATGGCCTTGTCCACTTGTCATCCTGAAAATTAATTTCCTCTTTTTCCCCGTAGTTGGGACAGCTCAGGTTGTTTCCCTCCAAAATGCTCCGCTCGCGGAACCACTCTTTCGTTTGGTTTGCTTTCACAACGACGACTTGAGGAAACGAGTGGTTTTTCTCACTTGTAAGGTACCACAATGTGAATAAATCTTTATTTTAACAATAAAAAAAAATTAATAAAATTACCATAATCAGAGTCGATTTAAGGTAAATGTAAGTCTCAATAAAACTATAAATATACTCTTTTAAAATATTTAAGAAATATTTTATTATTATTTTATAATAAGTAGAGTCTTGGACAATTTTTATTATGTACTTGGGATTTTTTTATTAAGTGATAATAATCTTCATTTTATAAATTATAATTAATAAATATATCTTTAACATTTAATTAAATAGAGTATTGGATCCTTGCTGAAGCAACCCTTAGCTTAAGCTACTTCTACCTTAAGCAACTTCTCACCATTTATGTGCTTTTCCATATTATGAATTGTAGAGTTTTCGGATTGTACTAAAAAAAGGTTAAAAATCGTTATCATTAGGGTTACTGACTATTATAAAGAATTATCGCTAGGGTTTAACGACGCTCAACTAAGTTAGGTTTAAATGTGATGAAATTATTTATCAAACAAACGATAAAATTAATTATTCCCCTTTAATTTTCTTGTCTAAAAAACATAAGATTAGGAATGAGTATTCTTGTGCATGTGCAGTGTTCTTTGTAGTGAATTTTGTGTTTGTGTGTATATATAGTAACTTCCTTCTCTTCTTTTTTAAGATTTTATACCTTTGATCTCGGTACTCTTTTATTGACACCTTCCTTTCTCTCTCTCTTCTCTCTAGTTTTTCTTGTTACTAATAATCCCAAATATAATGATTTATAATAAATTTTATGTTGTGTTGTTTGGAGGTCAAGTAATCACATTTCAATATCTTTTTATCTAAAAAATATTGATTCTAACCACTACCAAAAAATTACTAAATACAAATAAAAATAATGACAAAAATATTCACTCGATATATATCAAGAAAATTACAGTGGAAAGAAATAATTAAAACAAAACCAAAAAATACAATGACGTGTCATTTATACCAACAGAATTACCGATAGAATAAATTTTCATTGGTAAAATCGTTGGTAAACTATTAAGATTGTTCATCATGTCAATTACAAATTAATGGAATCACCAGCGAAAAATCTTGTCAGTATTTTTCAGAAAGCTTTAGAATTGTTCACTTTTCAAATACACTGTTAATTATTGTTCTTTACAGACAAAATCACCAGCAGATTGAAAAGTCATCAGTGTTATTTGGCGAGTTTCTGGAAAATTTTGATTAAATTAAAATTTTTAATTAAATATTACATATGGAATCATCAACAGATTGAAAAATCATCCATGATATTTGGCGGTTTCTAAAATTTTTTGATTAAATTAAAAATTAAATTAAATATTATATACGAAATCACCGACAGAATAATATTATATTAATATTTAATTATCCATCGGTAAAACCATTAGTAAAATGTTTCAATAAAAAGCCTACAATCCCTAATTTTACAATAGACATGCCTCATTTTTTCTTCTTCTTCTTCTTCCCCATATGTAAAAAAATCAACATTCCTTTCTTTCTCTTCTCTCCTCAACTCTTTCTCTTCTCCTGCATGCTCATATATGTCTTCTTAATTTTTTTTTTAATTAATATACTTTACAAATTATTTTTTCTTCTTCTTGACTTCATTTGCAACTACATTAAGGTAATATTTTTTTTCTTTTTTCATGCCTTTTCACAATATTTTTTTATTTTATTTTTAAATTTTTTTTGTTATTAATAATTGTATGAATGTTGTTGTAGGATTTTTTTTTTTCATATGAGATCAATTTTTAGTTGGTTTATTTATAGGATTTTAAAATTTTTAGCAATCTTAACTTCATTTTTTTCATATGAATTTTTTTAGTTGAATTTTTTTTTATTTATTTGTTGTAAATTTGTTTAAGTTGATTTTCTTCTTCTTTTTTCCAAGCAACTCAGTTTTGAGTATTATAGAGTGTTGGTTTATATTAATTTAATTATTTTATACTTTTCTAAAATAGATTTTATAAAAATATTTTTAAATAATCATCAACGGAATTACATATGGTATTTTTCTCACAATGGAATGATGAGGTAATTGTTTTTCATGCTTTTTCCATCAATAAATCCATTAGTAATAATATTTTTTGTATTACCAACGGACTTACTGACAAACAAAAATTTACCCATGAAAGATTCATCGATAGAGCATTTTTGTCTGTGATTCCGTCGGTAAAATAATTACAAACAGAATGATAGTGTAAATATCAATAAAAAATTCTGTCGGTAAATATAAAGATTGCGGTGGTGAACGTGATGTCATTAGTTGGTAAATTTTTAATTCCAAATGTTGATTAGACTCAGCTGCACTTAAGCTTGGTAAGTAGTTGAACTAAAAAATATTAAGTATGGTAGCTCGTTAGACATATATATATATACATATATATATATATATATAGACTCAACACATAACAACTCACTACATTAATCATGTCAGTTTGGGCTAAACATATAACTGACCCAAGAATATTGGATTTAGCGGCTCATCTCTAATATCTACTTAAACTCGATAGATAATTGAATCCAGAGATATTGGATTTGACAACTCACTATACCTATGATTACTTAGATTCAGCTCGTATCCAAGCCTAAAAATATTGAACTAGGAAGCGAGGAGCACTTACCTATTTAGATTAAATCAAATGTATATCCATCATATTTGAAAACCATTATCACCAATATCAGTGATGGTAAAATAAATAAATAAATATTAAATAAAATAATATATCATTTAAAAAATTATTATTATCTCTTATTCTTGCTCTCACCTCTCTTTGTAGAAGTGGAATAATATTTAATTTCTATTTTTACTATCATTCTTTACTATGATTTAAAAACAACATGCTTATTCTTATTTTCATAATAGCATTCATTGTTAATAGAGAATACTCATAATCAAATGAAAGAAATCTTGAAATTGAAGACCACTGTGTCTATTTCTTTAATAATTGTACCACATGTA
Organism: Populus tremula; assembly: GCA_964019445.1. NCBI lineage: Eukaryota > Viridiplantae > Streptophyta > Magnoliopsida > Malpighiales > Salicaceae > Populus > Populus tremula. Next base: position 11,247,385 of record CAXHTJ010000018.1, on the reverse strand, counting down.
ACAATAGTGAATTCTTTAAAATTTCATTAAAAATTATAATATTAATAATATTGATGAATCTAAATTAAGGGTCCAAAACCCCCCTCAATAATCTTATTTTCTTTGAGCTTAACTAAAAAAATAATCTCATGTTCTTTGGGCTTAATCAAAGAGATGACCTTTCTTCTTTAGGCTCAACCAAGGAAAAAACTTATCTTATCTTGGTCACAACGACATTTTAGATCATGCTCTTCCTACACCTATTATGTATATAAAAATCCTCTAATGATCCATCTTATTTCCATAAATATTAATACATACCAAAGATATTTCCATTAACATTAATACATACATCTAAGATATTTTTTCTTTTTAATATTACAAAGTTAATATTATATTTTAGCCTCTCTTGTCCATATAAAAAAAATTCATGGGCTATAAATAGATCAATAATCTTTTAAACAAGGGGTTTAGAATCTTTAGTCTCTATTGCATATTTATTTCTAGAGTATCTCTATGTAATATTATTGTATTTTTATCTCAAAAGGTTAGTGACTTGACTATCAAAGAGTTTCTAAATTCATCAAATTAAATTTTTTTTATAGGTATCTAGCACCGATCACCTTAAAGGAATAATGGATTGAATTTCTAGAAAAAAGGATTGATACCTCCCTTAAAAAATTTGAACAAACAGTCGATGGTAATTTTGTATTTTCATATCTTTATTGCATAGTATAATTGCTTATATAACATTGAAAAAAGAAAAACACATAACTATTTTTTTAAAATTTCATATTTTTTGTATAGTTTAATTACCTCATAATACTTGAGGTCAACTTTTTTTTGTGTAACATAATATTTTTTATTATTTTTTGACCTAGTGTTTTTGTAATTATTATAGAGTCAAGAATATTATAATCTTTTTATAAATTAAAAAAGAAAAAGTAACTAGCACACATAGAATGTGTTAGCAAGTAGGAGTCGTCCGACCGTACCCTTCCAGTGGCAAAGCCTCCCCACGCGCCCTCATAATTTTCATGGAGCTCCCACACGCCTGATCTAAATCATCTAAATAATATTATATATTGAGTAATCAACAGTGTTTTGATCTATATGAAAAGTAAAAAGCTGATACTTCAAGCTTTTTTCTCATCCATGATGATTTTGATGTATTTTAATTAATAAACTGTACAAAAGGTTTTCTGGAAACTCCAACCAGAAAAAACAAACCCATTTAAATATTAGTCTCGAATAATTAATTGCACACAGGGAATTTCCTAGTAGCTTCCGAGTTCATGTTGTTGCATTTCGTCACTCCTCCTCTCTGATCTTTCGCTGCGAAACATCGGGATTCATGTGAAATGATTTTGGGATCCAATCATAAACTTGTGCCAACTTCGGATGAAAATGACTTCTTCCGGATACGTAGAAAGGTGCATTTTATTTCCCAAAATGCTAAAAAATTGTTCACCGCCGGTTGGTGATCCACAGAAATGTATAGCCATCATCATTCTAGCTAGATATAGAGCCTATGGATCATAATCTTGGAAATCTTGTGACTGGAAATGGTCCAGATACACGGCCCTCTTGAAAACGACGAAGTATTTCCAATTCGCCGAAACTCGGAGATAATAGTTGAATGCTTGAAAGTCCTCCAAAAAGAATGGATACTATGACGTGGACAGTGACCACCACCACCTCTTTTTTCTAGTGCTGTCTAGGAATTATTTTTGAAATTTTTTTTATTTAAAAATATATTAAAATAATTTAAAAAAAATTACTTTTCATATAACTATATAAAAATATATATATTAAAGTAGAAATATATAAAAAATACGTCCGACATCAAACGTAAAGACCCTCATGGACAAAACGACGTGATGTTGTGTAGGTTCCATTTGTTTTTCGTATGTAGCTTCTAGGAAAGCGGTTTCAGGAGAGCCTCTCTATTTTTCAGTTTTCTCACGAAACCCATACGTTTAAACGAGAGCACCGTTCAATCCCCATATCTGCCCCTGTGTATTTTCGAGGACTCAACCCTCGGTCTTTTTTTTCTTTTTCTTTTTCATTTTTGTGTATCTAGCTATTAATCATCTCCCACAACGGGACAAGGGTGGTGCTCATACCTTCTTCTCTAGAAGCTCTTCCCATTTTTACAGTACACATCTTTCTGCATGTAATTAATTGAGAATCTCCCCCTTGATAATAAAAAAAGGAAAAAACCCCGATATTAAATGTTATATAAAACGTGTCTATAGCGACATATCCAAGGGTTCTTCGTATAATATTATCAACCATGGAAGAAAAGGAAAAGTCTGCTTTCCACCCTCCATTTTCTTTCCAAAACCTCACTAGATCAGATAGTGAGAGTAGCATATGCTATATATGTGTGTACACAGAACGTCAGTAGCATGTTTCGTGACCACATATAGTATTAAAAGGGGGCCCAAATCAATTAAGGCACGAGAGACTACTACATGACTGATTGGTTAGGCGAGCCATGATGCCAACAGATTCATGGTACATAGTCGATTGATAGATGTTTCACGATTCTCTTTGCATCCATGGCGAGCTGGCCCCACTGCCCGTGCTCTTTCCACTTAGCCGACGACCTGTTTTCGAGCCATCCCAAGAACCTGGCCGGCGGGCTAGAAATTGCAGGGCTACTACCTCTGTTCCCATCTGTTCTCTCTCGTTTCTTGCTAAATATACGTGCATTTTCCTAATTATCTTCAGGGGAATTTGACAAAACACAAACTATTATTTCGGTTTGCAATAAGAGATGGAGCAGGGATCGAGAGAGGGTGTGAAAGAAAATAACAATTTCAAAAGATATGGATGCCACGTAACTTTGCCGTGGATTTACTGTATCATTATCTCACCATGGAAATTGATATCTCACCCTCTCGTAAATCTTAAATTATATCAATTTTAATTTTTTTTATAAAAAACCAACTTGCTGTCCCCTGAGTTCATGGCAATTCATCGTCTTGGACCTTGTATTTCAAGCTTCATCGATTGCCACCAAAATGAAAAGAATGTCGGTCAATTTGCCTCAATTAATATACAAGGACTAAATTGTATTTTTACAAACAAAGAGACTAAATCAAGCTCTTGTTTTTGAAGAAAAAAAACAAAACCCTTCTTATGAGCTATTGTTCACCACTGATTCACTGCAATTCCATAGCATTAATTAAATCACCTTGTTAACTAAAACAATCCTTCAAACCACCCAAAGGACAGTAAGACATAAGAAATACTTGAATCGGAGTTCAATTCATTCCTTATATTTCTAAAAAAAATGCAATTTGGCCCTTTTTAAAAAACAATCACCGACTAGAGTCACTTGACCAGCATTTTGTCAATTTTGTTGTCAAGCAATCGAAGTTTGAAATACTTAAGGTAAAGACAATCAATTACCATAAAAATATAAATGCAAAAAGTGATTTTTTTTTTTTTTCATATAATTGTCAATGATTAATATTGTTTATTTTAAGTAGATTAAATATGAGAAATAACAATTATATTTATTAAGATGGTGTTTGACATTGTAGTCCAATTATATTTTAAAAAAAATTAAGAATTTTTTTTATTTTTAATTTTTTTTTTTATCCTTTCAACATAAAAATAATTTTTTAAAATAAATATATTTTTAAATAAAAATATTTTTAAAAATAATATCCTCAAGCCTTTTTTATTTCACTGTTTAAGATATGCTAAAAATCTCTTAATCAAAATGATCATCATTATGGTGGAGGTCTTTTTCTTCTTCTTCTTCTTCTTTCCATGATCTTATTACGTAGATCGATGGCAATGATGGGGTAACAACTAACAAGACTTGCTAAACAGAATTGCTAGAATGCATGCACTTTGCAAATGGATATCTGACATCTATGACGTCGGACGTCATTTCTGTCGGAAAAAGAACCAGATCGGTAACAGTAAAAGTGTTTACCGATTGCTTTCGCAAGACTAACGACAATATATGAACACTGATCAGGCACGTATCCCATGGTTAACAGAGAATTCAAAATATTCCTAACATAATAAAAACAATTATTATAAATTACGTAAGATCATCCAACCAGCAAAAAGATAAGATTGGAAAAGTCCTGCATTAATTACACCTTAAAGATTCAAAAACCCACTGTTTCAGGATGTAACTGGTACATGAACCGAAGCCAGAGCCTTCTCCAACCAGGCCTGCAAAACGTATATATCAATAATGCCAGTAACTGGAAAAAAAACACACAGTAGCTAACATTTCAAGGCTGCAATCAAAAGTTTAGCTTTAATGGAGTCAAAACCATAGTGCAGAAAAACTAGTTGGGAGGTGCGTGTCCATTCCTGTGACGAGTTCATGATGAGTTCAATCTTGAAACACTCAGTCCAGCCCCATCAATCTCAAACCATTATGTTGTTCACATGATAAACAAGCCAGAAGAAAGATGTCACAGCGCTACGACCTCTTTTTTTCATTGTCTTGTGACGATGACACAAGAACACTTTTCATTTTTTATGGCTGGGATCAATGCATCTAATATTAATTAGGCGATCAGTGCGGAATCATATCTTTAATCTTATCAGTGTTGATTATTGTCTATAAATTTGTATACCAGTAGAAATGCACAGGCACTCAAACGGCTAATCATCAATCTTGGAAATTAATCGATTGGATTACCGTGTCGAGGTGAAGAATTATATTATATGCCCCGCCGCCTCTAGGTGTAGCAAATTTTTTTAATATGCACGTGGACTAATTAAAGATCTGGAGCCACCAGTCATCACACGTCTTACTTTTCTCTGTACAGAGTTGATTATTAGTCAAGTCATGTTAAAAAAGAAAGGGGGACTAGTCAAGTCCAAGTTTTGTTTTTAAATTTGATCATATTCTTGAGTAGTATAGTTCAATTCATTTTCAGAAAAATAATAAATAAAAATAAAAATATTGAGGGAATATTTTTATTAGTAAATTGTTGATGGATTTTATTAACAAAAATATTATCTCGGTATTTATCGAGAGAATTACAGTAAAAAAAAATAATTAAAACAAAGCAAAAAAATAATGACGTGCTATTTTTACCAACAAAATTATCGACAGAATAAATTTTATCTGTAAATTTCATTAATATTTTACAGATAGCTTTGGAACTATTCACTTCCCAACTGCACTATTAATTATTATTTTTTATGGACAAAATCATCGACGGATTGAAAATCGGTTGGTGTTATTTGGTGGTTTCTAAAAAAAATTTATTAACTTCAAAATTTAAATTAAATATTACAGATATAATCACTGACAGAATGATTAAAAATATTAATATTTAATTATTTATTTGTAAAACACCCTAATAAAAAGCCTAGAGTCCCTAATTTTACAACAAACCCATCTCCTTTCTTCTTCTTCTTCTCTTCTCCTCCATACTCATGTATGTCTTCTTCTTCTTTCTCTTCTCTCCTTAACTCTTTCTCTTCTCCTCCATGCTCGGGTATGTTTTCTTCTCATTTTTTATTGTTTCCTCTCAAAATTTTTAATTAGTATACTTTACAAATTTGTTTTTTTTTTCTTTTCTTAGCTTCACTTGTAACTACATTAAGGTAAAAAAATATATATATTTCACTATATTTGTTTTTTTTTAATTGTTTTTGTTCTTGATAATTGTATGAATGTTGTTGTAGGGTTTTTGTTTTTCATATGAGATTAATTTTTAAATAATTTATTTATAGGATTTTAAAATTTTTTTCATATATATGAGTTTTTTTAGTTGAATTTATTTTTTCGTGTTATTTATTTGTTGTAAATTTGTTTGAGTTGATTTTCTTCTTCTTTTTTCCAAGCATTTTGAGTATTATAGAGTGTTGATTAATATTAATTTAATTATTTTATAGTTTTGTAAAATATATTTTTTTAAAAAAAAATTAAATAATTATCGATGGAATTATATACGGTATTTTTCCTAGGGAATTACCAACAAAATGAAGCAGGTAATTTTTTTTTGCTTACCTTTTCCGTTAGTAAATCCATCAGTAATAATATTTTTATTATTATCAATACGGACTTACCACCGGATTAAAAATTACCGCTGAAAGATTTATTAATGGAACATTTCCATCGATAATTTCGTTGATAAATTAATTACCAACAGAATGATAGTGCAAATACCAACTAAAAAATCTATTATAAAGATCGGTAGTGATTTACATTTTTCTAGAAAAAAGTTGGGAACACTAGTAGCTTTATTCTCTACCCTTCTCCCATTTGCCTACTTCGTGCTCATAAACCACATATATCGACAGTAAATTGGCGAGGAATTCTCGAATTCTTGTTCATGTAATTTTTTCAAGTTGTGTCGAGAAAAAAGATGCTCCTTGGAATAAATAATGTAGTGGTTAGGACTTAGGAGGACCGGTCATCAGATTTGAGAGGATGGAAAAAGACGAGATTTGGTTGGGTTGGGCTGGCCCAGCGCTCATCGTTCTATTTCTTAATCTTCACCTCTGAACGGTCTTCGATCGCCTCTTGGCCTTGTTCCTTCCATGCGACGTTGACTCTTTTTTTTTACTTGGAAAATTATATCATTTTAAATTGGAATATTGAAGAAACATTTCGGTAGTAGCGCCAAGAGATCCGTCGAGGTGCTAGTGAGAAAGATCATTCGACTTTAGGCTTGATCTCGGAAAAGAGTTATTTCAAACGTGTATAAATATAAAAACAACACTATTATTCCCTTATAAGTGTTCAGAAACAACAAAAAGAAAAGATAAAAAAAAGGAAAGAAAAGGGAAGAATCATTATTGTGTTCATCAAACTTATTTTTACTAGTGTTAGCAGTCAAGATATGATTATGATTTGTGTCAATTCTTTCAAGGGTGATGCTGCTGCTAATTGTGAAATGGAATTAGAATGACTAGATTCGAAGCTCCCACTTTTTTTTCACTAGTGACCTTTATAAATTATTCTTCATGGAATCCAACTAACAGATTGGTTACCATCTTTCTTGTATTTGCAATCTTACCTATGTATTGGCTACTATTTTGAAGAAGAGTATCTTTCATATAGAGACTAGATCGCATGCCCGCTTTGCCGTGGATTTATAGAACAAATATATTTGATGATGTTATATTTATAAATCAGTGCTAGATAAATAATAAAAATTAAAAGTGTGATGAAATCAATATTCCATAAGAAAAAAAAAATTGTGTTAGTGATTAAAAACTTAGAAATTGAATAGAATAAATTGTAGCAATCCCTATTATTTTGTGAGAAAAATTACAATATTTTCCTTACATGATTTAGTTTTTTGCTACATGATTTGGCTTTTTTGTTAATAAAAAGAAAACAAATTACAAAAAAAAAAATTCTCAATTAGTTCTATATTAAAAAAAAATCGACAAGATAGTGATAGGTTTGAATAAATTTCAAGTTCAAAGAATTTTTACTTGAGAGATGTATCTAGAGAATAATATAAATCATATATTTGAACTTCATTTTAAAACTTTTGAATTAACAACTTGAATTTTTAAATTAAAATAATTCATTGACAAGTTATAACAAAAAATAATATATTAGAGTTTGAACTTTTTTTATACATGTTAAAAAGTGGTTTGAATTCAAGATCTTTTAAAAAGAAAAAAAAATACATGGATATTAATTTAGTTATTAATGATGTCATTTGAACATCATGAACAAAATTTTAAAATTTATAAGACTTGAATAAATTAAAACGCCACAAGGAATATTAGGAATGCCATTTTAATTTCAATATTACATTTAAAATTAGTAATTATGAATAAGAAAGGGATTTAAATCCTTAATATCCCAACCACGGGCACCAATCCTATTGTCAATGCAGTAGTTGACATTCCCCAGGGGAGAGATTTGCACAAGAAGAAGCCTGTGTGGTCTTGAAATAGAGATTATTGAATTCACCATAAAATACATAGGGGGATTTCAAAAAATAATTTCTCTGTGATTTTCTATTTATAAATTTAAATAGAAAATTAAAGCCCTGATAATACCTAGATCGAAAGCAATAATATAAGATAAAGATCCTAAGACCATCACTAGTTACCTGGTAAAGCCCTTGCTTAATTAATATAATTTTCCTTAAATCTCACGATTAATATGGCAAATTCTTTTCATAAAGGTAACATTTGAAATAATCGAGGAAGGAAGTCCCTTGACAAATTCTTTTCGTCCCGCATCAGTAGACTCTCCTGAACATTTTAAACGAAGCATGGCTTAATGTTGAAGATCAAATGGGCCCAATACTAACCCTTGTAAATAATGGGTTTAGCAAAATAGATGTATGAAAAAAAAAATTATATAATAATTTTTAAAAATATTTTTTTTGTTTAAAAATATATTAATTTCTAATTTTATTTTTAAAATTAATACTATTTAAAAAATAAAAAATAAATATTAATTTAGTATTTTTTTTCAAATAAAACACACTTCATACATTTATTAAACCTTCCAACCACCCAAGTTTTTTTTCCATGGCAAATTTAGTCCTTACTTTTTTATTTCCCTCTGCTACTAGAAATTGATGGTTTGTTTAAGTATAAAAATCAACCTTTCAGTAGCCCAGAGGTAGTCAGTCTCTCTGTAATAAATAAAATATTGGCATGACACAGTGGAACAATAATATGATATGATCTAATTATTTAATAGGTGGGTTAGTGGTAAAAGTTTGGGATCAAGAGGTTTGCTTCACCTATGGTTTTAAATTCGAGTCATGTGGTTGCTAATATAATGACCATTGAAGGTTTACATGGTCGTTAACTTAAGGATCCATGAAATTAGTCGAGGGCTATACAAGCTAACCCGAACACCCACATTAAAAATAATAATTAAAAAAATATGGTATGATCTCTTTATAATCTCATTTCAGTCATAAAAATATTGCAATCTAGCTCTTATATCAAATTCACACCCTCCATTCTTGTCCGATACAGTAAATTCAAATCTAACTTATAATTTCCAAATAGTCCCTAAATATTTAAATTTATATATAAAAAAGCATCTTTTTATTTTCTGAAAAATAAATCTCTTATTTATTCACAATATTATTCCCATGACCTTCCTATTCGATCCTTTTTTCTCTAAAGGCGTTCATCATTAACCTATTTTCTTGAAAAACAAATTAGCTCCCGGTGTATTTTCATCGACGTAAGACATATATTACATGATTTTTGGTTTAATTTTTTTTATTAGAGTTCTTTAACTATTAAGATTTTTTATAAGTTGTTAGCACTTAAGTATACAAGTTACTTTTTAGTAAATAGATAATTATCCTAGGATTATATTTTATTTTAATGGAGATTTGAGCACTTAGAACTCATAGATTGGCTTGCTGATGATTTTGTACCAGTTTGAAAGTGTGGTTATAGTTATTTTTCAAAGTATTTTTTATTCATAAATATATTAAAATAATATGTTTTATTTTTAAAAAATTATTTTTTATATACACATATCAAAATAATTTAAAAATACTAAAAAAATATTAATTTAAAATAAATAAAAAAATATTTAAAAATATTTTTAAAATATAAAAACAAACCAGACCTAACAACTGACAGTTTGAGGTGAGAGGTCGGCAAAGAAGGAGAAGAAACATGTGGTGGAGATCAAATTAAATGGAAGAGAGTTCTCGTGGTTGTCACAAATCATTACAAGGGAATTTTCAGATTTGGTTTCATATAAAACAAACCACGAGGGGATAGATTTATTCTTTTAGATTATAATGTCGAATATATAAATTATAAAGCTATTGTTGACACTAACATGTTTAAAGATTCCTCCTCTGTAGGATGTCTTGAGCCAATTGAATATGTGGTGATTAAGAAGCATCTCACCTCACCAATTCGTTATAAGGCCTGTGTGCATTTCTAGGAGATTAGTGATGGTATGGCTGCTGACCCAACAAGACAATAATATTGTACTTGCCTTTAAGGACACGGATGAGAAGCTGAATAGTAGTTTTCTAAGCTAGCAGGATCCCCAAGAAAGTTCATGAGATTAAATTTAATGGTCTAAAAAAAAATTTGAATGTTCAAACACTCATAGTCTTTGATAATATATTTGGATTTAATCTTTTATGTACTCAATTTAGAAAAAAGAATCTATTATTATAGGCTTAGCCTAAAAAAAGAGCTTTATAACATGGAGTTAGCAAAAAAAAAAAAAACCCGACCAATATAAGTTTAGTATTTAAAAAGAGCCTATTACTATAGACTCGGTCTAATAAAAGAACACAACCGTCAAGGGTTTAGCTTTAAGAATAGTCTAATTTCACGGACTTAGCCTAAAAAAAGAGCTCAACCCTCATTGGCTCAGCTTAAAGGACAGCTCAACTTTCATTGGTTTAATAACATTTTAAATCATATACATCTCTGGTGTATAAAAATTCTCTAAAAAACCTAATTTATTTTCATCGTATTAATATTTATGTAAGGAATGTTTTTCCCTCATTAAATAACACTCTATCCACCTTGGCCTACTAGGCACTAGGTGTCGTGACGTGTATGGTGTCGAATGACGAACTTGTCACCTTGTTGTTTGGTTTTTTTTTTGTTATTGTTTGGTCAAAACGCGTCATTTCATTTAAATAAATTTGCATTGTTTGGCTTCAAGGGTTTTAATTTAAGAATTTGATCAAAATTTAATTTAGTCTCTCGAGTCTCAACTTTTGATTTCTTTTAATTGCATCTCTAATTCACCCTAAGCTTTTAATTTTATGTAATTTTACTCTTGTCAAACTTCAATATCAACCCTGAATTTCAACGCCTTTTTTTATTGTAGTCTTTGGTCTTGGATTTATGTAAATTGACCATTAAACTTTTAATTTCTTGAATTTTACCTTTGTATTCAACTGAATTAAGTCCTCGAAGCTTAGCACCTTTTTAAAAAAGATCATTGGCTGTGAATTTCTTTAATTTAACCTCTTAATCGATCTTAAACTTTCAATTTTCTTGTAATTTTCCCCCTGATTTCAATCAATTGACTTTGTAAGAATTAAGTTTGGTTCTCTAAAATTTCAATCTTCTCAATTAAGATCAAATTGGGCTCCCAATCTTAATTTTCACCAATTAAGTCCCTAATAAAATTAATTTGACCTATTAAAAGTATAATTAAGTTTTTGCACCTAATTAAATCTTTTAATTAGACCCAAATTAATTTTTAAATATAATTAAACTCTTAATTTGGCCAATGATTAAATCAAATTGGCCTATTAAAAATCTAATTATGTCCATGGAGTTAATTTTTATGTTAATACGTCTAAAAATCATTTAATTTAACATTGAATTTGCATTATCTATCTAGTCTTGAGTACAATGATATATGATTAGGCTTCAAATTTTATCCAAAACTCCATCTTGATTCTTTTGTATATATCTGAAACCTTAGTCATCTTTTATTAAATTGTCAGTCTTCTTGTTATTATTGTTTTATTATTATTATTATTTTACAAGAAAAAAGATAAATTTAGAGAATAATTCAAAAATGAATTTGACATCAAGTACAAGTTACCAGCCACTCTAACTAAAAAGAAATGAATAATATTGCTAAAACAAAAAAAATAAAATTAACCGAATATTTAAAAATATAAGCCTTACTTAGGAGCACGTTTTAGGAAATCATAAAAAGTTAAGGAATATATGATTATATGATGTAACCATGGGAGAGCTTGCGGCTGCCAGCCTGTCAAAAACTTGAACAAATTAGAAAGAACAAATTTATCCCTCAATATAGAGCAACCCGGGCTTGTTTAATTTGTTTAATGAACTATAAATGAAACAGAATTATTAAACTTTGGCATGTTTATAAAATCTCATAAAATTTCTTATAGACATAATATATTTCAAGGATTTTTTAAAACAAATTATTTTCATACTTTTTAAGTCCTTCATCTAACACATGCATGTATAACTATTAAATTTATTAATAAGTTTTATTTTATAAAATAATATTTTTTTATTATATATTAAATAAATTTATTTTATGAAGATTTTATATTGTGTATCCTTTCAATAGCTTTCAAATTAACATTTTTTTTTATATAAATTTAATTCATGAACATATTTAAATCTTGTTTAATAGTTTTTTTTTATTAACATGGATGTTCAGGGCAATTTACATGTATCTTAACTAATTTTATGAGTTTTAAAATTAACACTCAAGTAAATTTTTAATGATTTTAAAATTTATAAGATTTAAATTTAAAATTTTTTAAAAATAAATTTAAAATCTAATCAATTAAATTATAATAGTATAAATCAATCTTGTCATCAACCTTGGAGGACAGGTTAACTTAATTTCCTAAAATATCACCATGCGGAAAAATAATAACAAAACACACGAACGACCTGCAGTGCTGCCTTTGCCGTACACTGTGCATGGAAATTTTATTCTTGCAAACAAATCAGATTAAAGTCAAGAATCAGAACAACATTAAAAAAATGCTTATCTGTAGAAAGCGATTCATTAAGCTTTTAGAATTCCATCAGAGGAAAGGTCGAACAATCGAATTTATAGAATTCTCGATGAGAGAACCTTCCTAGAAGCTGAGAGGTTTGTTTTATGTTTTTCCCTTTTCTTTTATTTTTAAAACTCTAAATATAGATCTGGTCAATTCACGTCCTGGAAAATTCAAACGTCTGTCGTCAGATAGCACCTCAACTCCAAAATCCATTTATATAGGCATTCGGCAAATTACATGGCTCGTATACCACCAACATCGAAAGCAAACAAATTTGAAAGCAAAAGAAAGAAGGAAGGCAGTCCAGTACTAACCCGCACGCACACAAAGCAAGGAAGGCCATGGAAGAGCCTAATAAAGGGAAGGGAAATGACGAGAAAGGGAGAGGAGAGGTTCGATACCGGGGTGTTCGAAGGAGACCTTGGGGAAAATTTGCGGCGGAGATACGAGACCCGTCAAGGCAAGGAGGAAGGTTATGGCTAGGGACATTTGATACGGCAGAAGAGGCAGCTCGCGCTTACGATAAAGCTGCATTTAACTTGAGACGTCATCTTGCAGTCCTCAACTTTCCTAGTGATTATATCTCTCAAGTGACGGAGTTTTCTCCTCGTCCTCGATCATATTCACCGTCTTGCAGTAATGTTGGTGCAACTCAGACTTTTGAGAGGGGAAGCTCATCAAGTGCCGGACATGGAAACCAAGTTATCGAGTTTGAGTGCTTGGATGATAAGATTTTGGAGGAGCTTCTTGAAACAGAAGAGGAGAAGAAGAAGCGGCGGCAAGATTGAGTTTTAGTTCTTTCTATGCTATGAACTTTCCTTTTTGTTCTTGCTTTAAGCTTTTTCAGGATTTTTTCAAGGAGAACCTCTATGATTTTCATATTACAAGTTCTCACTCACGCAATACGGATACGATTGTTAGGATGTCTGAGTTACCCAACTGTTAGGGAGAAATGACATACCTGAATTAGTTAGTTGGTGAGATTTTTGAACTTTACATGTAATCCTACGTACGTTGCCCTTCGATTCACAAATATGTTGAACTGCTCACTCATGGCACCTGGCTCTTCTTCGGCTAAGGAAGACATCGCCCATGCATGGACCGTTTAGTCACGAGCCTACTTATTGTAATTTAAATTAATCGCATTGTTGTTTCTAACCTTGTAGCCTCAGCTACATTTCCTCTCCTTTTTTTTAACAGAAGAAGTTATTTCATTCATACAAATCTTGGGAAATCCTATCAAACCGGGACCAAATTTGTATAGTATATTGGCAGCTTGTTAGTTTGACAGGTAAAGATCAATTAATCTTGCTCATACATGAAATGCGAAATTAAAGAGACGAAGCGACATTGCAACAGTTTAGCTTAGTTTCTATAATGAAACAAGATGGTGAAATTTATATTGATGCGGGCATGATGCAGAGAGAGCTAGGGGCCCAGGCCGAATTTGTATTTTGCTATATAAAAACTCTGGTAGATTTATTCAGAATCCGAATAAAGCAAATCTCTTCTTCTTTATATCAAATGTTATCTAGAATCGGAAAATAAGAATAAAGGATAAGATAAATTGCTGATTATATACGGATCATGCAACGATTTGTTTCAAGATGATATTAGCTTTGTGTAAAAATTCAACTCAATAAAAAATATTGAAGACATAAAGAATGGAATATACACTTAGATTTTGTTGAAATTGCATGTATATAGTTGAGGAGATTAAGATTCAGGTTCGAGTTCGAGTTCCAGCTTGAAAAAGAAAATGTTAATCTCAAAAGATGTTCTTATCAAATACATAAAATCTCAAGACTACAAGTATATATAATTAGCAACTAGCAATAAAATCTAAGAAAAAAAAAAAGTAATCTTGGTGATCATTATCAAACGAAAATTCTTCTTACAATATTCCGCATCTTGTAATTTAGAGCTAGCTGTTCTTTTGAAATTGTAGGCCAAAGCAAAAGATATCAAGATGTCATGATGGCATCTTACTTAGTAAAATTATCTGGGAGTAATATTATATAGAGAATACATAATTTGCAGTTAAGACACTCGCCTAATATGCGAGAAAAAAATTATATTATTATTTATAAGATATAAATAAAATTTTTATTATATGTCAAAAATACTTATCCATATATACCAATCTATTATATCTTGAAGCATGAAACTAATAATTATTCGGATTATGTATAGGCTCTACAGATGGTTACGTAGACGTTTCATAACATACTTTTATGATGTTGTTATGAATTACCTTGATATGTTTATATATCAAGATAGAAACATAATAATATAATGTTCTCACAATACATGTTTTGTGAAAATAACAACAAAACATGCACAATGTTAATTTGTTAATACAACAAATTATTCAAGTAACATTAAAAAATTTAAAATTAACAAAACTCATAAACTAAATTTTAAAATTAACATAATCAACATAACATAATTCATTGATCTTTTTACTAAATAAGACAACGTACTTAACTAATTTTATATCTAATTAATCTTAAATTATAATTAAATTAAGCAAAATCAACAAAACCCTTATCCTAAAAAATCCACAAATTGGCCAAGTAAATTAACAAATCAATAAAAAAAATGAATATGTCTCAAATTAGTTAGATGGGGTGCTTCTGAGGGGTGGTGGCTGCGATCACAATGAAGGTGGCGAGAGACTAATGATTGTTTCAATTGGGTGGCTAAAGAGAGAACTAATGGATGAGAAAGAGAGGGGTGAGGTCTCTAATTATGGAGAGAGAGAGAGAGAGAGAGAGAGAGAGAGAGAGAATCTTTTGTCGAGGGGAGAGAGATGAGTTGCGATGAGTTGAGAGCGGCTTCAGGAGAAGAGAGAAGTAGGGGAGTAAGAAATAAAGGGAGAAGAAAAAAGAAGGGAAATTGTCTTCAAATAATTAACTAGGTGGTCGCGTATGTATTAAGAGTGTATTTGGTATTGCAGTAGTTATTATGGTTATGGTTTTAAAAAAGTTGTTTTATAAAAAGTACTTTTAGTTGAGGTTGGTTTGAAAAAATAGGTGTTTGGTTAAAACTGTGGTTGAAATTGAAATTGAAGAAAAAATAGTTTAATGTATTTGGTTAAAAATGCTTTTGAAATTGAGGTTATAAAATAATTTTAAAAAATATATATTAATATTGATGGTTTTAAATTTAAATATTGTAAAATTAATTACTCCTATTACATCATAAAAAAAAAACTTTATATAAAATATTTTTTATTATTTCATTAAACTATTTATAATTCCATTATGTACAAAATTCATCCGATAAAAATTACAGTTTTCATAATTTTTTGAGCATATAATAAAATTAGATAAAATAGTATCAGATATAAAATTGATATTACTATGCGAGTGAATTTAATTCACTCTATACTAGTTTTTCGAGAGAAAAATATTGCTCACATCGCGAATGAATTTAATTCTCTAAACTAGTTTTTTTAAAAAAAAATTAATACAATTAACACACTAAAAAAAAATAAAAAAATCTTGCAGACAGTGCAAGTGAATTGCACTGTTCCTTATTTTATATATCCTGCAGTGCATGAAAAGCAGGTTTTCATAGCTTTTTCTTTACAACGTTTTAAACGCAAAAATTATGTGGGCTCCATGCATAATATATTATTTTTTTTATTACCAAATGGTCGCGGATTGCATTTTAAATAAAACG
Source organism: Populus tremula (assembly GCA_964019445.1). NCBI lineage: Eukaryota > Viridiplantae > Streptophyta > Magnoliopsida > Malpighiales > Salicaceae > Populus > Populus tremula. The sequence goes on along the minus strand of CAXHTJ010000018.1, from coordinate 11,231,237 downwards.
CAGCCGCAGCCGCGTAGACAAACGAAGTCTAAATACATGACATGTGGATACTTATACAGGAAATGAAATGCGTGTCTGTATAGGTTGAGCATGCATTACATACTTGACTACTGTTTCTATACTAGAATGAAAATTACTTTTTATTTTTATTTTCATTTTGCTAGTTTGAGAAATAAATTTTATCATTATGCTAAAACGTGGGAAAAAACTCCAAGTGGTGGAGTGTAAGTCACTGTAAATGATCCTATTTCTGGAACGGAAGATAGTGCTGGTCTATCTGTATTAAAGCTAACTCCTGATGACGGAATCCCCTCTAAACATTTCTGGTTTTTGGTTAGACACTAATTTGGGTTGGTAATTACCATTTCAGTTTTTTTTTTTTTTTGGAACCAATTAATTTGGTTGCTGAAAATGCCGAGCCTCCCTTTGAATTATGTCTAAAATATAAATTTTATATGCACATATTATTACAATAAAAATTAAAACAAACTACTATCATATTTAAATAGTCATAAAATATTCCATACACACCACACATATTAATATTAAATAAGAAACGAGAATAATTTTTTTAAAGAATTATATATTATTTCTATTTATTTTGTATTAATCATTTCTGTCAATGATCAATCATTATGAACATAATCATTAACCAAGATGATAACATATTTTTTCCATGAAATATATTACTATTACCAATATTACTTTTGCATCATCATTATCACCGAAAACCACCGCCCTTCCACTGCGCCCATCACTTTTTTTTTTCACCGTCACCATCACCTTTCATGGTGGTGACATTAATTTTTTTAAAATATATTATTGTTATTACCCTATATTATTACCATCTCACTATCTGCTACATCACGGATTGCTGCCCTTTATGATTCTTAGTGCCATTAATTGAAATCATTTTGTAATTGTTATTTTTTTTATCTTGACATTATTGTATTGACATTTAAATTTTATTCTGATTTTTTATTATTTTTATTTTAAATATAATTTTGAAATTAAAATGTTATTGTGATTTTGGATAATTTATTCATGATAGCAGAACGATCCCAAAAATAGAAAAAACAAGAAGAAGCCAATGACAGGACATAAGCATCAATTTCCCGCCGAGAGAATTTTTTCTCTTACCACTCGAAGTAACCTTTTGGATGTTAGATAAGGCAGTATTTGTACGCATTTTAAAAATATTTAATTTTTTTTATTTTTTTATTAATTTTAAATTAATATGTTTGTAGTATTTAAATCATTTTAATGTGTTGATATTAAAAATAATTTTTTAAAAATAAAAAATATTATAAACATATATTTTAACACGAAATATTTTTTTTAAAAAAGTAATTATAACTATATTATCAAACAATTGGAGGATCTAACAAAGTTGTGAATGCGAGGGCGTATCCACCTTCGGTTTTCTTTCAGGTTCTTTATGTGGGCTAATTAACACTTAGTTAGCTGGAACATTTTGGGCCTTTTACTAATTATTATATGGGCTTATGCCTTAAGTTTAATTGAGCTCACGACTAATCCTGGCTGAAAACATGAGCTGCCGGAAAACCTTGGGAAGCTAGAATACGTTTTTTTATTTGACGGTGTATGCGTTCTAGAATGCTAGAATTTTCTAGCAATCTCTTCTCGAAGGAATGCATATGCATATTTATTCCATTAATCAAATGTAATCAAGTTGGAACGATAAACTGTCATGCCCATAAGCTTACAAGTAGCCGGTTGGGAAATTGAAAAAAAGTAAATAGATTTTGACAAGGAGTGCTCTTAATCTTCACGTTTCTCTGCAGTAATTTCATACTGATCATTTGACCATCAACGTGATTAATGTTTACACTTTATTTCATGGTGTCTTATGCTATGATCTCCAGTCTCACAGCCGGCTATATTGAACATTACTTCATAATTAGCTAGTCACAGACAACATTTTATTTTCTGATTCTATCGGGGAACAGAGAAATGCAGTACTAAAGAGACTGCTCATGCCGTGATAAAATACATATATATGTCAGCATCACATTTTTAATTTTTCTTACTCTTTTTGATCTCTTCTTGCTCAAGCATCTCCTCAAGCAGCTTGTCATCCAAGCATTCGAACTCGAAAACTTCTCGCCGCATTGATGGTGAAGAGGAAGAAGAACCTGAATTACCAGAAGAGAAATGAGGAGTTGAACTACTGGAACCAACACTTGCATGGCCGGCCATATTGGGATACTCGTTAGAAAAATTGAGAATGGCCAAGTGCCCTCTCATTGCATAAGCTGCTCTGTCATATGCTCTTGCTGCCTCCTCCGCCGTGTCAAACGTCCCCAGCCACACCCTCGCTCCGTGCCTGGTTGAATCTCGTATCTCCGCCGCGAATTTTCCCCACGGCCTCTTCCGGACACCTCTATACTTGACCTCTCCTCCTCCATCCTTGCTCTTTGTCCTGTCCCCATCCATGATCGATCGGTTATGTTGGTTATTTTTTGCTTTTGTTTCTGGTATGATCTGTGTTTTTTTGCATGGCTAAAGTTTTCCTGGAAATAGCATTTATACGGGTGGAAAAAAGCTAGGTTTGGAAGAGGATTTGGAGGTAAATAACATTTGCCCACGTGGATAATCTAATGGTTCATTTTTATTCACACGTGTAGACCACGAAGTTCTACATAGACAGTTTTCATCCAATGTACCTGGATGGTCAAGGTGATGGCTTTGGAGTTGAGGACTCCCTTTTCAATATTCTTTTTAACTTTTGTCAGCTCGTTCACTACTTGTTAGTGATGGAAAATAAGGACACAAAAAAGAAAAAAGAAAAAAGAAAAAAAAAGGGGGGGGGGGGTTCTGTCACTGTTACATAGATGTCACAGGTTTGTGCATATCACTGATGACGTCACTTGTTTCATCATTGCTGTTCTTTTTTGGCTTTGGTTCCTTTGTTGGTTCCGAATGGAGAAGAGATTGAATCTGATATGAATTTTTCTATCTACGCCACCTAGAAAGAATATTTAAGAGAATCAATGTATATAAATGAATATAAATTTCAATTTTCTTATATATTAATGTCTCAGTCTATGATTTTTATTTTTATGAAGAAGGTGATCAGTGAGACGTACGCTACGTTGCAAAGTAAATATCCCAAGAAACATGGCCTGGATTCCAGTTTTGTGCTTTCTTAAGAGTTTAAAAAATATGAAAATGACTGCAACGAAAAACAAGGCACGTGAAAGACATATTGGTTTCTGCTTTAATTTTGTTGATTAATGGCGTTCGATATTCTAGACAGATAATAGGAGAACGACAGCTTTAATTCGCTTCGTTAGGCATTGGTCGGCACAAGTGTGATGTCACGTTGTCGTAAGGTTGAGGGTCTCACACCTTCCTCCTCCAGTCCTCCTCCGCCGTCGATTCATCTATCGTCCACTTGCAAGAAAGGTTTCATGTCGACTTCCTATCCTATCCAAAACTTGAAGTTGAATTTCAATAGTTAGAAGAATCGGACTTTTAACTGAAGAAAAGAATAATCAAATCTAAGAAAAGAATAATCAAATCTAATTTCCTGACCTTAAAGCTTAGAATATATTTGAGGGTATAGAATGAAAATTATTTTTGGATATATATTAAAATAATATTATTTTATTTTTAAAATTTTATTTTTGACAGAATTAAATCATTTAAAAATAAAAAAAATAATATTAATTTAAAATAAAAAAAATAATATTTTTTAAATATAAAAATTAACAACTAAAAAATATTATGATCCGAATAGTGAAATGGTGTCGGTGGCCTTGGTAGAGGCACGATGCACGATACAAAATGTTAACTTTAACTCTATTGACAAGGATATTCAAAATTTTAGCCATAACATAATTTTGTTATCTCTTATTTATGATTCGCGGTATGAATCGTTGCTCTTTTTGATACAATATTTTGTATATTTTTAAATAAAAGCATCAATACTTGTAGCATAAATATACTTTGATTCCCGGATTATAAAAAACACAGGTTAATTATCCGATTTCCGTAAGGAAAGATGGATATACAAAGAACTTTTCAAATATCAGGGAAGGCTGATACCCTCGAGGAATCAGATCACGGGCAACGCAGTCATAAATCATTAAATCGACATTAGGTGGTGCATGTTTTATAAAAAAATATTTAACATGATAATTTAAATGGTTAGTTGAAATTTTAAAATATAATTTATATTTTTTTTTATTTTTGTTAATGAAAACTCTTTCAAAACTCGTACAAACTAATATTATTTTTTATTTAATTTTTATTAAATAAATAAAAATTATAAAATTCAAATTCATAATCGTTTAATTATCAAGATTATAATATTATGTCAAAATTATTCTAATTTAAAAATTCAAACTATATAGATAATTTATATTATTTTTAAGAATATAAATCAAGATCCATCCAAGACGTTGTGCCTTGCATAAAAAAATGGATTTTCGATTTGATTCGTGATAGTGCAAGAATCGGAATGCCAGAAAGTTCTCAGCTAGGTAGTAAGCTAACGCACTCAACCCCTGGAGTGGTCATGAAAGGATGAAAGCTCCATCTGGATTTGAGTATCATGGCTCTGCATCTTGGTTCGTCGAACTCTCCCAGCTAACAGCGCCGATCTTGTCCATTGTATGCAGCCGAGCGAATCGATTGACTTAATCGAAATGATTCAGTGCAGAACGAATTGCAGATTCTCCTCGCTTTTGCCAGATCTCCTGCTTTCCCGTGATGATATTATTGTTTTATGGTATTCTGTTTTTGACATGGAGAGGCCGGAAAAAGAAGGAAATTACTTTTGCGAGATCTCCTGTTTCCTTTAACTAGTGCTTCTAAACGGTAATGATTCTGATACACCGTAATTGTTTTGGGTTTTCAAGCTACCACTAATGGATGGCTTTAGATATTGACATTATCGCCCGATTGGGGCCCGTCTAACCCTGTCAGGGGACTCTGAAGAATTATTGAATGTAAGAACAGAATAAACTGAGTTCAATGGATGTGGAAATTACCGGCAAAACGTACACCTTTTTAGGAAACTTTGGTCATGATGTAGTTTTGTGTTATGTTGTGGTTAAATTTTTTTTTTTTTTAATGTGAAAAAGTATCTAAGTGTTTCTAAAGTTTTTCTAATGGAAAAAAGTGAATAAAATATGCGTAAATTGAATAAATGTAACTCAATTGATTTGACTAGAAAAAAAAATCAGATAAACAATTAAAATATAATTTAAATTAAATATTTATGACAATATATTTTTTAAAATATTAAGATAGTAATATATTGGATTAATCCAAATCAATCATAATTAACTTATAAAAACCATGACTCGAGTCACGAAACCATAATTAATCAATTAAATTATATGTAAATTGATTTAAAGTAACTCGGTCAACTTAACGAGTCTAAAAACAATTAGATAATCAATTAAAATGTAATTTAATTTAAAAATTTAAGATAATATATTTTTTAAAATATTAAAATAATAACATATTAAGTTGATCCAGGTTAATTTTAATTAACTTGTTTAAATCATGACTTGAGTCATGAAATCACATATGATCAATTTTAAAATGTTTTTTTATTGAAAATAATATATGTCAATTAAAAAGAATTAGTGTAATTAGGTGACATATTTTTCATCTGAATTACCCAAAGGTTGATCAAAAGTTAGATGATTGGAGAATTTATAATCACCAAGGAAAAAAAAAAGGCGATCAGACAATTCTGAGGGTTTATGTATTTTTTTTTTTTGTCAATATTTTTTGAGCAACAAAAAAATCCGTGTGTTCGACTCTTCTTCACTCTTCCGTAAACCACCGAGCACATTTGGGCTTCTGAAAAAAAAACACACACACTTGGGCCAGATGTGAAACCTAGCAAACAATGAAATATTTTCAAGTAAAACTTTACTTTTCTGAGTCTCTCGGAATCTTTGCGACTGTGCAAAGCATGACTATCGAGATTACCACATGATCTTGAACCAGGTCTATATGTGTACCCGCCAAGGCTCGACGATTATTAATGTCAGTAGTGTCAACAAAGCAAAGAAGAATTAATTTTTATAAGGTGGTTAGAAGATCCAAATCATTTAGCGGGGTAATTTCGTCACATATATATCATGACTATAGCAGCACTTTATGCCAATTTCTACAAGCAACAGATCATCTTGTTTGACTTTGTGGCCACTTGAATCGTAAACTCAGCATTGCACCGTATTTTGTCTCTATATTATCTACAGTGCTCTTACTTCTTGAAAGGTTTGTTTGGGAATTTAGTAAGTTTAATCTCATAAATATATTAAAATAATATTTAAAAAAATTATTTTTAATATTAATATATCAAAATAATTTAAAAATATAAAAAATATTAATTATAAACAAAATAAATTATAAATATTTAAAAATACAACTTCAACTGCATTTGCAAAAACATTATAAAAATAGTTAGTCAGTACTGTTTAGCTGATGACCATTTTAAAAATATACCATGCCAATGCAGGCACATCCCTTAGGTTCCTCCACTTTATACTTTGTCATAATGGGTGCAAAATTGTGAGCACGAGGGTTTAATTTTGTCATCGATGACCATGCCTACCTTATCCAGTTCGCTATTAATTTACTTTTTAAAAAACCATATGGTTTGGCATCTATTTTCGAATTTAAAAAGAAATTATTCAATAGAAAAATAAAATTTAACTAAAGAAATGCATTTTTCTGTTCCTTAATTGAAATCACTTGAGTTTTGGCATATATTTATTTTAATTTCAATAAGCTTTTATTAATAAAAAAATATTACTCCATCAAAATAACAAAAATACTTGTAATAATAAGAATTTCAACAAGAAAAATATAATTTTTTTTTGGAATTTAGATCATTGAATTTTTTATGTACATTTATTATAGATAAAATATTCAAAATAAATATCATCACATAATCAGATAAAAACATATTTCGAGAATTATTACAAAATATCGCTCGAGCATAATACTAGTTAGCTCTCAGGCTAACAAATTAAAAATGAAAATGTATGTTTCAAATAGAATTGTTGCTTTCCAAATTTTCTTAGTTAAAGAGGCATTAGTTCAGCTAAATAATTAATTGATCTGGAGAAGCTATGAATCGTAGGCCTGTTTGGGAACATTATTAAGGGTGTGTTTGTTATACTGAAAGTTTTTTGAAAAAAAATAATTTTTTTATATATATTTTTATATTATTTTAATATGTTGATGTTAAAAATAATTTTTAAAAAATAAAAAATATTATTTTAATATATTTTAAAATAAAAAATATTTTAAAAAACAATTCCTATCATAATTCTAAACAATTACTAAAAATAATAGAGGAACTGGTGGGCTTTCTTTAGTGAGATTTTGCAAATATTTTTTTTAAAATTAGATAAAAAGGAACAACGATCTTGTTAAATTCCATCGCTGAGTTCGCTATCAACATCTTCTGAATTATGAATGACGTATGAATCTAAAATAATAAATTGCAAAATGGATGATTGCACGGGGCAAACAGTTGAATGGTCGGGTAGATTGCCACGTGCTTCATTGGATAGCGTGCCACGTGGTGATTTGGAGATCTTGCCACGTGGGGCTTTCGGATAGCTTGCCACGCTGGCTTTTAAGTTGCATCTTTCCTCGAGAGGCTTGTGGTTATTTTGCACTATGGGCTGGTCCATTCGCTAACCAATCTATGTTTTTTATGGGCCTAAAACAATTAATCATGTACTTGCTTGTTTAAAGGCTTTTTTTATCCGGTTTAGGGGTTTATATCCAGTCCAATTATAACTTGATAAAATTTGTCTGTGAGCCTGGGATCCACAATTCTTTTCACGCTTAGAATAATTATGATTTATTTTAAAAAAATATAATCTTTTCGAATTCATAAGATTTTAAAAATATATTATTCTGATGGAAAGAATATCTTTTATAATTGAAAAAAATAATCTATCATTTTATTCAAACATTACTTAATCTGGGACGGAAGAAGTATTTGTTTATATGAAAATATTTATTCATTTCATTACCAAGACGACGTGTCAATATTTTAGTGCCACCTCGTTACATTACAATTACAATATTTGATTAGTAAGTGGTAGAATTTTTTACATTATCATCTAAGATTTTCACCCTTTTAAATACGGTAATAAAAATGTTTTTTCCTTAAAAACAAAACCCAAGGATATTTCCAAGCATGCTGAACCTAGACTATTTTCAATTTGGATCGGAATCGCAAAGATAAAACCTTCTAAAAGATTGAACTTGTGTTACAACTTTTTTTTAAATAGAGATTGCTACAATTTCAACTGATTATTTATTGACAAATATTTGTTTTATTAACATAGGATGATTGCTTAGGAATTTAATTAGAAAGAAATTTAATTTCAGTTCTTTTCCTACACATAAGATGCACAAACTTAATCTCTCACTCTATATATATGCTAGCACACTTAAAAAAATCAAACCAATTAATTCGCACATATAATCGTAAATATAGTTCAAACGTCCCTCACATAAGCAATTGATAAAAAAGAAGGTAATAATAGACGATCGGATAAGAGTTGGAGTGGTGAGAGCCGTTGTTTACTCTGTAAACTTGTTTAGGTCAAAAGAAAGAAAACACAGGAGACTTCGACCAAAGAATCAACTGTCCTCAATCTGTCAACCTTTGAATTTTGACGGAGTTGACTGATCTGGGAGAATTGAGCTACACTCCTGTAACGATTGCTTGGACGGCTTCTATGCAGAGCACGTGTAACCACGTGCCGTCCCATCCTTTTGTGGTAAAGTGGTAAAATTCGAGAACTGGCAGAACCGAAAGAAGGAAGGACTGGAAGCGTTATCGCTAGCTTGCAAAAATAATTTCGCTTGCAATCACGTGACTGCAGCCCTGCAACGCAAGCACCCACGTGATATGATCCCCGGGATTTTGTCCAAGGTGGTAAACAAAGGGCACTGAGTCTCTGGCTACATAATTATATTTTGTGAGCGCCATTTTCAGTCACAAGTAAATAAATATTTTTCGATTTTAGAAGAAGAAATATAACAGACAGGAAGAGTCAACTGACACATATAACTTCAGAGCTCTATTAAAAAAAAAATATAAAGAAAAAAAAAAAAACCTGACAAATTGGTACCACCACATTGTAAAAAACCTGATTTTTCCTTTTTGGGTCTTCGGGCTGGCCTTGCATCCTTGCGAATTCCAAGGGACTGACTTGCAGAACAAGGTTACCTGAAATTACCAAACATGCACAAATTCCTAGCGGTGTTGAATGCGCTTCCACTGTCACAACAAAGAGAGAAAACCATCAAGAAATTAATCAGGAAAATCTAACCAAGAATCTAGACATGAATTTGAACTCTTGCAGCCACATGAAGAAAAAACATGTCACGCAAGGGGACTCATCTGCACAAGGTCTTACCCGCCCCACCGTCAAGCTTGATCAAATCTGCTTGGTTACCGAGGAAAACATTCTTTTCTTAAACAAAAAGGAGCCTTTATCGTTTGGTTTTCTACAGAGACGTCAGTTGATACGAACAAAACGTTGGAAAGAACTAGAAAAAGGTAGCCGAAGTTTCTTTCGTCAGGGGCTACAAACTTTGACCATAGAATTCACGTTCTTTGAAGTTGAAGACTGATTTTATGACTGGCCTTTGTGATCTTTCTACAATTGTCAACACGCAAGCATTGATTGTTGACTTCCCTAGCTCACTGGTGATGATATCAGCCGTCTAATTTGTTGACAAAAAGGTCCTGTCTTTGTGACCCACTCGAAAATCTAAAGATCCCCCAGGATTCGAATTAGAGCTGAGGGAAGATTTTAATGTGTAATGTTCGGGAGGAGGCCCTGTGGAAGTACATACAATGTTAGAGAAACGTGTAATCTGTATGTATTTTGCAGTCAATGGAAGGTGAACAATATTGTTCATGATGGTGGCTTGCATGTGGACTGTGGAGACTTTTTTCTTTAAGAAGATTGAGAATGGATCATGAGTGTACGTATGAAAAGTCAAGTTTCTTTTGAATTATTACCATTCAAAAAGGAAAGCTCGTGTACTGCCCACGAATCTTGTTAATTACGCGTTAATTGGTTCATTCGTTTGATTAAATAACGTTGGTGTGATTAGAAATATGGGCTGATATAATTCACCGAGTTCATTTGTTAACTCATCACCATAGGCATGATGAGAATTCTAGAAAGAATAGGAAAAAGAAGAAGAAACAAATGATCATGTTTCTAGCTGGTGGACAGTTGATGAGGTGTGTTCAAGATAAAAATTAACTGTTGGAGTGAACAGAAAGTCGTGTGTATGATAAATAAAAAGTCGAGTGTACTACGTACGTGTTAAAACTCTATTTAAAATAAAAATTGTGTCTTTTTAGAAAAGAGTTATATTCTCTCATTAGTACTTCTTTGATTTTAAATAAAATCATCCGGAGAGAATTCTAAAATGGAAGAGAGAGAGAGGAACCTATAGTTTTTTCTGAAACTCTTCCATTAATTATTGCTCTCAAGAGTACAAGTTTTTTTCTTACATGAAGAGTAATGTATAAAATATTTTAGATTGTTGTTTATTTTTATTTGTGTTCCTTAGAATAAAAAATCGAGTAAGCTTGAGAAATAACATTACAATGATATTATTAGCACCGGGAATAGAAACCGGATTATTACAGCAAGATTAAAAAAACATTAAATTTTCATTTGAAAATTAAAAGAAAAAACTAAAAACGACCAACAAATCATCGTCACCTTAGACGCATTGTGTTGTGGATTTTAACATTCTTTGATTTTTTTTATAGGATTTAATTTTTATTTTTTTGATTTTTTTTAATCCATAATATTTTTGAAATTAATATTTTTTTTTAGATTCATCCTCCAACATTAAATTAGTTGAGAATTAAGCTTCTTGATTGAGTCCATCATTAAGATTTTATGGGCTATAAATTTAAAAAATTAACCCTAGTTTTGGAGATTTTCCCGGGTTTACTTGTTTTTTTTTTTTAAGTTTATGTTTTTCAATTTCATCTTTTAACATTTATTTAATTAAATATTGAATTCTATTTTTTTTTTTTTTGCTTTCAATTGGATTTTCACTAATTTTAAAAATGATTTAGATTATTTAGCCCTTCAACATTTTTTTTATGATTAAACTTCATGGTTTTATTCAATTTATTTTTTATGGGGTTACCTAGGTATCACAACGAATTCACATATTTTATACATGATGACTCGGGGGTTCAGTTCATTTTTTTTTCTTTACCTTTTTTGGATTATTTTTTTCTTCTTCAATTATTTCCTTTAATATTTTAATTGACATAAATTGAGCTTTGGATTTTTTTATTTATTTTACTTCTACAGGGTTACCATATTCTCATTTAATTTTTTCTTCGTTATTAGATAAAATCCTTCTACATTTTATTTTTTAAAATTGATTTTTTTTATTTTAATTTTATCATTCAACATTTGATTGATTGAGAATTGGTTTTCATGTTTTTCCTTTTTTGTTTTCCTTTTTATATGGTTAGCGGATTAACCTGGTTTGACTCAAGTTTTTTTTTGTTACTTTTTTTTTCAATTTCACCCTTCAATAATATTGAGTTGTTTGATAATTAAATTTTATAATTTTATTTAATTTGGTTTAGAAAGGGTTATCTTGGTGTCACAACCAAGTCATGTATTCAGTGTGTTAACTCGAATGAGCTTGAGTCGAGCTTTTTTGACCTTTTTTTTGTTGTTAGTTTTTTATTTTATTTATTTAATATAGTTGTAATTTTTTATTTGCGCTATTAAATTATCCAAACTTATTAAACTCTAGTTAATAATTTGAGTTTTAGATTATTTTTTTTTGCTTTTTAAAAAATTCTTGCATTGTTTTAGCATATTTTTTTATATTATAAAAAAATTTAAATAAACTCATGGTATAACAGGGACTATCTATTTAGAATGTGGTTTAGAATGAAGCATAAGTTGAGATTGAGGTTAGGTTTAAGAAATTTATGCTCAAATTTCACCTACGGAAACTAGGTTTTTTTTTTTTTTAATAGACTTCATGTACCAACCCCGATCTCTATCACATCCATATACCCACTAGATAACTAATCTAGAACGAATCAATGGCGCAACTATACTCATTTCCTCGCCAACCTTTTACCACCAACATTATTTGCATCGCATCTTTGACAGTGACTTGTCACTTACAATTCACATGGCCTTTTTGTGTCATATCATATTATTTTTAATATGTGTTTTTTTTAATTTATTTTTGATATTGAAATAATTTAAATATAAAAAAATAATTTAAAATAAAAATAAATTAAATCTTAGCTAATTTTTACTTAGACTACACTCCCAAATAATAACTATTCATGTATTTACAATCGCGATACATGTATTTTTCTCTCTTACATGTTCTCAATCTCCTTAAAATAAAAAAAAACATGATTAATCATTTCATAGAACTCGCATTCACTGTCTTTGACCGGAAACAATTAAAAAAAATTCAGGTGTTGAAAAAATGAAATTAATTAAGGATATTTGTTTTTCTATTTGCATAAGAGGCTTAGTTGTGTTGGTAATATGTTCAAAGTGTTTTTATAAAGCTATGTTTTTATAAAAAAAATTATATTTGATTCTAATCTCTAATATTTTTATATTAAAATCATCTAAAAATATATAAATAGAATGTTTTCAACCTCAAAATATGTTTCAAATATAATATCTGTTTAATGTGATAAAAATTATTTTTTAAAAAAAATATATTAAAATAATATATATTACTTTTTAAAATTTTTATTTAATATCAACACATCAAAAATAATTAAAGAAAAAATAATTATAATTTAAAATAATGTTTTTTTAAAAAAACACAGTTCAATTATAATGCTCTATTAATATGAGACTATGAGACGAAGTGTAAGGTTCAACTCTTATTTACTATTTTTAATTCTCATCTATATTTTGTAAGGTTCAACTCTTACGGATTTTAGATAAAATCCTAGGATCTTACTAACGATTTTGTTTTTCTTCGGAACAATATGAAATAAAAGATAATTAAATAACAAGACTTGAGTAAAAAAATAAAAATAAAATTACTGGTACATTTCGAGAGGTGAAAGCCTGAAAGGTCTTGGTCGCTTGGCCATCCTGAACAGATTCAGATGTGGTGTGGTATTTATATTCATTTTCAACTGCAATTTCAAGTATGGCCAGGAATAGTGTTTGTTAGGCCCCCCCACCAGATCACTTGGACGGTGGATAGCTGCCCATTCTTTACAGCCTCCACTCTCATCTTTTATTATTTACATTAGATTTATTAGTTAATTTGCTCACAAGACATAATGGTTACTAAGAACTAATGGTACAATAATCGAGACACTCTCTCCCGTGGGAACAAGAGAGAAATTCACCAACTACGTACTCTTAGCTCAGACTTTCTGTTTTAAAATAAAAAAATATAATAATTTCAGGCACAATTTCATTGATTTTCAAGGCTTTCATGTCCCCATGTAACACCTTCCCTCATTTATACCACTTATGCCACCTTGATTTTCTCTTCCATGTCCCTCTTCTCCATGTTCTTCCATCTTTCCTGAGACCTCACGTATTGATGTCCCTTTTCAAATCTTTCTTTATCACCTCGAATTTCTTTGGGTTTCAAGTTCATGAATTAAGTTTGGTTCGACCTTGTTCATTACGATTACTAATTTGAATGTTGCTGTGTATCATATTCAAGATCTAAACGAGCCAGTTGGTTTGCCATCTCTGCTCAGCGCATCCATTTCATGGATCTTGTAAGCAAAAGCTATGGCTCTCAATCTCTTCCACCAATGACAAGTCCTGGTGGCTCATCAATTTTTGGACCTCGAACTCATTCTTCAGATACAAGCTTCCCAATTATAGCCATTGCCATAATAGGAATTTTGGCCACGGCTTTCTTGCTAGTAAGCTATTACATCTTTGTCATCAAATGCTGTCTGAATTGGCACCGTATCGATCTTCTAAGGCGGTTCTCCCTATCAAGAAATGGAAATCACGAAGACCCTTTGATGGCCTACTCTCCTGCTGCAATAGTGTCGCGTGGACTTGACGAGTCAGTGATAAGGTCAATCCCAGTATTCAAGTTCAAGAAAGAAGGGAACAGTTTTAGTAACCTTGGCGAAAGAAGCTCCTGTGAGTGTGCAGTTTGCTTGAACGAGTTTCAAGAAACCGAGAAGCTAAGAAATTTACCAAATTGTAACCATGTTTTTCATATTGATTGCATTGATGTTTGGCTTCAAAGCAATGCTAATTGCCCACTCTGTAGAACAAGCATTTCGAGCACCACAAGATTCCCAATCGATTATGTTATTGCTCCAAGCTCTTCACCCCAAGATCCAAATCCTTACAGTGGAAGTCTCATGGGCGGAGATGAAGATTACGTTGTCATCGAGTTAAGTAATCACAGCTCCACAGATCAAACATTGCTTGCAGCACATGAAAGATTGAATTCAGGAGAGTTATCAGCACGTTCAGTTAGTCCTTCGCCGAAGACGATACAGCAGAGAGTCGGTCATAAGAAATCAAGGAAGTTTAATAAGGTTACAAGCATGGGAGATGAGTGCATTGATACTAGAGGAAAAGATGATCAATTCGGATTGATTCAACCCATCAGAAGGTCTTTTTCAATGGACTCGTCAGCAGATTGGCAGCTTTATTTATCTATTCAAGAGATAGTGCAGCAGAGCAGGCAAGTAACCGAGGGCAGTCCGGTTGAAGGTTGTAGTGGTAGAGCCAGAAGAACTTTCTTTTCTTTTGGTCACGGTAGAGGATCCAGAAGCAATACAGTCTTACCTGTTTACTTGGAGTCGTAAAGTCAAAGTATTTTAGATTGATTTTTTCCTTGTAGTTTTTGGTTTTTCATTTTAAAGATATAGGGATTTTAATTACATGTGTTAAAAGGCATAGGATTTGTGACGTAAAAAAGTATTCAATTGAAATATCAAATTCTAATTTTATTTGATTTTAGTGCCAGTGCCTTTGCCCAGTGTTTTTTGAAGGGCTCGAATAACAGCCATGACTAATAAGCATCATTGCTTAAACTACCTCTTTTTTTATGCTCGTATTATGCTCTGTCTTTCCTTTTCAAGCTTGAATATCAAGCTATTAAGTTTATTACCGTACTAAACAAGCTATAAATATAGGACCGGAAGTGACATTATAGTATCCGAGAACGACAATGGTAAAGCATGGGTTGTCTCAAGTAGAGGGAGAGCTCTTTACAAATATTTAAAAGAATAAAAAAAGCTACAAAAGTGAGGGAGAGGTGGGAGGTCCCCTTGCATTGAATTAGGAGTTAGCTAGGGAGGGTCCTCTTCGATCGAGAGAATCACAGAGGGCATCGATCATATTAGTTTTGGTGGATGGAAAAGCTTACAAAAGAACAAGAAAAGTAAACAAGAAGGATTATAGAATTGCAAATCAAGGTCCCCTTCCATTGATTTAGGAGGTAGAGAAGAGTCCTTTTCGATTGAGATAATGATGACAATAGCCACCAACTTCTCGAGTCATTAATATCTCGAATATTGGTGCAGGGGGGAAGCTATGCTGTTTGGTCATTGTTCTTGTTGCTCCTCAACAACACCTACTTCCAACCTGTAGGAATCATCTGTTTATGCGCATGTCTCCAATAATGTTAAGCAAATGTAGAGGTGAATTTATATATATATATATATATATATATATATATATATATATATATAAAATGTCGAGAGGTTGGTCGAATGAATATTTTGAATGCTCAAGCTTAAGGACACTAGCCTTCACCATGAACTCGCCATCTCCATTTCTTGTTTTTTGAATGCATATCCTAATTTTATCATATTCTTCCCAAATCATTTCTCCGAACTTACCATGTAGAATAATGCCTCCTGCTAATGTATTTGATAATTTCTCGGAAGTAACAGAGAATCTTTCTGCACGATTTGCATTAGTTTTCTCGAATTCAAACAGCTGGATTTTGAAGTTAGTTTTCTCGATGCTCTTCATTTCAAGATAAGAGACAACAATTTGATGCATTGTTTGAATAGGCTTAGGCTTTCGTTACAGGGAAAACTGTCATAATGCTGGGTTATTTCAGCCTAAGTATTCATCATACCAGCTAGGGTTGGCCAGATCGTTGAACATAAAGATATGCAGGAAAGTCATGTGGATTGTGAGAGCTTCCACTAGTCCATCCCCAAGTGACAAAGAAGTTGCAGCAACTTCAAGGTATCAGAAACATGATCCATGTCTCGCTAGTTGAAGAAATGTGCATTATATTCTAAAGCCAGGGTCATAGATTGGTCCCTGATTTCTCTGACAGTCTAACTACAAAACCCACATCTTCATTTCTTGTTTTTCTCTGGTTTTATTCTCAGCAGACACAATCACTGACTTGATAAATATTACAATAACATTGGTTCTCTTCTATCTGATGATATTATGGCCTTCGATTTTCCTGAGCCATGTGCTTCTATGTATGGGCAGAGATAGCATATCTTTGACACTCTTGAGGCACCCGTGGGATGTTGCGAAATCTAATGAATATGAAATTGCCATTGCAGTTTTATGGTAATTACTATATTATTAACCCGCGTCATGGATCAAATTAGAATTTTTATAACATATAAAAAAATATCCAAGCATTGTTAACGTATTTAATTTCTAGTAAAAAAAATATAATTAAATTGATTTCATATGACCTAAAAAAAAAAAAAAAAAAAAAACAAAAAATAGCTTGAGTCAATTGTTTAGCCTACTAAATCTACGATCCGGGTTATGAAATTAAAATAACTTTATAAAAAAATTAATAAAGCTTAATTTCTAATTAATTGTTGAATGATGAAATAAAAAATACTTAATTAAAAAAAAAACTAAAATTAGTTGAGTTAACTCATTAAATTTAAGCTAAGACCGTGATATAAAATAAATTGATTAAAAAAAATTAAATTAAATTCTAAAACTTAATTTCTAATAAATCATGTGTTAGATAACAAAATTAAATATTAAAAATAATAAAACAATGATCTCAAGGAGGGGAGAGGTGATTTCCCCTCCTCGTTGTTTATATTTTCAAACTATCTTTTATACATCAAAATTAGGTTTTGCATTTTCCACTCGGTCTGAAGAAAAGATAAGAAATTTATTAGAATTTTACTTCTCAACCTGATGTTATGGTTATACTTTAATGGTTGAATATTTGACCAGAATCCCATTTCCCTTTCTGCTTTCACTTGCAGACTCGGCGGGGAGGAGGGGAAATGTCCATGAGAACAAAACCCAGCCCACCTGGACAGAGAGCCCAGAGTCTGGCTCAATTCTACGAATTAAAATTTATTCGGGCCACTTTCAATACATGGATTGACCTCCACGAATAGATTTAGAGCCCAACCCGTTAATAAAGAAGGGCCCAAGTTCATAAATTATTTGTTTTATATATATCTAATCTCAAAATAAATAAAACAAATTAATTAGACCCTCATATTTCAGAAATTATAAATTAGTCTTTATTTACTTTTATTTCACCAACATTTATATTATATAAGATATCCTAATTTTTATTGCCTTTTATCTAAACTTTAACAATAACAAAAAAAATTTAATGGAGGTGATTATTTTTTAAAATAATTTTTATTTAAAAATATATTTAAATAATTTTATTTTATTATATTTTTAATATTAATATATTAAAAAAAATATTTGGGGAACAGGTGGCAGCCGCTTTCCACACATGCACAAAAGAGACCACCATCCTCCCATGTCACGATAAATACACATATTTTAGTATGCTAGCAAGATAAAGACGAGATAAAAAAAATTTACATGATAATAAAGGAAGGTGTAGGATTGATGATTTTGATACCTCTTCACTCCGTCTTTATAATTCGAGACCAAAACTATCTTAGGATTGAAATTAAATGAATTAAGAAATTTAAGTGATAATTATCATTATAGGTCACATTTTTCGTGAATTAAAGAGTAATGTAGCATGATTTTCTATATAACTTATCAAAATATCGAAATTAATTTATAATTTGCTTAAATCAAAAGGTTTAATTAATTTATGTATTTAAACTACAAGGACTAAGTTGCAACTCAGAAATTCTAAGAGTGCCACCTCTCACCATCCTATCCATTTCCGAAGGCTTAAGCCTGAGCTTATTGCCTGCATCTCAATCTGCAGGGCACATCGATCCCGGAGAGAGGACTGCGAAGAAAACTCCCACCATGAAGATACTGGTAGCAATAAAGAGAGTCGTTGATTACGCCGTGAAGATCAGAGTCAAATCAGACAAGGTTAGAAAACAAAACCACCATGGCAATCACTATCATTAACCAGCAGTAAATTTAATTTAAGATAACTCAAAAACAAATTCCTTTTAATTTTGGAAATAGAGTGGAGTTGAGACCCAAAATGTGAAGATGTCGATGAACCCATTTTGCGAGATAGCTTTAGAGGAGGCGCTTCGAATCAAGCAGTCTGGATTGGCATCCGAGGTTGTCGCTATAAGTATGGGCCCAACCCAGTGCGTTGATACGCTGCGGACAGGTCTTGCTATGGGGGCTGATAGAGGGATTCATGTGGAGTCCACAGCTGCTTTGTTTCCTCTTACCGTGGCTAAGCTTTTGAAGGCTCTAGTGGAGGTCGAGAAGCCTGGACTCATTATTTTGGGCAAACAGGTTGCTTCTTTTATCCGGGTTTTGAAATATTCTGATGGATTTTTCTGTTTTCTGGGCTCTTTTTTGTTTTTCTTTTAACTAAGATTTTGTGTAGGCTATTGATGATGATTGCAACCAAACCGGTCAAATGGTGGCAGGGTTGCTACGTTGGCCTCAGGGAACATTTGCTTCAAAGGTTAGTTAAATTGATGTCATCACAATCCAATTAAGATCCCTTAATGTAAGTAATTCTGTTTTTTTTTTTTTTTAAGAACTAATAAGGTCCCATATGCAGTGTATATTGATGTTTCTAGTAATTGGACGTAGGAGGCAAGACTCTCAAAGCTCAAGAAACTTAGAATAGTGAATTTCTGCTAAGCGAGCTGGTTAGGATTAGAGTTTATGCTTTGGATGTAGGGGTTACATGCTTACCTGTTAACAAAAAGTTTCCAGAATAGCGTGGTTCAGTATCTCTAAATATGATTAGTTGAGAGGAATTCCTTTCAGAGGTTTACATTTACATAGGTTTAACACAGGATGCATCTGTGATACAATATAGGCATATGAATGAGTAGAATAAGTTCAATAACAAGAGTCAAGCATGTGTCTCTTATTTTGAGTGATACAAGACGTTTAAGCAAATAGTGAAAGAATCAGCTAGGCATGTTATTCTTCAGAGGAAATGCTTACGAGGAGGAAATGGTTGAGAAGGCATCACTCTAATAGCTGAGATAAGATTTTGAAGCATCTCATGTGACTTTATTCGTTGGCACTGCAAATAGTGAAACAGTAAGTGAGGCATATCATAGTTCAGAGGCAATGCTTATGAGGAGAAAATGGTTGAGAAGGCACTGAGCTATAGAGTTAAGACAAGATTTTGAAGCATACCTCTTTGACTTTATTAATTGGTATTGAGATTCGACAGTTAGTGTATTGATTGTTGAAACTTCTGACAACAGAAGTGTCATCTTAGATCTTATACAAAACCACTAACATGCAATCGGAGAAATTTGTGATGCTTAGTAAATTATGTTTATCACAATCCTCCTACATTCTAAGAAATTAAGGATTCTAAACTTTCTGCAAGCCATTAGCAAGGTAGTTTGCTTGCTTGAAATAATGTCTTTGACAAGGTTTTTGAAGCATTAGTTGTCTTAATCTAAAAACACTTCTCACTTTATTTGTCCATTTCTATGTAGGATGCATAAATGCACCAAAATCTAAATTACATGTTGCTAAATTAATTATGACTTTGGCTGTTGACTGCTATCTTTTTTCCATTCAGCTGTTAAATTTGTTTTCCTGTGAATTAAGATCACAGTTAAGAATTGTTGCTGTGTAATGTATACAGATGGCCTCAGCCTTTTAAGTTAGGATTCAAGTCCTTTAGTGTGCTTCATTTTACTGGTGGAACCCTCGTTCTGTTCTTTATCATTTTCATATTGTTCTACGCGAACTTGCGTGGATTTGAAGAGAAAAAAATCATTTGAATTTCTGTGCATTCAAGCAGCTTCTCGACATTTTTCTCCCTGTTCTCTTCACAAGGCTTCATATGTCTTGAGCCGCCTGCTGAGGCCTAGGTGGTAGAAGGGTGGGGTCGAATAGGTCATAAATATGGATTTTGTATTCCAAAGCTGAGGGGCTTACATATTTTGTTATCACTGCTCTTCGTTGGTTAATTTGTACAATCAATCTTCTGTACCTATTCTGGTACTCTCTCTCTCTATTCATTTTTCATGTGACTTACTGCTGTTATCTGGCAGGTCTTGCTCGACACGGAGAAACAGGTAGCTACTGTAGAAAGAGAAGTGGATGGTGGTCTTGAGACTTTATGCTTAGACCTACCTGCAGTGATTACGTGAGTTCATATTCATTCAATCGTTTTCACTTGTTTCACGTGATTTTGAGTTTGTATTTACTCATGAAGGTCTTGTCGAGATAGTTTAGTGGTTGCTGTAGCAGGGGGGAAATTGTCAAACTGATCAACTTACAACCCTAAAAAACTAATGATACTACTTCTTAGTTAAACTAACTACAAAAATACTAAATAATTCTCATAAACTACTACACAAGACTAAGAGGGCCAAAATTTTCACATCTTATATTTAGTAGCATCAAGCAGTTTGCTGCTCTTGAATTTGTCAGCTTTAACCCCTTTTTCGGCGTTAGAACTTGGTTTGTAACTTGAATGCTTGTCCGAGCTGATATTAATGATGCCACTTATCTTTGCAGAGCCCGCTAGAATCAATTTTTTGTGTCACAGTTGGGATTTATTTTTTATTTTTTGTGCATTGCGGTAATGGGCTGTGTGTTTTTATCTGAATGTCTTATCGGCGATGAGATGGTTTCGGATTCAACTCTTGTTTGTTCCTTTCATGCAGCACTGATTTGAGACTGAACCAACCAAGGTACGCGACACTGCCCAACATCATGAAAGCAAAATCAAAGGTCATCAAGAAGTACACTCCACAAGAATTGAACGTGGAGGTTAAATCCGATATAGAGGTTGTTGAAGTCACGGAACCTCCAAAGAGAAAAGCAGGGGTTCTTATTTCTTCTGTAGATGAGTTGATTGATAAGCTTCGAAACGAGGCTCATGTCATTTAACATTGTACACAAAAATTATAAATTTCTCTCACTTTAATAAATTCGAGCTCGGTGGGGCAACTGGTCTTCATTTCCTTTTGAAGAATTAATTCTGGCAGTCCTACAGGATGAGTTTCCATCCATGTATCGTTCTCTTGAGCATCATGGATGGTCGGATTGATTAGCTAAGCACGGCATTCTCACTACTAGCTAACCTTTTCTATTTTCAAGGAGTGGAAAATAAGTATTGCTAATCTGTAAATAATAGGGTAGGGGGGCATTAAAGGGATATGGTTGGAGAAAAATATGTGTATAGAAATGCTGTGGAATTTAAAAAAATATTAAATTGATAATTTTAAAATATTAATATAAAAAATATAATTTAATTTAATTAAAAAATATTTTTTAAAACTTTAAATGTGAATATAATAAAGTGTTTGGTATTACAGTTGTTATTTTTAAAAACTAATTTTTACTTCAAAATATATTAAATATTAAAACAAATAAATTTAATATTTTCTATACCAAATATATTTTTGAAGTACAAGTCTAAACCATAATGACGAACGACCATTAAAAAGGACGCGGCGGCGTGCAGACCCATTATGAGTGACGATAACTTCCACGCGGTACAAATCTACTGGACGTTCACTAACCATAAGTCCCTGGTCATCGAGATTCTTTAAATCCTAAGTCCTAACAGACTAATACTAATTTTTTTAAGAAGTCATAATTTCCCTCTCCTGCATTTTTTTTATCGTTAGACACAAAAATAAATAAAGAAAAAGGGGGATGGAAACAATAGATGAGATTGAGGGAGACGAAAGTTACTTGGATCTTCTGGGTATATTATTGGGCCCCGATAATTCTCTCACCAACAGGTATTTTTCATCCATATTTTTTCTTCATTTTTTTATTTTGTCAATTTCAAGTTTCTATGCAACGCTTTTTTTATCGCAAAATTTTATGAGGGTGCATTAGGGTTAGCATTTTTCTCTTAGGAAAAAAAAATAATAATTGGGGGTTTTATAATATGCATAAATCTGTTAGGATTTGCCAGTGCTGAAAAAAGTTAGTAATTTCTGCAGTTAAAGGTGTGAAATTGTATAGAAAGGAGATGTGTGATAGCTGCTGGATTCTGATGTTTTATTATGGTATTTGCAGCGGTCATGGTGGTGTTGTGGATAATGATTTTTTATCCAGTGTTCTTGTCACACAAGAAAGAGAATGTTCGCGGAAGAGGTATTGATTTGCTCGCGTGTTCTTAAATTTGAAGTTCCACTCATACTCGGAATTGAAATTGAATGCAATTCTTTTGAATAGGTCATGGAGCATCTTTTTGTTGTTTTTGCTGATTTATGTATAACATATTCATCTTGAATAAAGTTATACAAATGTGTGCTACTTCTAATGCGTGTCTTAGAGGAATTATTTCAGCTAGAGAAGTTTGGCTGATGAAATGAACACCGCACATTTTGGCATTTCTTTCTTCTTTTGGGGCTGCTGAATTGATTAGGTTGAAACTCAATTTTGTTGAGGGGAGTACCTTAAACTATCTCAACAATAGGATTAGTCTGCACTCATGTCTTTGAAAATGAACACCGCTCACTTGACATTTCTGTTTTCTTTCGGGACTACTGAATTGACTAGCTTGAAACTCAATTACATTGAGGGAGTACCTTAAACTATCTCGACAATAAGAATAACCTGCTCTCTTGTCTTTGATGATCCCCTTTTTTAAAATTTTGATATGCTTTCTAACTTATTTATCCACTGCAAAAATCTCTAAAAAATTGGCTTCTAACTGAATAAGACATTGAGAAATGGAAGTAATAAAATTCTTGGAAATTTTGTCACTTGTTTACTTGTGCTTGTATCAATCTGTGGTTGCTCAAAATTCTTCTTCTTAACCTTGTGGAGCCTGTAGTTCTAGTGGTTTAAGTACAATCATCTAGCTGTATTACTTATTTTCCTCCTTGTGATATTCTTGTTTTTGTCTAAAGCACTATAATATTAGTCAATGTAGATATGTTACTTCATTTCCCACAGCACTTTTGTTTGTTGATCTAAAATGTTGCGATAATAAAATCCTGAAGGTATATGACACTGTGCTTTAGGATTGGGTGTTCTTAATTTAACCAACAGACTAGTACATGTGTCTTCTATTTTCTTGTTTGGTATTTTTCTACTTTTGTAGGAACGAGATGTTCTTTTCATGTTATCCTGTTTCTGCCAATGATTTATAGGGGACGCAGTGATTCATGTAGCAGAGCAGGGACCAAAGCTTGCCGCGAGAAGTTGCGCAGGGATAGATTGAATGACAGGCATGCATCTTGTTCAATCAGATATATGTTTATGCCGTGAATTTATTTGGTTCTGAATATATCAGTTTAAGCCACTACATTAGAAAATGCAACTCACATCCGAAAGAGCATACTATTGAAATGTTTTCAATTTGATGAATTGGATACTACTGATGTACTGCTGTTGTCAGAGCTTTCACAACAAATTTTCTCCTTTTTGTAGAATGGAGATAACAGTAAGTAATATTTTGAAGAACAGATTTTCCTCATGATTGCAGGTTTCAAGATTTGAGCTCTATTTTGGAACCTGGAAGACAAGCCAAAACTGACAAACCAGCCATCCTAGATGATGCTATTAGAGTTTTGAACCAGCTTAAAGCTGAGGCTCAGGAGCTCAAAGAAACTAATGAAAAGCTTCTAGAAGAAATCAAAAGTCTGAAGGTAGTCACTTTCAACACACATTTAACTACAACAACTATTATTCCTTCTGCAGTTTCTGCATTGAATGGGAGTATGATCCCTTTATTTGAATATAATACGATAGTTCAGAAACCTGAAGAATCTGACACTATTGGATTATCTATTCCTAGTATTGTTTGCAGAATTTTCTTTTGATTCTTTTAAGTCTTAGTAATTGAAATGTATTTATTTCCAAATTCCATATTCTCTGGGAGTGGCAGCCCTATGAGTAGGTTAGTTATATCATGATCTACTGAGGATTATGAAATATTGGCAGAATTCAGTTAGTACTATATTTTCTTCTTATTAGAAGCTGCTAATGTTTTATGTAGTTTCTCCTTTTAAATTGCTGGCTTTGCATTGTAAACTCTGAAGGGGCAGTCGGCTGAAATGTCTCTTTCTCTTCATCACCTGCTGAAAGTAGTCCATTGGAAACTGGAGTCTAGTCATTCTGCTATGAAATTTCCTTTATGGTGCACAATCTAGCTGCTTCTTTTTGTAATAATAAAGGAAATGGTTGCCAAAAGAGGCACACGCTAGATATAGCTGCTAATTCTTATTACCTTGTCTGTATATTCTTGGTTTTTAAGTTGAATTTATATTTAAGGTGAATGATGCATTTGAATCTTCTTCGCTTCACACCTGAAATTTATTCCTATAGATCTTCTGAGAATGGCTTTATAATTTTCCCCTGCAACAGGCTGAAAAGACTGAACTCCGTGAAGAGAAACTGACGCTCAAGGCAGATAAAGAAAAGATGGAGCAACAATCGAGAGCTGTGGCTGTTCCACCTCCTAGGTTCGTGCCAACCTATCCAGCAGCCTATCATGCGGCAGCAAACAAGATGCCAGTCTATCCCAGTTATGGTCTGATGCCAATGTGGCGATATTTACCTCCAGCTGCTTGTGATACATCACGTGATCATGAGCTCAGGCCACCTGCTGCATAATTCTTTTTGGCTCTTCAATATCCTGATAACTTTCAGATGCTATATGCTAGAATTTTCTTAACATGTTGTCGCACATGTAAATATAACTTGCTATGCATTATACCTTATTTTGATAATTCAAATTATTGGCAAGTGTATTGCTGGAGATTGTTAGGAAGGTAGTTAGATTGCAAGTATTTTCTCGAGTAAATCATTTTATCTCCACCGTGTGATTTGTATGTAAGCATTTTGATTTTTCCAGGAGCTATTGATTATCTTACCTACGGTTTGCCGATCTTGGTAATGCTCCTGCCACAGAAGCTTGAGATATACTAAACAATTTATTTTTTGCACCGACCTTTCTATTAATGAACCGGTATTTAAGAGCTTCCTGCTGAGGAGCTCGTCTTTGCACACTGATTTATTTTATGGTTTGGAACTTTTGTAGACGAATTTGGGAATATTCTGTTGTCATGACCGCAAGCATAAGGAACTCAATGTGGTGTGATCTTGACCCTTTATACCCATTTTTATTCAAGTTGATTTTTTGTCCACTAAGGGGGAAATAAGATGCACATTTTAACATGGGAATATTATTCATATTACAATCAGATCCTCTGTTATATCTGAAGGAGAGGTCCATAATGAGTACATATACCGGAAATTCTCTCTTTTTTTATCAATCTCTTTTTTATCATTTTTATTCAAGTTGATTTTTTGTCCACTAAGGGGGAAATAAGATGCACATTTTAACATGGGAATATTATTCATATTACAATCAGATCCTCTGTTATATCTGAAGGAGAGGTCCATAATGAGTACATATACCGGAAATTCTCTCTTTTTTTATCAATTCACATTTCATTTAAATACAAGGAAACATTTATAAGATTTTTGCCCAGCATGTTCTTACACTTGAGCATCTCTCTTTATGCCACAACACTCTGGAATTTGAAAGGGGCTATGCATTACAATGCTCATTGTGTATGATAATCAATTTGGAGCTTAAGGTCCGCCTGCTGATAATTTACTTTCAGTTGAAGTAACTACCTGTATCGTAAGTTCCTTGTGCTCATCGAAAGCCAACCGGGATTGTTCTTCTTTGCTGTGAACTTGTTGATCTTCTTCTTTGCCCCACAATAGCAAATACAAGCCAATGATGACAATAACAGCGCCCAGTATGCTGTACAAGCCACATAAACATCTAGGTCATCTTTCCAGTCACTTAATATGATTCAATTCATTTAAATCTGCTTTCCTTTGCCCCCTTTTATTACTATATAAGACTTGAAACTTCATAACTGCGTGCTGGTTAGGTTTATGGGAAATAATATAATGCATTTCAGGAATTCGTCAGACATGACATGACACAAAAATAAATACCCCAAATGGATTATAGTATCAGTTTGAGTTTTATATGTAAAGGGATGTAACTTTCAAGTTAATTACCTGCCCAAGTAAAGTTTTTCACCTAGAACAAAGTACGCCAGAATTGCCACTAAGATTGTAGAGAGGGGATTGAACATGGTCACAAAGACTGGTCCTTTTTCTTCCGTGCACCACAGTTGAAAGAAGATTATTAAACCAGAGACCACTATTCCCTGCCGTATATGATCCACAATAAGAATACTGTCAGGAATACTCTAACATAAGCACGTAACTATTGTTGACCAACTCTGATGCACATGGCACTTACACCATAGACAATTGACCAGAAGTCGATATCAAATCCGATTGTCCAAGCAGCTCTCTTATGTTGTACAATCGCTGTGAAGACGGCTGATTGAGCAGCCCCCACAAAGCTCATCCATGTAGTCAGTGAAAGTTGCGCAGGATACCTTTTCAAAGTAAAAGCCTGCGTTTTTAAGAAAAATTAGCTACTCATTCAGGATAAAACACCCCATATTCGTCAATACGAAATTATATGTTTCTTTTCTGACTTATAATTACTTAGTGAACTGCAGTTTGAGTTTGCGTCAGACCTGCATAATATACCAAATGGACCATGTTATGCAGCTTGCAACAGTAAGAATTGAACCCTTTAACCAGCTCTCATGGTTATTTCCAGTCGATCCTTGAATATGGATTAGAGGATGCCATAGTTGTTTCATGATAGGACCTCTATATAATGTCATAGTCGTTACACCAGCTAAGGAAACCAGAGTCCCAAGAACTTTTGCTATCCCGCGAGGATTTCGAAGATCAAGAACCTCCAACCTGCTTAAAGTTCACTAATATTTAGAATAACTCACTATATATAGTACTAGCTGGATTTCTTAGGAAGAGTAACTGTTCAGGTACTTTCAGCTTTCTAAATTATAATTATTACTGCTACTTACCTGAGTACAACTGCAATTACGAATGTCAAAGAAGCGATGGTGTTGACCATTGACGCAACGAAAGTTGGAGAGGTGTATCTCATACTTACAAAATACATGTTCAGAGTTAAACCCACCCTGCAATCATCAAAAGTCACTTTGCTCAAGTTTCTATAATTCTTCTTCTTTGTTTTAATATTTTTTTTTTAACTTCCTTCATTTGCTATACAGATGCTTATATAAGTCTTACATGTATGTCTGTTCTTACCCCAGGAGAGAGAGAATGAATATCTCTACGAAAAGAGCTATCGTCAACTTCGGCCTTTGTTTTCTGCAGGAGAGACATTTAGTATTTATGCACGCGAAACGTTCATACAAGTCAATCACAACTATCAACATTTAAATTAAGTACCTTTCAAGGAAATAGGCAAAAGGAAACATCACCACACCGGATACAATGTGTCGGTAAGTTATGTACACATTAGGATTCATTCCATGGTTGAAGGAAGCTTCAGTGATAAAGTATAGGAAAGTATAGCCAATCTGTGCAAGAACCATCAGAATATGTGGCTTGAACCTTGTACAGAAGCCCCCATTATTGCTTGCAGTCGATGCCATTGGCTTTCTTTCCGAGCCTTCTTCTTCTTCTTCTTCGCAAGCTGAAGTCTGAAAGAACACATTACACGTAGATATAGAAGATAATGGGAGTGTTTGTTTTAATTTGATTCTTGTCGCATGTTGCTGTTAGTATCATGTTCTTGATTAAATGCTCTCTGGTGTGCTGGTGATTCCCTGATTTCATGTTTTCGATTTGGAAGATAAAGAAGGAATATTCTCTTGCATGGTTGCTCATTTCAGCAATCAGTACGCGGAACTCATCGATTTGTGTCATGTACTTTGGTTGGTTAAATGTCATTTCAGTTGCTTATTGAAATTAATAAAACATCCTGAGGAGTCTTCTGTTAGCTTTTGTAATGGTAATTAACCTAATCGCAGAGAACATTTTTTAAGTCCTTTACAGAATTTATGCTTTTCCTTCCCCTTTCTTTTTCGTTTTCTTCTTTATGTATAGCATATTGCATTGATCCTGATATACAATACATTTACAGTAACTTTATTTTGTCAGCAAACAAAATTATATAGCAAGACAAATATTATAAACTTCATGTTGATTAACACTTAAAATTAAACCTCCCTTTTTATTTTCTATATGAACTGGACTTGTTAATCAATAAACTAATCTTATAGCAAGACACTTTGCATCCAAACTTTACAACCCGAATAAATTAAACACAAAAAGCTTCGAATGATATTGGTTCTTACCTTTCTACGAGTGGTACAATAAAAAAATCGTCTCTGCCCATAGTAAGTAAAATCTTTATGAGAAGAGGATAAAAAGATGGAGCAATTCTTATTCCTTTCGCTCTTAAAATTAAGCATATTGGTCATCACTAGTCGGATATTCATACTACTTGGGAAATTATTCATGTTTTTATACCAAATTAGAAGGGTTGCGCCATAGAATGATTCTTGTGGGAAAAAAAGGACGTTGTGGAATGTTAGAACAAAGTGAAAGCTTTAATTTGGTTCTCGATAGCATTTGTAATATTCTTGTTTGCTTACGCCTTTTTTCTTTCTTCCCTACTATATGCCATCAACTAAAATTCTTCTTACGATTACCTGGTGCATAAATACCAACAAGCTCATTGATATTTACCTATATTCCATATTAGTTAGAAGTAGAGGATCTAAGCAATTTATAAATCCAATATACCACCACCTCTTAAGATACCTAATTGTCTACTTTTCTTAAGAGACGCATTTTCAAGACAAGATCCATATTCTTAGGGCTATGAGTACAAACGTAGAACAATAATCCGTGAAGGGCCAGTCATATAAAGGATTTGAGCTAACATCATAATTGGCATGTCTGTTAAAACATGGGTTAAGTGCTCTAGCAGCTTCAAAACCTATTTGACTATGGGGTTTTCATTGGTTAGGAGTCCAAGGCCTAGATGGCATATAAGTTCTAAGTATCATCTATAGAGGCTTATTTAAAAACAAAACTAACTTCTAGGCTTTAGACATGTACGTGTAACCATACTTTTTAACAAGTAGTCATATAATAGATTTGAAATAACAGTCACTTGTCACCATTTTTTTATGTTAAAATCTGGAGGATATAACACGAAAAGTGTAGCTTAATTGGTTAAATTTTAGTTTATTTTTTAAAAATTACCAATTCAAATTTTATAAATCTCAGAGTTATTAGAGACTTATACAATCGTTAATTTTAGAACTCGTGAAATTAGTTGAAATACGTTCAAATTAGTACAAATATCCATTTTGAATCTAAAAAACAAATCCAGAGGATATCAACAATTAACTCATATATTTACTCTTGAATGTCTCCATGGTCTCAGCTATAAATATTTTTATTTTTCCCGGGTCTCTTTGATAGATATTAGTCAATACCCTCGCAGTTGGGTTACATGAAAACAAAACCTTTAGTTATTAGAAGTGCAAATTTTTTATTTTAAATTTGTTTTTGTATTTTAAAAATCTTTTTTTTAATTAATATTTTTTTATATATTTTTAGATATTTTAATGTGATGATGTCAAAATAATTTTTAATAAATATTATTTTAATATATTTTTAAATAAAAAACATTTAAAACAATAATCTTTATCACTCTCTTAAACACTCTTTTATCCCGAGGATTTGGAGCTTAATGCTATTGGACCGGATTCATAAACACTATCGCATATTTGGCCTCGTATAGATATAAGCTAAAGAGGGTTTCGAAGCTTTCTCTGATGCGAATGATCTAGACTGGACTAGGATCGATTCCCTGCTGGCCTAATATTCCCCAAGGCACGCTACCATCAATTTGACCCCCAACACGTCAACAACCCCTTAATCGGACGGGATGCCCCCCTAGCCATGTAGCCCCCGAACGCATCCTCGGAGGCCATATTCTACGCCTCTCTCTCTCTCTCTCTCTCTCTACAATCAGTCATGACTCCTTCAGCTTCCTCTTCTTCTTCTTCTTTTTATATGCTTTCTTTAATATCAAAATCATTAGAATTCATCTTCTGTTTTTTTTTTTTTCAATTCGATTTAATTAGAATTTTCTTTTCTTTCTAACAAAAGAAAATACTGTCCAAATATCAATTTAATACTTAGGCTCCCTTGGAAAAAAGGTTCGAATCCAGCCATTAATTAACTGTACTTACAGTACACTATTGCAGGGTGTGAGGGTAGAGGATGATGCTCCTTGTAGACGTTCAACAGCTATAATCTTGGATGTAAAATCTACAAAAAACCAACAATAACATCAGAAAGACATCGTAAAAGTTGCAAAAACGGCGAAAAACTAGAAATTTGCATACCTTGAAAAGAATCAAGACTACTATTAGCTTGAATTGAGTTGAAAAGAGGAGTGAAAACTAGACAAGAAGCCTGTACATTTATATAGGAAAATAGTTGGTGCCAAAAGCAACAAGAAGCAAAGTGGTGGTGCTGGTTACTGTGTGAGTGTGTGTCATCCATGGATGGCCATCACGTGGCAAAAAAGCTGAAACTTGCTGTCGTCACTGTTTCTCAGATTTCAAGATACATTATGAATGTTTCCCGTTCATCATCTTTATCTACTGACAGTGACTACTGATATATTTCTCAGTAAGATTTGCTCTTGGTGAGGTATACATGTAACTGAAAACAGTTCCATCAATTCCGAAAAGTCGGAGAGCCTTTCTTCTTTCTTCTTCCAACGACAGCTCATCCCGGAGAAAGAGGGCCATCGAAACCGTGTGATGGTATAATATTGGAGAAGGCAAGCCACTGGCATGGTTTCTTGCTAGTCATGCACAATAAGCACGTGTCAACGTAACTAATTTGGAAAAAAAAAATCTTTTTTCATTCTTAGGTCGTGTTCGGTTATTTAAATAAATAAATGTTAATGGGTAATACAGACATAGTCACGGTGCTTGGTTTTTACATACTTATCAGACCATCTTTAAACTATAAATATTTACCGAATATATATTTTTAATAAAATAAAATAAAATTCTGGTATCATAAAATAAATATTACCCTTCAACTTTTTTTCTCTCTCACACTCTTAACGCTCTATTGCTTAATGTTTAATTACACCCTTAATGTTTAATCTTATCTTTTTATCTTTATTTTTTTGTTAAATCCCAAACAAAGACAATCCTGCAAAAGGGGTTGGGCATTCCTAAAATAGGGTGATTATTTTTTGTTTGATTTGATTTTTGTATAAAAAAAAGTAATAAACTAAAAAAATTTTTAAAAAATTAAAATCAATTCAAACCGACCGGTTTCAGTTTGGTTTAGTTTTTTAAGGACAAAAACCAATTTAGCTTGGTTTTGGGTCGTTTTTTTTTCTTGTTTTTTTTAGCTTGGGTTTGATTTTTTAAATTTTAGACTTATAAAATCAAAATCAAACCAAACCGGTCAGTTTTTTTAAAATTTTAATTGATTTAATTGATTTTTTTTTATGGTTCAACTTTTTTATTTTTAAATTTTTATTTTTAATTTAATTGATTTTTCAATTTTTTTTACTATCTAAACTTAGTTTAAAGCTGGGGGAAACTCGAAAAAAGATGAAAGGACAACTAAAAACAACTAGGCATTCTCAGGAAAAAGAGAAAAAAGAAAAGAATACATGAACGTGGGGTTCACGGAATCAATGGTCGCTATTATCCGATCAGTATCATCGGCAATTATGCTGCCGCAACTGTCCTTGTTGATGCCCCTCGTGACCACAAACTATTACTGCCGCCAACTTCTCTGCGTTACTATGCTGAAGGTTATGGCCCAAAGTCAGGAATGTCAAAGATCCTGGAGACTCATGTTTGGATATGCCCCCTCAATTGTCCTAGCTAGTTGCTAGCCGACATTGATTAGCTTTTTATATAAAAAAATATGATTGTGATTTGAAAAAACAAAAAAAAGTTTATAATTATGATTTTAATAAAAAAAAAATTAGAAAGATTTAAGCAAAACTATAAAGTGTATTATAACACTTTTAAAATTATAATTAAAACCACATAATTTTAACTCTATAACCTAACCGAACCTAAAAATCTATGAAGTGTATTATAATACTTTTAAAATTATAATTGAAACAAAACATAATTATAATATGACATATTCTTTCTCCTTATAATAACATGGCACGTTATGCCCCACGTGCTAGTTTTCATGATGAGTTTTCCCTCTAATGGATAGCAAAATCATACAGTTGCACATGTTTTCAATGCTTAAATCACCAAAATACAATGAGAACCATAGTCGCCCATTGCAAACTAGTTGCTGGAACGAGGCGCTTCGAATCTAACTTTACAGTAAAGATATATATTAAATTAATTTAAAAATATATATAAAAAATGATATTTTAAAAAAACACCGTGTTTTTTTTCTTATATCGTTAGTAAACTTGGACATAATTCTGAGCGATCGAGGAGCGGGCGGACAGATGAGGAAATTCAGTGAGTTGATTGACAATTAAGACGTTTCTCAAACTCACTGTCAATCCCTCTACAATTTCTTTTTGTGCTGGGCATGCAGGCGATTTCACTTGGTAAAGAAAATCAAAGTGAGTTTTGAAAATCATAACGATATTCTTCTTGTTTTCTTTTGTATTGACACGGTAAAGAAATCAAAATTTCTACGAGACAGGAAACAAATGCATTTTATCCGTGTTTATACACTACAGTCTAACCTGCAGCCAATAGCCAAAGCATAATTAGAGATGATACTGCAATAGTTATCCAGCTAAAAAATGCTAATGCAACTGACATTTGGTATTTTTGGCACTCCCCCACAAAACCACAACTCCCCAAGTCATGGAAGTAGAGCACTGTGATGCCTGCCGAAGCTGAGGCGGCCGCAAGAGACAATATTGCCGTCACCTGTATACAAAATTTCATAAATTTGCACTGTCAGATAACAATCACATGAGGACGGGACTGATCTAGAATTAGTGATATAAGCTTTCAAGAACAATAAAAATGTTATATAGAGGCTGACCCAGTCTCCAACGACAAACAGGCTGAGCAAGACTGTGTTGTGGAGGGCCTTCTTTTTCACCAAAGCATATGCATCCAATAGTGCTAGTCCAAAGCTCCAGATGACTTGCAAACCCATTGAAGCGATGAGGTAGCTGCATGAACAAGGAGAAAACACTGGTAATCGCCAACAAGTTAAGCCCCGTGCGTCAAGTGAATGATCCGTTTATCAAACCAAAAATACATAATATGTTGTTTAACCATTTTCCCCACAGAAGATGCTGTTATTACAGAGTTCTGGCTTACGGCTAATCATAACACAGATTGGCCTAAATATTGTTGGACAACTGGTAGGGCATAGAGACAAATTCATTGTGGGAACTTAAAAATAGCAGGTGATAAGTTTATATAAAGACAGCACCAGTACGAAGTAAACTAAGCACTACAGAAAATATGTTATTGAAATAACACAAGGCAAGTAAAACTCGAAAGCATTGCAAGAACAAAGGAACAGCAGAGAAGGAACGAGGGCTCTCAAGGTGTTTTATATAAGGTAAACTGAGAGGTGCCAATAGGAGTCAACTATAACATATGCAGTCGCAAACGAAGGCCTCTTCACAAAGAGCACCATCAATTCTCTGACTAAATTTCAACTCTGTAGAGTATGTATTTTAAGTCGGAGCACTGATCTGTCATTAAATTATTCATTTAAATTTCTGAAAATCATGGCTACTCACTGTTTGAATCAAAATCTTTTGCTCCAAGTCCAGAACAGTTCAATAAAAAATTATAACTCTTCACAATCCATTTTCAGTTTTTGCTGCATAAGTTCGATGTGATGCTTGCAACACCAAGCCAACAAGTCCAAAGAAGCATTCCCCTATGAAATGTAGCTTCCACTTTTTTCTTCAGAGTCTTATCATCATCATATCATTGTCAGGACCGTGTGAACCATTTAAGCTTACGTTCAAGAATGCAAAATGATGTAGCTTAGGCATGTTTCAAGAATTCAATAATTTCCAAAGGCAGTGATAGATGCAGCGAACTTTTTTGTAGGGAAATAAATCACCAGCATGGAATTTTCAAACTAAGTTTTGAGACTTTCAGCCAGAGCTTCAGTGCAGCATCCAATTCATTCATTTTGTTAACGGTAAACAGGAAAGGAGGTTTACTCTCCAGCAGAAGCCATTTATAACAAACAAGCAATGAATTCGATGCCAGTCTGATATTCAATTCATAACTATCAGAACAAACATCTTGCAGACAATTAGGAACAAAAGATCATCAAGAGAGCAACGTTGTAATAACGCCAAATTATAGATGCAAAGGCAATTAATTAAATCACAGAATCCTGGAGTTTTGCTACATGTGGAATGCATCAAGATCTTCTAATGCAATCATCTATTTTCTAGAAAAATCTCAAATGCGAAATGGTAAATTCCAATCCTAATTAATTAAAACCTACACGTAATGAAAACATATCAAATAGCAACTCAGAAATAAAGTCACGGAAAGAACGATCTGAATTGGGAAAGAGCGAATAATGATATAATACCAGAAAGCAGTGAAATCGAAGAAGCTTGTAGTGGTGGTCATGGCAGTAATGGAGCCAGCTGCAAAAACACACTGCGAAAGCCTCAAAGCAAGCCCAGTCAAAGTCCCCGGAGTCCCAGCAAAATCCCTCATTATTTTTTGGTTGCCCACCAATCTCAACAAATTTCTAACCTCTTGACGGGTAAACGGAAACACCCATCTCCTCAAACCATCAAGAAACCAAAGAAAGAAACGACCTTTAAAATTTTACAGAGGAGAGGATATCAAGAAAGAAAATGTAAAATATCTGATACCCAGAAACTGAAATTGAGTAAAGAATTAGGTGTGGGGGAGTAAAAAGGACGGTGAAAATACAGTGCAGGAAACGGATGGGGAACAAAAGGAGAGAGGGAAAGATCGCAGAGGACATGGAACAAAAGAGATTATTAAAATGGGAACAGGTATGGAAGAAAGGGCCTTGGAGGCTTGACATGTTATGATGATGATCATCACGGTCATAAAATGTTAATTACTAAAAAAACCGCTACTCAATTCCCATACCAAGTCAAACTTGATTTGCTTGCTTGCTTCAGCTACCAGCAGGATGATTGAACGCTTTTCTTTGTGAATTAACTACCAAAAAACTACCCTCCATTTTTAGGATCCCCGTCCATGTTGTCCATAATTATCAATATGTTATTTAACGTTTTCAATTCTACACTTTGCGCGAGTATGGAATTCTAATTAGTATTTTATATTTAAAATATTTTTTATTTAAAAATAATATTATTTTTATAAAAAAAAAACTTTTTTAAAAAAACACAACTCCAAACTCACACTTCATCCAAATTTGTTAAGAGTGTCCTTTTAAAACTCTCAATACAAAGATGAAAGATTACTTAGATTTATTTTTTAATAAAAAAAACAGTAAGAAAAAAACTTGCTCTAAGCTGAAAGTTTATGAAACATTGAATCTAAATTAAAGGTAGATTTCAAGAAAAATAGAAAATAAGAAAATCTGGATCCCATGTAAAAGTCAGAGTTACAAGAATTTTAAAAATTGATTCAATTTTTTTTACTATTAACTTTCTTTATTTCACTCTGTTTAGATTTTTAAATTTGACAAATTTTTCATAATATTTGTGTTTAACGGATTTGTGAATTGATTTAAATGAAGAGCGGATTGAAGTGCAGTGTTGAAAATGAATAAAGTAAAATTAAATTATTGCAAAAAAATAAAATTATCACCTAAGCTATCATCAAGGTTTAACTTTTTTTTTAATCATTAGAAGATAAAGATAACATATCTTGAATTACAAGAGAAGCAATAGACAGAGGGGCTCTTTCATAAATAGTCTCTCCTCTTTATTCCTGCAGCTTCTTCTTTTTTTCTTTTTCTTTTTTTTAATTACAGTCTTAAAGTTTATTTACAAGTTACAGTTATTTTTCAAAATATATTTTACTTGAAAATATATTAAAATAATATTTTTTTTATTTTTAAAAAATTATTTTTAATATCATCGTATAAAAATAATCTAAAAATATTAAAAAAATTAATTTAAAGTTAAAAAATTAAAAAAAAATTATTCAAAAATATTTTTAAAATATAAAAATAAACAAGGCATTAATAGTGATGTATTGTCACGAAGATTTTAGAGGGGTGATTAATTAGTGATAGTAATCCCTGTATTTTTAATTTTTTTATAGTAATGATTTTTTTGTGAAATAAGCTTTGTCAAACCTGTTAAATTTTACGTGCCTTTATTTTATTTTTTTTATATTTTTTTTTCTGCGTGGGTTTTGTAAAGCAGTTTTAATTATTACATGGAGTTGAGTTTGGTTTTGTTTAAAAGAGGAAGAAAAAATGAAAAGGTGTCTTCATTTGGTTTGGTAAAAACTCTGTTATCATGTAACTGGCAATTAATCATTCTTTTAGTTCCTTAGCTGGTCCTTAAGCATCCTTTTTAGTTGATCAGTTTGCATTTTCATAAACATTCCCCACGTCCATGTCAGTCAAGACATTCTGAATATGACAATTACTGAAAAAATACCAATCACCTCGATTTTCCACTCATGCCAGGCAAATGGTTCAACGTATCGACCAAGTGAAGGAAACATAGCAAACGGTTCTAATTGTTTGGCAACAACACAAACTTCCCACTACAATTTTCATGTTTGACAGAATAATTATGAAATTTGAACGATTTGTGTGAAAACCTGGTTAAATTCTTAAGGTGTGTGGAAAATGGTTGAAAAAAGATTTTAAAGAGTTTATAAAAAGAGTAATATTTACTTCATCTCAAAAGGAAACAATGCAAAAGGCACAAAGAAATGATGAATAAGCACTCATAATCATTTATCAATGTCTAGATAATAGCATTTTTTAGATGATGGCTAATGCAATCATTATCAGGTAAGCATGATAAGTTTTGCAACAATCAAACCAAGAAGCTGATAATGTAAAAAATGTACACCTACAAAAGTTACGATGTGACTTTGAAAAATTGTATATGTTTAAATTAGAGTGTATTTTAGATTACTTTGCTAAAGTATTGGCTATATACAATCAAATGAAGAGATATGGGGAGAAGATGGAAGAAACACGTGTGGTAGAAAAAATCCTACACTCATTGCAAAAGAAATTCCACTATGTGATTGTCGTAGTAGAGGAATCACATAATATGGATTTTTTTGACAATTTAAAGTCTCATGAGAAAACTACATGCCCATAAAAAAAGAGTCAACAAAATTCAAGAATACATAGGTGCACAAGCACTCTTCTCAAAATTCTTTATGAAATAGAAGCAAGATAACTCTGAATATATCCAATGAAGTGAAGGATGTGGACATTGTATAAGAAGAGACAGATTTGGAAGAGAAGGCTGAGACAACCTTAAAAGGTCAACCAGTTAACTAAATGAAGCAAATTTGGTCGATAGGTTCCACTAATAGTATCAATCCAAGACCTAGGTTTGACAAAACAAAAATTAAGTGTTATAATTCTCAAATAATAGGTCATTATGTCAAGGATTACGAGAATACAACCAAAAGAGTTGAAGAGAATGACAATCTAGCGGTGGAAGATGAGCAAAAAGCCATTTGTATTACTAGTTCATGATGAACAAAAAAAAACTAAAAAAAAATCATGTGGTATCTAGACAATGGAGCTATCAATTACATATGTGGAGACAAAGACAAATTTATGAAGCTTGATGAATCATTTAGAGGTAATGTCATATTTGAAGATTATTCAAAGATTCCCATCAAATGAAAAATGGCAGTTATTAATTTATTGGTGATGTTTATTATATCTCAAACTATAAAAAAAAAGTATATAGAGTTTAGAACAATTATTAGAGAAGTATTATGAAATTAAGATGAAATATCGTACGCTAACATTACTTAATTAATACTCATGAAACTATGATTATAGAGATGGATGTGCCTCAATGCTTAAAGGCATATGTGAAAGATGACACCTAGCTTTGACATATAAGACTTGTGCATATAAACTTTGATAGCTTAAAAATAATTACACAAAAAAAAAGATGTTGAAAGGTTTATCACTTATTGAACATCCAAATTGTGAATGATGTTTAATGGGCAAACAATCTTGCAAGGGCTTTCCAAAAGAGTCTATATCTAGAGCAAACGTTGCCCTACAAGAGATGCACATAGGCATATATGGTCCTATTCAATCATGCTCATTTGGTAAAATTTTGTATTTTTTACTTTTTATTGATGATTATAGTGGAAGAACATGAGTATGCCTTTAAAAAAAAAATCTATTGTATTTAGTTATCTTAAAATATTTAAAGCGTTACTTGAAAAAAAAAGTGATTATTCTATCAAATCACTTGGAATTGATAGAAGGTGAATTTTGTTCAAATGAGTTTTGTGAAGATCGTGATATAAAAAGACTCATAACAATACCTAGATCTCCACAACAAATGACATAGTGGAGAAAAAGAATAAAAAATCTTTAATATGGTAAGAAATATGTTCAAAATCAAGAAATACCAAGAAAATTTTAGGCTAAAGCAATAAATTATGTTTTTTACTTCTCATATAGATGTCTTATGAGAGGCTTTTATGACATGACCCATAAAAGGCAAACTCATTTATATAAATATTACTCTGAGCACATATTTATATTAGCTTAGGATAATTAAAGAGATTTAAAAGATAAATATATCTTTAATAGTTATCCCGACCTAATAAATCTGGACTTAGATTTATAATAGTCTAAACATATATTTATTTTAATTTAAGATAATTCAAAAAAATTTAAAAATAAATATATCTTCAATAGTTTTCCATACACTTAGAAAAACTAATGATTTCAAAATTAGTTCCAACATATTTTAAAGGTGTAAACATAAAAAAAAAGTTGGAAGGCCGAAGATCCGTAGATGAGGAATATCGCATGAGTGAAAAGCCATCTGAGTCGAGATCACAGCCTTCTAAATCATTTTTTTGTTTTTTGTTTTTTGCAGTGCTACCTGTATATTTGACAATTGTTTCATGTTTCAAGGCTAAACACTGGGTTTTGTTTTTTCTTGGGTTCAATCAAATCTTGGAAGTTTTTTTAACCAAGGATGAGTTTCAATCTCATCGACATGTCAACAACGTTAAAGAGAACATGAACACATTGAGTTAAGAAGAAGAGTTAGCTATCTTATGTAAGACATTGCTTGAAAAGAAATTTGTGATTGCAGCTTCATTATGACTCTTGTTCAGGGATTAACAAAAATGTGCAGAAGGTACCAAAAGAACTAGCTAGCGCGTACTGGTAGCTGCCTCTTGCATACGCAAGTGATGCCACCAGGTTCAATTCGTAGAGAAGGTTGAACCTCTACCACTGCCCCATCTGCAGCATAGAAAAAAAAAACCTGTTTTTTCATAAAAGGAAGTGATTTTCTTGGGAAAACTAGTATTGAGGAGAGCTACACACGAGGGCTTACATGAATAAATGAATATCGCCTTCAATCTAAAAACACAGACCAATGTAGTATGTTGTCCTCGAATACGCATTTATTTCAATGGATTTTTATGAATCTGATCTGCCACAAGGAGAAACAGATAATATGACATAGGTACAAAGCATTACCGAGGAATGTTGGGTTTCTTATCTGAAATTCGATACAGCTCGTGCTGATTACGAGAAACAGTATCGTCCATCATGAATCTTTGCTAAACATGCCCGACCAGACCTATGACATGAGAGATTACATACGAAGGAAGCCCAACTAAGCCTGCTAAAATCCAAGAAGACAGGCAATTGATGCAAATCAAAGGCACTTTAATGAGAATTTCGATGTCATTATCCTAACGCCTGCCCTATGAAAAGCTAGCAGACTTTAATACACAGTATCATAATGTTCAAAACCGGGGATGCATTATTCCAATCGACACCACAGATGCTTACAAAGAAAGAGTACGTGAATTGAGGGAGACGGTTTGTTTGCGTGGTTGATTCAATATTTAAAGCAACTACAGTAAGCTTTAACATTTAAAGCAACCATAGCAAATATTATATTTGATTATGTAAAAAATATAATTTAATTTTAATGGGTCCATGATAATTCATGTTTTGCATGTGATTTTGACGAGGCAACTCTGTTTTTTAAATTTCAGCATTTACATGCATAGTATAATTCAGTGCAATTCACTTGTACTGTTCACGTGAAGTGTGCAAGTGATTACACAGTTCACGTGAACAGTGCAAGTGAATTGCACTGTTTATACTATTCACATGAACAGTTTTTTTAGTATGTTTATTTTTTATACATTTTAAAAAAAAAATAGTTTAAAGTGAATTAAATTTACTTGTATTGTCATGTAAACAATATTTTTTTTTTTGAAAAACTAGTATAAAGTGAATTAAATTCACTCGCATTATAATATCAAATCAATTTTATTCCTAATAATATTTTATCTAATATGAATTGAGAAGTCCAAGAAATACAAGTATGCTCCAAGCTTTCGTATATTGTTGAAAGCTTTTGTATTATATCTCATTCTATTAATTTTATTTTTGATAATATTTTATTTAATTTTATTACACGTTTAAAAAAATGAGATATAATAAAATTAAACATTGGACTTTTCAAGATAGTACTATATCTAATTTTATTGACAGAATGAGATATAATACAAAAGCTTTCAGCATACTTGTATTCCTTGGACTTTTCCACACCTTATGTGAAATGGTAATTGAACATTCAACGAGAACCACAAGGAAAGCCAATATTCTAGTGATTTTGTGGCTACCCTCGCAGCTTGAGGTGTGGAAGGGCGGAATTCCCATCCAGTCCTTTTGAATCATAAAAGGAAATAAAGCCTTTCACAGTAGATAGGGGGGTTTTCTCCCGACAGTTGCCTTGATTGGACCATACATTCTTGTTGATGGATAGAGGAGAGGAGTGCAGAAGCAAGCCACAGATAGTCTAGGCCCAATGTGATCGGCCTACACCATGTGCTCTACACTTTGAACTTGTGAATAATAAGTGTGTTTTTAAAAATATTTTGTATTTAAAAACTAATATTATTTCACAACTAAATCTAAACTTTAATTCTACAAATTAATTTCCGTGTTTTTCTCGTAAGAGGGGAAAGAAAAGGTGAAACAAGGCTTTAAAAAAAAAAAAAAAGTGTCCGGGATTGCAATTCATTATAATGGTACGATCCACTCAGTCATACAGGGGTACGAAGAGAGAGACTTAAAAAACTCAAGTAAAGTGTAGGTTTTTTTAAAGTTTATTTATTTTTGTATTTTAAAAATATTTTAAAAAAATTTAAAAATATATTATTTTTTTATTAATTTTAAATTAATATATTTTTAATGTTTTCAATTTATTTTGATATGTTAATATTAAAAATAAAAAAATATCATTAATATATATTTTAACATAAAAAATTATTTAAAAAATAATTACAACAACATTATCAAACAAACTTTAAAGATATAATCTCTAAAATCATATCGTTTTAGATTTTAAGAATTTTTTGTTTTTTTATTTAAAATAAAAATATATATATTTTTGAATCTCAAACACAAGATGACACAACCCCGTCTTACGGTGAGATAAGTATATCTTAACGTGAAAGAAGTGTAAAAACATGTTCGCTCTTCAAATACGTTAAAATGTTGTGATTTGTTCGTTCACTTGTTTGAATGCAACATACTTTTGAGTTTTATTTTTAAAATTCAATATTTTTAATTCTTTAAACATCCAAATCTAAGTAATAATGGGATCCAAAATTTGTCAAGATGAACAAGTAATAGCAAAATATTTCATTTGATAAAATCATCAATAATAACCCAACCCTAATGGAGACGTGGGGGCCAAATGTCCAATAATTCAGGTATTAATTAATTTATAAGAAGAAGAAAAATATCAAAGATGTCGATGATCATATCATCCAATGGTTCAGGGGAGGTTAATATTTTCATGCTCCTTGTGTTGTGAGATCACCTCAATCAAATTACACGGGATCTATTTGCTTTACTTAGTTTTAATTTGTTTTACTTTTTATTCGAATATCTTTCATCAGATTGAACAATGTCAGGCCGTCATTCTACCCCGGAGACCGCCTTACTTTCTCGTTGTAACTCCACTTCCTTCGACGCTAAACCAGTAAAGCGTGCACCATTTCCAGCTAGCCTCCGTTCCCATCATTATCGGTTATGGTGATAATTTATAAACCCGTACACTAAAGAACCTATACACTCTTTTTCAAACAACTCCTTTCTTGATGTAAATCAATTCAAGGATTCAAAGCCTGTTTTTTGGATTTAAAAAATTTCTCCGCTAACATCTCTAGCCAAACATCTTATATGAATGGGCAAAAGTGGTGGTTTTGTGTTTTGGGTCTTTTTTTTTCCTGGGAAAAAGAAGAGAGGCTAGTTTTGTGCTAAAAAAATGAGTCTGTGCCAATTGACAAATTGGTCGTGTCGATAGCCTCTCCCTTAAAAGTTATTGTGATGGTTATAGATTTGGTGTCCTTCGTGCTGTGTTGCCAGCCACCAGATCATATTCTTTTTGTGTGAAAAACAAATAAATTTCTCTTGGTACGTAGCGCTAATGAAAACTCGTACTCGATGAGTTCAATATTTAATACATGGAGAAGTTCTATTGCATAAACGCTCAAAAATGGTTCCATCAGACGTCCTGATTTTGAGAGGACGGACTTCCGAGTAGCTGTTTTTCACGTGCAGGCCTAATCTACGATCAAAGCACCAACAAAAGAAACAACTGTCCCCAATCTCTCAAGCAACATCCTAGCTACGGTGACTTGAAAGATCCATTACCAAACTTACAGCTTGAAATGTTCCAGTCGAGGGTTCCCGTCGAGTCCTTTTGAGTAAGTGTACGAGACGTAATCTTTAATAGTCGTTTGCCGATATATTGGTGGGTTTGCTTCCGACAGCAGTTCCTTAATTGGTCCATACACTCTAGAAGAACTCTCTTGCTGCAAATGCGTTCTAAAAAAGCAGGCACTTGATATTCTTGGACCAGTGTTTTTTGCCACCACCCTATGATACACACTTTTGAACTTGCCGTTGGTAATTAGCTGCACAAATTAAGAGAGATCGATAAAACTAATCATATAGTCCTTAATTATTTAATTATAAACTTGTAGTAAATGGTTTTAAAGAAGTCTTGCCTGTGTCATATCTCCCAGGTTTACTGTCAGAGCTCCAGGAATAGGGGTAACATCAATCCATTGATCTTCATGGAGGACTTGAAGGCCACCCAATTGGTCTTGCAGAACAACCGTGAGGAAGGCACTATCTGTATGCTTGCTAAGGCCCAACGTCAAGTCTGGTTG
Source organism: Populus tremula (assembly GCA_964019445.1). NCBI lineage: Eukaryota > Viridiplantae > Streptophyta > Magnoliopsida > Malpighiales > Salicaceae > Populus > Populus tremula. The sequence continues at coordinate 11,187,547 of CAXHTJ010000018.1, read as the reverse complement.
CGGGCACGCCGGGTAGTAATGACCTATAAAATACAGTCCCTCTGCACAGCCCATATCTTTCAAGTGGCTAGGTTTTAGCCCCAGAGCTTCCGACAACAGTTCGAATATAATTAGCCCTAACGACATCACCTTGTTCGTGTAATCAATCATAACATCCCTGATGAGAAGTTGATCGATTAAGCATGTGTAATTCATAGTGCAACACGTTCTTTATGATTTCAATTAAACCCTGAAGCTTAAAGAGTACCAACGAGGTATAAAATGTAATTTGTTGAAAGGGAATTATCCTAATTAAGGATGAAATCTAATGATCAGATCAATATCATGCGTGAAAAATAATCTCTATCCCTGATGCTAATCAGGCCAATGTTTTCTTGTAATTAATTTGCCTCCATAATCAATTATCTTCAGCATACATATAGTTTGGTTAATTTCCACAAGAGTAAAATTTAGGAGTAACACCATACCTACAAACTGCTGGCAATTCCTCAGGACGGGGTGGATGAGGGGCTACGAGGCAATACAAAGAATCCCTCCAATTGGCTGCTGGTGCTTGATAGAAATCAAAGTTGGTGTTATAAGCTACCCTTCTCATTTCATCGCGTGTATAGAATTCTTTCTTCACCTCTGTGTCTTGTTCATGAAATCTACGCACGCCATTTATCATATCATCAAGAACACTGGATGAAATCCCATGATTGATAACCTGAAAGAAACCCCATTTCTTGCAAGCTTCTCTAAGTTCCTCAACAATCTTCCCACGAAGACTTGCATCTTCATGTATCCCATCGAAGTCTATTACTGGTACGGTAAAATTATGGTGGCCTGAACTTGACTTTTCATCTGTACTAGATTCATGGATAAAAATCTGGGGAATGTTTGCAACTCCAGAATCCACAAGGCCCTTTACGCCAGCTTTGGAATCATCGAAAGCCTTTAGCTCACTTCTCCGGTCGTAATCAGATTTCAACTCAGATTCAGTTTTGCCTGAACTGGTGCTCAGCATTTCTTGCCTTAACCTGCGAATGAAAGCTCTAAATTGTTAGGATACTGGTATGCAAATTTTAAAAAATAAAGAATAAAGAATATGATAAAATGAAAAATAAGATGCACAAAAATTTACATGGTGAAGATTTTTGGACCAGTTCCTATCAGTCCTTGATGAAGAGGAGCGTATAATGTGAATCGAAGCCCATTTCACAACCATCTTTCTTTTTTATATTGCAGCCCTGTATTGGTAATTAGGCCGGCCATTGCAGGTACGGCTTCATATCTAAGCTAATAAATACCCGTAAAAAATGTCTAATGGGCAATAAAAATATCTTAAAGCATGTAGGCCCAGACAAATACATATGGCTTCGGGTATGCGTGTCAACTTTATATCCTTTTAATACACTTTTTTTTTTTAAGAAAACATTTAACATGTAGGGATTTGATTGCACAAACTTTCTAATATAGAAACCAAATTAAAAAAAAAGGGTATCGGATGCGCGGGGCAATAATTTTAATGGGTAGGGTAAAGGGTTGAATTAATGGGTCGACCACCCTCCCAGTTGTTGTCCAAGCCTGTGTTTTGCGAAGATATGTTAAAAATATATTTTGGTTGTGAATGCACTTGTCCAAGTTTTTTTTTAAAAGAAAATTAAAAGTTACTCCTAACAAGCACGATTTTGAGTACTGGAACTAATTTTTTCGAGGAAAAATATTGATTTAAAAAAAATTACCAATCAATTAATAACATTATTTAAAAATGCATAAATTACAGAAGACATGAATAAATTACTTGATTCAATTTGTTGATAAACATCATCTTCTTCTATCCACCAAATATCTCCCTATTTGGGATTTACTCTGCACCATCCTCCTCCTTCATATGCTTCTTAAATTGGGAAGCTATGACATGGCATGTTTAATTCGTAGCCTCATTCTCGCTGTGCATTTTATAAAAATATCTTGGTTTTATAATTTAGGAATAATATTTTAGGAGCTAATCTATATTGACTTGATTTATTTTTTATGTTATTTTTTTATAATATTTTTTATAAATTTCATCATTCGACACGGAGTCCAACAAAATAAATTGAAAATTGAAATTCATAATTTATTTTGATTTAGATTTTTTATATGTTTTTTTTTAATTGATTTTTTTTCCAATCTTTTCTTTGAATGTTAAACTAGTTAAAAATTGAACTTTATAAGTTATTTAGATTTTGTTTTGAATGGGTTATCTCAATCTTATAATTCAAGTCACGATATATGTTACCCCAAATTAACTTAAGTTAATATAATATATTGTTAAATTAATATTAAAAAAATATTATTTTACTGATTATTTAAATTGTTTTTAACTCATAAAATTAAATATTAAGTCGTTTTTCTAAATATTTGAATAATAATTTATAATTTTAAAAAAATTAACACAGCACGAAACCTGAAAAGAAGTGTCGATGTGAAATTGCAACTATCCTATATTTTATCAATGTCACAATTTTATTGGCTGGTTAAGGATAAAAAAGCTATCCTATATTTTCAAGTGGTGATTCCAACTATTACAGAAAGCAGTCAGGGTAGAGTTCCAGATACGAAATTGACTTTGATATTTTACCAACGATGAGGTTAGCAAAAAATATTAAATAAAAGCACATATGGTGGTACAGAGCTTTCAATATCGTACGTGTCTTGCCGGACCTCCCAATCCTTTTCTTTTCCCGTCTAGCCTGAAGTATAGCTCCTCAGTACGAGGGAAGGGCCCGAAACATGATTCACCTCGTTTGAGGTGATTATTTTCTATTCAATCTTATTTTTATCAAAAAAAAATTAAATTATTATTTTTAAAAATTAAAATCAAAATCAATGCAACTAATTCGGTTCAATTTAGTTATTTTAAAATAAAAATCAAAACTCAACCAGCTCATTTTCAGTTTTTGTTCAATTATTTTATATTTAAAACAAAAAATCATATTGTTTTTTTATATATATAATTTCTAATAGATTTAGTTTTAGTCTGACTCGATTTTTTCTAGTTTTTTTCAGTTTTTTTTGTTTGACTTGGTTTTTTCAATTTGGTTTGGTTTTTTTAGTTTAAGGTTTATTAAACTGACACCAAACCAAACTAATCGGTTTTTTAAATATTTTAATAGATTATTTTCACAGTTTTTTTTTTAACTTTTTTATTTTAATTAATTTTTTTATTTTTTTACTCATCTCTAAATTATGCGTGGATCCGTAATTAATATTCAAGAACTAAATAAATAAACAGAATGGCTGTATTGGATTCCAAGAGATCGAGCGAAGTTGGATAATTCCCTTCAACAATTTATAAGGAAATTGATTTTGTACTTTTAGAAACGTTTTTTAAAATATTAACAGCATCATCTTATGGAAAATACATAAATTATTTATTTTCCTTGTTAAATTAATGGATCAATCATCTATAGTATGTCATCAATCTTCTTGATATTAATTATCTTAGAGATATTCAATAAAGCCTTGCAATTACTGAATTAAGCAGTGTAATTAGTTAAGATATTTTTTTTGGAATATACAAACTAATTTGATTGATTTGATTTAAATAAATTATAAGTAAATAAAAAAATCAATCTCATAGAACTCTTGATTGATATATTTTTATAAAAAAATAAAACTCTTAAAAAAACTTTATAGGTAACAAAATTTTATTGGTTTTTATAAAGTGAAAAGCTAAAAAGTTAAAATTAAATTCATGACACTCCAGCTTTAAATATGAAAAATCCTAAGTGAACTTTCAATTTAAATCTACACATACAAGCTTATTGGCCAGGCTCGGGTCTATATTTGAGTTTACTGTAAAATAATATTTTGAATTACAAGATATTATAGTTTGCCAATTTAAATTTAAATTTGACCCTGACTCGTAAATTATTATTTTTCTCTCCATGAAATATCAATAGTATGTTCTAGAAGTTTTTTTTGCAATTCTAAACAGTTTTTTCACCAAAACAAATTTAGATTTATGATCAAAACATTCATGTTTATTTATTTATGGGGATGGAGGATGAGTTTTAAATAAGTTTTTTTTTAAAAAAAAATACACTCTTTCTCACCTTGTTTATAGCATTTCTTCTTCTTCTTCTTCTTCTTCTTCTTCTTCTTTTCAATTATATTTTTTAAGTTTACTTTGTTGAGAGATAATTGAGTCATTTTATTTTGGTTCAAAAACCTTGTTTAAAAGTGTATTTAAACTAAGATAGTGTCCTGATATTCCACATCAGAAGTGAGCGTCTAGAGCTAGGGTTTTTATGAGCAGTGCTAGTCACTGATCTGTTGAGCGTGTTTTGTGGCACCAGGCTCAGAAGTGGGCTTGCGTCACCAGAAACAAAACTGTGAGGACGGGAGGCGTAAAGTGAACAATATACGACAAGTTGAACCAGGTTATTACATTTGGTATCAGAATCGAGGATGGTTCGTCTTAAAATAAGGAATTGTAATATCTCATATCGGAAGCGAACGTCCAGAGCCAGGATTTTATGAGTAGTGTTGATTGCTAACCTGTTGTACGTATTTTGGGACGTTATACTTAGAAGTGAACTTGTGTCACTAGGAACAAAATCGCGAGGGCGAAAGGCCTAAAACGAACAGTATATGACAGGTTGGGTTGAGCTATTACAAGTGTTGTTGAAATCTAAAGAAACATGTTGTAAATATTTTAGTTGCACAAAGTCAGAAGCAACAAAGTTTTAGGAACAAATAATTCATCATTGGCAACAACAAAAGTTTCACTACTTTAAAATTCTTTAACAAATATTTTTTATTATTTTTTTAAAATATAGATATATTTTATATTATTGGTAAGCAACCTAGAACTTTAATTTGAAATCAATTATAAGATTAAATTTATACTTGATATGCATGTTTGAATTTTATTATTATATTTGTGTTAAAAAAATATTTGTCATGAGTTTTTTTATTTTAAATGTTTATAGTTTTAAATTTCAACTCTGGACTTTCCTTGAATGTTTTTTTTTTTTAATGATAAACTAAAATTTCTTGCTTTACAGGAGAGAACAATTAATTGAAAACAAATTCAAACTACGTAAAAATGCACTGTAAATACAGAAATGTTGTGTCAAGTAATATATCTTTAACATTTCCAATACAAAATCTTTTTATTCGAATCCTTTAATACGCTTTTAAATTTTTAATTTCAGAGCCTGAAATGCAGCAGAGTAGAAGTCCCAGCATGGCTTTTGTCGTCGAAGTAGGCGTAATAATCTCTTACTGTGGTTTCCCTGTACTTTGGAGATCTCTCTTCTGATAACAACTCCTTGATAGGCCATGGAGTCTCGGACGAGGACAAGGCTTGTGCAGAAAAAGCATGCTACAGATACTCTTATTGATCTCCTGAAAACATTTTCCCAGGCAGAAACCTACGAGGAAGAAAATAGTTTTTAGTAGAATTAAAATAAATAAAAAACCCTATAGAAGAAACACTATAACCTCTCTCACGAACTATTGTGGATGGCAATGGTATTTTTTTTTATGACAGGTGCGAGAATAAAGAGGGAGAAAGAAAAAAGAAAGAAAAAAAAGAAAAAAGAAAAAGAGCTGCCAGGGCATGTCATGCCTCCACCACTAACACGTGTTACATAAAAAAAAGTTGTCGTGTAGCCGATTCCAACAATAAAAAAAAACTGTCATTGAAGCTTGGAGATGTCATTGAAGCTTGGAGAAGATCACAAACACAACAATCTTCCTTACACACTAACGGTAAATTATATGTGCCAACTATTTTTTCAATTTGATTCCTCATTGTTTTTTTTATTTGATTCCCAATTCTTTTATAACTTTTATTTTTTATTTGGCCCCTGCTTATTTTTAATTCTTTAGTTTAGTCACAAATTTTATTATACTCAAGCCCAAGAAAGCCCAACTAAAAAGAAAAAAAGGGAAATGAAATGAAAAAAACATATAGCTAAACCGGATTGGTTGAAAGAATTGTTGGAGCTAAATTAAGTTTTGAACAGGGTGATCGGTTCACATTTCACCCTGCTAATCAAACGAGGTAGATCAAGACACTTCCAACATAATTGAATTTAAAACCTAGACTATCCAATGGATCGTAATATAAAACAATGCTAGATAAATAATTAAACAGAAGCTAGGTGATCAAGTTATTTTATTTTGATTCAATTATTGATAAATAATTAAATAAAGATACTAAATAATATGTCACTTCACGAGACATGTTTCTTTACTCGTATTCATTGCTTAGCCAGTAATGATTGTTTTCAGCATTTTTTGTCTCACATGGTGATCAATTATTTTTATTGAACACGTTATTCAAACTTTGGATGCACATCTCATATTTCTCATCACCTAAGCACAGGCCAACAGAGACGAATCTAAGGTGCGGGCAGGAATAACCTGGTTACCTAGGCCCCGACAGTTTGAAAGCTTTTCAATATCCCCCGTGAAGTTCAAAAAAAAAAAAAATTGAAAGTATTTTTATGAAATGGCCCCCAAAACCAAATCTTGATATCTTACCACCCAACATAATACTGAAAGCATGCAGCAGGATTAATGGCTTAGGTACTGGGTTAAAAAGTGAGTTTTAAGCAAATTTTATTACCGAAACAGGCAAGCAGAATATCCTATTTACTCCATAATTTTGTAAATACACAATTAAGTTTGATGACTTTCCTGTTTAAGATCTCTAATGTTAGTTACCAGAGCCCCACACCTAGGAGGTGTATCAAGATTTACCCTAGCTTTTGTTTGCCGTTCAAGAGAGTGAAAGCACAATAAGATACCTAGTGAAAACCCACTCTACCTTCAAAGTAGTTTAAAACATCAACTACAGAGGAAAAGAGAAATGTATCACAAATAAACCTCCATTTTGACCATGAACATGGCATATTGGATCACATAATCACAACAGAAAAATGTTTCCCTTTTCTTTTTCTTCCAAGTCCCTAGTTTCTAAAAGAGGAAAGCCTCATACAAGCATACAGAACTGGATCTTTGACAAAATCCAGAAATCAAGCCACCGAGCAAAAGGAAACCTTCAAAACATCAAAATGTTACTTTTTATGATGCTTTTGGTTTGGGAGACCTCTTCTTCACTTGTCTCCTTGGGATCGAGTTCTTCATGCCAATAAAAAAGAGCAATGCCCCAAACAGTGCCAAGTTCTGAAAGAGTAACACACCATGGAATAGCATTAAGAGTTTGTCAGATACATGAAGCAAATGTTAGATTGATCACCAGAAAACAGTAAAGGAAACAGAAAATTCTAAGAAATTAAGAAAAGACAAAACTTCAAAAACATAAATATAATTCATAAGTGCTAACCTGTGCAAACTTTGCAAAAAGCAGGTTAAATTCCTTGGTGTCAGCGTCATAGTTGTAAAAATCATACAATATTGGGGTGACGATGAGCTGGTGCAGAAGCTGCACAAGAAAAACGCAGCATTTCATGAAATTGCCCGGTCAAATTGCCAGTTCACTACAAGAACAAATAGACCAGTAGACAAACCAGAAGATAAGCTCCAATAGAACTGCCAAGGATGAAAAGAAGGCTTCCAACAGCTTTCACAGACATAGCAGCAGCAACGGCGTGCTTCATCTGTAGAAAACAACTCCATGAGTTATGACATTCAAACAAATCCACTAAGAAAACAAAATGAGCAGGATCAAATTAGTGTAATACGCACTTCAAAATGTGGCACTTGAAATCCAGTATGAGACGACACATGTTTCGAGAAAGAAAGGATTTTAGGTGCCATAATATGTGCTGCCGGCCCACCATTGGAACCAAATTCGTTGAACCTACAATCATGAAGAATAAATAATGATTCTCAATGATCAACTTGCAATTTAGGTAATATTTGTTATTGTGAAAAAAACAAAAAAAAATAATTTAAAGGAAAAAAAATCATTTTTTTTGAAAAGCACGGCCAACCACGAAAACAAACTGGACAAAAAGTAGTCAGCAAAAATGCATTTGGCAGTAATGAACAATTACGAAACAAACCGCAAACAGCAGAGCAACCAACGAAATTATCAAAAACCATCTCATCGGAAATCCAAACAACAGAAACCAACAAACTCAACACAGTAAATCAACATAATTACAAGGTCATAGCACAGTTGGAAAGATATCCATCTCAGAAGCAGTACATCTGCAGAAAGCAAAGAAAACGACAACGGTGCAAAACAAGTCCCCATGGATCAAAATTCCAAAAGAAAACATTAAACAAGAAGTAATCTCATTTTAACACAGCAACAAGCTCAAAATGGGTGTTCCATGGAGACACTTGACTTAACTAGTGCCCACGTCTAGAAAGCATCAAAATCAACAGCAACTCATAAATTGTAACATAGCACTAATCTAACTTACCGACCACTAATCAACAATTAACAATATCATGACAACCACAACTTACTCCAAATACGCACAAAATATTCATTAAATACAACAAATTAAAATATCTAACCAGGATCTACTTGTAGTAATTAATCGCCACACCAAATAAAGCAGTAAACACGTAAATTAATTAAAATATATATACTATCAGATAAATCTATCTAAGGATATGCTTGAAAAACAGAGCATCAGAATCTAGAGTAAGGTGGGAGCATAAGATGCAAACCCCTAATTTTAATATAACTGCAGAAGTTTGTGTTTATAAATAGAAAAGGAAGAGCAGATCTGGAGAAGGCTTACTCTTGCCAAGCAGAGAGAATGAAAACAGAGGCAAAGAGAACTCTCCCGACGAAAGAGATGAAAGCCATTACTGTAGGGATGGAGACACGCTGCTCCTCTACTACTGATGTCCAAAAGCAAACTTATTCTTTTAAGTTTTTGCAAAGATCAAGACAGAGAGGGGGAAGATTTAAAAGGAGCCAAGCGAGGGACGGTGCTTTAAACGGAGACAGGCTTGTTAAAGGACTGGGTTTTTTCGGTTCGGCGCTAAGAGTTCCTCTACTGCTATTCTCACTCTTGAGAGTATGGAAAGATTGATTACTCGCTGGTTTTTGTAGCACTGGCGTTTATTTCAAACTCTACACGTGTAGCGGCCAATCACGTCTGTTCGATGAATGACGTGTTGCTTTATTATCGCGAGCTTGTTTTCCAATCTACCCTGACGGTGTACGTAATGTGTATTAATGTTTTTCAAACTTTTTTGTCTTCGCGTGAGTTACTCCTACTTTTCCAAAATATTACAGTCGAAAAAAGTCCTCAACCTACTTTTGGTGGGGGTGATTGCATAGTAATAACTAATAACAATTATTTTATTAAAATAATATTATTATTTTTATTTTAAAAAAATTATGTTTAATATTAATATATCAAAATAATTTAAAAATATTTAAAAAATAACTTAAAAATTAAATTTTAAAAAACTTCAGTTACTAAATACCCCTTAGTTATATTTTCAGTGTATTAATAAATTTACCATCAAATTCTTTTATTAATTTAAATAAACAAAAAATGATTTTAAAAAATATAATTACACTTTACATATTAAAACTCTATAAATTTATTAAAATTTCTCACTTCACATGATAAAATATATTGCAGGAAGAAATATATAGGCTATTTTTTATGAGAAAATAAAAAACATGTAAACTTGACTTGATTACTTAACAATTTTTTCTGGCTAAAAAGTTATTATACAGTTTAGAATTCATTGATATATTAGGTACCTCGAAAAAAAAGGAGAAGAATAGGACCTAATTAAGATTATAGATTGGGGATTTTTATGAGATTTTTTTCAATTCTTAACGAATTCATGTTATCGTCCTTGTTAAAAAAATAAATGAATGAATTTTTATTAAAGATTATAGTATTGATATTTATAAATCTATTTTTTTAAAACCGTTTGCTTGGTAAAATTGGACTAAACTCTAAATCCACCTATCAAGAGGCTTGGATTGGTCAAAATTCAAATGATTTTTTCTTACAGATCATCTTATAGTAGAGTTAAGTCAATTTTTAATCATAGCCTGGATTCAATTCAACCGGTAGAACCACAATCAAAATTACGGACAAAACCAATGGAATAGATAAATTTTCCAACTAAGTTTTTTTTTTTTTTTCTTAATAATAGCAAATGTTAAAAAAATAAAATAGACCAGTAACTTCGAGAGATTAATCTCTTGATTGAAGATGTATATTTTATTTTTTGAATTTTAAGGTTCATATCCTTGACTCAAAAATCTTATAAAAGTTTATCAATTTTCTTTAAATATGTATTTTTAAAAGGAAAGTACGACCCCTGGCATTGCTAAATTACCATTCGCCCTGTCATTGAACTTCAAAATCAGTGGTCGTAGCAGGAACGTGTTAGCAATTGGCGCCACGATACGGTGAACGAATTATGGTGATTTTTTTTTAAGTGTTTTTATTTAGTAATATATTAAAATAATATTTTTTAAAATTTATTTGTAATATTAATATATCAAAACAATTTAAAAACATAATATTTTATTTTAAAAATATTAACTAGTTCCAAAAACTAAACAAAAGGCCTGGCAAAGAATCAGCATTACTTGCTTCAAAAGCACGAGCAACTGCCAAGAAATCAGATCTGAAAGCTTCAGATCTCAACAACGATAAAGAAAACAAAAGGTTGGAACCTAGAACAAAGACATTTCCAAATCAGAAGCACTTGCGAAGAAAAATTTAAAGAGTTGAAAATCAAGTCAAATTCATAAAATGGAAAAAAAAATATAAAGCTGTGAATGAATCAGGCGGCCACTGCTATGTTCCCATCGGATCCCATTATTGTTCAATTATGGCTGCCTCGTGCACAAAGCTGGACCTCATAGAATTTTTTAATACGAGGAAAATGGCAGCAACTCCCCTGCATCTACGTGACCGGAGATTAAAGGACAGTAGATGCCATTCCAACGCTATTTATCCCGCTGTATTTTACTTTCCGGGATGTTTCGCCATAAGAGGATCAGAATTTCTCAAGAAAATCTAAAGGTGAATAACAAGTTAAGAAGCAAGTTCAAAAGCATCACGGGTAATTACGCGTTAATTCCAGTGAATAATTAACAAGCAATATGCTGTCAGCTAAAGTTACCATATCCATGGCTAAAATACTTGTTGATTTCTTCATTGTTTAACAAAATCATCGTGTAAATGATTACACAGACGGTGCCAGGAACCCGGTCATGCAAAGACAAGTGGGATGACGTTGCCTTGCAGCATACTCCACTCTTTCTTCAAGGTTAAGATGCAAATGTTGGATCTTATGGCATTATTAATAATAATATCCAGATCGGAGAATAATACATAGTGCTTTTCCACGTGGTAAAACATTTCAATATATTGTGAGATTGGAGAATAGAACTAGTCATCACTGTTTTTGAAGGAGGCAGTCTCTTTGTTGAGTTTTCGTCCTTTGTCCGGTCCAACTCACATTGGATTTTTTTTTTTATGGTAATGTCCATTGTCCAGTAAGAACACGTAAATATAAGAATAAAATGATATTTATTAACCCTGAATATACATTATTCTGCGCAGGGATAGCCAGTCAAGAGCACACCGTCGCTGGTGTTGAGGTTTATGGAATTAATTCATCACGAGAAAACTAGGCCAGCCTTTCAATATTCAAATGGAGGGGATCTGCCGCCACGATTGACAGTCTGGCATGATATATCTATGGCTACATCTTTTCTTTTTAAGTTAAAAATTGATTGAGTGTATCGCCAGCTAAATTGTCAGGATTGATCATTCTAAGCCTTGGATAAATAAAACAAGGATAGTACTATCTAGATGGACTTTTTTAAAGTGGAACTTTTCAAGTAATATCATAATGTATGATCCATGATTTTATATAAAACCCAGTTAAGTTCGATGAATCAATTTAGTGATATGTTAATATAAAACCTGAAATTACTTGAATTGAGTTTTATTTTAAATTAATTTTTTTATATATTAAAACAATATTATTTTATCTTTTTTTAATAATAATAAAAAAAAAAACAAGTTGGCCGATGAATCCACAGTTCAAGCCTTCGACCAAGTTAGACTACTGTCTGAGTCTCGTAACCATGGTATAATCAAGTATCTCTCTATCTATTTTCAGTGGGTGTTCAACGCTGTCAAAATTAAACCAGGAAATATATGGCAAGGGATGGCGACGTAGTATGGAGGGTGTCTATGCATTCTTTTAAGCTTATAATATGTGTAATAAATCACTTGAAAAACCCAACCAAATTCAGGGCCGGAGTTAAGATTCAGAAATGAGAGGGGCGAAGAAAAAAACTTCAAAAAACATGGGGGCAGATGATAAATATGAACTGATAAAATTAATATATATATATATATATATATATATATATGTTTTAAAAATTCAAAGGGGGCAATATTTTCTCATGAATGATCGATCATTTATCAATCATGAGATCTTATCTTACTGTTTACGGGTTCATGCATTAATCTGTATACAATTTTAATATGAAAAGTTTGACATTCCACCTTACTATTTACGAGTTTACTAATCAATTTTAGTATGCAAAGCTTGACTAGATAATCGCAAGATGCTCCTTTTAATTTGTTGGAAAGAATCATTAAGCCTAACCCAATCAGATTAATTTTGAAAGAGTCAACACTATTTTATTTATGTAATAGAACTTGACTAGCCTATAAATCTTTAATATTGTTAATTAGCCTACTTGTTTTAAACTCGGATATTTCCCTATAAACTTGATCTTGACTTTGACTTTGAAAGCTAGTTGGAATATTGATGAGAAGATACGGCAAGCTGTTCAGTCTAACGATGGCTCACGGCAGTTGCAAACCAATGAATCATCAGGAACTGCAAAAAGACAACTTGTAGCCATCGGCCCAGAAACAATCGAGGAATGTTGATTTTGATTGAATGGGGAGAGTCGAAAGAATTTGAATGCCATGTCGTCAGGTCCTTATTGTTTCAAGCAATGTTGGCCGTTCATTTCTTGTTATTTTCCATTTTGGTCCCTATATTTAATTTAGACTGCATTTTGGCCATTGGTTTTATTTCTGAAGAGAGAGGTGAAAATCGAAGAGAGAAGACATGAGAGAAAACAAAAACAAAAATCAAGATTTGTTTTTGCCTTTGAAACTTTAATTTTGATTTAAGATCGTTAGAATTGGATTAGAATAAATTTTGAAATTGTTGCGTAGTCCAGATGATTTTGTTTTTTTTTAAATGGTGGAAAAACAGTATCTTAAAGAATCATGGGCAAGGAGTCGTCGAAAAGGAAGCGCAGGTTATTTTCTTCTTTCAAAAATCTTACCCCGACGACAACAGATGGATGATCTGTCGTTTTCTGAAAAAACAAAATAAAATTAAGTGCACGGGCATAGCACGCTAGGCCCCGGCACGTCATATTCGAGCCTCGCAACCTTGGTCCGAGCGTGTAACTTCCCAGGCCCGGTTTGTTTTGTTTTATTTTTAAAAAATATTTTTAGTTTTTTTTGTTATTCTTTTTCCTTTGATGATTTAATTTTCTTTGTGATTATAAAATTAATTTATAATTTTTATTTTTTTATGAAAATACAGTTTACTGTTTTATATATTTTTTTTCCAATGATGCACACCCTTCAAATTATGTTGATTTACAGACACAACTCAAAATATATTTAATAATATATACAATGGTTTCTTATATTGAAGTGTCAAGGGTATGTAAAATAATATAATTATAAATAGATCGAGACCTTATAATAATATGTTGATATTATAGATTTAATGATTAAATTATTTATTAACTCAGTGTCTCGTCTGTTTTTACTAAAACATAATTATTATTTTAATCTAATTTTATTTCATCAAAATTAACTATATATTTGTCAAATCTAACTCATGAATCGACCCAAAAAAGAATTTGGATTGTTGGATCATTAGATTATTGCTGGGTTATTGGATCAAGCCCAATGAATCATTCTTTTAAAAACAGTGTCGGCTTTTTTATTTTTATTGTTTTTTAAATATTAATACGGTGAGTTTAACATGAATTTAGTTAAGATAATTAATCCGGTCAAACTAGATATTTAACTCAAATTAGATTCTGATTCCTCAACTTCTTGTTCAGTTTAATAACTATGATGATCCGTGAGCCAACTCGCAGCAACGCTCGGCCCCGTTAACCCAGTAAATTACTAATCTGCGTGCCGCTCTTCTTTATATTATTCTCGATCCTGGCTAATCTTTGCTGTCCCAACTCTTTAAACTTCACCAGCTAAACGACCCACCGAGCAACCCTATCTTTGGCCGTATATGCTGTGGCCTATAGTCTATAGTGCTAATCGGCTGAAGACTAGAAATTCATTCCAGAAACACTCAGAGAGAGACCCAACCACACAGATTTGAGAAGTCAAAAAAACAAGAGACATGGGGTTTTTCTCTTTTCTCGGCAGAGTTCTCTTCGCTTCCCTCTTCATCCTCTCAGCCTGGCAAATGTACACCATGATTCCCTTTCTCTCTTTCAGATCTCTTTAATTTTATCGAGTTCTTGTTTCATTTCCGTTTGTTAAGACGGATTCACGTGCTTTTTATCACGGGCCCTTTCTTCGAGATCCGATGCAAGCTTTATATTGCAGTTTTCGCTTATGAATTTATGTTTTTGTCAGATGTATCCATCCATAGTAGTAGTATACTTTCTGTTTTTGTTTACTGTTGCATTTGTCGAATTGGGTTCAACATGTTTTGTTTTTTTAATTTGATTGTCCATCTAGCCAAAAAACATGTTTTGTTTGATCAATTATTTATTCACAGTTTTAGCTGTTATGATTTAAGAACAAATGCACAAAGAAGCTCTTGTGCAATCTTGAATACTGATTTTATTTCAGAAATTGATCTTCATGGTGTGCTAAATCGAGCAATGCGATCTGTAACCATTATTTATCCTGTAATACCATGTAGTAATTACTGCAGAAATTGATTTTTGCTATGAATACCAAATTCAGCTACTATAATGTGATGTACTGATGTGTAACAATGATTTGTCTTGTAATAGTTTCGTATTATATTATTTTTTGTTTCGAAAAGTTTGCCTATTTTTTTGGGAGCTTCTACTGGGTTGAACCATTATAATTTAGCTGGAGGGTTCACGGCACTTTTGACCTAAAAGGTTGGTGATGCTGGCTTCTGTGGAAATTGATGTTCTGTATGCAATGTGTAAACTTAATTATGCTGGACAAACTATGTAATTAAAAATTTGCATTGCCCTCGCACTGCTATTGGGTAGATGCTGGATGCCTCTGCCTTGACGTTGCTTATAATGCTCAGGTTCAATGAGTTTGGCGACAATGGTGGCCCTGCTGTGACAGAGTTGATTCCCAAGCTCGCTATTTTCAAGAAACATCTTTCGTCCCTATTGGGGGTTGGGATCCTGGACATTGATGTAAGAACGTTTACCCTTACCTGCTGCTCTGGTACTTACGCAGATTTTTTTGGGTGTTATTTCACCTTGTATGCTGTTCGCTTTCTGATTTAGTGGTATTTTATGCAGCCTAGACATTTGGTAGCGGGGATGATTGCTCTAAAGGGTCTTGGAGGCTTTTTATTCGTATTCGGCAGCCCTTTTGGTGCTTATCTCCTGGTTAGATTCTCCTTTCCTTTGGATCTTTATTTGATTGATTACCTTTATAACTTGATGAATTATCCCTGGGCTTTGGCCAGCAGCTGCTTCTGATTCATACACTCATCATCAAAGTAAATATTTCACTATTTCTATTTTGCTTCAGCTTATCTACTTGGTGTTTTCCTCCCCAATTTTGTACGACTTCTATAACTATGATCGGAACGAGTCCACGCACTTCATTCTCTTAAATGAATTCTTGCAGGTTTGTCCTAACCTATGACCTTTTGATGTTGTTTAGGACCCCCTTTCATTTCCCTTGTTCTTCTTTTATTATGCATTTATGCTGGGAAACCTTCTTGATTTCGGGCTTGTGATGTTTTGGCAGAGCGTTGCCCTTTTTGGTGCATTGCTTTTCTTCATGGGGATGAAGAACTTGATTCCTAGGAGACAGCTCAAGAAGAAGACTCCCAAGGCGAAAGTGGGCTAGGCATATCAAAGAAGCAGGCTTTAAAGATTGGATTATTTGTTGTAGTTGTTGAAATTTTACAGGGTGTCTAGCGGCTGCACATATCATATATTGATGGATGTTTCCCCAGCTATTTGTATGATACCCAAATCTGTAGTTTGCTGTTGTGGGGGGTTTTACATTTAGAGTCCCTTTTTCACTAGGTTAGGTGTGATATTGCCATTTCAAATTCTGATTTGGCTCGATATACGTTCATTTTGTCTAGTGAAATTTATTTATTATCTGTCAAGCTAGAATATTGCTATGATTTTCTTGAATTTGGGAATGGTGGATTAATATTATTCATGCTTTAGTTACCCATTCATACGAGTAATTTTACTTAAACCACAGAAGTATGCAATTTATTCAGTTTCGAGGCCGTATGATTTTGAATATGCTCGCCTCAAAAATTAATCTCTTGGTAACTGCTACGTAGCACTTTTCCAGAATACGAAGGAGGCGGTGAGAATCTTATTTTTTAAGATGTTTTTTATTTAAAAATGTATTGAAATAATTTAATTTTTAAATAAAAAAATTAATTTTTTTATTAAAAATGGTTGAACTACCTCGGTTTTTAAATAATTGTATTCTAATAAAATATCTTATTATTTATTTTCTAGTTTTAATTTATTTTTTGAATAAAAATATTATTATTTTTATAAATTATAAATTATAAATTATATTTTACTCGAGAAATTATAAATGAATATATTTTTATTATATATATATATATTTTTATATATATATATAATTTCCTCTCAATATTATTTCTTTCTTCAAGGTTTACTACGTGGCAATGTAATTGAATTCGACTAGTTTAGCACAAAATTGTTTTTCGTTATTAAAACTCGCTCGCTCTCAATTAAAGACGTTTCTGGACTGAACTCTGAAGACTGAAGAGGGAAGAAAACGATGTGTATATATGGAAAAAACGGTGAAGACGTAAAGTGAGCATAATAATAAGTTTAACAAGTCTCCCTTGCGGCTCTTCTCATCTTCTTCTTCACAGAAATGGTAAAAGCACCAACAATTCCCTCGTTGTTTCTTTAAATTTAGTCAAATTGATTCAACCTCGTTTTTTTTTTTTTGGTTAATGGCAGGATTACTTGAAGACGGTAATTCCTTCTCAGCTCGTCGCCGACCGAGGCTCCAATTTAGTAGTCATCAATCCAGGCACTTTACTTAACTTGAAAACCCTAAGAATAAAATAAAAATCATCACCCACTAAATATAATCGATTTTTGTTTTGGCTAATTGTAATTGGTTTATTTAGGCTCTGCAAATATCAGAATAGGATTAGCTCCACAAGATGTTCCCTTAAATATTCCTCACTGCATTGCTCGTTACACCAATCAACGTCCCAAATTCAATCTTCAAGACCAGGTCAGTTTTTATTTACTGCTTTTCTGCCTCTTCACAGCTTTACTTTTCTTTCTGTTGATTTTTTTCGCTTTTAGATGCTGAATTCTCAGGTCACAACGGCTCAGCACATGGAACGTGAGAAGGCTTATGATACAGTGAGTTAACTCATCCTATTTGCATATTTTTTATCTCTACATTTTAGAGGAAAACTTTAAGACTTGATGTATTTCGTTTTTCCTTTTTTTCCCTTGAAGATAGCGTCGTTATTGAAGATACCTTTTCTAGATGAAGAGGTTGCGAACAATTCGTTCCCGCGCAAGGTATGTGAAATTGTCGCTACTATTTCATTTAGCCTAATTTAGTCGATGTCATGGTGATCTGTAGAATTTTGTTGTTGTTGTGCTATTATTCTTATAATCCCCACTTTGGAAGAATTGCTGCTACTCTGTCTACTGGTTTAGAGGGGCTTGACAGCTGTGGTACTGTCTTTTGAGTCTATTTATCAGATTTTTAAAGTGATTATAAAATATATAGTTTAGAGGTATGAGGGGCTCCAGACATGCATCTCAGTTAATGGTTAGAAATTGCTCATGGAATTTTACTAATTAACTCGTACTGCAGATAGGGCGTGCTGATGGATACAATCCACAGAGTGGTAAGAGTGTGGCTTTCCAGTGGGCTAATGTATACGAGCAGGACGCAGGTTCCTCTTTGGCATTAGGTAGTAGAATGAAGTCTGATTCTCTCTAACATACATGGTAGTTAGACAAGCTGAATTTTATTTTGTGCTAGTTAAGATGTAATCCATCTTTAAACCTTTCAATGTCTATTGGTGGCCATCTTGTTTGACTTGGAAAGTGGTAGCATACTACTTCTAATTACTTCAGAATTCATGATTGAATATTGCTGCAATTTACTGTTGTTGCCCTGTTAATATTATTGCAATGTGAACTGTCCTATGCTAAGTTTGAAGGTTTGTATATTATAAATTACTTTTGACTTGGATCGATCAGTGCTGGTGGAGCCAGATTACATGAAGCTGGAATCTCTTATCTTTGAATGTTGTGAAAAATAGGCAACGAATCCAGAATCTGGTGTTTGTGAGGGCCAAATGTGACACTTTCATTTTGGGATGGCCATTGCATTAGAAATTATTTGGAAAGTTTCAAACAATAAGGGGCATCTTGAAATTTTTGTGAACTTTGAGCGTGGTTCCCCTTTAGATTGGTCCCTGCTCCAAGGGAATACTATCCCTATACAGGGTCAAAAGGCTACACTCAAAAATTTCAGATACTTTGTAGATTTTATTGATTTTATTTTGCCTGGCGTTTTGAATGCAATGCCTTTGTTATGCTTTGGATATTCAAGGCTAACAAAAAATGAAATTCTGGAGCATTATGCTTGTGTTTAAAATCACAGTACGAAAAAAATAAGGGGCAGCTCCATATCGTTTGAGCTCAAATATGAATAGTGGGCCTTGGGATAAGAGATCCTTGGAACATTTTTTAGTGATTCCCTTGCATAGGTTGCTGTTGATTGATAGACTGAATTTTCATTGTGTTCTCTGTGCTGATTGCCTGGCACTGAATAATGTCTTGCACTGGTGGCTGTATGATCCTTATGGAAACACAGTTTTTTTAATATAAAGCTTGAAGCATCGATTACTTTCTCATTGGACTGATACTTGGCTTTCTTATTTATTTTTTTATTTTTCTTGTATTTTGAGATTCTGACTACCCTTGATTTCTGCATCACATTTGATAAAAAAATAATTTATCACGCACTAAGGCTTTTAGCTCCCCATGACAAACTTAGATTAGTGTGAATTTGATGTATCCTACATATGCAAATTGTTTGTGCAGGAACATCAAGAAGTAAAGGTATAACTGGTGAATTTGTGGAGAAGCATGAAGGCACTGGTGCTGAGGAGATATGTTCTGGGAACCGCAAATTCAGAGGACACATTTTTGGTGAAGAAGCACTTAGAATCTCCCCAACAGAGCCATACTGCTTAAGTCGTCCTATTCGCAGAGGTCATTTCAACATTTCACAACATTATCCTTTGCAGCAGGTTTCGTCCTTGCATTAGTTATCTTAAAGCATGATTTCATTTATACATGCCTTTTTCAGCTGAAGGAAAAAAGTAATACCACTTATCCTGAAAGTGATATTATAGACCGGCTCCTTGTGTGGCGATGTTATTGTTTTGGACCAGACTTAACATTGTTGTATTATTTTCCAACATTTTAGCATACAAATCATATAAGAAACTATGTTCTAGTTATTTACAGTATTTTCTTATTTTCTATTGCTTAGGTGCTTGAGGACATGCATGCTATTTGGGATTGGATATTGATAGAGAAACTGCACATCCCTCACTCAGAAAGAAACATGTATTCTGCAGTTCTTGTTTTGCCAGAAACATTTGATAATCGCGGTAATGATATTTGGGTAGTTCCTTGTATATAGATCTTAATACATTCAGATGGCAAAATCTACTCATTATTCTCATTTCTGTGCCAAAACTCTTAAACACAATCTATGACCTTGAATGCTTTTCAAAGTATCATTTAGTCAATCACACATTTTTCGCTGCCTTGGGGTTCTTTGTGAAGTTGCACCGTGCTCTAACTTTTAGGTGGAATTTGGTAAGAGGTTAAAAAATAGGGGTGAGTTATTAAAAGAGTAATTTTCAAGGATTTTTGGTGTGTTAATATATTGAAAGGTGCATTGTTTGTGGAAAAAGAGAGGAAATAATTACATTATTAGTAATTATTGGTGATAGAAGTGAAAAATTATTTGGTCTGTATCTTGACTTGATTTACATTTAAATATGTGCACTTTACTTTTATCAGGCATGTGCTTGTGTATTTCTGGTACGTGCCTTGGCCTAGTGAGCCCCTTTGCATTCAAGTGTGCCGGGGCTGATAATAGCACCAGCTCAAAGTCTATTTCAGATGTTCTAACATTTTGTATTGATCTTGCGTAGCTGAAATGCCAATTTCCTTTATTTTCTTGCACCTGAAACTTATTAAGTTGCTTTGGATGGATGTACCTTTTCTCTCTCTCTCTCTCTCTTTTTGTTTTGTATTGTCATAGAAGGGCCAATTAGTGCAACTGGGCCAAGGAAAAAAAGAAAACGTTGGAAACTCTACCTTGCATACCTGGTTTTTCCCATACTTCCTTGTATGACAAACTGGTTTTAATTTCTTTTTGTTGCTTGCTTATTCGTGCATTAAATACTTCATGGATCTTATGCGTACACTTCTCCAGTTCTCCTATAAAGTCACATCTTCACATATTTGATTTAGCAGGGAGGAAGTTTGGATAACTTTAGTATTTTGTTGTTACTTTTCATGAGCAGAAATAAAGGAAATGTTGTCTATAGCATTACGTGACTTGCGCTTCAGCTCAGCAGTAGTGCACCAGGTAGGATACTTTTTTTTTTACCTGCTGATATTTAATTATATTGTTCCATCATTAGATTGTAATTTGTGGTGGCAAAACTTGATGTAAATCAATCGATTTATTGTTTATGTTGTGTGAATGTTGAGTGGGAGACAGATATGGTAGACGCAGTAGAAATTGATTTTGAAGGTGATTCTATTGGTGTGGATATATCTGTAGCCATGAAGTACCATGGTACAACGGAGATCTGTGAGTAGATCATAGATGAGTGAGAAAGATCTTGGATCTTTTTTCTGGTTTCAGAAGAATTAATTTTCCCTTTTTTTCCCTGCCCAACTGAAAATCATAATTGCTTACTTTGAATTTTGACATGTTATTCATAAATTATTCCTTAACTCATATTCTTAACACTTGATATTCTCTTGTTATAAGGTTGTTGATAATTTGGAAAGGATGTAAAGAAGGGAATTAAAACAAGAAGGGGGTCTTTTTAATTCTGGCTATCATTGGCAAACATCCTGTTTGTTCAATTAAACATGTTGTGTACTTCAGGTTTTGATTTAAACATATTTGGCAATGACCTACAATTTTACTTCAATCAAAGGCATTGCCAAACATACTCCCTAGAAAATATACTCAAGATTTCAAATATGTGAATTTACAAGATTACTCTTAACACTTTAGTAGTTGAGTGTTTACTAAATTTGGATAAATTACAATAGTTTATTGTTGAAATGAAAATCAATGATATCAATTTGAGGTCTAGGTCATATTTCAGCATCAAACTTTCTGCTTCAGTCCCACCTTCCCTATGCCTTTACCCACCAGTTGTTTAGCTTGGTTTATGTATCTATTATTGTTTTCCAGTTTCAGTCATTCCTCATTATTTTGTTAGCAACGATTAAAAAGTTTGCATTCCATCTGAGAAGGGTTCGATAAAGAGCATTTCCTATTTCTTTATGTTTTTTGGTTACTATTGGTAGTCTTCATTATTGACCTGCTTCTCCACATTGACACTGTTCTGGGAATTACTCCTATATGAGGATCTTTTCTAAAATGATTGATGCAGGAAGGTCTTGCTGCAGTTTTTGGGAATGGGTTATCAACGGCATGCATCGTTAATATGGGTGCTCAGGTGACATCTGTCGTTTGCATTGAGGTAACTACCATTTTATTCTTAAAATTAGCTTTATAATCATTCAGGCTGTGCTATCAAAATATGCTGATTCGTCCATTGGTCCACTGGTCAATTACACCACTGCCTATGTTAGAAGGGTGGGCTGCATGTTTGAACTCTCATTTGGGTGGGGCACAATGAAGGGTATGCTCTCTCAATGATCAAAGGAGTTTGGGTGAAGAAAGTTATCCTGTGTAAATGTAACAAAAAATGTTAGTCCTCTAGAAACAAAGAATTCTGATATTTTCTTTTGTTCCTATTCTTACCACTATAAGGAATTTTTGGACTCTATTGCCACTACTCTATCAGAGCCATCATGCTAACCAACTATCATGAGGTGCTGCTGCACTATACAACATCTCTGTCACCTTTCTCACCTTCATTCAGTGCATGAACATTGGCTCCCTGGCTGACTATTACCGATTCGCCACCTTCAGTCATTTACTGCTTTTTGAATCACCAATTATTCCATCTTTTTTAAACACTGCAGATTCCACCTCGCCACTTCAGTATCATTGTTGCTTCTGCAAGCGATGTCATTGCATCTCTATGTTGCTCTCATTCTCATCCCACTGGATGTACCTTCATTTTTTGGTGTCTAGTGGCAAGGAAGCAAATAACTGTTTTCACGTGGCTTTGGCCCTCCTCCCCTACACCGAGATTCTTTATGTCTTTTTTGTTCCTAACAGTATTGTTTGGTAAATGCTTAGGATGTGGATATCAAGGCCATGACTTGTAATTATTAATCACTTTCAACTTTGGTTTTCAGGATGGAGTGGCTTTACCTAATACGGAAAAGACTTTGCCTTTTGGTGGAGAGGTGTGGATTTGGTTTCATCCTTCAACTCACTACTGAACCCTGAGCTTGTTATAAGCTTCAGTTACTTAAGGAATTTCTCTTTCATGAGTTTGTATGATGTAGATTCACACTTAATGCTCCTTAAGCTGTCCTGACAAGTCTAGCTTTTGGCTTCATTTATTATAAAATGTGCATGTGTTGTTGTTGGTTGAACTTTTTTGTAAAGTGTTTTACAGAAGATACAATTGACCTTCTGATTGAAAACTCTTGTGATGAAATAACTTGTGGGATAAGCTGCTTGACCAGATTTTAAGTTACCCATCCCAGGGTTGAAAGCTGCACCAGGATGTGTTTGGGGATTGATGTCTAAAAACCATGGTTACGAAACATCCACTTGGGATTCCATTTATGCAGCTAGATCTCTACATTTTAAGTTACCAATGTCTGGATGGGATTCCAAACATGCTTTTTTGCAGACTTTTTTTTTTGCAACTCTACCAAAATCCCAAAGACATAACCTAGCAGGGGAGGTTTAGATTACGAGGTTGCCAACTTGATGATGCATACTGTTTTGCACAATCGCTGCATCCTCAATCATTGACATGATTGTTTACATCAACTGATCTGATGATCTTAATGTTTCCTTAAGGTCTTTCTCCATTTTCCTCACCATTGTTCTTGCCAATAAGGGGATGGTTACTTGCTTCAGAGTCTTACCTAAAAAAGATGCCATCATGCCATGGTGATATAAACATTAACTCTAGGAAAAAACAAAGAGGCAAGGATGAGGACATCCGTAATGGATCACAAGTAGGTTATTTGGTACTTATCCGCTCTCACCTTCGTTGTTGACTGCCAATTTAAAAAGCAGTGGTGCATGTTTAGATTGTGTAGGTCATGCTTCATGTCTTATGCCTCTTGGCTCTCGCTATTTATAGTTTCATGGTTTTGGAGAAGTTTCATATAACAAATGGATGCTTGAATGATTATCCTTTGAACTGATGGTGTTTTAAAAGTCTTTTGCTATGTAGCTTGTGCAAATACTATATTTAGAATATATCTGCTTCATATTCTAGTCAAAGTTATTTTCATTGTGAACCAACTTTTCTTCAGGATATATCCAGATGCCTTCTCTGGACCCAGAGGCATCATCAGACATGGCCCCAAGTTCGGACAGACATGTTGACAAAGCCTATAGATTTGTTGATGCTTAATAGACTGAAAGAGTCCTATTGTGGAATCAAGGTCACTTTCTTTTTATAATTTTTCAGTTTATTGCCATGCATTGGCTACACTGCCAATTTCTTCCATTCTTTTAGCACATAAGTGTGCTTCTTCTTATAACAAAAATCAGATGACATCATTATTGCAGTCATTTGATGTTGGTGATTGAATTCATTCATGAACAAACCTTGTTTTATATGGCCTTTGTTATGCTGATGAATATCCAGGAATTTTTTTACACCTGCTTCAATTGCAGAATAGGAAAATCAAAATCCTGGTAATTATCTGTTATCTAGTTTCAGGAAACCTGTAACCATCTGGATTCTGGATCTTCAAAGTTGATATTGCAGTTTGAGGTCTAATGTCTTGTTTTGTTGATCATATGTAGATGCCATGAACTTTAAGATTTCAGACATGAATGATGATGACATACCTCCATATTATGCCTTTCTTGTCTGGGTCATTTATAAAGCTCGTGTTCCTATTGAACATTTTTGGTTCTCCTTCCATTATATGCTGTTGACAATCTCATGAGGTTATATTTTTTGATGGACAGAAGTTCAACTGTGAAATACTATTTTTCTGGTTGTCCCTTTCTCTGCTAGAGTAGTTTATGATACTCACTTTTAATTGTATCTTCAACTATGTGTTTCTATGAAAATCTTGTGTGCAATTTTATTTGTTATTTAGTTTCCTTGAGTAATTTGCTAGTACTTTCTATTCTATTCAGTATGCATGAACAGCCAAACACAGTCTTGGGAGTGCTGATCTTGATACATGGTCCTAAGCTTAGTATATTTTTAACTGAATCAGCCACTCCAGTACCCCTTGAATAAGGCATTGCCACTGTAAGACTTCCATTTGTATCATTTTGTTTACTCTGCAATTTACTTCTGTGTACAGGAGGGGGAGCTTGATGCTGTTGCTGTAGTTCATTCTTACGAGGATGGCATGCCTGCTGGATCTCACAAAACTCGACTAACTGCTCTTAATGTTTGTCTTCTATTGCCCAAATTTTCTGAGATTCATCCTCTTCCTCAAGGATATTTAGCTGAATAGTGTTGTAACCTTGATGTACTCATGAAACAGGTGCCTCCCATGGGTCTGTTCTACCCCACGCTTTTGGTTCCAGATATTTATCCACCACCACCTCGTTCTTGGTAGGATATATTTCAAGTTTTCTTGTTTTGCACTAGCTTTCCTACCTTGCGATTATTTAAACAATTTGCTGAAATTACTGTCTGGCCATAATGCTGAGCATCATCAGGTTCCATGACTATGAGAATATGCTAGAAGACACATTGCATATGGAATATTCTAGAAGGCCTGACATGTCAGATGGTTTATTTTCTGGCATCAGTGTTGGATATCCAATGTGGGAGAGCTATCCAATTTTTTCTTCTAAGCCAAAGAAAGAAGAGAAGGTTGGCCTTGCTGAAGCTATCACTAGTAGCATTCTTTCCACTGGTAAGATTCATTTGCGATTATTTTATTGACTTAATTGAATTGTAATTTGATATTAACATAACTTGGTATTGCATGGACAGGTCGTATAGACCTCCAAAGAAAGTTGTTTTGCAGCATACAATTGGTGAGTTTTGGCAGCAAGAATTACTATGCGATGGCCGATTGCACTTGTTATTTCTTGTAGCCTGGATGGTTGACATAGTTTTCTCCACTGTTGTCCTCTAGATTGGTGGAGTGGCTTTGACAGCTGGTGTTATTCCTGCTGTGGAGGAAAGGTTGTTTCCGCGTTTGATTAGCACATAATTTTGTGGTATTATCCATGTTTGTTGCAATGAGCATGTTTTAGATGCATTCAAGTATTTGCAGTAGATTAAGTTTAGCAACTGGCAAACCAGTAGAGCAGCCACTTAACGGATCATGTTCTGGTCCCAGAAGACACAAGTGAAAACCTTTTTTTTATATACATTCTTTCTCAGGCAAAGTCAAGGCACTTGTCAGAAAAAAAAAGAAGATAATAGCGACACTTTAATTTAACTTCATTCCTCTTTTTAAGGGGGTAGATATTTAATCATCCCTTTTATATTTATCAACATCCTTCTCAAGTGAGGAAGACTTTCAGCATTTCAGATCAGAGAATATACTAGCCCAACCAGAAGATGGATGAAGCTCTTGCTTCATTATTCAAGAGAATTGCCTAACTCCAACCTTTTCCATCCTTGTCTTTTATGGATCTTCTGACCATGTTAACCCAACTTAACTAAGCCTTGAATTTCAAACCAATTGATTTAAGCTGCAGGATCTGTCTTCTCCATTCAGTTATGGAAATTCAGTAGACCACGAACAAAAATAAAAATATGTACTGAGTCAAGTCTTGAAGCTTTAGACTGCCCCTGTTTCAAAAACATTTCGATATCAAGTCAATAAAACTCTGCTTTACAACATTGACTGAGATCCTATAAAAGATAGTAACTTCTTGTTAACGTTATCTGCTGAATTCATGTTCTTTCTTTTTGCAGAGTTTTACATGCAATTCCCTCAACTGAAGCAATTGATACTGTTGAGGTTACCTTATATATTTTCTTCATGCTTATGATTTAGCCTATTCTTTGTCTTTGATTTCCTTAAGCATATCTATATGATTATACACACAAGGAATTAAAATATCCTGGCCTTTACTAGATGCAGAATTCATCATATAATAATAGCAAATCATTTATTTCATCTGGTGGCTAATTATACAGAAAATAGTTGTGGAAATTCAATTTGGCAATTTGTACTATTATTGAGGGATTGGCAGGGTTTACATTTTCACAAGCACCCCTTGAATTTTTTTCTGCTATTTATTAGAGTGAAAATCACTAGATTCCCTCTACTTTAGTTTTTTTGGTCATATAGACCCCTCTACCCAATTTAGATTTACAACAATCCTTCTACTACCAATTCTGGTAAGTTTTAACCACTCTATTCACTCCTGGTGTAATTGTCCGTCGTGTTGACCAATAGGCACTGTTGACTTAGATCAAAAGTGTAAGCAACGACACTTTTATGGCTGTGTAATTGTCCGCAAATTGTGTTTTTATTTATTGTAATAAGCAAGCCTTAACTGAAGGTAGATTAAAAGATGTCAGAATCTTAGGACTAAAACGAAAACTTTAGGGGTGCCATGCCTCCTCTGGGTATAACATCATTCCTCCCCTGGTTAGCATGATGGTAGTAGCTATGTCTGTTTCTACTTGTCTAATTGCTGTTTCAGATCTTTGATATTGCCCAACTCTCATGGTTGTTAAACAGGTTCTACAGTCAAGAACAAATCCAACTTTTGTGCCCTGGAAAGGCGGAGCAGTAAGTCAACCTCTCACTAACTTGTATTTCTTGTTTCTCCTTTTTGCTTGTGGTTGGTTTTCTGTTTGGTCAAGTTTGAATGCACCAATTTTAGTTCCTCATGTCATTTGTACAAAATTGTTATTCCAAGATCCTTGGAGTTCTTGATTTTGGTCGTGATGCATGGATTTACCGGGAGGATTGGATTCACAATGGGATCCATTTTCGAAGTGGCAGAAAATACAAGGACTCTTACTATGTTCAAGCACAAGCAACATGTTATATAAACACTTAGAAGGTGACAGGAAGTACGCTCTGATTTATAATTAGAACTACTGTAAAACAAATTCTAATATGGTGATAGCATTTAAATTTTCAGAGCTCCGACTGTTGAGTTCATTTGGGGGGAAGCCGAAATGATAATTAGAACTACTGTAAAACAAATTCTAATATGGTGATAGCATTTAAATTTTCAGAGCTCCGACTGTTGAGTTCATTTGGGGGGAAGCCGAAATGATAATTAGGAAGGCCTTTTCCTTTTCCTTTTTTTTTTTTTAATTTCTTTCCTTTTTGCATGTCATCTAGTGAATTCGAATAGCATTTACAATTTATTTCCATGTTAGAGACTCAGCTTGGGTGGTTTGACACTTCTATCTCTTGTCCTTAGCATGTGCTTGATGCGAATTGCGAAGCATGAAATTTGTCAAGTTCACCGATTTTAGATTCTAAAACACCATTTGCAGAGGGAGACTTCATTTCTTTTTTATATTATTTTCTCTATTAGTTTACCTAACTGAATAGCAGTTTTAGACTGGGATTATGGAGGTTTTATGGCAAATGAATGTGTATTTGGTGAGCTAGGAATATCTCCTTTTCCAGTCCATGATCCTGTTGAGGTTCTAACATTGTTTTCGGGCCCATGATATTGGGCCGGTGGGCTAGAATTCATTGATAAGGGTTCTTTTATGTAGATAAGGGTTTTTTAAAGGATGGAGGTAATAATGGGAGGTGAGGTATTGTTGTGTATTAGCAATATCAAGCAGGAAACAAGTTCTACGGTGGGAGGTATGGGAGAAAGAGTTGGCGATTTTAATTGAGAACGCATGTTTCTTTGTCAGAATAAAAAAGAAAAAAGAAAAGAAAAACAAAAAAAGTACTGTATAGGATCTATATAATTTCTTCCTATGCTACGTGTAATCTTTGAATCACGTGGTCAGTATAGGATCTCTCAACCTGGAGCATAATACTGGTAAAATTTAACTTCAATGGTAAATATGCATGTCCCTGAACTAGAACATGCTTCCCACATCAATTAACCTAAAAGTTAACAGTCATTAGAAGTGGCGATGGCAGGAAATAACACGATCCCAATAATTAATTAGAGAGGAAAACACAATCTCAAAGTTGATCCTTATCACCTTTAACTAGATTGCATGCTTTCGCTATAGTGTGAGTTGGATAAAAAAATTTGAAGATAACAAAAATATTCAAGCAGTAAAAAATTGTATGATATTGTTATTAAATTTAATTTAGTGGATTAATCTTAGAAATCTTCATATTTAATTTTTTATCCAACCCAAAGTTTAAAATAAACTACATGGGAATCTTCTCAACATGATTTAGTCAATTTAATTGATGGAAAAGCAACCTGATTAATCGGTAAAAAAAAATTAAGGTGATCGTTTTTTTATGAATTTGTTATTTTTTTATTAGAAATTCTATCTTCTTTTTTTTCTCTTCTTCTCTCTTTTTTTATGAATTATATATATTTTTTTTTTTTTTAATCAAACTTCATGCAAAAAAAGTTTATTTAATAAGTGATCATTCGAGATTTTTCACCGACGACAATATATTTTTCATGCAAAAGGTTTCTTTAAAGATATTCGTGATTTATATTTAAATTTAATGTCAGATCTAATTTACTTGGATTTGACAATCATGCCAAACACACTTTACTTGGATGTGACACTCAAGTAATTTGGGTCTGGCTTGTTTGCCAGATTCATATAAACGTAGGTCCATCATGATTTTTAAATTTAAAAATATTAAAATATCAAAATGCCTCCATGATTATAGAAAATTATACAAAAAACAGTGTAAAAGAACAAAAATACCTTATATACAAAACTTATTTTTTTTCAGGGCTAAAAATATACTTTAACTATTTAACAATATGTGAAAGGTTAAAAAAATCTTAGCTTAATGACCAATGAGCCTATGAAAAATACTGAAATAACCACAAAAAAAAAACTTTAATTTCTTCAACTAAATGAACAAAATGATAATTGAATTTTATGTGAAAATATAACATTAGTCCATTTCAAGTCTATACTTGAACAATAAAAGATGAGTTTAAAAACGTTAATTATAACTTATTTTTTTATTTTTTTGTTCAATAAAACTACTTAATTAATCTTTAAAATTTTAAAATATAAATTTAAATCCACTTTTGCTCTATTATTTTTAAATATTTTAAAATTTTATTTTCAAGCCAAACACCCTGCAAGTACACCCGTTCAAGAACCATACGCCTCTTTTTTTTCAATGCAATTCTAGACGCAAAAAGCTTGAAGGTTCTGTTCGAAATGCAACGCAGCTAATTCAGCAATAAAAATCACTTAAAGCGGTTAAATAGCTCTATCTGAAATCAGTCAGCAAATCCTGAGAAAGAGAGGAAAAAACATAATAATTGGTTATCAAATCCTGACTCATGATAGCAAGGCCTTTTTTTGTAATCGTGTCACAGGAATTTCAAAATGTTTTTCTGAAATAGTATTTTTTATTTTTAATATTAACATATAATAATAATATAAAAATAAAAAATAAAAAAATCTTAATTTTTTTTAAACATACTTTTAAAATAAAAAAAACAAACAAAACCTCCTTACTTATAATTTTATATATTATTATTAAAAATAATTTTTTTTACAATACATATTATTCCAGAAAATACTAAATCACACTCCCAGCAAATACTAAAATGGGTACACGAATCATTGTCTATCTTATTTAAGACACAATAATAAAGTCTTTTCATTTTCCTTAGAGTTTTGCAATTACTTTTGCATCACCCAATCCAAGCACGACACATAGCTCAGGATACAGACTCTTCCTTATCTCCTTGTAAACCTCGCCATTCCACATCCTCGATGACAACTGAATTCCATGGCGCATTGTAGCCCCACTCAACCTCTCCTCGTTATCGTGGGCCCCCTCCACGATCCCCATCCTCACCGCCTCGTCTCCCCTAACCTTTGCTCCTCTCAACAGCACATCGCGTCGAGCCGAAGGCGATCCGATCTTAGCCCTTAAAAGGGCATTGACATAATCAGGTATCGTTAGCCCTATGTCAACCTCGCTCATGTACAGCACACCTCTATCCCTCTTCATGTAGACGTAGTCATGGCTCAGAGCCAGAATCATCCCCCCGGCGGCTGCGTGGCCGTTTACGGCGGCGATGGTTGGCATAGGGAGAGAAATCAGCTCGGCTACCACCGGCTTGAACAGTTTCACCATGTGGGCGAGGCGCTCGATGGCTTTGGGCTTGGAACCGGCGGCACGAGCCCAGGCTAGATCTAAGCCGTTGGAGAAGAACTTCCCTCGTGATGTGGTGATGAGAACCGAGCCACTAGTGGCTTGCACTTTGGCTTCGCGAAGAGCGGAGAGGATGGATTCGATAAGAGTGGGGTTTAAACGGTGCTCATTGTCGCCGGTTAATGTTAAAACGAAGATGTTGCTGGCCGTCTTCTCTAATGTGCACATGGTGAGTGGTTAGTGATGGCTTTGTGCTCTGGTGTGTGTTGTCCAGATAAAGGGACAGGTGCTGAACATGGGTGAAGAGATTTAAGATTATCTGCCTCAGTGGCTGTGGTTGATTTTCTCGCTGGAATGTTAAAATGATTTTTTATATATTTTTTTAAAATTATTTGTACTATTCACGTATCAAAATAATTTAAAATTTTAATTTTTAATTAAAAAAAATTAAATGTTTTTAAAACAAATTTTGTCTGTTATTGTAATTGAGTTACTTACAAATCGATCCCTATAACTTAACACAATTGCCACCCGAGTCACTTATTTACTTATAATCGAAGATCTTACGAACCCTTATGCGTCCTTTTATTCGGTAGGCAATCTTTGACAAGCTTCATAATAGTAGGACCAAGTTCTTCGGCAGAATTTTTAAAGAAATGAAAATTCCTTAAACATAAAAATTTATTATCATTACTACTAGTTATTACTACATGTTTAATATTTTTCATTATTTGGCTTATATCAATTAAAATTATTTAAAAATATTGTATATGGATCCTATTTTCCCAGACAACATAAGATTTAGGAGGAGTAAACTCATGGATAAGTAAGAAAATTACAAAAAGATGGCCATTTTACCAACATTTACGCAAAATTAGTTGGGGCAAGGCAACATGTTGACGTTACTAATTAAGGTAAATCCCAGAGAAAAGGCCTTCACTGAATATTCTTTTTATACCTATCTTCTCGCGACTATACAGTAATACAATAAGAAATTAAAAATTAAAAAAACTCTTACACGGGGTTAAAGTATTTGGCGCCGAATTTATTGTTATAGTAAATTAATAATAATAATTTTTCATCTTCTCTAGCAGAAGAAAAGAATTTCAAGAGGATCAGATCAGTTATCGGGTCGGGGTTACCCGAATCGGACATTCACCAAGCCCTCTCCCATTGTGGAAACAACCTTGATTATCGTCAACTTCATTCATGATCATGTCACAGTCAAACGCATCATCACCATCACCAGTTCCCTGGTTTCAACTCAGGTCATCAAGCAACGAGGTTAGTGGCAACCGGAAGAACCCAGGTTACCGTGTAAAAGAAGAAGCCGAAATGGGGATTGAGAACGAGGCCTGTGTAAAAGAAGAAATGGGCCTCGATAGTCGATAGTGAAAAGCAATTATTTCCCAAAACAGATGAGCCAAGCATCACAATGAAGGAGGAGA
Source organism: Populus tremula (assembly GCA_964019445.1). Lineage (NCBI taxonomy): Eukaryota > Viridiplantae > Streptophyta > Magnoliopsida > Malpighiales > Salicaceae > Populus > Populus tremula. The sequence continues at coordinate 11,155,243 of CAXHTJ010000018.1, read as the reverse complement.
CCAAAGAACGGAGATCGTTGTGAAAGAGGGGCTATTAATCATGTACAAGGAAGAAAAAAAGAAATCAGAGAGTAATCAACAGGGGAGGTCATAATGATGTGCCTGGAAGAAAGGATGCCAATGTGAAGACAAAGGTTGTTGAAGAGAGAAAGGTCAATCGTGTTTCGGTGGAAGATGGAGATTTCCTTAAGAGAATGAACGGTATTTAGTGGGGGGGACTATGGTTAATGCAATTTCTACTACTAAGGGAAGGAAGTTGGTGGACAAGCAAACTGTTTATTTTGTTTTCCTAATCAAGACATGAAACTTGCTCGCTTCTCAACAAAACGATCTGGAGACGTTAAGCATTCTACAATTTAGATTTTCCTTGTTTTCATTGGTGGGTTTTTTTTTAAAAAAAGAATTTAGTCTTTAATTGTGACTTTATATTCATAGATTGGTCTGCTACTTATGGAATGGGGAATTGTGTCATCCCGCTTGTGAATTCAGCCAAGATGAAAGTTCCAGGACGTTGTGTAGCTGCACCAGAAAACCTTTCTAGGTTTATTCTGTCTTCGATAGTTGGATAAATCAACATGGAGTTGCTGAAAATAAAACCATGTCAACATGGAGCCTAGAGGCTCCTTCAGACATTGACTATACAGTTTATCCCCTCCTTACTCTGTTGAAGTTGCCTAAAAAAAACCATAACAAGAGGTGCCTTTCCTTTGTCTTCTGTGATGATGTTAATTTTATCTACATGCTATGTAATGATGACTGCACATTGTATTTATGTTATAAATATTCATTTTGTTTATGTGTTCTTTCTTCATTCAGGCTGAATTCACTCTCGAGGAACTTGATTCTCGAAAACATTTACTGAATCTTCAAGTATGTGCGATTATGCTTTCGTTCTCATCTTGTTGCCTTTTATGATCGCAGTTGCTTCATCATATGTGGATTCTTCTTCTTAATCCTATTACTCCTGCATATTTTTAATTGTTAGGCATGACATGTAATTATAAAAGTATTGCAAGAATATAATCTATTGCATGAGCTCTGCATTGTCCCTTGTTGATTTACACATTAATTATCTTGTTCAATAATGTTAGTGATGTATGCTTTTGTATGCTACACAAAACTGTTAGCAGTTCTATATTGCTTGATGACAATGGAATTTTCGGTTTGCACAAATATACTGCTGGGATCTAAGTGGATGCATCATACAGATAATTTATGCTAGTGTGAGATCTTAATTGTTGTTAGTCTAATTGTTAACTGTCAAAACAGAGTGATCCTGATGAAGCGGCTGCAATTTTACCTATGGTGAGTAGGAGAAAGGGTACCCAGCCGAGTTGAGAACAAAACAAAGATGAACAAACTATATCAGACTCATCTCTTATTAAGCTTCTTGTTGCAGAAGATACTTATAACTTGGAGGTGAAGTGCTTCAAATGCTATCTTATGTTTTCAGAATCCAGAAAAATAATTGCTTTTGAACTCTTCTAATTCCTCTCTTGATTATGCGGGAGATGGGACCTCCAAGCACAGTAATGTGTGATTTAAGGGCATACAGAAACAAGTTCTCTACTGGATATCAGAATCAAGAAAGGAACTGATGTTGAGGAAGCAGCAAAAACTCTTCATCTATGCTGGGTTGCCTATCGGATATGTGACAAGTATGTAGTTTCCCATATGCCCGGAGTATGCAGATGACCCTGTGATCACACCATGTGCACACAGGATGTGCAGGGAATGTCTCCTCTCAAGTTGGTAAACGCCAACAACTGGTCTATGTACAATCTTTCGAACACTGCTAAAGGAAACTGACCTCATAACATGCCCAACAGAGAACAAGTTCTGGGTTGATGTTGAGAAGAACTAGGAGGAGTCTTTCAAAGGTTTAAAGCTCCTGGAATGCTTGGAACATATTCGTAGGTAAGGATTTAGTGGAAAAGAGCATTGTTTTTTTAGTAAGCGGTCTTCATTTTTGGACCTTGTAGAGATCCCATTGAGAAGGAGAGGAACTGGGTTCTTAAGGTTTGATAAAAAAAAAACTGGCACAGAAGCAAAGGCAGAGGAGGGTTTTAAGGAGTTCAATGAAACCAAAGAAAAAATGGTATGCAGTTTCCAAGCACTTGCATCTCAGGATTCTTAAACCTTGCTGCTTAAACAATTATGATGGCTTAGCAGTTCATCATGGTCAACAAAGTTTCTTAACTATCTTTCTCTTGTTGCTTGGTGAATTTCAGGTATTGTTGATGCCTTAGAAAGCTGCTGGTGTGTGTATGAATCTAACTGCAGCCTCAAATGTCTTTTTAATGGTTTTTTTCAAATCTCCTGGTACTTCCTTATCCTGAACAAAGAATTTCCCTTCATCATGTTGAAACTGGCTATATTGAACTATGCAGGATCCCACCAGGAATCCTGCAGTAGAGGAGCAAGCAATAATGCGAATCCACTGGATTGGACAAAAACACACGGTTTCTGTTAGAAGATTCATTGTTAAGGTCAGATTTTTCTCCTAGCTTTTCAAGGTTTCAGAAATTAAGTTGAATTCATGGAAGCTCTAGTTTCTGGAATTTGTCAAAATCTGTCCTGAAGCTTCTTACTTTGGGTTCTTTGAGAATTCTAAGAAATTGATTACCGCATTCCACGTTAATGTAGATATAATGGTCCATGGTTTAATTTATTAAGACTTACCATCATCTAGCACAAGAAAACTGTTGGGGCCAATTGAAAATTAGATCTTAGCCTGACATGGTTGAATATTAGATTAAGATTTTGAGTGTAAAACAAGAAAGTCATCCAAGCTTAATGATTCCGGATATAATTTGCCAATCGGAAGGCTTTTCTTCCAGGTCCTTGTCACAGGCCTAATTTTTTTTTTTTGTCTGCGTAATTGTTGTGGCAATTTGAGTGCTGACAATGAACTGTTCATCTATTCCTAAAGCTTCTTCAACAATGGCTCAAGGTCATTTTCACTATACTCGCTGTAATATGTATTCCTCCTGTTGCATTTTCCTGGAAATCCAGCATTGCATCAAATTGCTTTACAAGGCATCTGAGCCTGCACTATTGGTCTAGATTCAAATTTCTGGAATATAATTTGAAATGAAATTCTGTTTCACTCTTATTATATTGTGCCTGAGCGTTGCATTTGTCAGGATTGTGCTTTGATAAACAACAGGGCTTGCTGTCTGTGTTGAATAGTCCACGAGGACTAATTGGTCACGTATTTGACTAACCTTTCTTTAACCTCGAGTTTTACTAATCAACAGGCCTGTTAACAAGATTTTCTAAGCGGTCAGCACTTTTTTTTCCTGTCTGTGCCATTGTTAGAACTTATCGCCTAATCATGCATGGTTTTGCTGTTGACCAAAGTGAGAAGGCACCGTGGAGCAACGCCTATAGCGTGTCCAGGCAAGGAAGCGACGCATGATTGACGAAGTGCACATTTAGAGTTTAGAATTGAAGTTGAATTTGTTTTTTTGGTAAACATTTTTTAAAAAATAATTTGTTTTTAGGGGTTTTTAGATTGTTTTGATTGAATTAATATTAAAAATAAAAAATATTATTTTAATTTATTTCCAAACAAAAAAAATTTAAAAAAACAATTTCAATACATTTTTAAAACAGTGCAAAGTCCAATCATGTATTTCGAGAGGTATTCTAGGAAATTATTCTCTCTTTGAAGCTGAACAAATCAAACAACAGGCCAGTAAGGATTGATGACGACCAGTGTAGGCCATGCACGTGGTGGTCAAACATTGGAGGAACAAGGGATGGGATAGACACGTAGCCATTGATGATTGTTAGATCAAAGCAAAGAACCACTGACATTTTGTAGGCTGTCACATGCGTCATGTAAATTGTAACGTTAGCATAAAGCATCTTTGTGTTGACCCTACGGATGGGTCAAAAATATGGTGGTGGAGGAGTTGAGAAAAGCCAGCCACCCACAGCTTTCAAGTTAGCTGGGTCGGTTAAAGTGTAGTTGTTGTTATCTGAGAGATAGAAGAAGCGTCCAGTTGTTGCTATCTTGCCTTTGCCTATCGGCTTCGGTTTCTTCTGTTGCTGTTGCCTCTCTCTAAACTTCGCCTGGCTCGGCTTATTATTTTATTGAAGCCGCTCTTATTTTATTTATTTTTTCTTCCATTTGGCCTTCTTGAATGTACTTCTCACAAGATTTTATTATAATTTCATGGGATGGCCAAACCCTTTTCCGTTGCTGAAAACTGAAGCTGCAAATGATTCGAGCCTTTTCCTTTTAAATAATATGAGAAGTATATTTTGCATTTTGACATGGATAACTTTCTAAATCAAGCCTGCCAAATTTATTATTATGACTTCCTAGAAGCTTTATAAGTTCAATAAAATTACCTTGATATTTTAAATCATGGTTTTTATTGTGACTTTTATAGACACATGCTTGGAAATCTAGCCATCAAACAATATTAATTGTAGCTTTGAAGATTCATTAAAACTTTACAACATTGCATTACAATTCAATGTGTTGAATTTTCCTTCCTAACATGACTCAACAAAAAATAACTAGTCATATCATTTACCTTCTTCCAATTAAAAAAAACCTTGGATATACAAGCATTTTATCTCGATCTTACTACCAGCTTATCAAAAAGGTAGTATGATAGATAAAATATTGCATTCACAAGTACTTTAACCAACTAAAAAAGTACTTTAAACCAAAAAACTTAAAATTAAAAATAGTGATTCTCATAGTTTGAAAAAAAAATACTTTGAATGCATTGGCTGGAATGGACGTCTTTGAGACAAGCACAATGAATTTATGCTCTTTAGTTAACATGAATATCCCATATCACTAGATATAATATTGGATCACATTACAAACAAGTAACATTTATTTTTTCAAGCTAAATTCTTGGCTTTTAGAAGGACTTTCATTAAGTTCCTCAAATTCATGAGTTATTTCATCAAGATTTCAAGAATGTGTTGCCATGTTTAAAGCAATAACTACAATAAATATATTGTTATTTAGGGGATTGACACATGGTTTATTTATATAAAAAAAGAGTATGGAATTCTTTGTTTTGGCAGATCCTATATCAAAACTTAACTAAAGGCAAACTAAACCTTGTTACGAGTGCATCGGGTACATTAGAGGTGCTAATATATTTTTTAAGTACAACCAGTCTTTTATCCTAGAATTTCGTATAAGATTAGTCTACCTGGGTCTTCTAGTGACTCTGAATCAAACAATTATGTGACAACTTTTCGATCCTGACATCTTGCCATGCCGCACGTTTGACAAACCTAAAAAATATCATCACCATTATTTCAAGAATTGATCTTAAAGATTATTTCAAATCAAAATAAAACTACATGAAATACAAGATAATTATTTGTCTAACTGGTATCATCAAACATTCAAGTAATTAAAGCAGTAGAGAATTCAATTTTATATAATTCATAAAAATTCATCAAAACCCTGATGAGGAAAAAAAAAAAAGGAAGTATAAGATTCCCAACACCAAAAATTAGAATTACCTCAAATTCTTGTTTAGTTGTATATTTGTTAAGAAAAAGAAGAGTGTAGCTTTCTTCTACAAGAGAACAAATCAAAGCAATCAAGGAAGTGCAAACCACAACCCATTGCAACCTTTCTAGTTGTTACCGTGAGAGATAAATAGATTAATGGGAGATAGGATTTGTTAAGACAATTAGAGAATACCTTCTAGCTTTTGTTTTTTGTCTTTATATTTTATTGTGGCTGATTGGGCCAATTATATTTATTTATTTAAGAATAAGGTATTTGTATGGGACTGGGCTACATATTGGCTATTAGATTTTTTTATTATTAATTTAGAAGAATTTGTTTATTTGTATGGGACTGGGCTACATATTGGCTGGCTCCATTTAAGGTTGATTGTCTTTCCAAAACAGGAATTTGACCAGCATTAGTAGATGGAAAGTGACACCTGTTATCTGGTCTTCTTGATATTTTTTTTTAAAAAGGAAGTTCCTTTTACCGTTTAGCCCTTTTCCAAACAGATTTGGTCTTAAAAGACCCCATCTTAAGGGTAAAAAGGAAAAAAAGTCTCACAAACTTCCTAAACTAAACTTAAAAAGAGAGAGAGAGAGAGAGAGGCCTTCAAACCTTTGCAATCAAAAGGCAAAGGCTAAATAAAAGCCGAACCATATGAATGAATATTAATAATTTAACAATTATACTATTATAATATGCTTTTTTTGACTACGTATTTCTAAAGAAAAGATTCCCTTTATTAAACGTGGACACCACATGCCCATGACCCCCAGGCAGGGCCACGTCTCACGTTCTATCATGTACCCTATCTTATGCTATATATACACACAACCACATCTACTCTCCTCTCCTCTCCTCACAAGACGTAGCGTTCACTCGCCGAAAACCCAAATCATGTCAGACACACTTCGAAGTAGTAACTCCGCCGCAGCAGGGTCGCGTCCCAGCCGACTCCAGCGGAGGAGACCGGCGTCCTTGCAGATCAGCCCGGCTTCTTCTTCTAGCTGGAACGCTGCGATTCCTCTTTTGTCTCCGCTTATCACGTCGCCTACTGCGATGGATATGAAGTCTCGGGACGATCCGCCTCCACCGCCGAGGATTCAGGTAACGGAGGGGGAGAAGCCAGTGGTGTTCAAGAAGTGGCAGCATCCGGCGGCTCCTTTTTGTTACGAGCTGGTTCCGTTGAAGCCATCGTTTTTTGTGCCTGTATAGATTTAGAATCTAGAAGGGATTTTGATTAGTTATCAGATGATAGTAGTTTTAATTAGTTTAGGTTTTTTTTATTATTATTTTGTGATCTAATTATACAAACATCCTTGTTAATATCTTCCTAACAGCGTTTTGGGTTTATTCTACACAATAAAGTAACGTATTGTGTATAATGTTATTGCTATGTTACTCTCTCTTTTTTTAATTTTCTGTATACAGATTACAAATTAAAACATTAAATGGCATTGTTCAACTTGGAGATTGTAGCATTGGAGGTCGTTTGGAATCCTTTTCAGATTCAGAAGTGCTGAGCGGTAATGGCTGGTTTTGCTTCTTTTTTTCTTCCAAAAAAAACAGAAAACCCAAAGCAAACAAAATTAATCTTTGAGAGCAGTTCTACTAGTAGCCACTGCAGTAGGTGTTTAATTAAAAAAAAAAAAAAACGTTTGCAAGGCGCCCTGAAAATTGAGATGATATCCAGGCCGGAATACCATACCAGTAACGATTAGGGGTGAACGCACGGTTAGCTCCTGAAAACAAAAACAACAGCTATAATACGTCGTCGATTGTTTTTTTTTTTTTGTTTTTTAATTTCCCCTGTAAATACATAGCCCATTGGTTGGCAAATCAAAATCATTGGACTCACCGACAACTTCTATCTCCTGCTTGATCTGATCCCATTTTCAACGGTCATGCTCGCACGCAAATAATCCAAAGAATCCCAAGGCATGGAAATATAGACCCAGATATAATACTCTAAAGTATTTTAAAACAATAAAGAGTATGCTCTTGGTATTATTAATCTCTTAAAAAATATAAAAATTTGGAAGCATGTAAGAAGAAAAAGGATATTCGATTTTGCATTTGAATGGCTATTATATATATATATATAAAGAGTGATCCTCGATGGCTCAGTAGTCAGTCAATTATATTAGAACTAAAAAAAAACAAAAAAAACACTTCTGAAATCTTGCAGGTCAGAAATATTATTCATCTAAATACGTGCAGATTTTCTTAGATTTAGCTACTATATAAGCTTTAGAGATGCTTGAAATGTACATACCATCAATGGACGGTAAGATTAAACGTTTGAATTTGCTTATTATTACTTAAGAAAAATAAAATAAAAAAAATAGATGCCCTTCTTTGCTTTCTATCCGTCAAACAAGAAAAAATCAAAATTTAAGCATATACTCGAAGGAAAAGGATTTGCATACTACATATCGCTCAATTATTCCGTGATGTGAGATTTGACCATGCATTCCATCTTTTGTCAAATTTAGCACCCAACCAAGAGCAATGATAGCCATAGTGGGTCCAAGGACCCGGGGCTCCACCATGTACTGTCGGTTTGAAATCGCTCCTAAATCCTAATATATCAAAATAAATTATTTATTTATTTTTATTTATCTTAACACATTAAAATAGTAAAAAACTTTAAAAATAATTAGTTTTTTTTTAATCAAATTTTAGGCTATTGGCATTTTGGCCATAATGCCAAATATGCCCTTAGTTGATCAAAATTACATCAGACCCAAGTCTAAAGTCTCCACTGAATGAATTCCAAGGCAACCACAGTATGATTCTTGGATTTCCTGTGCTATATATCAGAAGCAAAGTGCACCCATCTTTGCAACTCTCAGGGATGTTAGGCAATTTCCTGTGCAGGCATGTCTATAAATTTCGATGTCCTATCGCGCTCTATGGCTAAGGGACTATGTTCTATCAGATATATATATATATATATATATATATATAATATATATATAAAGTTGATAACTTCATATCTACTTCCCTACATTTTGATTCAGAACCTGCAATTTTCTTTTTTTCATTTGTTTGTCTCGCAGTTTCAGGCAAGGCTATACCAGACAAGTTCGAACTGTGAATGTTTATTCGCATCCAACAGCGTGAGATGCTAGATGTTTCAAGATTAGGCAGGTTCTATTGGGCACCGTAAACGTGAAGATTCTCTGCCCTCGACAACGGGTTTTTCTTTCTAGAATCTTAGCTGTCCACAGCACCCACCTAAGAATTTGATCCCGTTACGTGTAACGTCGACACCGAAAGTCCGAGTCCCTTTGAGCTGGGCTTGTTCTCGGAATTCGACTCTAATTTCGAAGTCAGCCAGTCCAGGCATATAATATTTTGATACGAGGTCGCTCTTGGGCCTATGTGATTTCTCTCTCTCTCTTACCTAGAGACTCTCTGGCCCAAAATAGTTAAATTAATTGTTTTCGGAAGGGAAAACTATTCAGGTTGAACATAATCGATTTAAAAGAGGTGATGCTGTATCTCTTAAATCGTTATAAAAACGAGTATAGTTCTGTCAGATCCTGGTTTTTTTTCGCAGGAACTCAAATATATGGATCGAAATTGCTGTTCTGTTTACAAAATCACAAGTAGATTTGTTTTCATTACGGTGCACAATAAAGTCAAGCATGATATGCATTGCGAATAAATGAATGGAACAAGAAATTTTCTTAACGTTCAAAATAGGAAAGTGACGTAATGAAAATGGGGTGGCTTGAAAATAAGGGGGCTAGCTAAGGTAATGATTGAGGTTATTGTATGGATTGTTTTTTTTTTATTTAAAAATATATTAAAATAATATTTTTTTTATTTTTTAAAAATTATTTTTGATATTAGAATATTAAAACTATTCAAAAAAAAGTTTTAAAAATTATTTTGAAATAAAAAAAATAAAAAATATTAAAAAACACAAAAATACACACACTCTAAAAAATCTATTCAAATACTAATTTTGTGATCAAAGATTAAATTAACATTCAACTTGTATCTTCATTGAAAAAAAACTATTTACTTTATAAATTTCAACTCACCTTATCTTCTTAAAACAAAATTGAAAGTGACTTTATAATTAAGAAAATCATTCCGTGTGAGCAACAAATAAATCCATTATTGCAACCATTTAGTAGGTGGTTTGATAATAAAAATTTAGATTAAAGGATTTGTTTCCCATGTGATCTTAAGTTCGAGCCATGTGGTTGCTAATATGATAATCACTAGAGACTTATATTGTTGTTAATTTTAGGACCTGTAAGATTAGTTGAGGTACCTGAAAACTGACTTGGATATCGACGTTAATAAAAAAAATCCACTATCACAAATCAAATTATATATATATATAAAGAGAAATTATGGATTTGCTTTGACTTTCTGGTTATACCTATTAATTTCGTCCTCTCTTTCTCTCTTTGAAACCATAAAACCATCGGTATTAAGTTGATTTGTGATAATTACAAAATAACTTTGAGCATTTAGCCATTTAATATCTTATGAGTTTCATAAAACTGTGAGAGAGACCTCCACTATCTACAAGTTTCTAGCTTTAAGAACCTCGCCATTGTTTTTATTTTCGTATTTTTTTTATGAGATTTAAAAATTCTACGCTTATGATTGTGGTTAACGTATCTGTACAAGATATAAGAGTTTTTGAAGTCAAATTTTGTTTCACCAATATATTGAAAAAATAAAATAAAAATAAATCATTGGCCACCACGTCTGTTGTAAATTCAACATTCTATATATTCGTATAGACGAAAGGTCAAGCATATCTTTTTAATAAGAACAGTTTTGTAGATAGATTTTGTAGTGCGCTAACCCATGAAAATGAACAGCATGATAGTTAGCATCCATGATTCACTCAACACGCTTTGAATTCCAAAACCCTGTAAATAACTTCTTCGAAATAGTGTTCTGTTGTTGAGAATCTTGACTTGAGTTATTGCATGTATTTGACGTTATGATGATTATTTTTATAAATATTTTTAATGAATTAAAATTTTTTTTTAAATCATTTTAAATATTAATATATTAAAAAGATTACAAATAATATAAAAATTAATTTAAAATAGCGTTCTTACCGAAAACAAACAACTTAATCATCGCTAAAAGGAAATCTAGTTTTTTGGGTCACTGGCCCAGTAGATCTTCCTAGAGTCAGAGTTAAACAAACTAAGGCATTCAGCCCACAAATGGTAACTTAATCAGTAATTTAGCCCTATTCTTTCTTTCTCTTTATCGTTTTCAAATGTTTTTGAGTTTACTTTTGCATTTTAAAAATATTTTTAATAAAATTAATATTTTTTAATATTTTTAAATTATTTTGATTCACTAATATCAAAAATAATTTTTAAAAAATAAAAAATATTATTTTAATATATTTTTAAATAAAAAATATTTTAAAAAATAATTACAACTATACAAACAAACATGAGTGAGTTTGTAAAACAACACAACGAATATTGATTGATTGATTGCTAATAGATGCTGTTAACAAATAATTCACCAATTCGATCATCAATTATCAATCCACGAATTGCGTAAATCAGTCAAAAAGCCATGAAAATGACTTCTCTCTACAATATTGTACACTACAAAAGTGAATAGTAGGGGCAGATTTTTCAACAGCCTCGCGATATTCTCCCGACAAAAGTTAGTCCATACATCAACCTACGTGCAATGTGGCAGAAATTTGCTAGCATCAAGCCAATATCCAGTCTCCACTACAAAATATTGTTTTTTTTTTTTTTTTTCACGAGTAGGCTGCAGGTGCAGGGCCCATGTGATTGACACAGCCACTAGTTGTGCACTCAACATCATGTAGACGCATGCCAATGTGCTCCTGGTCCAATTTACATCCATGGATTAGTCTCGTAGAGTTATCTTTTTAGCTGAACCGCTAGTAGCTACCAGGAAGCTTTTTTTGCAACTTCTAGTACAGAGCTTCGCTTCGAAGACTTTAATGGCTGCCATTAACAACAATTTTGTTAAAAGTTTGTACAAAACTCTCTTTTTTTTCCTGGGATCAGCCTTGGGCGCGAATTGAGCGGCAGAGGTGTATATATTCATCGGAGGGTTCCTAATAATTTGTGTAGTTTGTCAAAAGGATGCCATTATAACACCATTCTCAATGCAGAAAGTGGAAAGGAAAAGCTGTGTACCAAAGGCAATCGGGCGTTTAAAATGATGAGGCAAAGTGAAGGTGGTTCTTTTGAGGAGCTGCCTCATTTTCCAATAAAGTGTGTCTCACTTCAGGTAGAAAAATGGCAGCAACATGCTCTCTGGAGGCTTGGAGAGAACATGGGACACTACCGAAGAGGAACAACCCCGTCATATGTATATACACGAACCTCTATGCTTGTTCCTTTCACAAAATTCCTAACCAAACTCTGATTCTCTGAATCTGTACAGAGGCCTAGTTGAATCCTTACCATCTTCTTACAAATAGGTCCCATCCACTTGGAATGGATTAATCTGAAGCCTTAAAAGAATTAGAACGAGTCTCAAGTGTAATGTTTGTGAGAATTGATAAAAACGAGTTAAAAATCACGAAGGGAAAAGCTGGTACTAACCAGCTAGTTGGCTGGGCTAAACCAAAAACTAGCCGAAGAAACAAACCTTACTTGTAATTAATTTACAACGAGTAAACTATAACCTAATCCATTTAATTATCAAGATTAATTGATTGGTCTTAATAATATAAAAATAATTAGATGATCTCTCGACTAACTAACGTTGCTCGTCCTAAGTCTAGCTTTTCTTTTGGAAAAAAATATTATTTCCTGATTAAATTTTCTCATCCCACCCGTTTCTTCTCTATTTCTTTTATTTAACATGGAGCTAATGAAAGGACTAGATCACAAACAAATTTAAAAACATAGAGATAAAATATATAGTTTTTAAAACTATGATGAAGATTGAATTAATTTCATTAAGCAAAAGAGGCTAAGTCATAATCAACTCATAATAGATATAGCTAAATCATTAGCTCGTGATATTATTAAATTAAATGCTAAAATCCAGCCTACACAGAAAAAAAAGTCATTTCAACTATTTTAGCCACCAAAACATTAAAATTTTATTCCAAATGCTTCTGTATAATAAGGAAAATTTAAATTAGATGTTTTGTTACCTTGAAATGCCTCAAAAAAACATATTTGAACTAGGAAAGAAATTAGGTCCCAGGTTCATTTTTGGTTTTGAATCGTTTTTTTTGCTTTTTTAGAGGTTAAGGCGGGTTGAATAAGGTTATAAGGGTGTTTGTGATTAAAAAAATAGATTGAAAATTGAGTTTTAGAGGACAACAACCAGTCATCTTAATTTTCTAGCCACCACAATACTTGGAATCTGGGTATACCAAAGACACGTTTTTTTCTTCTTCAGATTGAATTGGAACGATGTTGAAGCTGGTGACATGTTGTCCGTCTCATTATCTTACAAAAAAGCCCTAGGTTATTCAGTCTGATGTTGCAGCCCCCACGTGGGGTCTATAGTCATGGGCTAAATGCTAGGCCCGATCTCATTTTTTTTTTTTTGTTTTAGCTTTTTTTTTTTTTAGAAATCTTTTTATATGTTTTTTAAAATAATTCTTAAATTTGCATTTTACTTCTGTTCATTTTTTTTCTTATTTATCCTATTTTAAATAGTGATTAGTTTTTTATTATATTGTATTTGTTTAATTTTTTAAGAGATGAGTATTATTCCTTTGTAGTTTTTAAATATTTTATATGTATTAGGTTTATTCTTAGAAATGAAAAATATTTATTTATCATGATATTTAATACATGCAGCTTTGCATAGCAGTTTTTTTTTTGTTATTGGTCTTTTAATTGTTTTAATTTTTTTTATTTTATTTTTTAATACTGGATTGATTAAGAAATAATTTGTAAATATAATTAAAAAAATAATATTTTTTTTTTATTAAACTCAATGAAATTCGTGACACAGGTTGTCCGTGGACTTGAGCCAATTTATTATTGTATCAATAATTATTTTAAAACAAATATTGTATTTGAATCCATAAAACTAATCATTTTAATTTAAACTAGTTCTTGCATAATTTTATTGAAAACTCAAGTAGAATAAAAGGTTAAATTACAAGATTTTAAAAAAAAATCAGTTTTAACCGGTACGGATCGCGTGCCAGATTGACGAGCTACTCTGATCATGTGAACATGGCCACCTGGGGCATCTGCTTAGGTATAGAAACTGGACATATCTTACTGGATAGGTTGCCAAAGACAAAGGTTTTCTAGTTGGAGTGGGTTTTATCCTCCGTCTTGTCATTATGTGATTGTTTTCTTTGATTTGTAGCCAGAACATTCCACGTGCATGGTCATGGCTAAGCAAACTGTCTTCATTGTAATAATAAAAAAAGCTAACAACTCCCACTATGGTTAGCTTTTGACAAGCTTTCCCTTCCTTTAACCGGTTTTTCAACGCAACATACCAAAACCAACCGTAAGTGGCGAAAGAGACATTTGGTTGTCTTTACCATAGTTAGTACCTAAATCCTCCAATAATTACAAAATTCCCTCTACGTTAATTATAGATTTGCAACTAAACTCCGAATTTCTAAACCACTAACCCACCGCCAACATTACCCAACTCCTCACACCACGCATACTTAGGCAAGGTTAGCAGACTACCGTATGTATGCCTACAGTAGAAATGTCATGATTAAAATTTTCTCTGTTTTTTTTTTTTTACTCTAACAGTGGAAAATTTGTTATTTTTATTTTTTAAAACAATTTTTTTAATATATTTTTATCATTTAAAACTTGATGTGTTAATGAGAATTTTCTTTTCTTGTCTTTTTTTTTAATATTTTTTTTGGTTTCTCCTTTTTTTCTCTTTACACTTTTTTTTGGATTATTTTTATTTTTTAAACTTTGAATATTTATCATTCTATATTTTGCTTATTTATACAATTTTTTTTGTTAATATTTTTATTCTTTTGTAATCTGTCTCTCTCTCTCTTTTTTAATTTTCTTTACACCTATTGTTTTGCAAAAAATTCTTCTATAATGACCAAGGAAATAATGTTTCACAGTAGAAATTGCAATATTTTTCTATTTTTCTACTACTTTAAAAATAACCTCGATGTCTTATATATATATATATATATTTTATTAATATATGTAATCTTTATATATTTTTTTATATTTAAACATTAATAATTTGATTCACAATTATATTTTTTACTTACTTTCAAAAATTATGTTAATAACACATCTGTATTAATCTATTTTTTTTAGAAAAAAATAACTATTTAACCTGCAACTAAGTGAGTTAAATAAACATGCTAATAATTTTTATATATATTTACTGACATAGGTGTTTCTCGATTTATTTAATTAAATATACATATAAGTATTTTGATTTATAATTTGAACTTTTATTCAAAAAAATTTATATTTATTTTTTTAAAAAAAAATTATTCAACCCGTGACAAAATAAAAATCAAATAACTATTAATATCCACTAGTTCATGCATAACAAGGTTTATGCTTTGTAGTCATGATAACTAATGACTCCCATATGCAAATTGTGAACATTTTTTACTTCACATCGCTGCCTCTTCGGCTCTTATTACTGGAAGGATTTCAATTATTTTTTGAGTCCCTCATGAATTGAAATTGTACCAGGTGTTCTTAAGTTGTTTCCATCTAGAAATTCATTAAATTATTATTTTTTATAATTTAATATGTTAATATTTTAAATAAAAAATATAACTTTAATAAAAATTAGATTTTAAAAACATACCAAACACATATCCCATGTGCTAACCAAGCAATCGCGAGTCCCGATTCTCGAGTCTCGTGTGAATGTGTCGGCTGAGCTATGTCCTTGTTCAATTATGTAAATAAGTTTTCTCAAGCACGTCAAACTGCTTTCAGCCACTCATAGCTAGGTTGACCTAGAAGGATTACGAGGTCAAACCCACTTATAACAAGTTCTAAGTTCTCGTGAGTTCTTAGGGCTGTTTGGGAATATATGCAGTTTGGTGTTCTTTTAATGACATTAAAAATAATTTTTTTTTAAAAAATATTATTTTAAATTATTTTCAAATAAAAATACTTTTAAATCATAAGTGCTATTATAATTTTAAACACACCCTGCTATATTGGCTGTAAGGCAAAAATAAAAAAATAAAAAAACTAAACAAAACAAGCAATCTTACCTTCTCAAGAGACTGGAACCCTGCCACTTCGAATTTTTATCCTTTGCCTTCAAGTCAACCATGGTTTGTTCTTAAACTTACCCTAACAAGTAAAGTTTTTTTTTTTTTACCCTTGTATTTTTGTCCAAAAGTCAAAACATTTTTCAGTGAAACAATAATTCATCACACATTCTCAATAATGCTATCCAGTCCGATGCGAAAATCTTGATGCTGCATGATCTGACCTTGGACTCGATCGATACAATGCTTTATTGCTTGCATTTTTCTTCGATCAATCTCTCAAGTCAATCTGGTAACTCCTGTCGAAAAGAAAAAGAAAAACAAGGGGCGGTGGTTGTGATCCATTTGAATGGGAGTAATTTCTGCAAGTAGTAGAAAACCTTTAACTGCTTTTCAGCCCATCCGAACAAGCTTGAATATAATCTATCGCTTGTTTCACAATATTGGGATTAATTCCTCGTAACTGAGAAGCAAGAGTTTTTATTGAAAAAAATAAAATAAAATTCACAAACATAGCTTTTTTTCACTATTTTTACTGTCAAAACAAAATATACTTTCCTTTCATGAAGCCGTGAAGATTAGATATTTTTCTCTTTACAGTGCACCAAACGCAATAAATGAAGGAATCAAGCTCCTAATCAATTGGAACTTCAGCCCAGAAAACTCAAATGTATAGCCATTTGCATAGCACCCCCATTGGTTTTGGACCACATTCAAAACTTCATAGTTCAACCTTCTATATTTTATGAAAGAAAACCCGTTTCCTCTACCAGTTCAACATAACACCACAACACTGCCCTCTTCAACCCCCCTCCCCTCCAAAAAAAAAGAGAGAAAATGAGATTCTTTTTGAGGAGCTTCTGCTTCTCTTAAACGCCGCTACCGCCCATTCATTTTTTTCCTTCCACACGGACACTCATACTCTTCTACCAAGAAAACTTGATTTCAGATCTTCTTTTTAAACGGCATTCATTTCTTGGCGGTTGGGTTCAGAAATATGGTGGCAGAAGCTTGGATTTTGAAGATGGGAAACCAGGTAAGTAGCAATCTTAAGCACGCACTTCTTCTTGAATCTTACAAGAAAAAGAACAGCCACAGCCACAACCACAACCACCCAAGAAATAAACAAGATTCGAAAGAAAAACAAATCATTGGTATCTTGTCTTTTGAGGTTGCTAATGCTTTGTCTAAAACTGTACACCTTCATAAATCCCTCACTGATTCTGAGATCTCGAAGCTTAAAAATGAGATCTTGAAATACGAGGAAGTCAAGAACTTGGTGTCCAATGATGAAAGTTACCTTATTGAGCTTGCTTTAGCTGAGAAACTTGATGACTTGAACAGGGTAGCTAATGTTGTTTCTAGGCTGGGAAAGAAGTGTGTCGAGCCTGCTTTGCAGGGTTTTGAGCATGTTTATGCTGATATTATTAGTGGGGTTATTGATGTGAAGGAATTGGGGTTTTTGGTTAAGGATATGGAGGGTATGGTTAAGAAGATGGAGAGGTATGTGAATGCGACTTCTAATCTGTATAGCGAACTGGAGGTTTTGAATGAATTGGAGCAGGCTACCAAGAAATTTCAGCAGAATCAACACGAGGAGAGTCGAAGGGCGTTTGAGCAGAAACTTATTTGGCAGAAGCAGGATGTGAGGCATCTTAAGGAGATTTCTCTTTGGAACCAGACTTGTGATAAGGTTGTTGAATTGATGGCTAGGACTGTGTGCACTATTTACGCGAGGATCTCTGTTGTTTTTGGGGAATCTAAGTTGCAAAAGAAGGGCCCTGGGGCTGCTGAAGGGGCCTGTTCCTCCCCTCCTATGAAGGAAGAATGCGGTGAGGTTTCAGATCATATTGGTGATTTACTTCATTCGCAAAGGGTTTCAGGACCGCTGAGACGGGCTGTTACCAAGAGAAGTAGCAATGGGTGTCAATCGGGACCAATTGAGAGAGCCATGATGGAGAAGAGGGAGACACATATTAAGCCTCAGATTGCTTCACGGAAAGGTGAAGCTGATCTATTATTTCGAACTGAAGATATTGTTTTTCCATGTGGGACTAGTCCTGGAAGGCTTTTTTTGGATTGCCTCAGTTTAACTAGTTCAGCTTCGAAGTTTGATGATGATGACAGCTGTGTTGTTGTGGACGAGGACCAGAGGAGCCAAATTTCCCGTTGTTATAGTGTTGGCAATGGTAGTTTGAAGAGAGAGCACCCAAGCCCTTCAAGCTGTTCCAATCAGGGTGTCTCTTTTAGTGGAGATCAAAGAAATGCCAGGTGTGGTGCGATGAATAATGCACGTTTTGGCGCCAAAAGTAGGCTGATGGTGCATGCTCCCCCTTCCACTATTGGAGGATCTGCCTTGGCCTTGCATTATGCAAATGTCATAATTGTTATAGAGAAGCTGCTACGCTATCCCCATTTAGTGGGTGAGGAAGCGAGGGATGACTTGTATCAGATGTTGCCGACAAGTTTAAGAATGTCTCTGAGGACTAACCTCAAGTCCTACGTGAAGAATCTTGCTATATATGATGCTCCACTTGCCCATGACTGGAAAGATGCTCTTGATGGGATACTGAGGTGGCTTGCTCCTCTTGCTCATAACATGATCAGGTGGCAAAGTGAGCGTAATTTTGAGCAGCACCAAATTGTGAAGCGGACAAATGTTCTTCTGCTTCAGACGTTGTATTTTGCTGACAGGGGAAAGACGGAGACAGCTATTTGTGAGCTTCTTGTTGGGTTGAATTATATATGCCGTTATGAACATCAGCAGAATGCGTTGTTAGATTGTGCAAGTAGTTTTGATTTTGAAGACTGCATGCAATGGCAATTGCAGTGCCGGGCTTCTTTTGTTGATTAATTATCTTAATTAATCTGATTACCTGAAGGAGGTTGTAAATTGTAGTTGTTGACTCCTTATACTTGAATGAAGACACAAATGACAGTTCAAATAGGATGAACATTCAAGCTTTTCACGCGATGACTTACATTATCGAAGTCCTTGATTGATTAATGTCTTTCACCGCCAGGTATGGGAAGTTTTGAGTTTTGAAGTACACATTCAATTATTTATGAGAAAATCTCTCTGTTCTGCAGAGTTCGTATATATCTGGGTGTACAGTTTGTATTTCTTTACTTACCAAAGCTTCTGTGAAATTTGCAAGTAGATGTTTAACTCATGGAATCAGGTCATTGGAGATATAATCCCTGATGTCAAGTTTCTATTTCTTAATTTTCTGATTAATGTTTGCATCTCCTGATTGATGGATGATATTTATGATTAGTGCTTCAAATCAGCCATCCCAAGTAATGCTTCTTAAGAGCGTGTAACAGGTTGCTGTACAAGTAATACTCAAGTATGTGAAAGTGTCTAATAACGTGTTGCTTTCTCTTGAAAGCATGCTATAGATGGTGTCAGATGGATTGTAGATCAGCTTGCAATATGCATCTGCGGTCAAGGAATTTCAGTGTTGAACTGGGCAAGTAAATATCTATTGATTAAAATTTCTAGTCAAAACTGGCTATCCCCTAAGAGTAAACAACAAATTAGAACTCATCTAGCGACACATAAAATCACATTTTCTTGCCTAATGATGACTTCTTTATGTTTAACTAACATCACACTTCTCTGTATTTTCTAGCATAATGCACCTATGAATTACACACACAATCTGTGTTGCATGAGGATAACAAGACAGTAGAATGGATGTGAGATGAGGTCACTGGCATGGAAAACAGTTGATGTGATGCAGCAAAATGCACGAGTTTGTGCCTTTTTCTTTCTTAAGTGTTCTTGCAACTAGAAGCATCAAGTGTAGAAGAGGCCTTCATGTGCAAGAGCAAAATATATCGGTACGTGAATGATCATTTTGATCTAAATTAACAGTTTTTATTCCGGTGCCGTGAAGATTCGATCATTACATTCATTTCCAAATTGAAGTGAAGCAATTATCTATGTCTATAGATGCAGAACATAAGCCAGGATTTAGTGATTCGGTTACTCCCATTAAAGCCTACAAGTAATGTACCGAGTTTGTCTTTTGAAATAATGGCTATGATTGACGAAACATTATTCCCAGTTGTCAACACCTCACTTTTTTCTTTGTAGTTCATGATCTGAGTATTTCACTTATTTATGATTCTCCTTCAATCTTACTTCTGATATGAAGCATTATTATGCACTGTAATTACTTTCTGTTTAGGGCCAACCTGTATTAATTTGCAGCGGTCCAACAAAACGTCTTAGGCAGATCAGGAAGTTCAGACAGAACAACATTTTCTGAAGTTGGCATGGATCTGATATGCCAGGGATCCGTATTTTGTATTAGTTTATCATCAGACACCCTGTGGACTTTGACAATTTACCAGATTGAACTTGTCAGATTATTTCCCCCGACTTTTCATATCTTGAGAGAGACAATCAGCGGTAAAAAACGATGATGATGGATCATTTCTTGCGTTCTAAAGATCCTGGAAAACGGATATTTTTTACTGCAAAGGAACCAGATATATCCAAGGCTGAAAGCTGATGGTATCATGTGGCATTAAACTGGTTACAGATCGTACAAGAGGTCATTGATGTGATAATAAAAGACCCCCACCTTGGTAGAGCCTGGTATCTGCAGAGGGAGGAAAGAATACCTGTAGCTTTCTGCAAGTAATGAAATACTTGTTCAAGTTAAGAGTATTATGGATGTAAAGCTTGTTTGTTTTTATATTTTAAAAATATCTTTAATTATTTTTTATATTTAAATTATTTTCAGGTAATTTTGATATTGAAAATAAATTTAAACAAATAAAAAATATATTATTTTAATAACAAATTAAATCTTTCCGTACTTAAATCTGACGTTTTGCGCTGCTCTCAGATCTTGGTATTTACTTGGGCCATGGTTGGCCCAACGATGGCTATTGCTGCAATGCTGCTGTTGACAAAGGTGCTTTGGGAGAAATTGCTTACTGATATGAAACTAAAAATTAAGGATCGAAATGTGTTTTAAAGTTTTTTTTTTGTTTGGAAATGTATTAAAAATATATATTTATAACATTTACATATTAAAATGATAAAAAAATTAAAAAATATAATTTTTTTTTTAAAAACAAACTCAAATTTTTAACATATAGCGTTTTGTTCTCGCAGCTAAGCACCTACGTAGCGTGTATACTGGGAGAACAATTTTTTATTTTTTTTAAAAAAAGAAGAATTGAAAACAGAAGGCAAAAACAATACGGAGCAGGATTGTGTTTGAGTAAAATTGGGCTCGCCTTAGACAATAATGGGCCGTCTTGGAAGGCTCAATAAACTTTAAACAAGTCCATCATATTCACGCTGGACTTCGTGGCCCATTAATTAATTTCTTCAGTTAAAAAAAAGGAAACAAAATTCGAAAACAGATCCCAGTTTGTGCCATTACCATTTCATTTCTAAAAAAAGTTTACCAGCTACCAAACACCCGCAATGCATAGAGAAGCAGAGACCATCGCTGTGATAATCGATTCAGCAGCAGAAGCAGCCAATGAGTTACAGAAGGTTTACGATTCTCACACTCCTTTCAATCTGACCATTCGTTATGTAGTCTTGGTTAACTGTTTCTATTCCAGTTCTGGAGGGTTTTAGTATTTTCGAATTTTTAATTACAATTATAACATAGCATTCTGAACTGAGGTGACATTGTGCAACAGTCTTTTTTTAAGAGTATTACAGCACCTGCATCTTTGGATGTTTTTAAATGAGATATAAGGTTCTTTCTGGTGATATGCATGTTAAACAAGCTTGCACGTATTTGACATAGCTCAGGGGCTTCTGCTCTGTATTTATCGTAGTCCGTTGTTTGGGAAAGCTCACGTTTACCAGTTTTTTAAACCTCTTGAAATTTGTGATTGTTGTATGTGCAAACTATTGTATAGCACCCAGTGAAGTTTCACAATGCTTATGTATACAAATTGGAACACTGGAACAAATTCTCCTGCGCGTGATGGAGCAGGGAATGGAAGGGTAGTGCCATTGTTGGTTAAAAATAACTGTAGAAAGAAGGTTTAAGATGTTACTAAACATTACATGCTATCCTTTTTAATGCATATACTTAATTGATTTCATACACACACTTCCACACAGACAAGTTTGTTGATGTTGGCTCCACTTTTATTATGAATTATGCCTGTGTAACTGTATGTATGTGCAGATATCCCTCCTATTTGTACATCCTCTCCATTTCTGATCTAATAAAATCCCTTTTTCTAAGGACAAAAGGTTTCGTATATGATGCACTCTCTTGTGTGCATTCTTACAGGCATCTTTGTGATACTAGAAGTTATATTGCTGCAGCCTTTTGGAATTTTTTCTTGATAGACAGAATTTTGATCAGGAAAGAGAAATGAAAGTTTAGCTAAGATTGATGCTTTACTGTGCAAATTAAATAGGTTTTTTTGGCTGATGATGCAATTAGATGTTTAATGTCCAGTGGAAATGAAAAAAGAAAAAGAAAATGAAGGGAAATCATGGCCTGATCTTTTCTGGTTAATAAATTTGAATTTTCCTTTGAAGCGACTTGTGATACGTATATATCTTGTTTGCAGTTAACAGGTGATAAACATGAGGAAGTGGAGAGTCAAAACCGTTTGCTTGATTGAATGGTATGTGGTTTCTATTTTTGAAAACAATTTTGACTTGTTTATTCTGAATGAAATTTGTTGTAAATCAGGGCAATAACATGGACACATCAAGGGGTATAATGTCAGGAACCAATGGTATACAAGCCAGACCTACTTAACAGTCATATTTGTTCTGCTTCCTTAGCTGCCTGGAAATGGCTGAGCATAATAAAGTTATTGCTATGCAGGTATTTGAAATGAAATCTACTTGGAGAACACATGCACTTGTGGGTTTTTTCGACCTTATCTTTTTATTTCTGTATTATCTCATTAGGCAAATGAATTAATGTTGGAATTCTTGCAAAATAACTGTTCCATATCTGAATGGTGCCATCTTTTTTTTAAAAAAAATCAGATTTACCGCTTTTAAACTGTTCAAAAAAATGATTGGAATGAGGGGCTGTGAGTTTGTCTTCGTGCCAAATTTAGTACATTTACAAATCTTAGTCAGCTTCCATTGAGCTAAAAGTTTTCTACATTTGAACATAGGTTTAGCGTAGGAAAACAAAATTGAAGAGGAGGAAGATGAATTCTGATCTAGGGATGCATGAGCTGACGAATATCTTCCGTTATTGCTGATTAACTTTTTGTTGGCAGGGTCCTTAGATACTTGAAGCAAAGTTGAAGCAGAATTGTGAGAACCTCACCTTTGAAGTCCTTGATTAACAATGGGAGTTGGGCACGCAAAAAATGCTTGGAATGGCGCTGCAAATGCGATGATCCTGGTCTTTTCTTAAGTAGCAAAGAACTCATGGTTTACAGTATCTGCTATGAGATGGCCTGTGGTTGAATGTGCACTACATGCTTACCATATTATGGTGATTTTAGCAAGTAAATATGGACTGGAAGCAATTGGTAGAACTTACGGAAAATATCAAGGCATTTTAGCATTCAGTGTTTCATTAGTCTAGTGCAAGGATACTCCCGACGATGGAGCCGGGATTTCCCACTACACGATATCATATAACAATTAGGTTTAGAAATATAATTAGGTTTTCAAATAGATCAATTTGATTTAATTATTGGTCAAATTAAAATTTTAATAATATTCAAGAATTAATTTGGATCCATTTAAAGGATTTAATTAAATGGAATTAATTTTTGATTTAAACATGTCAAATTAATTTTATTAGGAGCTTAATTGGTGAAAAAATAATTTTAAAGACTTAATTTGAGTTTAATTGAGAAGATTGAAATTTAAAAAGATCAAATTGAATTTTTATCAAGTCAATTGATTCAAATCAGCAGTAAAATTACAAGAAAATAAAAAGTTTGGGGTCAATTAAAAGCTGAATTGAAGAAATCTGGCATCTCTTTTAAAAAGATCATTGGTTATGAATTTTTTTAATTTAACCTCAAATTGATTTCAAAACTTTAATTTTCTTGCGATTTAACTCTTGATTTGAATTAATTGACTTTGTGAAAATTAAATTAGATCTTCTAAAATTTTATTTTTCTCAATTAAGCTCAAATTGGATCTAAAAACTTAATTTTTCACCAATTAAATCTCTAATAAAATTAATTTCATCCATTAAAAGTATAATCAAGTCCTTGCATCTAATTAAATCTTTTAATTGAATCTAAATTGATTCTTAAACATAATTAAACTTTAATTTAACTTATGATTAAATCAAATTGGTCTTTTAAAAATTTAATTATGTCTATGATCTTAATTTTAATACAAATTAGTTAAATAATAATTTAATTTAACCTTAAATTTGCATTATTTTTTCAATTTTGGATACAGCAAGGTATAATTATGCTTTAAATTTCAGCCTGATTTTTTAATATGTATCTGGGATTTTTTTAGGCTAGCTTTTGCCATATATTATCGGTCTTTTTGTTATTATAACTTTCGTTTTTATGATTTTGTTACAAGTAAATTTTTTTTTAATAATAATAATATAAATAAATTATGACAGATGAATTGTTCAAAGCACGTTCGATGAATAAGTGAAAAGGAATAGCTGTTGCTTGGTTAGTACATCTTCTATTTAAAGATAAAGAAAGATGTGTACTTTTTGTTCGTCACTGAACATATTATATTTTGAAACATCGTCGCAATGCTAGCCGTTAAATAGATAACAACCACCTCACTAACCAATCAGTGCCCTCCTTAATTAATTCTACTGTCAGCCTGATTTTTAATAACAATTATAATTGTTTTTAAAGTGTTTTTTTATTTAAAAATATATTAAAATAATATATATTTTTTTATTTTTTAAAAATATTTTTGATATTAATGTATCATAATAATATAAAAAATTTAATTTAAAATAAAAAAATTAAAAAAAATTAAATGTTTTTAAAATACAAAATAAACAAAACATGTATGACTCACCAAACATGAATGTTTTGCAAGAGGAAAAATTCAAAGAAAAGACCGTCATTACCAGTGAAGTGCAAAGTGATGTGAGAAGACATTGCGGCATTAATTTTGTTATGGGTACAAGTAAATAGAGCATTGATCAGAAAAGGGGAGAAAAGAAAAAAAATAGACCAAGCTTGGCCAATTCATATGATGTAAGCATCGATGTCATTTTCTTTTGTTTTATGGGTAGGGTGCAATTAAACATCAACATCTTAAAACTTGTTTCCTTTATATTCTTGGTTGGAAAAAGATTAGAAATTCGATCGGTCATGCACTCAGACTTTCAGAAGAGACTGATTCACATGCCTTTGGAACTATATAACTACGTACGTACATCGATATTTTTCAATATTAGTGAAATTTCACAGCTCTTAATTTTTCATGCTATGAAGGCAGTCGAGAGACGAGAGAGTATAGATTTTCAATTTTTAGAAGATAATAATTACAACCGCGCGTAAATCGGTTATGATCAGGAAGGCAGAAAGTTCTCCATCTTTGCAACATCTTAATTGCCTGGATATTAATATCAAAACCAGTAATTAGTGAAGGAAAACACTTGGAGTTGCAATTAATTAATTAATTAAGTTGATGGGACGTTGTTTATGTAACTAGGAGAAAGACTTGTGGCCGACCCATAAACTTAGAGAGATTATTAGACCCAAAGATTATGAAGAAAGTGCCGAGTAAAAGACATGGAAAGGTTGTGAGCAACTAATAGCAGTAATACCAGGTCCATCCATCCATCCATCCATTCATGAAAAAGAAAAGAAAATAAAATAAAAATAATTTAAGCTAATACAAACCAACAATATTGAAATGTTGGGGGGCGAGAAAACGACGTGCTTCCCACCTGCCCACGCGCACAAGACCCCACGAAACCCTAATTTCAATGACCTCCAAAAGAAGAGCTTATATTGTGCATTTTACTAGTATTAGCTAGGAGTATTAAAGCACATGGTCAAGGAGAAAAAAGAAAAAGAAAAAAAGGAACCTTTGGCTTCCCGGCCGAATCACAAGACAACCGCAAAGACAGAAAAAAAAAAGAGCGAACTTTCAAAGTAAGAAATTATACAGCAACCATTGTTGTCTTAATTCAGACTTCGGTTCTTTATACTGCGATGAATTTCCAACCTCTAATTAGTGAGCTTTTGTGTTATTTCTTTCTCTTAATTTGTGTGCGTGCGTTAGCTTATTGATTGATTCTATGATGGGTTTTGCATCAGTTCTTTTTTCTTTCTATTAAGATCACTTCCTGGTTATGCCTCGCTTTACTTGATTCCATGAGAAATTGCATCTAATTCTCTCTTTACATAACCTCTCCCTAGCTACACCTCCTATTCTAATCCTTCTTCCATCTCTCTCAGATGAAGACTGATCAGGATACTAACCAGCTAGCCTGTACAAGAAACCTATTGATTGCAGTAGCAAACCTTGTTTAAGTTCCTTGCTAAGCCTTGCTTTGACTTTCTGATCTCGAACCTTGGAATAAACCAACTATATTCAATTGCGTCTTGTCTTCTCCTCTCCTAATTCGATCCTTTCTGTTACCTTAATTAGCAATCCTGGCTAATCCTTGGTGGACGGGGCAGGTTGCCCTGTCAGGCCTTGACCCTTCATCCAATTCACCTTTAAACAAGATTAATCGCGAACTCTCCATCAATGAAAACAGCAACAGAAGTGGTGGCAGGGGCGAAGATGATGATGATGATGATGATGATGATAGAGATACCGGCGATGAGCCTAAAGAGGGTGCTGTGGAGGTTGGTAACCGAAGACCTAGAGGCCGGCCTCCTGGATCAAAAAACAAGCCCAAACCGCCAATTTTTGTGACTCGGGACAGCCCCAATGCCCTCCGAAGTCATGTCATGGAAATTGCTGGTGGTGCTGATGTAGCTGAGAGTGTGGCACAGTTTGCTCGGAGACGTCAACGTGGTGTTTGTGTGCTTAGCGGCAGCGGCTCCGTGGCCAACGTAACCCTAAGACAACCGGCAGCACCCGGTGCTGTAGTGGCACTTCATGGCAGGTTTGAGATTTTGTCCCTAACTGGGGCTTTCTTGCCGGGACCTGCTCCACCTGGTTCTACTGGACTGACTGTATACCTAGCCGGTGGGCAAGGGCAGGTTGTAGGAGGAAGTGTGGTTGGATCACTGGTTGCAGCAGGACCGGTCATGGTCATTGCTGCAACATTTGCTAATGCCACTTATGAGAGATTACCATTAGAGGATGACGAGGAAGCTGGAAGTGGTGGTCAGGGACAAATCCAAGGTGGAGCTAACAATTCCCCACCCGCGATCGGAAGCAGCGGACAACAAGCTGGATTGCCTGACCCCTCAGCGATGCCTATCTATAATCTGCCGCCAAATCTAATCCCAAATGGAGCTCATCAATTAGCGCATGATGCCTATGGTTGGGCTCATGCCAGGCCGCCGTACTAATAGTGGAGGTAGACGGGAGAATTTCATGATGATCAGTGACAGTGTGATACTGCGCTGTACTAAAAGGTAGGCATTTAAATTGGAAGGAGAAGAAAAATACTAGAATAGAGTTGTGAAGAGAAGAGATCATCATGCTTGTCAATGTATATTAAACTTGGCTTTCCTTTCCTTTCTGTTATGCAATAAAAAGATGATTTCTGGTTTTTTAATTGTTTCCCATCTTCAAGTTTTTTATAGTTTTTTTCTACATCCGTTGTCCCCCATTTAAATTTGTCTTGGGTTGGATATTGTTTCCTTATTTTATTCCAGCTTATAATATATATTTAGATTGATGCTCTTCTGAATTACAGTACATATACTTGATATGATGGATTAGACTTTGGAGATATGTAGAAAACTTGACATGGCTGGTAGACAGGCAAATCGCATAAAGTTCTGGGATTTTGCTGCATAATCCTCCTCACCTTTTGCAGTCTCACTTTACTCGGAAGAGGAGAAATGGTGGATTTCAAGATGTGATTATATAATTTCATTTATATTTATGGTTGGAATACCGTTGAATTATCTCTTGAAATAGGTTTAGTGAAGTGACTCACTTAATAAGAATTGCATGGTGCCATTTTTAAAGGGTTATTTCGCAAAATATATTGATAAACAGAAGGATATCTTCATTGGCTAATGTGCAGAGAGAAATTGGTACAAATAATGAAAGGTTCATGATTAATATATGGAAAATAGAATTTCATTTTCCACATTAAACAAAGGATTTCAACTATAACAAAGAAAACGTAGAGAACAGAAATGATTTTGTTTTTGCAAAAAAAATACAAAGAAAGAAAGAAGAAAGAAAGAAAAAAAGAAAAAAGGATTCTATGATGATATCCAGGCTCCATGTAACAGTATTTTACATCCTTTTACTTTTTGTTAGTTTAGTAAAGCATGTGGCTCCATTTCATTTCTTTATTCTTGCCTTATATAATCAATAAAAATGTATAGTAAGAATTAGTTTATTGCTCTAACACACATGCCAAGGCATTTAGATAGAGAAACTAGTATGCTTTGACAGACTGAAACATAAAGTGAGGTGTGGGTAAAAAAACTGAAAAATTAATTAAATCGAGAAAATAAAAAAAATAACTGAAAAAAAACCAATTAAAAAAAATAAAAAATAATTCGGTTCGGTTTAATTTTAATTTTAAAAAACTGAAATCAAATAAACTGAACCAAACTGAACCGATTCAAATATAAATAAAAAACTCAGACCCCGGTAGTACTAGAAATACCTTTCTTCCATCTACTTTTTTGATATTTCTCTTAACCCTAGCAAACCTCAATCGCCCCCTTCACAACTGACTGCAAAAGAGTAAAGAGGAGAGTCCATGAATTAAACAAACCAAAAGCAACCCTGGAGCCCCCCTCTTCATCTCTCATCTCTCAATTTTTTGACAAACCAAACGTTTCTATCCCTTTATGGA
This sequence comes from Populus tremula, assembly GCA_964019445.1. Classification (NCBI taxonomy): domain Eukaryota; kingdom Viridiplantae; phylum Streptophyta; class Magnoliopsida; order Malpighiales; family Salicaceae; genus Populus; species Populus tremula. The sequence goes on along the minus strand of CAXHTJ010000018.1, from coordinate 11,126,613 downwards.
CAAGTTATGGCATCTTAGTCATGACCTAGAGTTTCTGTCCTTTTCTCATCTCTCAATGGATTAAATATCCAAACATTAGCCTTGGACCCCCCTTAAAATTCAATCTTAATGGCATCTGTGGAGGTGCTGCCTAGTGAAAAATCACTCATGGCACACAAAATATTTTTATTGTTGAAATCTATTTTAACAAAGAGAGATTATTAGATTATACCAAACAACTTTTAATTTTTCTTCTGATTTTTATAGATCTATTATATATTCATTTGATACTTGTCTTCTTTAGCTTCTTTATTTTCAATTTTAGAAAAACCTGCTTTATATATTTGGCTAAAATGAAATCAGTTTTTGCTAGTTTTTTCTTTTAATTAACCGAATTGATCAAACCGAAACTGGTCGGTTTGAACTGATTTTGATTTTTTAAAAAAAATTAATTTGATTATTTTTTAGGTAAAAACTAGACCGAACCGAAAATACTCACTCCTGCATGAAGTTTCTGGATATTGGGGGGAAACTTTAGAAAAGGGAAATGGTTTCTAAAACTTTTTTCTAAAAGGAAAATCTTATTCCTGGTCAAGCTAAAATCCAAAGATATGGAAATAAAAAACATGGCATAGAGATGTTGAATTGGAGCACTTTCAGATTAGAAAAAAAAAATTACTAAGAATGAATGAATTATTAAAGTTCAGATGACTTAATTTCTCTTAGTCAATTTCCCCTAATAAATGCTCTAATACAATGAATACATCTCCCATGAGGGCATGCTATAGCCCCACATGTTTGCCCAAGCCAAGCAGCCTCCTCCATTTGCAGCATGGCGCTTCTCTCTCCTAGTCCTCCGACCCACGTGTAATGGTGATACTCTCCCTCCGTGAGCAAGATCTGTCTGGAAATTTTCCTTGAATGGCAAATCAAGATATGTCTATGACCAAGAAGAATAGTTTTTAAAGACAAGGCGACTCTTTGTCCGATATTTATTATTTCGCTGTCTTTGGGATTAAAGTTTTTTCTTTTCCCCATGTTAACATGGATGTACAAATAAGCTGACAATAAAATTGAGAGATCTCATTATATTTATATCAGAATTAAAATTTAGAGTATCTCGAGAGATTAAGCTTTATTATACATAATTGCTGGTCCGAACATCATTTATATAAAAATTGCTAGATGTACATCTCATATGAACATCAAACGAAAACTGAAATGGTATCTGTGATAATTAATCGGATGCTTTCTGATTTATTTTCGCAGTAACATCCCTGTAATCTAGACTTTGGCTTAATAAATTAACTAAAAGAACAGCACTTCCGAAAACCTATTAATTATGGCGATGAATTTTTCAGAGCTCAATTAACTTGATGTCAGGGTTCTGTGGAAACCATGGAATCAATGCTCCAGGTCTGGATTATGCTCAACGGCCATCCCCTTCACACAAGTTGACTTATTCTATCTTCAATGTATTTGAACAGTCATTTATTTAATTACTCAGTCCAACACGGGCTTATGGCAGATATTTACATATACGTACAAACAATTTTTCTTTTTAGAAAAAGATGTTTATGGTAGAACAGATCTTGCAAGTTGCAAGAAAAAGCCCAAATCGATTACGTCAAGCAGCATAGTTGAAAAAATCAATTTTCTCCTATAGATTTTGAATTATGATCGTTGATCTATGAAAGTTTTAAATATTATTCAGAGATGGTAGCTATGCAGCTTCAAAACAGTTGTTCTGTAGGGTTAGAACAATTATATGTATATTAGTATGCACGAGTCAAATAAGATGGATAAAATGAAAAAAAACAAAAAAAACAGAATATATTGCTTTCACTATCAAAATAGGGCCAGAAACTTAAAAAGCAGAAAAAGGGAGAATAATCCGCTTAGCTATTTTCACTTAACCCCGTCCACTACTTTCTCCGTTCTTCTTTCATCATCTCCAAGGGATGCAATTCAAGAAAGGATCTCAACTTTCTTCTCGCCACTTATTGTCATTGAAAAAGGGATGCGAGAAGTATGAAAATTATTTTGTCTCAATATAATTTTATTCTTATATATATATATATATATGCGCTTCCCTAAGCTTCCAATCATTTTGACCTACCAAAAAAATAATTTCCTTTCTTATTATTTGCATTAAAGTTGGCCTTATGAAGTACAAATCCCAACATTTTCATTGACTTGGGTTTTGGCACATACAATTTTCATATTTAAAAATTTGAGCAAACTACTACCACATAATTGGGTCCATCTGTGCCTGCTTAAAGTAGAGTTTTCCTATATCATATTATACACACACACACCCCATCACACTTGGGCATATATTCTTTTGATCCGTGTGCTACTTCTTACTCAATAGGTTAATTATGGAGTAACAAGTTTCTTGGAATGCAGAACATAGCTAGGTTTTTCTTTTTCCTCATAGTTAAAGAGTACTAATAATGAATACTTCACTACTGATCTATTAAGGGTGTATAATTTCAAACAGACCCTAAGTATTATTAAGAGAATCTATTAATGACGTGAATGACATATTGGCAGAGTCCCAGACACATAGATAGTACGTAATATGACATTGATGTGGTTGATTTTATAATTGTTTCTTTAATGATACGTTAGAATAAGAAAATCATGAATCAAATTCAAAAGAGCTGTTTAGAAAAGAAAAACGATCGTATCTTGCGGATATCAAGATGTTAGTATTTAGTTTAAATTTGTGCTTGTATGAATTAAGTTAAAAAAATGCCCTATCTAGTGCTATACCAAATATCTCTAACGTTACATAAAGTTAAACAAAACTTTTACATTCTAACAAATTAATTGACCCTTTCAAAATCCTACCACTTAACTTCAAGTTTACTGGCTTTTCCCAGGATTTAACTTTTAAAAATAACCACCTACCCATAGATCACACACAAAAGTATTCGTGATATATAAAAAAATGATTTTCTTCTTCTCACACGCAAAGGATCTTATTGAGCTGTAGAAACATGGAGGACCCTCTTCACATGGATTCACGTGTCGTCATTAATAAATCTTGATTTAAAAATTATTAGCAATGGCATACTTACTGCAGTCCAAAGCTAAAGTCGGAGTGTTTATTTTGTTCAATAATTACTATGGCTCTAATCTTATACAGTACTTGTAAAAACAAATATATATTCTCCTCTTGTTCCAGTTGCCTTTCCAAGTGTTGGCACTCTGCAACTTGCATTTGCTGCTACTGAGCTATCATTGAGACAGTGAGAAGCCATTAATCTAACATTATTTTGAAAGGGAATCCACTTGCTCGACATTAATGAAATGTAGACCACCCATTAATCAAAGCCAGATTATTTTATATTAGAGTGATACAGAAAAATTTAATAAATTATGTAGTGGGGTAGCAGTGGACATCATCCAAGGGAAATCCAGGAACATGGTAGCTTTTCTTTCAAGTCCATGTTGATGTGCTGGAATTCAATCGTGCCGTTCCCTTGTCGTGGAATACACGTCATCATCTTCGATCCAACGAAGCTGCTGGCTTCAACATTATTTTTCAAAAATCAATCAATCTCATCAGACTTCCTTTCTTGAGAGTGAAAAGCCACTTTGCTGCGAAGGAGATGAATGGGTTGAAATTAATAAGGGTTTTTTTTTAGGCAGAAAGTGCCGGCAATGTAAACAAAACCCTAAAATGTGCCTTCAAGTGCATCTTCGTCTCGAAGTTGGTGCGCATACATCCACAGTAGTACTGGTCAGATCTTATCTAACTTGGGCTAGCTAGGTTGTGGTCTTAATTAGCCAAGGTACCTGTCCTCATTTTATAGGATGAAAATAATTAACCTAGCTAATTTCTTAGTTCGTTTTTTGCAATTTATGTAGCTTGCTAACCTTTTGAAGTCACCTTCTAGTTGGCTCCTTTTGGTTTTAATCTATATCGATTTTACTCTCGTTGAAAAAAGAAAGAAAGAAATAAGATATCCCTAGCTCATGAGATAACTTAAATTTGTAAGTTGAACCACAATTCATGTTTCCATGATACATTTAATAGAGCGATATACTAAAAAGCAAAGTAAAAATATAACAAATATATAAATATTATCCTCATTATATATATATATATATATATATATATATGTGTGTGTATGTATGTATCAATGCTATTATATGAGATTGATTGAATGTCATTTAGTTGCATCAATGTGTCAAGGGAAATGGATGGATTAAACAGCCAAGCATTTAGCCAAACAAAACTTAAATACTTAAATAATGATATGTCAATAAGATCTGAAAGTTTTGAGTAGTTAAATATTTACTACAGTTAAATAGATATTATCATAAACAAATTATATGATTGATCTAATAAATATTTTTATATATAAATTAGTAAGACATGACTTTAAAAGGTGGTATGATCATTTCAAACTAATATATAGTTAAAAAATATTATAACTTTTGATTCAACTATTAAATCATAATCAAATATTATTTGGAGATTTTTGATGTCCGATTCTATAAAGGACTAGCTTTGCTAGGCTTTTTTATTATTATTATTGTAAAGTCTTCAAATTATGTTTTTTTTGTTATTTTCCTTTATTTTTCTAGATTTCATATTTAATTTTAGAGTTTCTGTTATTTTTCTTTATGTTTTAAGATTTTAATTTTATTACTTATTAGAGGTTGATTTTTTTATTTGTAAACCTCATAAAAAGCAGATTACATTAACCTTTATTTTCAAAGAATCAAACTTTAAATTTAGATATTATTGTCTGCAACTCTTTTTGATCGTCAATTCTAGCCCTAGATCAGATGGATTGATGGATATGTAGCTTGGTTATAACAACCCCTTTTTTTTTTTTTGTTCTCGTGGCCGCCACTAATTTATTGGCTCGTGGAGCAAGCAAGCATCAAGTTAAATAATATAAATAATATTATTTTCTCCACATTTACATAGGTAAATGTTTTTGATGAGTTTCCGGGATCAAAAGATGGCTCTAGCTTAGATGTCATTCATCGTATTTGAAAATTGGGAAACAAATATAAATAATATTGTTTTCATCCCTATGTTATACATGTTCTTTTTAATTAATTAATCTGTCATTATCAATCGTATGTACCCATGCATCCTGTTTCAGAACCGTTCAATTTGTTTTTGGCTAGAAAAGCTATTTAATTACAGAACTCAGTTATTAAATTTAATTACACTTTTATTTTCACCCCTTCTTTTCCGTTGAATGATTGACACGTCTTGTTGTTGTGCTGTGTGTTATGATTGATATCTTTCTTGCTGGAAAGACTATACAATCCCAAATAATTTATACAGAAAGCAGCACGTTCTGCAATTTTTTTTATATTCTTTATCTAGTTAATAATAAAATAAAAATATTTATGTTTTGCACAATCCAAGAGATATAGTAAATGGAATACAAATAGTTATAATTAATTGCCTTGACTTTGTACAGACAGTGTGCCCTATTTCCTTTATTTTAATTGGTTCCCATATCTTATCAAAATAAATACTCAAATCATATCTTCATTTTTGTTTTTTGGAAGTCTGAAAAAATCTCTTCTTCCATGCTTTTGCGAAGAACCCTACGTATATGTTGAAATTAAGGGTGAATGAACTACGTACAATGGCTCGTTTAACCTAATTTAAATGGAGTCCAAGAACTGATCATAGATCTAGCAGCTGGCACGATGAGAAGGTTTGATCTGAATTAATATTGACAAGAGACTAAGAAAAGCTAATCATATCTTCCATTCTTCAATGACAAAACGCTATTTTTTTAACCATAGCTTGTCAAGTTGCGGAGCACAGTTTTTTAGGCATATGAATTATAGGAATGCCTTTCTCTAATAAGTCAGAATAAGTTAATTAATGTTCCTCACCGATCCAGAATCTTAATTCATCATTTCCCGTGTGATTTTTTTTTCGTTTTTTTTATATGATTTTGTTCTTTCGTTTAAGTCTAAAGTAGTTCAATAACACATGATTCTTTCGTATAAAATTAGAAATTTAGCTAGATGGGGTGGAGCGACATGCAAAAGACTTGAAAATATTATAACTCTCTTAATTTTCATAGGTATTAATTATATATAAAGGCATCTAGAGGTCATATTTCATGCATCAAAATTAAGTCTCTTTTAAATCAAATTTTAAATAAATCATTTATACTTATACGTACTAGTGGTTGAAAAGAATATAATTTCTTATGACCTCCCTAATAGCATTCAAACCTGAATGGTATATAGTATCCAAAGAGATTGTGACAAATAAATGGGTTTTTAATTTAGTGTTTTTTTTTCTTGTTAAATAGTGTATATATATATATATATATATGAATTTGTAACTGAATAAGAATAAAACTAAAAAACCAAAAAATAAAAATAATCGTAAATTTTCAGCTACCCCAGCCAATCTGCATGGAGATTCGGATTCATAGCAAAGATACCAAACATGAGAGAATTAAGTTGAATCAGATAGATTATATACCTGTATAGCAGATCCCTTGCCAAGATCTAAATTTATTTAAAAAGCTGATCTTAAACCAGAATATTTTATGTATAAATCCCTTGAACCAAACATTCCCAAATCTACGTGCCCAATTTGGATTGGTGTGCATGAAAGTAACAGAGTGAGAAAATCATATAATACAAGGACATTCATTGTTCAAATGAGTGAAAATCTGAAACTTGTTAGAATATATTTAAACTCGGGCACATAGTATTCTATGCAAAAGAAAAAAATAAGAACTAGAAACATCATCTTTTCAATCTAACATAAACTAATAAATATATATCAATTAAAAAATTTAATTTATTAAATAAGATATTAAGATATAATTTATATTATTTTTTAACACATTTTCTTAAATAAAAACTTTTTAAACTTAAATATACTCATATTATCTTGTGTTTAATTTCTATTAAATAAATAAATTAATAAAATTTGAACTCGTAATCACTTGAACATTAAATTTTTGATATTATATTAAAAAATCAATTCAACTCAATAATTTAAATTTTTAAAATAAAATTTATATTATTTTCTAACCATAAATAACATTACACTTTGAACTTCTTATGCCTTTGTTTTTAACTAAAGAACTTCTGTATTCCCACAATGAATTTAAGAGAACAAAGGTGGGGGGAGAGAACCAAAAACCCTAAAGCCTGCCAAAAACAGGAGGGCAAGTGGCCAACTTGGGTTTCTGAAAATGACGTAATACGCACCAGTTTTTCTGGAAAGTGGTGGGTCCCAAATCAAACCTTTACCTTTCCAAAAACGGACATGTTGACCAGTCTTCCACTTCCCTAGATTCCGACACGTGGCATAGTATTTCTCCCTCTCCCTGTCTGCCGGTCCCGGGTTTCCTTCCCGCCCGTCGAATGCGGCAGACACGTATTCTGTCCTTTTAGGCGACGTACTGTAAATCCAAGTCTTATCGCTGTATATCTCTGTTGACTAGTCGCCTACAAATGCATTATTGTGTTATCATGATTGATCGGGCCGTTGTGTTGGGGATATTGGATCACCTCTTCATCAATCAGATTATATATAAATGCACCTTGATATAAACGAGTCTCGTCTCAAGAGTTGATCAGGGCACGCATTTCAAGAGTTGATAAGGGCACGCATTTGCATCTTTTTAGCAGGGAGCTCGACTCGTTAATTTACTGTACTTAATTGCTACATAGCTTTTGAGGTCTTTATGCTCGAGAGAGCTTTTCTGGGTGTGTGTGCTTGTAATAGAAAGAGGTATTTCTCTTAGACCTCCAGCTTCCATCGTTGTTGTCAAGACTAGCATGGCAAGATAGGTTGAACCGGTGGTTCAAGGTTTGATTTTAGCTCAATTTAAAGCTCAACCATGCATGTAAAAGATTGATCCAGCAAAATCCACTTCATCTCATGAAAAGTCAATGGATTCAATCAAGATTGGTTGGGCAAAGATTGATTTTGATAAAAAGTTGGATTTGAACCTGGGCATTATTTTATTAAAATAATAATTTACCAACTTAACAATATCAATATAAAATAAAAAAACTACTTACCGTCATGACCAATATTATTATTATTATTATTATTATTATTAATTTAATTGATTGATTTAATAGTTAATTCATGAACCGAAGATTCGAGCCTCCACAAGTCTAGCCTCGTGATTCTTGGTTTGAAAATTATGACTTATATTTGCTTTTTTATTTTTTTTTCTTGAAAAGGTAACATGATGGATTTAGCATTTTTTATTTAGAGCGTGTTTGATATTGTGTTTTAAAAATATTTTTGAAAAAAGTTAATTTTTTTTTGTTTTAAATTAATATGTTTTTGATGTGTTAATCTTAAAAAAAAATTTAAAAATAATAATAAAAATTATTGATATATTTTTTTGAGTGAAAAACAATTTAAAAAGCAACCACAATCAATCACACTCCTAAACACATATAACCTACAATTATATTTAGCACATTTTATTTTATTTATATTTAATTAACCGGTGATATTTTAAGTTTTATTTGAACCTAACTTTTTTAGAAAAACAAATTCAAATTTGTTTCCTGACTTGTTTTTGGATCGCCCTCGGCTCAAATATAAACATTATTAACTAAGATTGAATCTCGCAGGCAATCCCATTCATGAAACTCCAGTAGTCTTGGTGTCCCTTTTTTTATATATATATATAAATTGTAAAGGTTCTTGAAGATAAATCAGTAATATTTTAAGCGAACTATCCCTACAGAATAATATAATCCAACAATTAAACGGATCAAGGATCAATCTTTTATGATATTAATTTAATTAAAACGAGGTGGATGAAAACCTAGAAAATTGGAAAAACGTTAATATCGTTATGTAGATGAAAATCAACTGTGATTTGTAATAAACAAAAGAAGAAAACATTTAAGTATGTGTAGTCATGAAACAACACATTTTTCTCATTTCTTAGCTTCAATTATTCCCTGCAATAATCGCTAAATTTTGGATTAGAAGAAAGCACAAACGTGGACAAGGTGTAAATAGTCTAGAAAGGACTAATGCGGGCTTTACAATATAATATATAAGCAGCCTCGAACTTTGGTTAAGAGAACCGTCGATTATAAATATATTAATGTAGTTGATTTCGTTGTTCTATATATGACAACGACCGTATTGGGAACTCGAACAAATCCTGCTTGCGCTTCGTAAAGTCTTTTCCTTGGTTTAATTAAATAATTCAATGCAGGTATTACCATCCCTAGTTGACAACTTAATTAGAAGAAATTTGTCGGCTAAGTGCTTGTAATTACACGGACCGACAACTTGTCTTCAATATGATAAAAAGTCTACATTTTGATTTTGATTTAGACAATTTCCTTGGATCGACTCCCCTCCACATGCACTCGTGAAAGCTCATTTTATGCATATCCAAGACGGTCTAGCTAAACTCCAAAACATTTGCTTTAATTTTCTTAATGAATCTCAAGCATAGCTTGTAATTAGGGATGGTAATTCAGTTTGGTTGAATGTTAATTTATCTAGTTTGATGCAAATTAGGTGGTAATTAATCTTGTTTGTGAAGTTATAATTTTGTTTTATTTTTAATAAAATACATGGAAGTTAATCTTAATGAGGGTCTTTACAATTATATATTGATTTAAAACTTGGATTATATTTTATGATTTTATAGGTTATGGAAATCTTGATTGTTTTTCAAGTTTAGATTTTATATTTCTAAGATTCATTAAGAAAAAATCTCCGAATAGGGTAGAGTACTCGGTGGGCATCAACTCGAAGGAAAAAGTCCATAATCCAAGATCCTACTTGATTGAAAGAGACAAAGAGTTGATAGTTTTGAATTTTGGATTGGAGACAGGTGAGAAAACCAAGTCTTGACCTATCCAGTATATATGTATCCACTTGAAGGGCTGGTTTGGTAAGTGAGGAGCCATAACATCTGAAAGTCTTGGACTTTTTCCATTTGATCCTTGAGTTTATTTATTTATTTTTTGTCAAAATTGTCCAGCGTTTGGTCCCCAATCAGCCATTAAAACTTGGAAGTTATACAATGGGGTCTTAAGCTCAAAATCTGCATGAGGAAAGGTAGGTTGGAATACCGGAATTTAAATATAGAAAATGGCTATTCCCAATGGACAATGCAGCCCAAGACCTATTGGGCCTCGCATTAAACCGAGAGGGAGTATTTTAGCCGTTAGGGACAAATTTTGCAAGCCCAAGGATCTATGTTGCAGCCTGCAAGGAAGTTTTCTAATGCCAATTAATTAATCTTGTTTGTAGAGGAATAAGAGCGGATTTTGCGAATTTTGTGTTCTTGTAACTATAATGGTGCTGTCTATGTAAACTACAGCTTGTACGTATCCCTAGCTGTGTCTTGACAGTATGGTTTATTCTCAAATATTTGCAAAAATTTTGCGATGGCATCTCTCTCGTCCACCCTACTAAAACGCTTGCTGGGGTTCAGATAATTAAATCGCGAAGTTCAAAAGAAAAATTACACAGATGCTAAAGGAAAGAAAGAACATAAAAGGGTCAAATTGAAAGATAAGCCTCCATCCTTGGTCTCACTTTCCTCGTATATGCAGTCGAGTTGGTTTGTGTGTGTGTCGGCATAGTCGATCCGATCGATCTTCTAATCAAACAGGTAAGAGGCTTCAAGTTTGGAATGTCTGTCTGAACTTATACCATCATATCAAACCACCAAAACGGCAATCCCCGAAGAAAAGAGCCATGGACTCGTGCGAGTTGCGACAGGATGTCTCTAGGAATCCAATTCCTGGGTTCTTGGAATCGTCGCATGCAACACTCGATGTGTCCCTCTCCTTAAATGTTTAATTGCATAGGATAAGCACGAGTCTAGGACTAATAACTGAAATCATAAAATTTTATTCCTCGAGAGCTATGGAAGCCCACTGTTGTAAGCCTAGCAAGTAAGTTAGTTTTGAGTGGGTCTGTTTTTGAGTTATGAACTTGGTTATTGGACTCTTTTAGCAATCTAACTTCCGGGGATTAGGTTTCAATGCCTGTCGGAGAAATTGACGTAAGGCTTGAAACAGTATATCCCCAGACCCATTCAAGACATGCTTTCTAGGCCCATTTTATAGCAAGGCCCTTAGCTTTGGAGGACTCCAATGGACGTCTTCAGCATCTGATTGCAAAGAGGCCGATACCGGGTGAGGAGAGGAAATATATAGAGTGGCCGAGTAAATGAAATTGTTTTGTGGGATGTGCTACGAGGGAAGTAATATTAAATATTAAGAAAAAACTATACAGATGTGTATATATAATTATATACACAGATTTCTTTCACAAATATTGTTTTTAATAAATCTAGAGCTATGAACATACGTTGGTCAATAATTGTGGTATATTCATGCACACAACACGGGATAATAAATGGATAAAATTATGCATAGCAGGGGCTCATAATTTTGAAATCTGGTCTAATTTGGTGGATTGACCCGGGACCCGGTCGATTCACGGCTGGAACCGGACTGGGTTGAAAAAAATTGGGTAAGAAAAAAACCAGTGTGACCCTGCGGATTGACCCGGCAAAATCCAGTTGCATTTGTTAACATTTGTTTTTTATTTTTATTTTTATCTAAAACAACTTTGATTTTAAAAAATAATAACCCAATAATTCGATTAAAATTCAAAACCTGAATTTTAAACCACACCGATCAACAAGTCTGAAAACCATGGGCTTTGGGCAGCTAGCATGTGGAGTATAGTAATAAAGCTGTTGGAAAACAATAAAAAACCAAGTCTTTTTCTATTAGCAATTCCTTGTTTCGTGCTTTACCCATGGAAGCAAACAGATAGTACAACTTGGGGAAGAGCAATTTGGAAGCAACTAGCCAGCGACCATGATTGGAATCCTGATCATCATCTTTAATACCTTTCCCAGCAACCATTGCCTACTTCCACTAGTCAAGTAGTGATCATCACGTTGGTTAAAGTAGGTAGTAATCATTTTTTTTATCAACGTAGACAGCAAAGTTCAGATTAATTAATCGATTTGGCAGCCCCAACTTTCTTATAAATATTTCCTAATCTAAAGTTTAGAGGCTAGATACATTGGCTCTAGAGCTGGGTTTCTAATCTTGATTTGCTTATGTACAATGCCAGAACGCATGTTCCGAATTAATTACTCATTTGGGAAACCTCGACTTTCTTATTAATATTTCCGAACCAAAAGTTTAGAGGATAAATGCCTTGGTGATAGAGCTGAGCTGCTGTTTTTTATTTGTTTACGTGCAGGCTTGTTACTTTCTAGCTCATCTTGTTTTATAATTTAGCTAAATGCGATCTTGCGTCGAGTCCCTTCACAAACAATATTTTTTCACCAAGTCGATTTCTTCAAATTAAAAAAATACTTCCACTGTTGTCTTTATGTAACGAGATGTATATTTATTTGCAAGTTGCTAATGACTTCTTATGTATAGATTCACTTCATGGAATCCGAGGGTATGGAAGACAAACCTTTGTGATGGGATGCAGATCCCCTGCCACCAGCGCTTTTACTTCAACAAAACACACTCGAAGGAGATGTTCGGGCAAACCAAAACTCCAGGCCAGGTTGCGTTTATAGGAGTTGAGGCCCATGATCCTTTCTTTGACTCCAGCTTCTTTTATCATAAAATCCTAGTATTTTATAATTCAAGATGCAATTTAACCCGATTCAGGGTTTTTATGTAGCTCTTCGTGAGACACAAGACAACTTGAATATATATATATATATATATATATATTGCCAAGTTGCAATGATCTAATTTAGTTCTTGGTATCAAAAGAATGAATTTTTTATTTCTTCCCGCATAGTAACTGACTTAATATTTGTTTGGCGAGAGATATTAGCTTTAGATTGTCTGGATTTTTTTTAAAATTTTTAATCTTGAAGGGTGTTTTTATTTTTATTTTTTTATAAATTAAAATAATTATTTAAAAATATTATAAAATTATAAAAAATGATTTAAAAGTTAAAAACAAGAAAATTGTATCATTGTCAGTAGCCATACCTACCAAAGAAGGTCGATATTGAAAATAAAGAAATACAGCAGATATAAAGAGTGGTGTAAAAAGAACAATAAACACCTGCTGAATGGAAGGGATGAGACAAGAATTCGAAGGGTAGGGGACCGATATAGAGAACAACAAGGTATCCATGAAATAATGTTGTCAGGGGAAATCATCAGCCTTTGTTATACCTAATAATTGATTCTCGATGAGCCACCACCTCATGCCACTTTCCGAGAAAATGTTAGGTGTAGAAATTGATGGATAGCTATGAATCGGCATTTAAAGAGGAGTTCATAAAGTCTGTACATAGAAAATTACTCAATATTCCAAGAGGATCTAACGTCAAGTCTTTCGAATAAAATAATAACTCGTATCGATTAGAATAATCTGTAGGCCAAATTCATGGGCTCCAATTGTGATTTTGATATCCTAAAAACTCCAGTCCCGGCTTGTTTTTTGACAGGGGTCCACGTAGTGTGATATTTCAGACAGAAAAGAATGGAGTCCATGTACGTATTGAGATTCATGCATGGTTCTAAAAACAAGCACGATAAGCCTGATTGACCCATGCTATTTCCCACCTTCCCCGTCTCCCATGGCCTCAGGCTAGCACAGAGAGAAACTTCAATGGGGTGGAGGAACGTGCGAGGCACGTGAACATCCATTCTGGACCCACTGTACGTGGCGATAGTCATATTAGGGGTCATAGCATGATGGATACTGGATAGGATAGTTGACAGCCCTTCGAACTTTTCTTTGCCAGAAAGAACTCACCGAAACTCGATATCCTCGCCATAATATGAATCCAAGGCCACGAGCCGGACTATCCGTGAAAAGATATATATGAACTCTTCTTGGAATCCACTTCTATCCTTACCAAGAACACATGCATCCTTTGACCAAAGGGTAATCGGTTTTAAAATAAAATTACGACCTTTCGTAATGCCTATACTTCCAATCAAAACACAACTTTCACGATGCCGAGGTTCTATTTTTCACTCTTGAATTCCCCCCCTACAAAATGTCAATCGTATCCCATGTTATCGGTTCAACTACTTGTATCGGGAACTCAAGTACATGCCGTTATGTTGAGGAAGATAAACCTCCTCCGTCAATCAAGAAGAGGGCGAACTAATATGTATATCATTGTTACTGTAAATGTTGTATATGCAGACATCTCTACGATAGAAGATTGGTAGGGGTTTGAGAGGCTAAATGTTGTCTGGTTATTCAATTGTGACCCCCAAACTGCTCTGAAAAAAAGCAAAGCTACAGCAGTTTTGTGACATACAGAATGTTCGTCAAACAACTTTGTTTGCCAGGACTCTTCGAAGCTCATAGGAAATTCCTTTTAGAACAACTGGTTTCTGAATGACACCATTGATTCCGATTTGCAGGCATTTGTCCCACACATCGTCGTCAGAACTTGCTGTCATGGCAATGATCAATGGCCAACTTCGACTTCTAAACTTCCGGATTCTCACTGCAACTTCATATCCGTCCAACTCAGGCATCTGAAGATCCAAAAGAACTACTTGGAAAGATGCAGCTGCTCCAAGAGCACTAAGGCATTCAAACCCAGATGCAACAGTAGCAACATTGCAACCTAGCCTCTCAAGCAGCTTCCGAGTCACAGCTCTGTTCAAATCATCAGCATCAGCTAATAGAACTTGCAAGCCTTTGAAAAAAGTGTTGGAATGTGGGTTCTCTGAAGATTCTCCAGATTCAGAGATGGCCACTGCAATGGATGGTCGAAGTTGAAACCGGAGAACAAATCCCATGCTTTCAGCAAAACCTTGAGAGTTGGGCATCATCCAGATCTTACCTTGCATCAACTGCCAAATATGAGGTTAGAAAATAAAAATTAATAGGAAAACAAAAACAATATATAGCTATTCTCAGAACCACATGTATAGCTGCTTCAATTGAGAAACACATAGCCTATTAACAAAAAAGGAAAAGATTATTACACCAAACTAGTTGCTTCCACGGCATGACAAGCTGCTGAATTTTTCCAGGAATTGCATTTCATCCTGACCTCAAAGCACCGATACTTTTCACTCTAACATAAAGAACTAAGTTTTTTCCAACAATATATTTAGTAGATGACACCACCTAAGAGACAACTTTTACAATAAGGTACAATAATTGGTAATAAATATTGAAATACAAAACTTCAAGAAAAAACCCAGCTCCAAATGACACAAGACCAAAAGACTCAATGCCATTAACCATCTATCACAACAAAATCGCTTCACTGAGCCATCCTTCAGAGGTGATCAGACAAGGATAATGTGTTTCATCAGAAAAAGATTGCGCTCAATAAGAGTTTATAATAGAATAATGAGACATCGTGCATAAATTATGGTTAATATCTGTAACCGTCCAGATACATGTATCTTTATAATCTTCACTGACATCGTGCATCTTGGACACACAAATGAAAATCCTAATAATGAGATGTAAAGATTTCTCTCACAATTGATTTCTAGCAGAAGATTAGCGTCAGTGATTTCTATTATTTCAGGTCTTAGTATGGAAAAAAACGATAGCTAAATGAGCACATTTAACATACAAAGTTTATGATTCTTACATGGACCAGCTTTTTGCAAATGCTGAAGCTCAAGCCCTCCTCAACTCCATCGCTGGCAAACCTCTTACCACTAAGTTGTAACATTGAAGTTGAGCCCTCTGATTCAGAGCCACTATTGTTTATTGCAATTTCAAATCTGATATATACATCCCCATCAGACATGCTTGGTCTCCAAGTGGTCCATCTCTGATCATTCCTCTCTTGACTTCCATTCTCAGAGAAAAACCGAAGCACGGCAAACCCTCCTCCATTGTTGTGATCAAGTAGGTTCCCAACCATATGCAAAATCACCTGAAAAACCCTCCTTTCATCACCCATAACATTATCCGGCAAGGACTTGTCAACCTCAATTGAAAAACCAAAGCCCCTATAAATGCACAAGCATTTAGCAAGGCAAGCAGCTTCTTTGATCATGGCATGTAACCCAAATGATCTCATATCCAATGAAAATCTTCCACTATCCTTTATTGAAATTTCAGTCACATCATTTATCAACGTTGATAGGACACTGCTAGTCCTCATCATTGCATCAACAATTATCCGTTGCTCACCACTCAAATTACCATCCTGTATCAAGGAAATCAAACCCAAGATCGAGTGCATTGGTCTCTTCATCCCATCACTCATTACCTTCTGAAAAGCACCCCTAGCTTTGCTTGCCATCATTGCGTTCATTTTGGCCTGTTGCAAAGCTCGGTTTTGCTCCTCCAACTTCTCCCTCATGAGTTGGGACTCTTCAAGAACTGCAGCATGAGAGAGAGCCACGGCCACCTGATCAGCTACCACCTTAATTATCTCTACTTCCTGGTTGGTCCAGGATCTGGGTTGTCCACCGGGGAGAACCAATACCAAAATCGCATAACAAGCCTGAACTATCTCAGGAGTCCCCCCTTTGAAATTGCTAACATGAAGCATTGGCATTCGAATTGCAGCCACAGGCCCTGGCTCGCCAGACTCCCCATGGCTTGCAGCAGCAAGCGCTGAGTCAGGCCTAAGAATGTTTACCGCTTCACTTCGTTTAATCCTAACAACATCAGGATCAGTGATTGGAATTGAAGGATTATCTGAACTCAAATAATTACCCCTATTCAACTCATGGGTCAAATCCATCAGGGTTTTCATCTCATTAGGCATCCAAACAGCACAGTTTTGCAACCCCAATGTCTTAGATAACTCAACAAGGGTAGTATACAAAATCGTATGCCTATCCAGTGATTTTCGAATCTCTTGAGTAAGCATACGAACATGCAACCCAGCTTCTTTTTGTTTCATTATAATCCCAACTTCACGACCAAGATCCCATGCCTTCTTCTTCAACATGAATTCTCTGACCTTCACTTTGAGAAGCAAAGGAATGAGAGTGAAAAGGGTAATGGCAGTGGCACAAGAAACCAGAGCAGTTAAAATCTTGAAGACAGTGAGGGCAAGCATAAGCTGAAATGTGTGGGGGCCGTACGTCATGCCATTGATCAAATGGGTCAATCCACATAGAACAATGAAAGCAATGAACTCGAAGAGAACCCATTTGAATGGAACATTTGAGCAGCTAACGAAGTATAGCAGCTCGATAGGGATTGAAAAATAGGCCACGGCAATCAAGAAATCACTCACTCTTTGGCTCTCTAGAATGCTTTCTATGATCCATAAACTGCCCTCATCTTCACAATTACATCGAGAAAATCCGTTGTCGTTTGCAGAAGCTGATATCAGGAGTGATAAAATCAACAGCAGCCCAGGAGCTAATGCTTTTAACATTGCGACCAATATGGGCTGCTACCTGTATCTCAATCCATTTATGAAATCAACAATTTTGAATCTTTTTTTTTTCCCAACAAATTTGCCAAGCAACTACGTTTAACTATAGAAATCAAACATCTCCAGCTTCAATTCTCATTTCCTGTAAGAAACAAGAACAAAATCCCAACAAGATTAAAAACCCCATTAAGATTTTGAAGGAATTAATTAGCCTAATTTGGGGATCTACAAGTGCACATAAATTGGTTAACTTCTCATATTCTAAACTAACTTCAGCTCACCGTTTACTTCTCTCCTCTCCCTAATTTTTAGATATATAATTAAAATATTAAAAGAAGATGAAACAGTAAGGTAGAAGACGACATTTTCATTTAAATAAAATAAAAAACATTTCATTTTCTAAAGGACGGAAAGTAAAGATAAACAAAAGCACAAGCCAAAAGATCAACCCCAACATAAAAAAGAAAAACAGTTTAACCCTCAATTAAGAAATCAGCCATAAAAACGGCAAACCCCACCAACTTTCCCTCGCAGAAAAAATAAAAACAAAACCCAGCTATAAGAAATAAGAAATGGCATTGCTGGCTAACAAGAGAAAGAAAACCCGTACCTTCAAAAACCCAGTTGGATCTTCTTCATTGATCTCTAACATGCACTGACATAGAAATTTACAGAGAGTTATTTGGTTATACCTAATAGAAAGGAAGAGCCGAAACCTGCTCAGTTACAGAAAGCATCCAGGCAAGCATAAACTTTGCTATACCAATACATCAAGTCTTATAGTAGAAGCAAATCCTTGTACCAAACTCTCTCGGAAGAAATATAATAAAAAAAAAAAAGGAAGGAAGGAAGGATAGATAGATACGGAATAGACCCAAACCACCACCTGGTATGGCACAAAGTGTAATGGGCTGTATGTATATAAGGACCAGCGAAAAATAAAAGAAAGAGACCCTTCCTATTATCAAAAAAAGAAAGAGCCCTTCTCTATCGTCAGTCAGAGAGAGAGAGAGAGAGAGTAAGAACAGGGAACAGACCTTTGCTAAAAGAAAACGACTAGTCCTAGAGAGAGAGTAGAGAGTAAAGAGGAAGAGAGATGCTGTAGTAAAACTGAAAATGTGAGGAACCAAAAAAGCAATGGGTCCGAGCCGTTGTTTTGTGTTGTAGGAGAGAGAGAGAGAGAGAGAATAGATATGAGAAGTGGGACCCAGTGGGGCGAGGAGAAGAGAACTTAGACGCTATTTTGAAACAACAAGTCTCTGTCCTACTCTACTCTATATTTGTTTTATTTCTCTCTCTCACGCTCTCTCTCTCTCTTCTCTCTCTCTCTCTCTCTCCTTGCCTTAATGAAATCTTACCTTCCAGAGCAAAAACCGCCATCTGCCTCTTCTCTTCCTAGTTCGGAGCTCCTGGTTTTTTCTTTGCAAATCAAAATCATCTAGATGGGACTTAGTTGGGTGGCACGTGGGTCCTGGTTCTCATTAGATTTTTTTTTTTTACAGGATACACCCCCCTAGACCCTCTTTTTTTTTTTTATTTTTTTTTCGCTATTGAAGCTGATTTTACCTCAATTGTACTTATAAAAATGTTTGGAGATGGAAAAAGTTATGTGAGACCCATTTAAAATTATAATCATATCATTGATTTTTGTAAAAATAATTGATTTGATGCCAAATGAATTATTATTATTTTGTGTAAAGTTATAAATATGACTTTCAAATAATGTTTGGAAAACACTACTGTGTAAATAATCTCTTATTCAACACTACTGTGTTATATCTGTGTGCGGGCTTCATTTTTTTTAAATATATTTTATTCAACCAAACAAATAATTAAATGTTGATATTATTGTTATAAAAATTATTTTAATATCAAATACATATTTATTTGTTAAGAGACTAAAAAATATATTTGATATTATGATACATTGTGATTTTTTAAAAATATTTTTTATTTAAAAATATATTACAATATTTTTATATATTTTTTAAATAAGTATATTAAAATTATCTAAAAATGCTAAAAAAAACTTAATTTAATATTATTCAATTAAAAGAAAAACAAAAAAAACTGAAGTTGCGATATTCCCAAAAACTTATTAAATATAATAGTAATATAATTATGAAAAGGTTGCTTTCACCTCTTTACAAGTTTACATCGTATGATTGGAAATAAAGCCTTTCTAGTACTTTCTTCCATTTTAGCTTTATCTTTATCCTCTCCCATTTTCTTTATCATCTATGTGATCGGTTTTTTTTTTTTTTTTTAAGGGTTAGAGATAAGAAATTCTCTAGCAGTGGTAAAAACCTGAATTACAAGGTATGTTATTTAGTTATAGTAAAGGATTATCTTCAAAGTATATATAATGAAAAGATCACGGCTAAATTAAGATGAAGGGTGGCAAGACAAATCCAACCAGATTGATGCAATCTCACCTGCTTGACCCTGATGAACAAAATAAGGGAAGAAAGGCATTTCACAATCGTTGATTTCATGCAAACTTGCTAGGTTTGATTTGAAATTGAAGACAAATATATGTAAACATCCATGACATACACCCGATTAGGGATTTTCTCCTCCAAAGCAGAGCGGAAGGCTTTTTTGCTAGACTCCATAATCATCGCAAATGCCTCCTAATGAAGCTCCTTTTACGTTGATGTTTAGTGCAAGCAGGAAAAAACTGAGTATTACTACTACTATCTCCTAGTTTGTTTAGGAGCATGAAGTTCCTTCTACGTTGATGTTTAGTCTCGATGACATTTTTGCTTCTGATATATAGTTGTTTGTTCTTTTGCTCATTCATCTTTCAACGCCGCTAAATGCTCCTAATTTGCTGCATCCCAACCATCAATACTGTTTTGTAAAGTACGGAGAGATTCCTTGAGTTGAAGAATGCGTCCGCTAGAGTTAGCAGCACCATCTCGTGATCAATTAGCAAGGCTACGTCGAGCTCTCCTATGTTTGGAGTGAAACTGAAACTCATCGCCCAAGAGAAACCACCTAACATCATATTTGAAGGTTTTTCGGGCTATCATCTATTTCTAAGAGGGGAGTCAGTATGCAAAAGGATGAACGGATGATCATTAAGAGATTGACAATAAGAAGAGGAGAGAAACCGATCCAGCCTTTCGTAGATGTGATTACGTCGACCTATTATTCCGAGTGAATGTAACCTTGAAAACCCAAATCCATTGAGCCAGGTGAATCAAGGAAACGGTGACAAGAGGCAATTTTATGATGGTCGGAAGGACGGCCATCTATCTTCTCCGAAGCACTCGGCAATGCATTGAAATCGCTCAAGAAAAAGATCATTATCCTCTGACAATTCATCTGAATTCCCATCCGTATCTGACCATCCTTGTTTAAAAGAGTTATCCGATGCCAAGTTTGCAAGGCTGAAAGAAGATGGCACAATCGATCTTGGAACCATTGCCTTGCGCTGTTACCTTCAGTCCCGCTCGCTTCTTTTCTTCCACGTTTGCTATAGACTTGAGAAGAATTAATTTCAGAGTCAGGCCCAAGCACTCTATATACAGCATGGACAGGCAAGCATGCACCTGAGGTCCGGCAGAGGAAGGCCCATTGCAGAAAACATCTTCTCCTGAACTTTTGAGAATGGTAACATCGTCATCATCCAAATCAACTCATTAGGCTGATTTATTCACCGGTGGGACCGCATCGGTAGAAAATGTGGAGGTGCTAAATGGCAAATGAGAGTCCCACTGGCCATGTGGAGAAATAATTGCTGGTTCTTGGACGGATTTAGAAAGACGTGATTCACTCTCCAGGGGAAATGAATCTGGAGAGCACACATCAGAAGGCGTGCTGGCAGTAGGTGCATGTATCTGCTGTGTTTGGTAAAGGTTTTTTTTATATATATAATTTTTTTTTAAATTGAATATATATTAAAATAAGATTTTTTATTTTAATATATTTTAAAAAATAATAATATGTTGGTTTTTGTGCAGAAATAGGAGGGCGGGAATCACTCTCCAGGGGGCATGAATTTGGAGGACAAACCGCACAGCTAGCGCCTACAAGATTCATTCCCTCGGGAAACCCGACTCTTAATCTGCTCGTTTTCCCTCTACAAGCTTGCACCTGTTTATCCACAGATAGAGAGGAGAATTGTGGGAAATTTTATTTTAGTAGTTGGAAACTGGGATCAACAAGTGCAGTGCAGATGATGATGATGATGGACACGTCACGGGGAGGGCGGGTCACCTGTTGCTGGTCTTCCTGAAGGCAGCCCACCTGATCAACCTTGATCGTTATATTATAATGGTTATTTTCCAAGATACCTCGCTATTTTAGTATTTTTCCCGTTTTGACACAGTAGAAGCAAAAAAATGGGAGACGCTGATATTTAAATCGTCCAGCAACCCTTGCACCAGTTTTGGAAGGTTGATCAAGTGTTAAACAAGATTCCCAGTTTAACAATAGAGCCTTGTGCACCACGAATGCCAAGAATTTCAGAATCAAGAACATGACCAAGATTGCATCCGATTCTCTACCTGCTTCTCTGGTGCGATAATTAATGGGAATTGAAGGAAGTCCCCATAATTGTATCAGAACGAAGCTTCGCAGAAGTTGTAAAAAAAATAAAATCGATGATGCTCCCCATGATGCAATAACAGGAGTTAATTGTGGTAAAGGCACGGACCACCATTTAGGATTCGAATAACATCATATTCATGAGTAAAGAAAAATTCCGAACAGCCCTCACCAAATTCCTGAACGTTATAATTAAAACCCCTCGGGACTCTTCGATACAGCTTATAGAACATCTTAATTTGAGTGTAACCTTATTCGCGTGTCGCGATCTGTAATGACTTTCCCAACCAAACACCTTCGAAGAACATGAGGTCATCCTAGCTCAGCTGTGAATAGTCAAATGGTAAGGAGTCAACTCAACCCACGTCTGGGATCTCGAATTGATAGCTCACATGAAGCCTCCTCATCCTCTCTAGGTATAGTGAGGGCTTCAGAAGGGGGATCCGTAGAAAAGAAAGAAAGTTTATTACGATGGATCTAAGGAAAACGAAGACACGATGATCCGTGAAACAAAACCTAGTAAAAGAGAGGAAAGCACGGTAAGAGAAGGAGACTCATCACAAAGGAGAAAGAGGCTATGCTCCAAAGAGAGAGAAGTTATTTTTATAAATAAACAATATTTAGCTTCAAGAAGTTGATTTTTTTGAGGGGGGAAAATGCTTTACAAATCGTTAATCGATGAAAAGTCAATAATAAAAATTAAAAAAAATACACACTTATAAATTGTGTAAAACGGAAATTGATCAAAACTAAAACAAAAAATGAAGTCCCAACCTCAAACATCTTTTCTTTCATCTTATGAATCCTTTGCATAAGAAAACTCGGCTTTCGAGAGTACATTGCTTATGGTGTACTATCACACATTGATGAATCATGAAAAAATTGAATAACATATAAGTAATAGCTTATGTATTCGTGTGCATAAAGAATTATTTGAATAATATGGTCAATAAACCAACTCATCGTTGTATTTAATTATAAATCCACATACATCTGAACAAATCTAGAAATTGAATTAAAATTTAAAATAATTCAAATTAAATAAACTAAATAGTGAATTAAAGGGTGCCAAGAAAATAAGAAGAAACATTGATGATTGAGAAAAGGACAAAGTAAGAGAGTACAATAAAAACTAACAGAGCACTTTGGATATTTAAAAAGAAAAAAAATAGCAAATAATTAATTTAAATATTTTTTTTTACGAAGGTGGAATTTTAATTGATTAAAAAAAACGGTTCCTTACATCATAATTAATCAATGGAAGCCAATCTGAAGTGGAACTCTTTGTGGATAAGAGAATGATGAGAGCTTTGAGTCATCTAAAAACACCTAATTAAAAGCATATGAAAAAAAAATAGAGAAAATGAAAATACAATATCGTGAGAAAAAAACAAGTTATTTTATGATAAAAACGATACTACAAGAAGAAAGGCTGTTATCTCTATGCAATTTTGAAATCTTTCAATCACTATTATTTTTCAACTATTAAATTTAGATATTGATGAAGTATTAAAATTAAAAGTGTTTATAGGATTAGCTTTTTTAGTGGTTCAATCATAAATTGATCTAAGTGTATTTGAAAATAACATGTTTCTCCAATATTAAAGTAAATTTTTCTTGATGAACACCTCTACCTCTAAATACCTGCAAAAGGTCTGTTTTAGACTGATTAAAGATCATCTGATTAAGTCGGTAATTTAATAGAGAAAAAGAATGATAAATAAACTCAAAAGGCTTTAAATTGTAAGATTTTGGTTGTTTTTGTGTTGAATATGTATCCTTTTAATGTAAGAAAAAAATTTGTTTTTTAACTGATAGTTTAAGGAGTATTTATAGCCATTAAACCTAATTTTTTCTTAGGTAAAGAGGTTGGATAATAATTTTATCATTATAATATTATGAGGGATAGAATATTTTTTATACAAGTATTAATAAGAAAAAAAAATGATAAATACACATGCTTTTAAATTTAAAAAATAAGCTAAGATACATCTTTTAAGGTTGGGCTCGGGTGGTGCATACAAGCCCACAAAAAAATGATAGGGTGTCCAATACCTAGACTCGAGTTGCATCTAAGCCTAACAGAAAGTACTGGGTGTGCCCAATATCTAGACTCGGGTTTTAGCTGGAGCCCAACCTTCTTCTTAGACTCGGATATTACTATTAAAGTTTTTTAAATAAATTTAAAAATTAATTAAAAATATTAGATTTATGATTATTATAGATTTAATGTAAAAAAATTCTTAATGTATCAGATGTCAATCACTAAATATCGTTGAAAAAATCTTTCTCACATCACCCTGAAATATATAAGAGGCTGAAAATTATAAAAAGTAAAATACCTATTAAATTATAAAATAAAACTAATCATGTCAAATCTATACCACTTGACCTAAAAGTATTAAAGGAAAAGATATAAAATAATGCTGTTGCCATGAAAAATCATCAGTAAAAGGACAGTACTTATGAAAGGAAGAGAGATGGATGAAATTGAAAGATCATCGGTTACTAATTAATGTAAATGACTAAAAATCAATCAAATAATTTAATTAAGATGTAATAACTAATTAAAAAGTATAATTTAATTCTTAAAATACGCTAACAATTTAAATTTTTGAGTGCCGTTGTTATTTCACACAAATGCACCTAGCAAACAAGCACAGGTTCCCTCACCATCTTGAATGGCGGGTCCAAGAACTGTACAGCAACGTCTTTTAGGAATTTTAATTTCTTAACAATTATATACTTTTTTTTTAATCCCTATTTTTTCCGAATAATTCAATTCCGCCCACGCATCTAAAAGATTATCGCTAATATGATTCTGGTTTCAATTCTTTCTTCAAAACTAAAAGTTTTCCTTTATATATATATATATATATATATATATATATATTCAAGCAATGAAATTAATAGAGTTAAAATCTATTCTCACTTTTCACACGTAAAATTAAAAAATAACATTTATATAAAAATCCCACTACATTACACATTAAATTCTGAGAAATTAACTCATTAATTTTAATTCTAGTTTTGACTGATCATATTCAAAATCGATACGGATAACATTG
Organism: Populus tremula; assembly: GCA_964019445.1. Lineage (NCBI taxonomy): Eukaryota > Viridiplantae > Streptophyta > Magnoliopsida > Malpighiales > Salicaceae > Populus > Populus tremula. The sequence goes on along the minus strand of CAXHTJ010000018.1, from coordinate 11,101,655 downwards.
AGGGATGATATGTTCGGTGCATCACCCCAACCTAAAAAGAGGTAAAAAGAAAATAAAGTCTGCTTAACGTCGTTATTGGTAACGAGGATAATTAACCGAAACAATCATTCTGTCTGTCTTTCAGAGGCAATCAAGCCCACACGATTTTGAACAGGCAATGATCGAAAATGATGCTTGAAAACGAGTATGGTTTAACATTTCCTACGTGCATCGAACATGGCCTACAAATTGATGGCCTTTGAGTACTGTATATTGATCAACACACAGAGTGTGGGAGAGAGGGAAGAACAGATTTATTTTCAAAGATTTGACGTCCGTGGACCTTCTTTCATCAACTTCATGATCAATGTATTCATCAGAATTAAAATATCTCGATAATAGTTTCTGGTAGAACATTGCTTTCCTTCTCATCCATTACTTTGCAAATATCGAAAGTGCTTGTCTACTGAAAAAGAAAAGTAGTTGTCTTAATCTCCACATTCATCTCCCTTGGCAACTTTCTAACATTTCAGTCGATTACTGTAACAAAGAAAGAAAACTTGAGGCTGCCGTTTGCCTAGTTGGGTTTGCTACTTTTGACCCTTTTTTTTCTAGTCGGGAAACTTTCCTATCTTTGATGTGATGTGGTGAAGACTGGCTTACAATCTTTTCTTTTTTTAATAATACTAATAACCTACCAAATTGATTACTATTATTTTTCCAAATTTCCATCTTTTGATTAGTACTACACCTATTCCTTTCTTTCTTTGTTTTTTTACTGGACATCTGCTTCGATTTGTTTTAAAAGGGTACATCAACGTTATTCTCACTTCATTTATTGTAGAAATTAAAATAATTTTATTGAATATGTTTCTTTTTTTAAAAAAATACTTATATCATTAAATGCCTAGTGAAATTAATACATAAGCTGCAAAATATTATATTATAGCAAAATGCCATAAAGAATACAAAACACAATCGAAGGTAAATGAAAAGCAAAAAAACCACAGAATCACATATAGCCTTGCACAAAGAGGACAATGAGATAATGAAGTCTGTAAGAACTAGTAATATCCATCAGAATGAACTCATAGCTAAGCTTTCCTCTACAAAACAAAACATGAATAATCTCAAAAGCATAACAGCAGAAGACACAAACAGCGCCACAAGATTGGTGGTTGAGTCAAAACCAGGCAACAAATTCACTTGCTCTCCACACTCTTTGTTTAGCCATGCAATCTGCCATGCAATTACTTTCACGAAAGATATGAGAGCAGGTGATTGAGCCAAAATATGCATTCAGTTTGTTAACATAGGAGAAAAGATTGTGATGCTTCCAAGGACGGCTATGAGGCTTATGCATCCAACTAATAACATTGGCAGAATCAGATTCTATGATGAGATGTTGATAGTTCAATGGCTTTGACAATAGCCCTCAACTGAGCAATATTAGAATCTAAAATCCAAACTGGAATAGAGAACATACTAAGAAGATGACCATTGTGATTTCGCAACACACCACCTATTCCAAAGGGGCCTGGCTTACCAAGAGAGGAGCTATCCACGTTTCATTTGAAGCTATTAATCACGGGAGGAGACCACATATTATTAATTCTGAAAAAGTGAGCATTGGACCACTAAAGCAAGCCATCTGCCGATCTGATCAGATCTGTAAAGGTGTATGGGAAATCAGAATGGATAGCTTTTAGCCATAGGCATAAACAAGTGATAATAAAAAAGAATATTGTATAATAGTTAGGTGTCTTCTGTTGGAAAATCAGATCATTTCAAAGAAGTCAAAGAGACCATGCCATTGAGAAAAACAACATTACCCACGCCTTCCTCTAAAAATGACCATGCACCAGAGAAGTACAATGAGACCATATATCTGAGAAGCTTTGGACGGTAATATGAGAAAACCGGTCTTATATAGGAGAAAACCCAAATCCATTCATACCCTTCCCACATTCCCATCCTGGCAATGCTAGCTTCTTTTTCGTTGGATAATTGGAAAAGATTAGGGAAGTGCTATGCTAAAAAATGGTTATTAATCCAGCAATCAATCCAAAACATAGTCTTCTTGCCATTTCCAATAAAAACCAGTGATTGTTCATTAACAATATCCTACAACCTATTATCTTTAACACAATGATTGACAATTCATGTCCATGTAGTTGCAGCTCCTAGAATAGGAGCTTGCAGTAGCAGTTTAGAACAGTTGGTGTTGTGAATGCTTTTGATCATATCCTTCCACATACTTGATTCCTCCAACCCAAACCTCCATAACCATTTAAATAGGAGAGCTTTGTTTTATTCCCTTAAGGAACCAACCCCAAGACCACTAGCATGTTTTGGTAGAGTAATAGTTGCCCAGCTGGCATTGTATATTTTGTGACTTTCCTCGTTTCTAGACTAGAGGAAGGATCAAAATTTTTGTTCAATTTTGGAAGCTACCATAGCAGGCATGAGGAACATAGATAGGTAGTAGATGGGAAGATTATTAAGCACAGATTTAATCAAGCACAATCGGCCCCCAATAGATAAGAATCTGCCTTTCCATGAAGCCAACTGGCAACTGATATTGCGCACAATAGGATTCCACATCATAGTTCTACCCAAGCTTTCACTGATGGGGAGACCAAGATACATGAGAGGTAGTTGATCCTGCTTGCATCTTAGAAGATGAGTAGTGAAGTTACATGTATGTGCTTCTACATCCACACCGACAATACTAATTTTATAAAAGTTGACCTTCAGCCCCGAGACAAGTTCAAAGCATAATAGGATATGTTTAATGTTTAGCATGCTATATAAAGAGTCTGAATTGAAAATAAGGGTGTCGTCTGTAAATTGTAAGTGAGATATGACAGGCCTTGTATTGCTGATTTTTATACCCGTAGTCAATCCCAAATCACAACCACGCTGTAACAACTCAAAACATGGACTACAATATTGAAGAGAAACGGAGAGAGAGGATCTCCTTGGCGTAGACCTTTTTCTAAGCGGAATTCCTTTATGGGAGACCTATTGACAAGCACATACATCTTCACCGTTGATATGCATTGCATAATCCACCCTCACCATCTACTGCCAAAGCCCATACTAGCTATGATTTCATTAAGATATTCCCATAACACCGAATCAAAGGCTTTATGAAAATCTTATTTGAAAAGATAAGCTTTACCCTTTTTCTTTTTTGATGAAGGAAAGAACCTCATTTGCAATCAAAACGCTGTCTAAAATTTTCCTCCTTAGTCCTTTTGATGACAACATTTTGATGATTAGAGATGACTTCTGCCATAACATGTTTTAATAAGGTTGCCAGAATCTTCAAAAAGATCTTGTGGAGACTACCCACCAAACTAATAGGTCTGAAATCTGATAGCTTGTTAACACCTTTAATCTTCGAAATAAGAGTAACAAAAGTGTTATTGATACCGGCAAGAAGGAGATTAATCCGATAGAATTCATCAACCATTTGGATAATGTCCTCACCTATAATGTTCCATGCTTTCTTGATAAAAAAGAAGTTAATATCATCAGGACCTGAAGCTTTGTTTCCATCATAATCCCAAACAGCTGCTTTAATCTCATCTAAAGAAAACGACAATTCTAGAGTAGCCGAGGATGAGGGCTGAAGCCTTGAAAATTCCAAGTTTGAACATGAAGCTCCAGGTCTGTTCTGGTAGGAGTATAGGTTGCGAAAAAAGTTAAAGACAACTAACTTCACATCAATTGGTTTGGATATAATATGCCCATCAACCTTCAGGCAGACAAGCTGATTCTTTTTCTGTCTTGTTGTTGCAGCTAAATGAAAAAATCAGGTATGTTTATCTTCAAGCTTACATCACTGTATTCTTGACTTCTGAAGCCAGGCAGACTCTTGAGCTCTATCTTTTTTTTATTCTTTAAAAAGAGAAGATATAAGAGAAATAATAGATTACACATAAGCAATTATTAACGTTATTATCACTTCATATTTTTTCAATTAAAAAACAAAAGCTATACAATGCGAAACAAGCACTAATTGGCATTTGCCAAGTGATTTCCTTATGATGGTGAGGTTGATTTCCTAGAGGGAGTAATTGAGATATGACATGTCATTTAGGAGAGTGATTTGAAGAGAGTCAAGAGGATTAATTTAAGGTGCAATGCATGCCATAATTAGCATGTTGATTCCAAAACGAGGCGAGGGCCCAGTCCTTGACTCGAAATACACCGGTCTAAGATAAATGGAACTTCTCCAACCATTTCTTTTTATTCCGCCCACTTCACTATTTCTGACAAAAAAAGAAAAGCATCAATGTAATTTTGAAGAGAAGATAGTGTACACATATTCTCGGTGGCAATTTGAAAGCGAAGTGACCGAGGGATGCTTGGAATTGATCGGTATCCAACTCACCAGGACAAGTATGGTGATGGCAAATGCTTCATGCTCGAGGGACACACGAACATAATTGAGGCTGTGAGTCTAACAGAATGCACAAGAACCATTCTTACACATCCACCCATGTGCTCTCCGATGGAGGTGTTGCATCCCTTGCCTGGGCAGTGGAAGGGTCCTCTGCAAAAATGCACATGTCCTTTTCCCAGGTTGCCTTTTTAGGAAAAGTAAGGGCCTGAAGATTTCGTCAATTTGATTCCAACTTTTTCAAAATAATCTCAATCAAGTCCCTCAATTATTGTTCATTATTTTTTCAGTCAGAACTTCTTCTTCAAAAAAAAAAAAAAAACGCCGGGCACATTAGAGGAAAAATATTAACAGAAATTTACAGAAGGGCCTAGTTGAGAAATGAGTTTCCTGATTCTTTGGCTGAGATTTTACCGGTACTGATTCCGATGGTGGACTCTCCGGATTCTATTAAACAATTCTGTCCTATATATCAACCTCTGTAATGGAACTTATAAACTTATCACGAAGGTTTTGGCTGATAGAATTAATCGACCTTTGCTTGAAGGCATTATTAGTCCTCTTCAAAGGAGCTTTACTCCTAGCCGGCCGGCACACTAAGGACACATTACAGAGGTAATGAATTGTGTAACCAAGTCTTCCTTGTCTATTGTGTCAACTGGGAAAAAATCACCATGTTTTAAGCCTAAACGAGGTATCTGTAAGGGGATCCTCTCTCCCCTTAATTACCAGTTTGTGCTGTGAATGGAGCGGCTTTTTCTCAATCACGTCCCATGCAGATTTATGCAAAGCAGACTTTATATGGTTAAACAACTTCTGCCATATTTGAAGCTCTTTGTTGATACTCGTCATTACTATGTAATTGTGAGTTTACTACAGGGAGAAAAAAGAAAAAAGAAAAGAAAAAGGAAAGGATTAGGTTAGATACCCGTCAAGTGTTCAACAAACAGCTGATGTTGGTCAGCCCAATCCATATACACTGAACAAATAGCGTCCAGAATTAATGGCCTCGAACCATTTTAGCTGAATGAATCCAGTCCAGGCTCAATGCTGAAGACAGGTCTCTCTCACTCTATCACTCTCTTCTCTAACTACATTCTTCTTCCGGGCTGGGTGTGTTCGTATCGTTTCTTTAAGCACTCAGATCTAGCCCATGATTATTTATAGCCCAAAACATGATAAGAAAAGGGTTAATGCAAACTTGTGATCTCTCTCTAAATTTATTTTTATTTTTCTATCACATGTACAGAAAACATCATTAATCAGTAGTTAATCTACTATAAACATGAGAGTCTACTCACATATTTACAGTGTGGCTGTGCAATAAATAGTTTAACTTCATTTAGAATCTCAAAGAAATGGAAATTTTACAGTGAGTCCAGTTTTGAATCTCGGATTCAAGAGTTTCAAAACGACAGATGCAAGTACCTATGGATTTATCTTTAGACATTTTGGGATTTCATTTATAAAAGGAAAGGCCTTTAATTTCTAGTTTCTTTTCATTGCCTTTAATGTTGCTGTGTAATAAATTCCATCCCAAAGCAGCACAATAAATAAAATTTGACGCTACAGGGAAAGAGAGATAGCTGGGCAACGTAATCGGTTGCCTGTCACATTCACATCCAAATGATCGAGCAAAAATGTATACATGCATTCACATTCTCAAAAAAGAAGTACATACACACATTAATTCATGCTTACATATAGATCATATTACAATATTATTAAAATTATGTGTTTTTCATCTTGTTAAAAATTATTAAAAAATAATATAAAATCATTTATTGAATTTATTTAAATAATTAAATAATTATTTGGTATGATATAAAAATCTTAATTATCACAAATTCGAATCTCATTATTATTTTTCTAATAAAATTAAGTATAAAATAATAGTAATATGTAAATTTTAAGTTTAATTGAGAAAATATATTAGATAATAATATAAAATTATATATCAGAATATTTTACCTAGTATTTTAAAATTATATATATATATATATATATATATAACCCCTTACGTTGACATGTTTTTATGTCAATTATTCAATTACATCCTCAAATTATAAATTGGGTTGATTTCTATGCCATGTTACCCGATTTTCTTTAAGTTTATCCAACGGGTAACTTCTGTTTAATTCTTTAATTCAAGATTAGCATTTCTAATGAAAAAAGTTCTAACATTACAAGTTATTAACAGGATGAAAATCAAATAGCGAGTACTTTGTCTATAAAACATTGAGAAAAGGCATTACACAGTCTCTGAAAATAGTAACATCTCCTTTCTCTTTAATTAGCAATGTTAGCTTCCTGATGGTCATTAATGGCAAGGAATCACATGCATGTAATTCTTACCGTCACGAATAACAAAAAGAGCTAAGGATTTTGAATTTATTGGGTGATAAATTACATAATACAATTATAGCTAAGAAAATTTCTGCGAAGTTATAATCAATGATCATGATGGCGAATACCCATGTGATAGACAGGGAGAGGAAGTATACAAGAAATTGTTTCTGACCTAGAAAAATCATTCCTTTCGACTTAAGCAAATTGTCTCATTTAATTATACTAGAAACGTTTTTAAAATCATCAGCACCGCATGTATATTACCTTCTATGGTTAGATATGTTACGTTATAACATCGAATAATGCGCTTTAATTTCTCACAACTGATTATGCAAGCAGCGGTTCCTGGTATCAGGTAGCATTAGCAATGCATGAATTAAGTTTAGTTTTGGATTAAATGTGAAATCGTTAAATAAATTTTAGAAAGAAAGATCATTTAATTAAATTGGACACTCACTGACTCACAATTCCCTAGCTAGTACTCCATCTAGGTCTTAAGTAGTTTTTGTGAAGAATGCCTCTTGAGGCTTAATCTCATCCAATTATAAACAATTTTGCGCAATTATCTATTTGAAAAAGAGAGAATTGATCGGAGTCTTGCCTTCTGTCCATGCAGTGGAAGAAGAAAATGCAGATAGATTTTGTATACGAAAATCAAAAATGAAACTTTGATGCTGCACAAACATGGCTTATACGAGTTTGAATATTGAGAGATAGAGACGGTAGAACATGACAAGGCCTAATTCTAATATAATCTGAATTTAGCCACACCAAAACTATTAAATACAATGCACTTACCTCCTAAGTAGAACTTGATTCATGGATTCATCTGTCATGGAAGTGGAATTCTGAATCAAATATCATGGCGTTTTCGATCTCACAGCAGACATGGTACTCTTTATATTACACCAACGGAACAGTAATATGCATCTTGCAATCTCCATGAAATCCATATCAAATCCCCCCTATCAAACAGTAGAAGCAAATAAGTACGTAAGCCCTGTGAAAAACATTTGTTCATTCTTGAAATATAGATTTACCCGTGTGACCCATTAGCGGTCACGTCCAAGTCTAAGCTCCAGATCGACTTCGTCATCGTCGGAAACCCTCCTATTCCCTCCCCTATCTTGGATAATGGCAGACCCAATTTGCAAGCTTAGACCTTTACCCCAAAGCTCTTCGTTCATGCTCAAAGATTGAGATCTTGGCCCAAGAAAATCCTGGCTATCATGTTTGTAATTGCTGTATGGTTGTCTAGGGCTAGAACCTGCAGGTGGCTGAAAATACATTTCATGATTCCTTTCAGCCTCCAAAAACGGATAGTAATTTGTGGGTATACTTGAATCTGGTACCATATATCTAGGATTCTTGATTTCCTCATTGTCTTTGCTTGAAACTGATGAGGAACTTGCAAGGTTTTTGCCTCTGGTTCGACTAGCTCGATCTTTCCGATGTATGTTCATGTGTCCCCCTAAGGCCTGCGCGTTTGTGAAGCCTCTCTTGCAAAATGAACATTCATATGAGCGTTTAGCAGTAGTTGCTGTATTGCTTGATAAATCTTCTTTGACCTGTTCTTGGCTATCATAATTTTCTTCACTTGAAGCCTCTGGGCTTCCTTGTTTAGCCGACTCCATATAAATAAATATCAAGAAATTGAAAACCTTGTTGCGATATTGACTGTTTGACCAAAGATTTCTTCGCTTGATACAAGATAAAGGCCAGGGAAAGAGAAGAAAAGGGTTTTTAGTGGAATTGATCTAGGTTAGAGAAAAACAGTGAGAAGGCAACAGAAGGAAAGGCAGGTGCTTGTGAAAAAGTGACAACACAAGTCATTGGCATTTCCATTGAGACTTCTGTGTACTTTTATTTAAGGGAGACTCAATTTTGGCGTTTGCTTTAGGACTTTTCTTGGTGGTCGGCTCTTGTGATGTATCCATTTATCTAGTAAATTTTATCATCTCTCATCTGTATGCTGGTTATGCGATTTTCTTTTTTTACTGAGGTTGGGATGAAAAATCTGCCCATGTAGCTTCCAAGAATCCGGTTTTTTTTTTTTTTTTTCTAACGCGGTTGTTATTTACCACTCTTATCGGTACTTACAACCTTGCTATTAAGCTCTAATTATAGTAAGTGCACAAGAAAAACTAGTTCCACATGGTCTGGTTTCCAATTTTGAGGAGGATACATGACTTTTGTTTCTTTTTACAGACATGAGACCTTCCAACATATGATAATTTTAAATTACCATACAGCTACTAGTAGCTAATGCACAGGAAGCATCGGTTCTATTTGGCTTCAATTCACTTTTTGACGAAAAACGTGCCCTTTACATTTGAAGGTATGAAATGAACCTTCCAGCAGCATATAGGATGCCTTTTCATGTATGAGACACAGGCTGATCAAGTCTCAACATTAGACATGAATGACAATCTTAATCTTAAAACCCGGAGGAGATGATAATGCTAATACTATAGGAGAGGTCCAATTAAAGATCTAGCCATTGAAAACAATTGCTAATGAGAAACCGCGTGGAGTTATAGTGGAAAAAAAAACCCTCTTAGGTGCTACAGGCTGCAATAATTACGAGTTGCTCAAAATGTGTATGGTCTTGCTATAATTATAATATAAACCTAAATTGAAATCTATAACTTACAAATCACTGTCTTTTTATTGTACCTACATGGCTACTTCAATTCAATGTTGTGCGACTGTCTCCTTTTCATTGAATCAATAATTATTCATATAAATATCCCTTTTCCTTTCACCCCCAATATATGGCGTAGATAGCTTGAATACTGCTAGAAAGGGAAAAAAAGAAGAGAGAGATTGCATGTTAATAACATTAGCGGGTATAATATATTGCATCAAATCTGACTTAATTGCCTAATTCATCCATGGTAATCGAAACTTGTATTAATATTGTACTGGCTCAAAGCTCACTCGTTCAATTTTGATGCATGTCCTAGTTGGTTTCCACATGCCTCATTTCTCCTTCATCTTGTGACTTTGCTAGCTAGTTTCAACAAACAAACATTTATAGTAATAATTACATAATCCAAAATCATACGAAAGGGAAAGAGGGAGCTTGCAGCTCGATAAGATTGAATTGATGCAACTTAATACTCAACTTTTATTGGAAAATTAACCTCGAACATACCATGTGTCTTTCAATGTGCTTACTTGTTTAGCCGTTTCCCCCCTTCTTATTAGGTAGCTGGTTGTCATTCTTTTAGGATAGAGAGACGGCAAAAACAACGCATTGACAGTACTTAAGCTAGCTTTGACCATGTCCCTTTTTTTCCTTTTTTGTTAAAAATTTCTTACCATGTCCTAGAAATGACATAATTTTTCATGCTTATGTATGTGATCTTCTATACTTATGTATTGATTATAACTGTAATAACCAATGATTAAAATTAAATGACAAACAATTTTTGACAAATGGAAGAAGGTCATCAATGACAACAACACGAGTACTGTAATATCACTTAGTGCCAGTTCATTTACAATTAAGCTTTTGAAAACTTTTTGACCCAACAAAACACGATGTTCAAGCTTAATTCTATGAATGGAAATCTTATTTAATTTCTGGAGCTTAATCACAGGCGACGTTTCAAAAAATTAATGACCTTGAGTGGATTAATCGTAGAACTTTATTTTGTTGTCTGGTTTGACCTTAACAGGTCCTTCATAAGTAAAGTTTGGCAAACAAAACCAAATTGAACATATCTTTATGCTTAAGAGAATTAATAAAAATGCTTTCCGATGAATTATTGGTTGATTCTGGTCAAACTGCTTATGATAAATTTTCAAATTGATTTTATCTTGAACTTAGCTCCAAATAACTTTCCAACTTTCTTCTTGTTTTTTTGTCTTTTCTTTTCTTATAAGCCAAACATTACAAAAAAAGCACCACAAAAGTTTCCAAATTTCTTCTTATGACATGAAAGAATGATACTTCTATAATACATTTCACCATGAAGGCCAGTAGTACTGCGTAGCGTTTCACTTTTCTTTTTTCTTTTTTTTTTCCTCGTATGATCTAGGCAAGGGATCGATACCCATTTTTTCCTTTTACTGTTGATAGCTTGAGTTATAAAAATGTCCATTCATAAACCTCTAGGTGCATGTTGTAATCCTTCCTTCTTACATCTATCGATTGAATATATGTCTAATATTAGGAACGGTCTTTTCTTTGGGATCAAGGAGAAGAAAGGGCAAAACTTTGCTGTCATAGCCATCAAAATGAATTCCCACATAAGCGCATGACAGTAAGATTCTGGCTACATGCATCATAAACAATTCTAAATCATCCAGATGCCTTGTAGTTTTATTTTTATGAGATTGTCATTTTTCTCCTTGTCCAGATTTACGAGTGAAGTTTTCAACACGTTGATGTATTCACTTGTTTTGCTTTTAAAATGGTGCGGTATCTCGTTAACTTATTCAGTGCTGACATGTTATTGGAGTCGATCTGCTCATCCAGGTTTTGCAGGTCCATTTGACATTTTCTCAATTTCCCGTTTTCCTCCATAATCTCATACATCCGCTGTCTTCTAAGATGATGTTCTGAAAACCCAGTTTAAAAGGTGTTAGATTATTGAATTATTAAATCTACTAGACTCGTTGTAATATTATGGACTAGGATTTTTAGGAGAGCTCATTTGATTTTTATAAAGAAAAATGATTACACAAAGTTTTTTTACTGTTTGTATAGATCAAAAGGAGGATTTTAGGCAAGATAGATCAGGAGATTTATAATTGATTTTTTTATAAGGTAATTAACGTTCAATCCATTTGACCTCTATGGTGAAAATAACAACTGGGTGTAAAGAAGATGAAACTAGCCTGCAGTGACATGGGCCCGAACTGCAAACGATGGGCCCATGTTTCGTTTGGCAAGTGCAATAGGTTAAACTAATTTTTCAAACTTGAAAATCTCAATTTTAAAGCCTTAAGTTTGACTTAATGTTAGATGGGTAGACAGGCTTTAATGGTCATGTAAGAATAGTTATTGAATCCAATTCAGGATTGATCTGATCAAGAGATGAGGTCTCAGGTCATACGAGTTGATCCGAGTAAATTTAAAAAATTTAAATTTGAAGTTTTAATATTCTTCATAGAAAAGTCTTGAAACAACACAAATTGATGTAAACTATATATATATATATATATATATATATATATATATATAAAATTGTGAGGTATGAAGTGCATTATAAAAAAATATGTGAAGTACAATCTAATTATCCCATATAAAAAATTTAAGAAATAATTAATGTTGTTGTAATCATATGTAATTATTTCATATTGAAAAATTAAAAAAAATGCATGTGAATGTAAGCTATAAAAAATATAAGGTATGAAGTGTAGTATAATTATTTTAAATAAAAAAATTAAGAAACAATTCATGTGAATAGAAATTATAAATAATTATCTCACATTGAAAAGTTAAAAAACAATCTATGTGAATATATACTATAAAAAATATACATGAAACTAAATATTTATAAATTAATTTTATATTTCTTGTGTTATATATATAAGTGAAGTCTCACCAAGTTATGTTGGGTGATCTTGCAGGTTGCTCAAGTTTGACCCAACAAATTATAAACTTGAGTTTTATTTATTTAAAATTCAGCCAAGATTCCGAGTCACCTAACATGAGGTGAACCCATGACTTTCATAACAATACTGTAAAGAGACAATCATGCATACACTGTTCTTCTATTTCATTGGATGGTCAACTTATTAACCAAAAATTATATTGAGCTATTGATTAACAATATATATATATATATATATATATACATACCGGTCAGAGCTAGGTTTTCAATTTGCTTTCATCTCTGATATACACACGCTACCTCACGGATGTGAAAGCTATAAAATCAATAGCTTTATTTGGTAATTTAAAAGGCATTACGTGTTACGTGCGGTATTAAGCGTTCCGAGTGAATTAATTGTTGCTTCTTGAAAAGCTTCGCTTCAATTTTCTAGGAGGGACCAGTTCTTCTTGAAGAACTAACAGTGATGCTACCCTTTATCTTCAAAATTGTATGTAGCAGGCAGGACCAGCTAATGTAAATATGCAACGCACAGTACAGAATCTGCACAGTTGTGGTCATATAATACAATCACACTTGCAAAAATACCTTGCCATATATGGAGTCCATCAAGATACTAATGCATGCTGCATGTAGGGTGCAACCATACCATGGTTAATTAAATCCTACTTCGATTTTCCTGCACTTTGGTTAATAACGACACAGAGGAAAAAAAACACAGATCCCGCGTGCCCATATTGAACCCAAGTACGAAAATTATTGAAGTGGTGCTTCAGGTCACATGTATTGAATATGTATCGAAGTGCATATGTTCTTGAAAGCAATGCACGAGGGAGAAGGTGTGAAACAAAAGAAGGGTCGGAGTTCGGGAAGATTGATCAGAGAGATCGATGGTGATGTGCGCCGACTGGGGAAAGGCCTTGCTTTATGCCATCCCCTCCGCTCACTTTCACTAAAATAAGCACTCAGGTGGCTTCTCCTCCATCTTAATGGTCTCTACTCTTTCCTCTCTATTTTCACCTGTATCAGGTGTGGGGAATGGGGGGCTCCCTTTAAAAATACCCGCATTTCAACTAATTAAATGCTATCCCTTGAAGCATTGACCCTTCTTGGCTTTTTCTTTTTTTTTTTACCATACGTAGTTGGATGTCATAGTAAAAATTAGGTGACACTAAATTTCTACTATTATACAAAAAGAGATGATATATTACTCGAGATACACCTGTTAAGAGGACAAATTAAGCTCAATATCTACAGTTTCTCATGTATTATCTTATCAGTTTTGACAAATTAGTTAGTTCTAGCTAGAAGTATACAAACTGTTAATTTATTGAACTCTTTTCCAACGGTTAGTAAAAAAAAAAAAAAATTACCAAAACTCCTTCTAAGATAATTTTTTATCGAACAAATCCATCATATCTAAACTCCACTTAATACCTAACCCATTTGAATTTTATATGATTTTTTTCTGAATTTTTAATATTTCAACGGGTTTAAAGTATAAAACTTATTTACAGCTTGCATAATACAATATTATGCTGACAATATTAATATAAGAAAATTAACAGAATGGGGTTTTGATATATATATAAACAATTTCTTTTGAGGAAGTGAGCTATAATTGGTCCTGCAATTCTTGCAGCTCAATGCTCAATTCTCAGCACAATTGAAAACCAAACCCCATGATTGGTCCGGTAGTCATCTAGCTGGTAAATTGTATTGACCGATGCAAGAAATAGCGACTTCATCTACAAAATGAACGGCCATGGTGATGTAGATCGGTAGGCCAGAGTTGTCCAATGCAGAGAACTGTTTCTTGAGGGAAGATTTCGAACTCAGTGTAGCTAGGCATAAATTGTACGTCGACCAACAATCAGGCCCCCCATAGCCTAGCGTGAAGTCAGAATCTGAAAGAACTTGTGATATAAGGGTAATGATAAGACCTGGTGCGAGGGTGCTATCGTTCTGAGGATCCTCAATCACATGTCATCTGTATCTTACTTGACAGAGGTACAGTTTATAAACGGTACATTGTTTTAAGAATTGTGAACATGTGGTTTCCTTCAATTCTTTCCGCTTTCAGAATGTTGAGGCGCCCAGGACTTGTAGACCGTCTGGTAGCAAAGCTCAAAAAAAATAAAAAAAAAATAGTAGAAATGTTAAAAGAAAAAAAATCCCAACGCCAGCAACTCTAAGCAGGGGCCGCAACCCCAAAGTAATGAGTTGTAACCAGAAGAAAAAAAACAACTAGTTATGGAAGAATAATGCTAAATATAAAAAACTGACAGAAAAAAATACTTTTTTTTTAAATCTTTAACATCACTCATTATATAATTCCCTCTCTATCTTCCTATCAAAGAAAGAACATATGAAGTCTCATAAAATGTTAAATATATTAACAAGTAATCACTAATTTACAAATTCAAACACATAAATTGACAAATTGCACTTGTAATCGAATATACCAGAAACGATATGTAGTTTATTTAGCTTATCCATGCAATATACACACTGATCGAACTAGCTTCTCCACGATTAAACGAATTCAGTCCATGCAAGAGTAAGCCCTCGAGGATGGAGGAAGGTAAAATACACCGAGGATAAGCCCAATTTGCCTTCTACATAATCCATTTCTCAGAGCTTTAAGAGAAACTGTCAGCTAATCGATTAGTTTTGTACTTGATCCATTTCCCAGAGAGTTAAAACAAACTGTCAGCTAATCGATTGAAAGCGAAGGTAAAAAGGACAGAGGGAAGTGCCTCGCTCATCACCAACATGGATAAGATATTTATGACTGTACAGTAAAAAAATAATAATATCCAAGGACAGTGGAGGTCGGGTGTGGGGGATAGCGGTGTCTAAGTACGAGCAGTGTCTGTCTTGACTAAAGTACCATATACAGTAAGAGTTTTAGTGTTTTAGTTGTCTGGCAAGCTCTGCGCTGACCAAAACCTTGCATTCTGTTTAAGGAAAACCATCATACCTTTGACGTCCAGACAATGTCGGGAACAAGCAAAGCCATCAGAGATTGGGAAAAAGAGCGCATCCAAAGGCTCTGCCAAGAAAACAAAACTCACCTCTCATTTGTGTATATGATATCACATGGATCATGGGTGTGGTAGTGCATGTATCAGCAGGTGATTCAACACACACATGAATGATAGAGATTGCTTACGTTTCTATCTCTTCACCTTCACTTCTCATGTAACCTTTCATTTTCATTTTTTTTTCCCATCATCATTCTACTATCAATCGGTACTAGCCAGATTCGTGCAAATTCAGATTTATCAAATCTTTGCCTTTTGAGTTATTTAATGTGTAGTGTTTTTTTTTTTTTAATGAATCATTGATAATCCATTTTTTTATTTTTTTTCTCTCATTTTCCCTGCAGCCTATATTTCAAAAGTATCAAAAAAATTATTTTATTTTCTTTAAGTATCTGAGATTACAAACTTATACATAAAACGTATTCCCGATAGTAAATAAAAAGATCTTTTTTATATATTAGAATGATTATTTTTTTACCTGATGAGATAAGGATCTTCTTATTAAGAATGACTTTTTTTAAATCTTAGATATACTAATAATTAGAAAATACAATAATATTTTAGTTTATATAAGACAATTAAAAATACAACTTACCTCAGGTAAGACGTATTGTATTAAGGGTACTAGCACCTTTCTTTTACGTAACCAGTCCTCTTTTCCAGACTCTGAGACCAGTTGAGGTTTTTTAGACTAAATTACTAGGTGGCGACTCTCATTCCTTGTTTTCACTAATAAAAGATAAGAACGTCTTGTCCATTTCTCCATATCTTATACCACGATTCTAGGAGGACGATCATCGCGACACCACACACGTGCGACACAGGTAAAACATTATAATCATTTTTTATTGTTCATCGTTTCACAATTCATCATGGATTGTAATAGTGATTTTTATATAAAAAAATTGATTTGATCCTCAAATATTTCTTTGCACAATTAAGCCCAAATTATAGCCAAATTGCATATTTTTTGGGGGATGAAAGTTGAATTGAAAGATAGAGGACTGAAGTAATAAAATTAGGTAAAATAGGTGGCAAGTATGCAATTTATTTAAAAGGTTCATTTTAGCCTCTTATATTTTTAAGATATTCGACAACCAATCCCTATAACTTTTTTAATATACATTTTGGTATTAAACTTCATTTCCATCTTTTTTAGTCTATTTTTGAAAAACTAAATTATGTAGGTAAAACATTGTAGCCATATTTTACTGTTTATCATGTCATAATTCATTGTGGATTGTAAAAGTGTATTTTTTTTTTAAAAAAAACTTCAATTTGGTCCTTAAACTTTTTTATTTTGCATAATTCAGCCCTTTTAAGACCAAATTCTAGCCAAATTGCATTTTTTTTTTGGGGGGGTGGTGAGGATTGAATTGAAAAATAGGGGACTGGAGTGATAAAAATAGGTAAAATAGGTGGTAGGTCCTTAATTTGTTTGAAATGTTTATTTTAGTCCCCTATCTTTTTAAGTTATTTAGTAATCGATCCATATAATTTTTTTTAAAAAAAATACATTTTAATACCAAACTTTATTTTCCTCTTTTATAGTCCTTTTTTGGGTGGAGGTGAGAGGCAATATTTGAATTCTAGTTTAGAAAAAGAAAGTAGTCGTAAGGAAAACTTTCGGCCATAAAAATTGTTGAATCTTGTGTCAAAATATTCCATATGATGATGGGGGTTAATATTAGGTGTTCTTTTAACCTTAAAAACACCTAAAAAAACAAATTTGGGCTCGAAAAGAGTTTTGGTTACGGGTTGATTCCGAGTTTTGGGTTTTTTTTATGTTTTTTATGGCCATAGATTGGTTTCACGTGTTTCCTATGTGTTTTAAGTTAAAAATAGATTGAAAATATATTTTTGAGTTAAAATAAAGAACCTAAAGTCTCAAGCGCGGGCCTTTTCTTGATTGGGTTAAGCGTTAGGCCTAACTTACCACACCCAAACAACACATGGCCTTATTAGTTTTTTTTTCTTTTCAAAATTATTTTTTTATGTATTTTTTTTTAAATAATTGTTAAATTTTTGTTTCAATTAATATCCATTTTTTTTTATGATTTTTTAAGGTTTTTTAGCCTTTGTTGAATAACGATTATTTTTTAATTATATTGTGTGTGTTTAATTTTTTTATAGGTAAGTATGATTCATCTATAATTTTTTTTTATATATTTTATATAGATTAAATATTTATTTTTTATATTATCTTTAATATGTGCAACCTTGCATACTATTTTTTCTTTTATTTTATTCAATAAATTTTATGTGTGTGTGAATCGCTATAACAAATTGATTTTCATAAAAAAAAATTCATTAAACACAATCAGGTAAATTATTCATGTTGCGATATTAAATATTTTAATTTACATTGATCTCTTGATTTTTTCAATTATGTTTTTATTAATTTATCGTTAATTACTTTTTTTTTTCTTTATTTATTTACACAATGATTCATGATTTATGTAATTGGATACATGTATAAGTTTTTCGATTTACATTATAATTTTTTATGTAAAAAATATGTTTAAAAATTCTACATGTTCAATTTTTTTTTATCATGTGGTGTTTTCAATTTAATCATTATTCTTATGATTTTTTTTCTTAATTGTTTTTTATAAATGTTTATATTTAATTTTACAATTCAATCCAATTTGATAGTATATTATTTTATTTATTTATTTGATCCTCATTGATCAATTATATATATATATGTTTTCTCGTTTGCTATTGTTGTCTCTTTTATTTTTATATCATTCAAATAAAACCAGTTTATTTAGTTGTCGAGACTATAACCATGTTATTAATTTTTTTTTTAAAAAAAATTACGTTAACAATATATATTTGAATATTTTATTAGAAAAATAATAGGAACTCATAGCCTATATTGAGCACCAACCTCGTATAAAGTTATATTAATGATGATAGCGTGGTCAATTGTTAAACTGCCCACTACAAAAAAATTAATTTCAACACAAAAGTAGAATTGTGATTGTAAAAATCGAAAGATTTTCTTTCCGCATAAAGTATAAATGAATTTGCACGACACCTAGATTATTTGTCTTCACAAATACAAGATTTTTATTTGATGATATCCTGAAAGTATATACATATCAACCAATGTTCACAAGATAGAAGAAGAAGAAGAAGAAGAAGAAGGCGATTTTGGCTCTTATAAACTGAATGTTGAAACTTGGATCACTGAGGCTGTTTAGCTCTGCATGTCTACCTGTGTGCTTAGTTGGATTTCAAAAATACATTTGGCACAAAAAATATCTGATTTTTTTTAAATGTTGTTCGATAAAAAATACAAAAAAGTAATTTAATATATTTTTAAATAAAAATCATATTTAAAAAACACAATACATTACAATACTAAACATAGCCAACCAAAATGGTAGGTGGCTAATTTACTTCTGGACTCTTTGTTCTCATGTGTTGTGAACATCATGTTTCTTCAATGCACTTGAAGTGAGAATAGATCGAATGGCATGATGGCTTTGGCCCAGTTTACACTTATGAAGTAGGCGTTGGAACTTGGTTCCAAGGTCTGCCATCATGATTGAAATAACAGAGCATTTGCTCCATGTATCGAAAAAGACTTCTCAAAAAGTTAAAATAAGTCAATTTCCATCGTCTTGTACGTATAGCTGGAGGTTTCTAAGTTTCAAACGAAAGCTCGGTGCTTTTCTTCGACATAACCTTCTCCCCATGATATTCAACAGAGATATTTAGGTTCGAAATCTTTCCGTCAACTGCCATAGAGGCAGAGCTGCTTATCTCTAGATTATAATGGAAGGCAATGAACAATGATTAAATACTAGGGAGGAAAAAGGGAGGGGTCGGCGGCTTACCATGTGCGATTAATTATACTTTAATTTGATATCGAAGTTGTTTTGATTCAACAGTCAATGATTTGACTTGGCTAACCTCATCCTTTTACATAGTAATTTCAGCACAAACTTCAAGCCTTACTGTTTTTAGGTTAAGAGAGCATCTTAATTAAGAAATAAAAACACTCTAATCTACAACAAAATAATATTACTTTTGTCAACCAGCTAACAAGCTATTAATTTGCTACACATCCCTCGCTTTAATTTGGTTTGGTGGCTATAAACCGCTCAGAAATCTGTTGGTAGAGCAGGAAGACTTCATATGTTTCTCTATTCCCGTCCACCTCTACTTTTTATTCTTCTTCTTCTTTCTTCCATATTATATATCTTCAAGAATCCTAAACTTCATGATCGGTCTCTCTTCTATTTAGAATAATCATGTACAATACAGTGTAAATATATCTACTGGAAGAGTTTTACTTCTTCCATTTTTAATTAGAATAACTCTTTTTGTTGTTAAGTTGCAGCTAACCTAACAAGAACCACAATCCACGCTACCTACAAAGGAGAAAAATTACAAAAAAGAAATGAGAAAAGAAACAAAAAAAACCGACATTCTTTTCATGGAGGAATCATCAAAATTCTCCATCTCACACCCAACGGCTCTCTCTCTCTCTCTAAAGAAATGGGAGATCTCACAGTCTAAATTAACTGAAGCTAAATATATATGCTATATACAAAAGACAAGAGTTATACTAGCTGAACTATATAATATGCTGACAGAAAATCTAGATAACACTATTAGTGACATGATTAAGCAAAAAAGAGACTTGATATATAACATGTGGAAATCAAAGTAAGAGAAACACGAGTTCTAGGCGAGGGACAATATTAATTGGCTTTTGAAATTGACATCTCCTTAACTTTGCAAGAAACTATGGAGGATTAATAACTAAACATAAAGACATCTTATAATACATAATCTCACAAATGGTGCAACTACAAGCTTCCAAGTTTTAACGTGTTAGTCTGCGTTGACGAGGCTGCCCGAGTTCACCTAATTAAGAGATCCCAGTCGAAGTTCCAAATCCAAATCATCCTTGGAGTCACTGACAAGACCAATATCCAAATCTAACCTCACAATTTGACCCTTATTCCAGATCTTGAATCCATCTTGTCGTGTGAAACCATCGAAGTTTTCAAAGAAGGATTTCCTGCTCCCGTTTGTTGTTAAATCAGAAAGGTTGGGGCTTGAAGGTTCGAGAGGGTTACCACCAACTGTCCATTTCTTGACTTCGGAAGCTAAAGATGGTGTAGATGGTGCAGTAAGAGGAGGAGAGACCAAAGATGGTGTTGTGCGATTGAATGGAGTACAGAAACTAGGGTTAGGGTTCAGGTTAAGGGTCAGAATAGGACACTGGTCATCCCTTGGAGGTGACAGTCTCAACCTGGCTCTGTCTCTCCTATGAACATTCATGTGACCTCCAAGAGCTTGAGCAGATTTGAATTCCCTCTTGCAGAAGCTACACGTGTACGATCTTGGAGGCCAAGAAAGGCCACCAAGATAATCATGTCCATTGCTTTGGCAGCTGCTAAAGTTCCATGAATCTCTAAGCTTCTTCTTCTTGTCATTGTTGGTGCACGCTCTACTTCCAATATTACTATGGCCATTCACGTCGCTACTCAAACTGTTCCTCTCCATCATGAGTTCTTTATGGTTAATGAGACCTATCAAGATAGAAAGAAAAAACAACAACAGTCTAGCTCAAATCATATCGCAAATAACAAAAGCAAAAAAACCCGTCTCTCAAAAGTTAAATAGTACAGAAGAAAGAGAGAGAAACAAAACTGACCAAATTATGCACACTATATATAGAGTTGGGTTTTGGGCTTGAGAGGGAGAGAAGTGGAGATTAATAAAGTTGAAGCAAAGAGCACATCAAATTCCCAACCAAAAGCTGAAGATCCCATTAGAGCTAGTTACCCATCCCCTGCTTACTAAATGTACTAAAACCCCGGCCTGCCAGCTTATTACCTTTATGCTAGATCTTTCATGAATTATTGGATACCTTTCACTTCTATTTAAGTTTTGCTAAAGTACACAGTAGCCTTATTTGTGTGGCAATGAAAACTGAAGAGCGAAGCGTAGATGGCACAGCTCGATGTGCTCGATGACTTGTCTGGATATGATTGGTTGATTTTTAGAATACACGGAAAAAACCGAGAAGATAGAGAGGGGGACCTTGTTTGTTAACCAATGTGATTGAAATTAACCGAAGGTCAAACGTGCTTTATTAGTATTTTTATTTTAATCACCACCTAAATATTGGACCCTAGCAACATTATGATGATGATGACAATAGAGAGGAACAAATAATAATTCTGTCGTTTGTCAATGCCCCGGCCGCTCCACAAGCCTACTAGTTCATCATGAGATCCTAAGTAATGTAGTTTTACTACATGCTATCATGCATATTACTAATTCCATCACTCCTACCATTACGTAATATTGAATTCTTTTCTGTTAAAATAATTAAGATAAACAAAAAAAAATAAAATTATCAATAATTCATTTATTATAAGTACTTAGTGTTAACATATATATATATATATATATTAAACTAAAAATATTATTTAATCTCCTCTTCCGTGTGCCGGTACATTTAACATCCGTGACAGATGTTATGAACAGTATTCCTCTTTGTAGTCCATGTAACCCAAAAAAAACAAAGTGCATTTTGTAACCCAGCAATTGATGCGTCGTAAAATCACTTATTCTCCTTGTCGAAAATGCGCGGAGTCAGATTTCTTGCATTTTCTTTCTTTCGCTCAGTTCACCAATATTTCTTATTCTCACAATTGTCTTTCCATTCTATAACATTACTCATACGGGAGGTTTCTCATCGCACTTTTTTTTTTTGGTGAAATGGCTATAATGCATATTAATTTCTAATTGATTTTTTTTTACGCTTAAGGTCCTATAATCCACAAGCAGTACGTAGTTAAATGTTCTATGGGTTCGTGGTTAGCAAGATAATAAAATTATAATATTATGAAAAGGGAGCTGAATATGAATTTGAAGGGTTTCTCTAGTTTTCTCTTCTAATTAAAAAGTTTTTCAAACTAAGACATTTTAGTATCTGGAAAAATGACTTGAATCCGTAACCTAAGAACTCCCTGCTATAAGGTTAAAGATTAATTATCGATAATTGGTCACATTTTCTTTCGACAAAAAAAAAGTAGAAATTTTAACGTTGATGGACTACACCGATCATCGTATAGGAGTAGTTGCATAAACCCATATTTTGTTTTGTACGGATTAACGCATATTTATAGCAATGGGTTTATTATACAAATATTATCTGATTTTATTCACATGGACGAAACAATATTTTTTAATAAAGAGAGATTAAGTCTTGAATCCGCAATCTCTTGTCTGATTTATTAAAATAATATTAAGAGCCTCAGTGCAAAGTCTTACTATTAGAGCTTACGATTTTTAAGATGCAGAGTAAAACATAAGGTAATTTTTTTAATTTTATCTTAAAAAGTTTGATTTATCTCAATTAATCTCCATAACAAGTGACAATAACCGAAAAAAAAGTGTGTAGATTTAGATTTCGTCTATAAAATTTATGAAATATCTCACTATCATCTAAAAAGTAGTATTAAAAAGAAAAAGAACTTAAATGTGTTGAAATTAAAAAAATGAAAACTCTGAAGAAAATCACATTTTAAGTGATATTAAACTTTTCTTCAAGCTACCATTCCAATTCTATGAGATTTCAACTTTTTTTTTCCTCTTACAACGCTTATTGAAGATTTGTTAATAGATGACTAATTAGAAATATGCATACATCATATGTATACGAGTGAGAGTGTGCAGAAGAGATAGCTACACTAGTGCTTGATAGTGTTGGTAATTTTTTTTTTTGTTTTTTATCTTATTTGTTTCTGACTTAACCTTCTTCTCGTATTGTCAAAGTTCCTGTTGATAATTTTTATGGGAAAAAAATTATTTTTTATAACTTTTTTCTAACATAAAAGAAATATTTTTAAATTGATGATTTTGATGTTCAAATTGTTCATGGTTGCTAAATAGGCAATCCATAAACTTTTGGCATGAAATTGCAATTTAGCCTAGGCACCGTTTTTTGTTACTATTACTGACAAAAATAAATAGAATATGGACGGAAGGCTAGGGAAATTGAAAGGATAGCAAAAATAGTGGAGGTTAATTGAAACAAACGAACTTTTTTAGGTGAAACTGAAACACCTCATAAACTTCAGGAGCGTAAATTAAGATTTACCTACAAATATATTACGAAAATGATCGCAAAAGGAGGGGAGCTGGTTCTGGTTTCCAACAAGAGCATCATCATTGATGAATATTATATGCAATGTTTGGTCCAAATTAACTCCCTTTCTTTGTATTTTGTTTATTTCCCTCTTTTTTCTCCTCGTTGGATTTCTTGGATCTTGTTTATCTTTTTTGCATATTCAAGGGCTATAACCAAAGAAGATCAGCAGGAGGTATAGTTGCTACAGTATTTATGAGTTCCGCGACCTTTCCAGTTTAATTTCATTCCAGAAAGCTCTGATTTACACAACTCCATGTACTTGAAAGACAGGTTATCTCAGTGCTCCAATATTTCCTTGCCATTTTCAAGTGAAAAGGTGGTAGAGTGATGAACCCATATGTACAAAAGATCGTGCCACATTTAGCTTATCTTTCTTGAAAAACTAGTGGCTAGTGAGGTGAGCCCGTAGTGTGCTAAATATAGTTGTGATGTTATGAGGTTCAACAGCCGAAATTGCAGGGTTTTCCCGCAGTGTAACCCGTTGCCGTCTGCTCCACTCATAATTAAATATTGAGAGCTACACCTAAAAGGTTTTTAAACTATGAGCCTGCTCCAATGGTGTGGTTTCCAAGTTTGTCATCGACAAAAAAGCAGGAGAAGAAAGACGGGTCCAATATTATTAGACAAAATTAATAAATACTCTTATGTATTTAATTTAGTCGCTGTTTCAATATAGGAATCGAAATTAAAGTATGCTCCACTTGATGGCTGTCTCTTCAGCCACTGAAGTTCAGCGTCTACCTTCAGTGAACACCTTCATTGACCTTAAAATCCGAGCTAGTGTTGAGAGATCGCTTGCCATGTTCATCTCTTAGAGAAGCATAAAGAGGACACACCTGCTCAAAAAGTTTAGACTTCAAGTTTAGGTTAAAAATTGCTTGATATACTGTAGGCCTTCTACCAGGAAAGTTTAGGCCTCTTTGTTTGATAATAAGGCTTCATGAACTCAAGCCCAGCCCTCTTTGCAGTAATATTTTCATGTTGCCCTTTCTCATGTTCATAAATGATTTTGTGTTTCTGGGTTTTACCACAAATACATAAGCTGGTTCTTATTTGTACATGGAAGCCAACAGAGGTGCGGATTGGCTTGTTGCTTATGGTATTCTACGTACAAATGAGTATCACTTATTTTTCAGAAACACCTGTAAGTTGCTATTATTTTGTAATCCTTGATTTCGGAGTCCAGCTCTCCTTTGAGTTTTTCTTAAAAAAATTAAGAAAGCAAAACATGCCATTTAAGTTACTGCTGAACTCTAGTGCAAATTAAGAGACCAGGAATTTGAAATTGTGACTCTATAAGAGAGAAGGCAGTCAGTGACCACTCCCTAGAGAGAGAATGAGTAATTGTGGGGTAAAAGGGAATACAGAAAAAAACTAAATGTTACGGTTGGGCTTCTTCAAGCTTTAATAGATGTCATTGTTGGGCCTAGTCCATCTTTGTAGTGACTCTCCATTGGCCACTACCACCGTCAGTGTTATCGGGGTGAAGTCAGCCCAAGGGCAGTCTCAGCCACCTCCGAGGACAAGGGCTCTGCGTTGCTGATCACAATTTGCAATGGCAGACAGCAATTTCTGGACAGAATTACTTCCTTATTTGTGAACTAGAATAAGAAAACCCAACAAAGTTTCAATTAGCAAGGGTCCAGTTTTAGTCCATAATAAGCTTCAGGCTTCCAATCCCACAGGCTCAACTTGAAAGAGTGGCAAATCCAATCTGGTAGGGGCTGGGCTAAAATTAAAATATGTCCCGATCAACTGGATGTTATCAACTGAATAAGTTAAAAAAAAAACAATCAGTCGAACCAAAACAGGAGCATTTTGGATCTCACACAGATGTGAGTGTTATTTCGAAGCTATGCATGTGCATATGATTGCAATCATGAGCCTAACTGTAAACTCTACCGGAAAAACAAAAGGCAACACTTTCTAGTTTTATATCCAGACAGAAACTTGGCTCCTCTTAGAGCTGAGCCCCATATCAACAGACGACACAAAATTGCACTACGTCAAGAGAAGGCACAGACTCAATTGCTGACTGAAAAAAACAAAAGATCGAAGTTGTAGAAGAGATTGACGGCGAAAGGTCATATTGCATATCATTCATTGCATGTATTAAGATCTACAAAAGGGATCCTACTGAGCCTGAAGACAAAACTGAAAACCAGATCGAAGTCTCGAAGCCAATTTGTCCTCTACTGTTGCTAAAAACTAGAAAGGAACGCAAGTAAATATATAAGAAGAAGTGAACGCTTAGTTTTTCCTTTTAACCAATCCTATGAAATCAAACATTATATGCACAAGAAATCAGAGGCTTGAGACGCCAAAATCCCATCTTCCCCAAAAAGTCAATACATCAATGAAAAACTCTCAATTAGGAAACGAAGCAGCAGAAAATGCACCAGAAATCACAATCTTAACAAACTCCAATTCCATCTCCAGCCTCAAGTTCTTTTGCTTCTCAATGTCCAACTCCTCCTTCAGATTCTCACTCAGTTGCACCATTTGGTCTTCTCCGTCAGTCTCCCCTCCCAACATACCAATTATAATGGCGACATGCCTTCTCTGCTCCTCCAAACTCCTCTTTAATGTCACCAAACCCTCTAACATTGTCACTTGATTTAAACCCTCAACAATTCCTCCCACACCACTCATATTTACACCAATATGATCTCCCACTTGGCTCATCTCTTCTTTAACTGGAGCTGGTGAATTCAGGATTGATGGCTTGGGCGAGTCAACTAAATCACCTGACCCGTCTGACTCGCTGAACTCAATTTTCTTATCTTGAATGATGGATTCACCTCCAAAACGAACCTGTTTCACAACTGAATCATTTATTGAGTCAGTAGGGAATACTGGGTCAAGCTCGAATCCTTCCTCGTTGAAGTTCCAGCCACTAACCCTTCTAGTCTTCACATGTTGAATCACAGAGTCACCATCAATATCCCCCTCCTCTTCTTCAACATCAGTACCACTCTGGCTTGATATCCCACTTAAAACCTTGGCTTCTTTGAATCTTTCTTCAACACTAGGCAACCCATGCAAAACATTTTTTACAAAATAGTCTAATCCTTTACAGTTTTTAAAAAAAGAATGCTTCAAAAGCTTTGCAGCAGAAGGTCTCTTTGAAGGGTCTTGGTCAAGACAAGAAGCAACCATATCTTTAAAAGCCTTAGAGAACTTCTTGTTCCTGCAATTTTTCTTGTGATTCTCATCATGACAATCAGAGAACCGAAACCTCTTTGTTATCTTCATGATCAAAGACTTTGAAGGAGGAAGGTGAGACAAAGGAGGGCGACCATGGGCTAATTCCAATGCAGTGATACCAAAAGACCATATATCAGCTTTGAAACTATAACCTGTATGGGAGTGTATAACCTCTGGTGCCATCCAATATGGCGTCCCTGCAAGATCAGTTAACCTCATTCTTGATGAGCAAGACAATGAGGATGACCTTTCAAGGGTGTTCAACTCGTAAATTGAGGCTGATACGCCAAAATCTGCTAGCTTTACTTTTCCATTTGAGTCTATAAGGATGTTGCCGGCCTTGACATCTCTGTGTAAATGGCCTTGATCATGAAGATAAGACAACGCGTTTAGAATTTCCTTGAGAACAACAGCTATGCATGGCTCTGGTAGGCCATCAGGGAAAGAAGAGGAGATTATGGATTGGAGAGAACCAGCAGACATGAAAGGCATAACCATCCAAAGATGGCGATCAACAGTGAAAGAACAGTGGGATTCAACAATGTTAGGGTGTGAAAGAAGTGACATGGTCTTGGTTTCACGTCTGACACTATCAAAATCGGCTCGAGATTGATCAAGATCAATGCATTTGATCGCAACAAGACTTGAGTTCTTGGGGACGCATATTGCTTTGTAAACCGTGGCACTAACGCCGACACCAATCTCGTCCAAGATTTTGTATGCGTTTGAGTCAAGTGGGTATTGAACCCTTTGGGATTTGGTTATTTGGTTTTGGATGTGAGCCATGAAGCTGGCTATGGCTCGATCTTGAATAGGTCTCTCGAGAGTTTTTTTTTTTTTTGATTGAATTGGGTATGGAGTTATAGGGAGCTTGACAATGAAGGAGGGTTTAAGTTGGAGAAGATAAGAGCTCCTTATGTTGCATTTGTCCTGAGAACAGTCTTCCTTCTGTCTTGAACCTTCCGGAGAAGGAGCGGTAGGTATTTTGCAGGCGGTTTTCTTGTGAGGTTTCAGCGTTGAAAGGGAGAGGCGCAGTTAGAGCGGTGATTGATCTTTATGAAATGAGAGTGAGAGGATGCATGTGAACGCAAGACTGCTTTTTAACAGTATGGTAGGGACTAAAGAGAGAGTGACAGGGAGGCCTTGGGCTTCTTGTAACTAACTGGTTCAGAAATGCATTGATTCATTTGGGTTTCAGTTTATACTTGCATCCTGTCACAATACAGGGCAGTTTAACCTTAATCCATTGGGTTTAATCTCCAAGTAGTGAATTGGGTTTTATGAATAAAATTGCTCTATCAGCTTGGATCTTGGAGCACCTTTGACTTGTTAATTTAATGCTGTAAAGAACTTGAAAAATTACCTCATAACATCCTAAACAAATAAAATCTTGTGCAATAAGCCAATAAGTAGTTAATTAGTATAGCATCGATGCAGAGGATACCCTGCATCCCCAGAAAATGACCTTTCAAGGACTAAAAATATGAGACCATTATCTATGATGTGGTGCTCATCTGCCTATAATCTCAATTTTCACTGTCTTGCGAGAAAAGGATGTGGTCCAAGAGAGAGAGTCTGATTCACATTGGAACATGTTGGCTTATAGGGTGAATGAGAGATTTCATGGCAATTTAACACTTTAGATCCATATTTCCGAAGCACACTAAGAAAATGGTGATTACAAGAGGCAACAGGGTGACTGCAGTTGGAACACGTCTTTTGTCCTTCCTCAATAAAATTCCTTCAATTACAGGGTAATACTTGTCCAAACGTCTCATTCCAACTTCCTTCGATGAATATCCTAGCAGCTCCTCCAATGAAGGAAACCATGTTCAGAATGATTAATGAAACAATTAGCGTAAGTATCATTGTTGATGCTTGGAAATTCAGTTTCCTTAATTTATCGGTAGGAAACTGGCTTGCCTCTTGCCAACGCATTTCAAAATGGCATCCAAACTGCCGAGTGTGTATGCGGTGACTGACTTCATCGTCCATATGCGCTGCTCATTCAACCAGGTCTGGATCGAGGCTCCTGTGGAGAGGATCTCTTCAAAATGTTTCAAGAGGGAAGATAGAAAAATGAATGAAAAGACCATAAACCATGATGATGAAACCTGGTTCAGAAGACGGAACGTCTTTTAGAGCTTACAGCTATGGAGTGAATAAAACTCATTAAAGCGCCGAAACAGGTTAAGAAGATACAAAAGGAAGGCTTCTTTAGAAATTTATTAGCTAAAACTTGGAACTTGGATGAATTAATTCCTCTGCCTCCTCGTGACATCCCTCGAAACAGAAAAAGAGCTATACCAATGCACTCGGAGATGAAGAAATACTGGCCTTCCATTACACTGTTTCCACGAACATTGGTGAAAAAGCCATAAGTGTCACTCCAACAAGGATTTTCTGTCTAAATCAACATCACCAAGTTCCGACAACACTCGCTATCTATGTCAAATTTCATGTTAATGACTACTACTTTCAAAATGAGAGAAAAAGCAGATCAAAGAACCAAGAAATGGAGAATTAAGGTAGAAGACAAGGGCGTGCGTATTCTTATAATAATATGTGACATGTTGGTTATTATTACATTAAAAAAAAATCCTAAAAACAAGAAAAATATTGAAAATACAGTAGATCGGAGAGTGACTGATGATGGAATCCGCCCCGTGTCCTTCCTTATAATCATTCCTTCAACAATCGCATAATTCATAAATAAGATGTAAAATGACAAGAAAACTTGAATCAACATCCTCTCCCCGGTTCCTGAAAGGAAGATTCTAATAACGCCCCCGAAAACTGATTCAATGTTCAAGATAGCTATGGTAACCAGTGGAGCAATAAATAATGCTGATGCTTGAAAATCAAATACTCCCATCAGGTACCGTTTAACTTGCTCATTGTCCTCAACCTTGTTGGTTATTAGGAAGCTAGCCTCCCTCATGCCAAGCCTCTTCGTAATAGCATCCAAACTTCCATATAAATGACTCGTGACTGACTTTATCATCCATATTCTCTGCTCACTTCTCATGGTCCGGAGTGATCCTCCAGTGACGAGGACCTCGTATAAATGTTTCGAGAGGGAGGACATAAAGATGAATAAAAGAGACGTAAAAGAAGGGATTTGGAACCTTTGACACAAAACGAAAGGATTTTTGTAAGAATATATGTAGAGAAAATTATGTGAGCTAGTGTTTTTACAGCTCTATGGTAAATAAATGAATAAAAAGGGACAAGGGCAAATAAATTAAGAAGAGAGAGCAATGTTTTAGGAATTGCAAGTCCGGAGCTCCATCTGGTGCTTTGATTCAATAGATCATGCAAGCTTGTGATAGCTGTGCCTAAAAACTGTGGCCTTGGCGGGTCATTATAGACGTTTGTGCAGCCTTTGCAGTGTAAGGTAAACCCTGTGAGAAAATCTTCCAGAACTGATGGATACAAAAAGCAAACCTAATGTAAGAACAAGGAGACACGTTTTGGTAATTGTTGTCCCATAACTATTTAATCGAGAAATTTTAATTAGTATGAAAGACTAATTTACCCCTCAAAGATATTTATTATAACAAAAAACCTAATTTAAAATATAAAAACCTAATTTTTTATATTGAATTTCATACATAATTATATTTCAACTATTTTTTTTTATTTTTATACACCACTATTAATTATATTTGTTAATATGTTTTTTCATTCATAAAGATCTAATTTTTTTATTTATTTTGCAAGTAAAATTCTATTTTACAACTGTTTTAATTAAACATTTATTTCTTTTAAACTTATTTTTTTATATTTTTATAAATTATAATTAAAAATATTTTATTTTTTCTTAAACTTTTTTTTAACCTAACCATAAACATTAACACAATTACAGTACACACGCTGGGAGCTAACCACAGTGACCGATTTAACATGCATCATGTGTAAAAAGTAAAAACAACAAAGAAAGGTAAACCAGTAGCTGCCTTTTTTCTAGCCCACAGTCCCTCCATCCTGATTTTTCTTCTGCTCTATCATATACTCCCGAACTCGCTCTGCCTCCCTTCTCATTCCCTCAATTATCTCCTCTGTCAGCTCCATGGAATCAAACCATTCCTCCAATGTCAACTTCTCCAAATTATCTCCGCTGGCATTCCCTTTAAATTACTTTTCCTCCCCCTCCCTCCACGCACTTTTCTACCGAATTCTCCACAATCCAACTCTTAAATTCTCCTAAACGAAACAATCTTCATTCTTTCTGCTTCCAGTACTCCTCAAATTCACTCTCTTTGCCTCAGCAGGAACCGCGGTTTCCAACTCCTTCTCCAAAGCCTTAGCCTTCCTCGGTCTCCCTCTTCCCCTCCGGAACAACTATCACTTCACATTTCCCCCCCGATTTCTCAACATTCTGTTTCTCCAATTTTCGGCACTCCCTCTCTCGCCTCCATTTCCTCTCCGGCACCGACTCGCTGCGACCGGTCTTACTTTACTCAATTCATTAACTCGTCTCCTCGGATTGCGTCTCAACTGCGAGGTTTCCTCATGAACGTTGACTTGGACGAGGATTGAAGTTAGCTCCTCGAGTTTGAAGGTGTCGCCGTCGCGGAGATCGAAGGATTTGTAGGGGGAGAGAACAGTGGAATTGAGAGTAGTGCCGTTAGAGGAATTGAGGTCTTGGAGGCTCCATTTTCCTTATCCTGATACGATTACAAGGTGCTTGGAGGAAATGCCGGCGTCTTTGATAGTGACATTGTTGCCGCGGACAACCCGGCCTATTCGGACAGTGGATCAGGGTCTGAATTCCAGGGTTTCGCCTTCTCTGGGGCCATGCTCCACTGTCCGTCTTAGTATCGGGGGCTCCATTGGTTAGAAAGAAACGATTCGGGTGCTAAAGTGTCGTTTTGAAATTTGGAAATTGATATGGAAGTGAAAAGGGAGTGGCAGGTTCTGTAATTAATAAATGGACCGGATTGTCGTCGAGTCCAAATTTTTGAATGCTGACTGAGCGGCAAGGGACTCCCCCCCTCGGCTTATTCTCATATTTGTGTATTCTAATTTATTTTTTTATTATTATTATTAATAAGAGATTACCTTGTTTCTAATATCACACCTTATTAATTTGATCGATCAATTTTGTCCTTAACATCTTACAGTTTTTGAATAGTCTTTCCAACTGGTCTTTATTAATAATTAATAGACTCTCTCAACGACTTGTGTGTGTTATCAAGTGAGCAATTTCAGCGAGAAATATCCTCGCGTTCCATCTTAATATTCCAAAAAATATGGATTTAGTAATTTTGGCTCGAGATTGGAGTTTTAGAGGGCACAAATTTACAAGTAATAGTGTAAAGTCAAGATTTATCTCTACTTGTCAATGCTCCTCCTCGGTTTTTCAACTGATAGCAGCTGATCATCTAAGCTAGTCTCTAAAATGCAATCAGTCTGGTGTGGAAGGTCCTCGGTGTTCCAAGAACTTCCATGACAGCCTTGCAGTATTTGACAAAGGCATCCCAAACTTCAAGGCATCCTTCATCCATTTTACCCGGTTTACAAGCACCTCCAGGTCCAGAATAGCAGCTCCTATCGTATCCGAGCATGTGGAATCCGAACATATACCTCCATCAGTTCTCATCTTCTTCAGGGGGGGGTCATTATCGTCATTGTCCTCGCCGCCAGCATCTTCCGCCACTTCAGATTTAACAGCTCCACCATTTGTTACACCTAACACTATATTTCTTCCTGGTGTACGTGTCTCGTTAGATGCAGCAGGGTTCAAAGGCCCTATTCCCAGTAGTTCAGATCTACTAGTTGCAATATTGGAAGAAGGCGAAGCATTCAGCTCGTAAGATGCTCTAACTGTATCTTCGGGGTCCTTTCTCATTTTATCAGCTGCATGGACTGCCAAGTTTGTGGAACTCCCTGCAACCATCATGCTTCCCATGTCAAGCAAGTATAATCCTAAAATCAGGTCGATGTGTCAAAAGTTCCCAAAAAAAGTCATGGAAGTAAAATAAAGACAAAGGCAGACGACAATCACTTTTTTAAAAAAAAAAAGATAAGATAAATGACTTGTACTTGAGCAAGTCTTCAATATGTCTCTGCGTTTCTAATTACATTTATTATGTCTTTGTATAATAACCAATTCTTCAATGTCTTTTCATCCAAATTGACAAGATTAAATTTTTTATTCCAAGAATATCCTTCAGTTGTATTTCTAATTGAAAAAATATCCTTGAGTTATACAAGGATATAGTAAAAAAATCGATGAAAACATAAATTAATTTTTTTTAAATTACTCAACCATTGAAATCTTAAAGAATAATTTTTTTTTTGAAAAATAAATTTATTTTCCTGTACAAGAAAAGGATATTCTTGGAATAAAGATACAATAGTGATAATGATATGATAAGATTGATCGTGATTATATGATTATGATAAATATAATCACAAGAAGTTGATGAAAGTTTGAAAATAAGCAATATTAGTATAACTAAAAACATAAAACCATTTTTGTTGTTTTTAAAAACCTAATTTAATTATTAAAACTATTCAAGGGACAAAATAAACACAATAGTGCTACCAAACACAATTGATATTGAACAAGTCATTACTTTAAAAATCATATAACTAATATTAGAAGCCGAAATCAAAGATGAAGAAGCAATAAAATCAGAATAACACATGGAAGATGATTATTAACACAAGGTGAGCTTATTCACTTTGGGATCAGCCTAAAGCCAGCAGATAAAAAGACAGAATAGATTTTGAATGCAATATGCTTAAAGTTTCTTAAACTTTGAACAACCAAAAATTACCTTGATTTACAGGTTTGATCAACCGAGCACATGGATGATGATTGTCGATCCCCTGTAACAAACAAGGCATTGAAAAATGAATTAGCCATTTGTAGCATAAAAAAACCAATCTTACATGAAAAAAAGGTATGAAAGAGCGTTCCACACATAACACGATAGAAATTGCACTAGAACCTACGTAAGACATGAAGATAAAGCAAAATGGCTGACAGTAGATCCTGAACATATAATCATGCAATCATGAATAAAAAGCTAGGGAAATCAGAGAATTAGAGTTGAGAATGCCAAAATTATTGAGCATAGATAATTACCACCACGTACAGAAATCGACTCCAAAATTAACAGCAAGATCATATATGATTCAAATACCATGAGATCGAACACTACAGCTCAAAAGGGGAAAAAATAATCATGGTCTCCATATAATAAAACTTCTAGAAAAACAAAGATAACTTGCAGAACTTTTAGTGTTCCAACCTACAGAGGTTGGTTGATACCCAATTTCACCATTGATATAAAAAGGAAGCATGAAGTGTTCCCATAACAACCACTATCACATTGCAAAGCACAATTTCAA
This sequence comes from Populus tremula, assembly GCA_964019445.1. NCBI lineage: Eukaryota > Viridiplantae > Streptophyta > Magnoliopsida > Malpighiales > Salicaceae > Populus > Populus tremula. The sequence goes on along the minus strand of CAXHTJ010000018.1, from coordinate 11,067,542 downwards.
ACCGCACACAGAAATTATGGAAAAAGTCAATGAATACTTCCACACTCTGATAAGCAGGAGGGCCATTCTTCAAGAAATAACAGTATTTGAACTATAGGAATCATAATGTTTAGTAATTCCTCAAACAATTCCATAAATGTGATTTGAATGTCTCCCTAAATTTTTTTAAAATTTTTTCTAAAGAGAAAATAAATGACACGCAACCTTTTATGGTTGTCTTGTTTTGTTGACTTTATTTCTTATTGTGAGTTCTCCTGCACCTAGGAGCTTCACCATTTCAACACCCATGAGCTTCACCATTTCAGCCTCAATGTCCCACAAAAGTTAACCAGCAAGAAGATCGCTAATGTTTACCAATCAGTAAAACAAAGTCTTTCTCTTTCTCCTCCACCCCCAAAATAGGGAAATAGGGAATTAGAATAAACAATAGAATTTCATAAAAAGGGATCTAATTCTGTACTATATCTGTCAAACATGAACACGCTCATTCATCAATGATAAGTGATAACACCAGATTCAATTCCACGTTGTGTTCTACAGTTGTCTAACTTTCTGGTTGATGCAATTCAACATCGCTTGCTCATGTCATTTTATCACATTCCATCAAAGGGTGAACAACAAGACATATATAAACAGCCCCTCAGATCACATAAATGTAAAGGAGCAAATACTACCATGACTAGAAATGCATCAATATTCTTTCTCTCTCACAATATATGTTTACTCATGTAAACTAAGCATTTATTGGTGTTACAGAGGTTTCAGAGTTCCACTAACACAGTCAAATATCTAACTTTTAAAAACAGTTAGCGATAAAATATAGTGCTATTAATAAGAAAATAAAAGAGTACAAGGGATTTACCGAAGGAATTGGCACAGTCCAACCATTGTCTGGAGACCAACTCAAGGATGGGCGGAAATCCTTGGAGGAAGCTTCATAAGACGACCCTTCACCAGCAGGGGGTGGAAACAAATCAATCTACAAGTACAAACATTTTGGATAGCCAAGGAAGTTAGCCAAATACTTTTACAGCAACTTAATAGCAAGTATAAAGCACGATATTAAGATAAACTCTATAGGAAAACTTCATAGAAGGAGATGTTAGAAGGATTGCAACAAAAAATTCAAGCTGTTTGAGATCAATTCGTTATGCCCTTATATTTTGTGCAACCCTCTAGCTGTTCATCTCACACTAAATACTCCATGAGAATGAGGACAACGTGTGGTTCGGAGTACATGATGTAAAGGACATACACAAGATAGAAAATAAGTTTATTCATGAAAATGTTGATGAAAACCATTTTTGTCTCTGTACACGGTACAAAAATGAGAAATTTTTATACCTCCTAGCGAGGACAGAGGATAGAGAAAAAGATGGAAAACATTATGAGGATATTCTAAATCTATTCTCATAACTTCTCAAAATTTCAAGTCATGTCCTACATTTACCGATCTTAATCATTAATTTTGTATGAACCATTTCTAACTATTGGATTTACTTAAACAAAAAAGGTCAAAAACATAGAGCCAAAAATCACAAAAAACAAGAAAATAGAAATGAGAGACAAGAATAGGAGGAAGGAAAAAGAAATATTATGTTGAAGCAATATAGCTATTATTTCCCGCCAATAACACAATCAATGAAAGCCCTCATCACCACAAATCTATAAATATTAAAATCTCATGATTCCATCTTCAAGTTGAAATGTGTGGATATGAGTTTTTAAAATATAAAAAATTTCAAATCAGATTTTGGGTTGAATTATTATTTAAAAAAGGTTTTTGCGGTTAAATTTTTGTTTAAAAGGAGAAGGAGAGTATTTATATTTTTTTTTGCATGAAAAAATATGTGAAATAAGGATTTTAAAAGTTCTCACCGGCCTTTGTCGCAATCCAACATAATCAATCAAAATCTAGCTTTGTCAAGGTTAAAGATGGGGTGTGACAACACATCATCCGTATGCGTGTTTTTCTTAAGGATCAGGCATGGAGCAAGGCCCACCAAACTACAGCTGAGCTCAACTACATGCCTGTTACATTTTTTTTCATGACATGTTTTTCAAAAAAATTCTTTTAAAAAATATTATATTTTCCTCCATTGAATTTATCATTTTGATTTCAATACTAGGATACATACTATAAAATGTTCGGTAAATTCTGTAGAAATTTTCTTGATTTTTTTTTTCTTTTATATTTTTACTTTAAAATTTTATAATTTTTGTAAAAACATAAAATATGCATAAAATAATGGATTTTTTTCCTCTTGAGAGGAGAAAGTATAAATATTTAAAGATATTATAATGAAAAAAAAATCTCTACACCGCATACCAAACATATATGCATAAGAAAAAACATATATGGGCAAAAAAGTCATTTACAGTATTTTGTTCCGTCTCAAAGACAGATAAAAATTTTGTATCATCCACCATATCAAACACAAATTAGTCTCATCCCTAGCATTCCGTCTCAATTGTCTCATCCCTAATGTCCTGACTCCAAACGTAACCTAACCAAATAGATATGAACCATATTAATTCCCTCCAAAAGCTTCTCCAGTCTATCTTTCGATAGCAAGCGTTTGTTTCATGTTCTCAGCATAATCAATTGATCCTAGATGGGGACATAGCAATTAAGAGATGATATGTAATCGCAATATAATGAAGTGCTTCTCAAGAAAAATTTTCATTTGTACATTTTAGTTTGTGAAGCAAGCACTGACATTTTCACGAATTGTTACATTATTTGGTGCTTGTACAGTAACTTTTTTGCTGCTTAATGTGTAATTTTAAGGCATATGTTGTTTAATTTTTAAGAGTTATCATCATGAACCTTGTGCTTCTGAAATCCAAATGGACCTATCATCACTAACTAGATAGAGCAATAGAGAACTAAACTAGCTCAGAAAGATTAGCTCCCAAGTTATATGCAATTCTAATTAGTGGCACAAAAAAGGAAGGTCTCTTGTGAAATAACATGACAAAGCATAAAATTACACCTAGATACGCTCCAATTGACTACAAGGCATTTTCAGCGTGTGAAATATGAAGGCAACATGACATTAAATACGGTAATCAATGTAGTAACAGCAAGAAAACTTGAGAGCACAACATGGCATTAAATACAGTAATCAGTGTAGTAACAGCAAGAAAACTTGAGAGTGCAACATGTTCAAATGACCCATAAATCAAAGTGTCATCAGAGCAACTTGTGAATCAAAACCAGATAGAACAAACATGTTACCTGATATTTGTCATTTCCTAATTCTTTAGTTAGTCTTCCAGACCAATAACAAGCATCAGTCCACCAATCTACAAAATCTCCCACCTTCCAAACATCATTCACAACGACTACGACTTCTGAGATGGTCTTGATTTCAGACAATTTGCTTTCAAGATAGACAGAAGGAAAGTAAGGGCGCACCATCAATTGCCTCTCTGTATTCTTGAGTCTAGGCTTTGGATATTGATATAGCTTTGTCCAATTTAGTTCTACATTCATGAACAAAATAATTGTTAAAGCTCACATAAATTGGAACAGACCAGGAGCTAATCCAGCTAGCATATTTATAGCATACGCATCTACAATTACATTGGACATATTTACAGTGATGGCAGACAAATAACATTCTACAATAACTAGGGTGCCTTGCACTTCTATTTTTCTAGGAAAGCATTAGAAAGAGTAGCTAGATTTGTTATGATAACAAGTATCATTAATCAATCAGTCAAAATACCGACATGCAAAGTGTAGACGAAGATTATCACAACAGTCTAAGAGCATGCCATAAGAGAGAGATAACTTACTTTCATCTGGAAAGTCGTAAAATTGCAATGCATACTGCATCCCAGAATCTCTTCGGGCAATATCTATTATCTGATGGAAAGCACAAAATTTGAAAAGCAGAAATTTGTGAAATAAAAAAGTGTTCAAAGTCAAAGTAAAAAAAAAAAAAAACCCTTACAGAAACAGGCTTCACTAATAAATTGTGAAACAAAATGTAACTCTGAATAGATGCCAGTAGCCTACTCAAGTATTTACTATTACTTCAGAATATTCAATTCTAACATCCTCATGTTAACCACTAAATAATAGGTTCTTCACACAAAGTGATGGCAGATAACTGGAAAAAGTTCATCTTAACAAGATTACCCAACTAGAATTGTTATATAATATCTCTGTTGGCAATGCGATATTGTTAGATTCTCAGTAGTTATTCTTTGCATGTTGAAAGCATAGAAGAGAAGAATGATCTGATGTGAAAAGCTCTCCATCTTCTTACTTTGCAGCAGACAGAAAGTAGGGAGCAGTTTGGCTTTTAGAACCTGTCCCACCTAGCTTTGATTACAAGACAGTTTTAAAATCTTCCACGTGAAAGATTTAACTTGCATTTATATATCAGGCATTCACAGTTAGTGAGAAAATGCTTCCAAGTAGTGAAAGTAGCCAAAACTCTCAAATAAAAGAAGAAAGGAAAACAAAATCAGCAGTTTAACAAATTAACTTTAATTTCCTCAAAAAATTGGAAACATCCAATCTCAAAGTCAAAGAAAAGGTTTTGTCAGGACATCACAAAGCATATACATTTCATCTAAAAAAAAGATGACTAAGAAGATGTCACAATGATGTGTTGCTCTTTCTGTTCCTCGGTGTCATCCAACAAGAATTTGTTGCCTTTAATAACTCAGAAACGTAATCTGTGGCTGCAAACCTATGTTCATACCTTGCAACGGAACCAAGCACCACGGTAACCTTGAGCAAAAGATCTTGCCTCTGCAAGCTGACCCACTTTAAAAGGAAGGTCATTCTCATCCATGATTGTCCATCAAATTGTATAGCTACAGAAATTGAGATTTCTAAGTGAGTGATCATAGACCAAATGAAGGGGTAGAAAAAGTACGTCAACAATACATGTACAGAAGCACTTCATTCACGCCTAAAAGGAAAAGGAAAACTATTGCAATCCCCTATTCTTCGTTCATTCTAATTAGAGGTTAAGAAACCCTTGAGTTTGTGACACAAAGCACTTCAGCCATGAGCTGGAATTCTAAAACAGTCTAAAACAAACAAATCCCGACTTATAGAGTAAGCAAGGCAGTGGAAACACAAACACCCTTTCATTCACTAGAAATCACTGCTCTCCCGGTAGTTAGCAGCCAAGAACAATCTAATCAACAACCCACCACCACGAAGATAAATAAAGATGATTTTCCAAGTTGATCGAAAGACATTCCCTGAACCCAGTATCATTTAATTGGGACTGACATTTAATCCAATTATTTTTACGAAAAATATCTAACATTCTGACATTACATGACATCTAGAGACCTATTGACAAGCAATATCCAAACATGATATATGTAGTAAAAAAACTGTCATAAAGTGGAAAGAAAAGAAAAACTTGAATAACCCATTTACTATCAGGAAAAAAATCCTTACAGTCATTAAAGAGGGATGGCCAAGAAAAAAGAGAGAGAAGGATTTACAGAGTAAACATGCATTGCTGTGTTAACAAACTATTTTTATTATTAACAAAAAATAATATGTTAAACCTAATAAATCATTGGTTCATTTCAATTTTAAAAACAAAGCCAGGAAACAACCAAACGAAAGAATGATTTCACGTGAGAATCAAAACTCAAATCCTTTCACTCTCGTTTTCAAGTGTCGAACAGCAAAAATAATTGAGAAATTAATAATAATACCAACAAAAAAATCGGGTGCGTACCTGCAATGTAGGAACTTTGCAGTTGCGCGTTGATTAGGGATTGGAAAGAGAGAATGCGATTAAGAAAAGGAGAGGAGGGGGCTCGATGCGATAGATATATATATATATATATATTTGTAAAATATTTATATTTATATTTTTTTAATTTAATATCGATATAACATACATACATGTTTACCTTACATTTATAATCTTATAATTTTATTTTATTTTTTAGTTTAACATGGGTGTTCAGGCTAGCTTGCTCATACCTCGACTAATTTCACGGGTCCTGAAGTTAACGATCATGTAAGCCTCCAGTAACCATTATATGAGTAATCCAGAGCTCGAACCTGAGACCATAGAGAGAGCAAACCTCTAGATACCAAGCTCTTACAACTGGACAACCACATAGATGATTTATAATTTTATTATTTAATATATATATATATATGTATATACAGATAGTTTTTTTTATTTTAAGTTGAATTATAAACGGTACCTAGGGAATGGATATTTAAAATTTAATGAAGAAAATATGAACATCTGAATTTTTATTCAATAAACAATTGATAAAATATAAATTTAATAAAAAACGGTATCTGTATGTATATAGATAGTTTTTTTTATATACAAATATTTATATTTTTTAATTTAATATCGATATAACATACATACATGTTTACCTTACATTTATAATCTTATAATTTTATTTTAGTTTTTAGTTTAACGTGGGTGTTCAGGCTAACTTGCTTATACCTCGACTAATTTCACGGGTCCTGAAGTTAACGATCATGTAAGCCTCCAGTAACCATTATATGAGTAATCCAGAGCTCGAACCTGAGACCATAGAGAGAGCAAACCTCTAGATACCAAGCTCTTACAACTGGACAACCACATAGATGATTTATAATTTTATTATTTAATATATATATATATATGTATATACAGATAGTTTTTTTTATTTTAAGTTGAATTATAAACGGTACCTAGGGAATGGATATTTAAAATTTAATGAAGAAAATATGAACATCTGAATTTTTATTCAATAAACAATTGATAAAATATAAATTTAATAAAAAACGGTATCTGTATGTATATATAGATAGTTTTTTTTATATACAAATATTTATATTTTTTTAATTTAATATCGATATAACATACATACATGTTTACCTTACATTTATAATCTTATAATTTTATTTTAGTTTTTAGTTTAACGTGGGTGTTCAGGCTAACTTGCTTATACCTCGACTAATTTCACGGGTCCTGAAGTTAACGATCATGTAAGCCTCCAGTAACCATTATATGAGTAATCCAGAGCTCGAACCTGAGACCATAGAGAGAGCAAACCTCTAGATACCAAGCTCTTACAACTGGACAACTACATAGATGATTTATAATTTTATTATTTAATATATATATATATATGTATATACAGATAGTTTTTTTTATTTTAAGTTGAATTATAAACGGTACCTAGGGAATAGATATTTAAAATTTAATGAAGAAAATATGAACATCTGAATTTTTATTCAATAAACAATTGATAAAATATAAATTTAATAAAAACTTGATTCGTGGACACTCGTTACCATCTCTAGATGTGAGATTAGCATCCCTGGCCTGGCCCGGAAAATGATCCACGGATTTGAATTTGTTCCGCGGAGTCATTGTACGGACTACGGAGGTTTATGAACGCATAACTTTTTCAAATTTGCCCAATGACATTGTTTTCTAAATATAAAGTGCAATCTGACCCTTAAGCTTACCTGATATTCCACTTTGATCTAATTGGATGGGCTAGTACTTTTGGCACTTCATGGAAAATCAATTTTGAGCTGCAGTCCATGTTTAGAAAGTCCCAAAATAATGTGATAATTCATTGATGGGTGTGTTCAACCTTTTAAGGAAAAAGATAAATACTTGTTCTGTTTTTAAAAGAAAAATGTCTTGTTTAAGAAGTCGCTACCTGATATTATAGTTACTAAAAATCTTAAATGATCTTCATATATTTTATGGTAATAGACTAGTTATACTAGAGCAAAGATACTATCACCCCTAAAGCGTCATAATTTAGGTAGGTTGTATTGTTAGTTTTTTCTTAAATTATTATGGTTGTTGTGCTATGTTATCAATGATTTGTTTGTAATATTTATTATTCTAGCATCGACAAATATTTGTCTTGATACCTATCCTAACATTAGTAAAATATTTCTTCTGATTTTTTAGTGAAGGTGGTGATTTGTCTTTTGAAAAAGTTTGTTCAGTGAGAAGAAAATAAACTTCTTTAAAAATTGTTATTACATTTCATCTTAAGCACAAATAGATCCCGATCTAAGATTTTGTAGCCATGTTTTAACTTTATATTTTAAGGAAAAGGAAAAAAGCTTTAGTTTGATGGTATTCATACTACAATTTCAGTTTATAAGCATTACAAACCTTTTCAAATTTTCTCAAATGCAACAATGAATTTCTAAATCTAAGACATGAAAAGTTGGTAAAAGTTGAATGACACCTGACTTAAAATTGAAGTAAGATGTATTTACTAATTTCAAAGTTAGAAATACCGACCTCGGTATTTATTGATGCCAGAGTCAGAAATATTATAGAAAAACCATTAATAACATAACACAACAAACCATTAATTATTTAAGACAACCAATAATGCAGTCTCTCTAAAGTATGACGCTTTAAGGATGATAATATCTTTCCTTTAACATAACCAGTTCATTGCCATAGAATCTCTAAGGACAAGTTAGGGTTTCCAGTTACCATAATACTAAGTAGCGACTCAATAAATAAGACATTTTTTCCCTTAAAAAATAGGAAACCAGAAACCCTGTTCTTTTCCATCGTTTTCCTAAAAGGTTGCCATATTTTTCAAATTAAATAGGTCACCTATGAGAGTTTGACCATTTTGAAAAACCTACGTGTTTTTCATAGTTGGGTAGGTCATCCATGAGAGTTAGATCATATGCACTAGTCTATTTAAAGAAAATGGTTTCTTATCATGAATTTATAAGATCAGCTATTGTGAAGACTCTAACTGAGTCGAATCAAGTTAAAAATTAAAATTAGTAGTATTAAAAAACTTTAAAGATCTCGTATCACATTTGTATACTATGTTAATCCTCAAAACTTCCTATAAATGCCACTAAATCCAGCATTGTATGATTTGGATTCTAGTTTGAGAAGTTGAGATGAAGAATCTAATTAGATGGTTTAGTATTTTTGGCAAAAGTGCAACATGAATTTTGAGCTTAAGTCCATGTTTAGAAAGTACATAAACATGGTGGTAACTAATTGATATGTGTGTCGCGCCCAACGTCGCGATGACCTTCTATAAAAAAGAGATAAGGATAGGATTTATGGTGTCTTGTTCTTAAAAGAGAAATGTCTTATTTAAGAAGTCGTCACCTAATATTACGGTCACTAAAAACCCTACTTGATCTTCACATATTTTGTGGCAAGAGACCAATTACGCTAGAGGGAAGATATTATCACCTCTAAAGCGCTCTATCTTAGGTAGGCTGCATTGCTAGTTTTGTCTTAAATTATTATGGGTTGTTGTGCTATGTTATCAATGATTTATTTGTAATATTTATTATTCTAGCATCAACAAATATTTGTATTTATACCTATCCCAACATTATTAAAATGTTTCTCTTGATTTTTTAATGAAGGTGGTGATTTATCTTTTGAAAGAATTTGTTCAGTAAGAAGAAAAAAAATTCTTTCAAAACCGTTATTGTTGTCATAACTTATTTCTAGGTTATTCTCCAAATTCACTTTTAAAAAATAAAAATAAAATAAAGGTTGGAAATGTAGAGAAAGTAGGTTAAGGAGAATTCTAAAATATATATATATATAAAAGTCAAGCTATAATTTTGGAGGAAATTTGAGGCCTCATTGTACCCTATTATGCCAAAAAATGAAGAAGTAATGAAAATTCAAAGTCAAATTAAATAATTATTGGATGAAGTTGCATAAAAATTAAGTCTAAGAACATCATTAAATTTTTAATAGGCCAATTTGATTTAATCTTGAGCTAAATTTAAGTTTAATTATGTTTAATAATTAATTTGAGTCCAATTGAAGGATTTAATTAAGTACAAGGACTTAATAGGGGCTCAAATGATTGAAATTGGGGTGAAATTAAAGAAAATGAAAGTTTAATAGTTAATTGAGGATCAAATTGTATAAATCTAAAACCAAGAACCACAGTGAAAAAGGTGTGTCCATTCGAGGCTGAAATTGAAGTTTCATATGGGCTAAATTGCATAAACTTAAAAGTTTGAAGCCAATCAAGAGTGTAATTGAGACAAATCAAAAATCAAAGGACTAAAATGAATGTTACCAAAACGATGCCATTTTGGTTACTATTCATCTTCTTCTTTAATTTGTTCTAAAATTATAGCTCATGAAAGCTACTTTGCAGGTGCATTTAATGCCTCTAACTTTCACTAATTTTTCTTGATTTTTGAGTGAAGGTGATAATTTGTCCTTTGAAAGAGTTTGTTCAATGAGAAAAAAAAAACTTCTTTAAAGATTGTTATTGAATTTCATTCTAAGCACGAATCAATTCCGACCTAAGATTTTATAGCCATGCTTTAACTTTATCTTTTAAGGAAAAAAAAATTTTAGTCTAATGGTGTTCTTGATACATTTTAAGTTATTATAAGTGTTATAAACCTCTTCAAATTTTATTTAAGGTACCAATGGATTTCTAAATATAAGATATGAAAAGTTGATAAAAGTTGAATGATACCTGACTTAAAATTGAAATGAGATGCATTTACTGAATTCAAAGTCATAAATATTGACCCCGGTATTTATTGATGCCGAAGTCATAATATTATAGACAAACCATTGATAATATAGCACAACAAACCATTACTTATTTAAGACAAAACCAACAATGTAGCCTCCCTAAGATAGGATACTTTGGAGGTGATAATATATTTTCTTTAGCGTAACCAATCCATTGACATAGAATCTTTAAAGACCAGTAGGGTTCCTAGTGATTATAATACTAAGTGATGACTCAATAAATAAGACCCTTTTCCCTTAAAAATTAGGATGCCAAAAACCCTGTTATTTCTCATCTTTTTTCCTAGAAAGTCACCACTTTTTTCATAGTTGAGTAGGTCACCTATGAGAGTTTGACCATTTTGAAAAATCTACATGTTGTTCATAGTTGGGTAGGTCGTCCATAAGAGTTAGATCATTCTGAAAAATCTTAGTATTTTTTTATCTAGGCAGGTTGTCTGTCACGTGGGTCGCGTGTTGCGACATCGTCTGGTGACGATGGAAGCTTTTATCATGCTTCCTGTGTGAGGTGTGTGTGTGTGTGTTGAAAAGGTTTTTTTATTTAATCATAAAATTATGATTAATATTCAAGAGGCGCCACCTAGTATTATGATCACTAGGAACCTATGGTCTGTGAGAGTCTTGGTAAGGGACTGGTTGTGTAAAAGGAAAACACATTACCCCTAGTGCACCCTACATAAGGTAGGCTGCATTGTTGTTTGATTGTTTTTCTAGGTCGAGTTTCTATTCGTTGGTCTTTTCTAAGGTTCAAGGCAGATCTATTTTCATGAGAAAGTGTCTGTCTAATTAGGTTAAATCCTAACCATTCTAAAGTCTGAATTTTAGCATTGCATTTATTTACACCTTGTATATTTAATATATAAGGGTGTACTTTATCGTGTAATTTTACACCCCACAAATACTAAAGTCTACATTTGAAACCTAAAAGAAAAAATTGGAAAAAGGTTTTTGATATTTTGGTCAAACCCTAATAGATGATCACAAACTGATTATGATATCCATTTTGCATTTTAAAACAAGAGAAAGATGCAATTTTTGTTTTTATGAAGATATGCTTGGAAAAACTTTAGGATTTGGCCCCCACAAAAATAAATAAAATAAATAGCCAAAAGAAGCTAGAAAAATAACAGGAGGCAGAAGCGCTCAGCAAATGGTCAGAAAAAATCGGTCAAGGAGGTTAAAAATACAAAGATGGATTTTTGACAGTATATTCTTGAAGGATGAGAGCCATGTTGAGAAGGAAATTTGAATTTTTAGGAGAAAAGCTCAAGTTTGGATGTTTATGGACTTAATTGGATTTTTAATTGATTTTATAGGGGATTTGATTGCAAGAAAATTGATTTTTAAGTCAATTTGGGCTTTAATTAGAAGAAATTTAAGTTCTGGGGCCAAAATATATTTTTTAGGAATTTATTGGGTCAAATCAGGGGCTTAATTGCATAAATATTGAAGTTTAATGGTCAATTAGGGACTTAATTAAGAAAATCCAAAACCAGGGACCAAATTGGAAGAGGCGCGTAAATGGAGGGGCTGCAATTATTCGGTTCAGGGGCCTAATTGAAGAAATTGAAAGTTTATTAATCAATTAAGGGCTAAATTGCATAAATCAGAGGCCAAGGACCAAAGTGAAAAACGCGGCCAACTATGGAGGCGGGGACCGAAATTGGCAGGGATGCAATTGAAATGAATTAAAGATGATTGAGGGCTGATTTGAAGTTTGGCGCGTGTTGGCGCCCTGTTTTAATGAAACGACGCGTTTTGTCCAAAACGACGCCGTTTCATGTTAAAAAAAAGAAAGAAAGAGAGAGACCGGAACGGTGTCGTTTTGAACGACATTGTTCCTCTTCTTCTTTCCCCCCCGAACCTGCAACAGAAGAAGAAAACCGTTTTCAAACCTTCCCGCCTCTCTCTCCTCGCCCCCACCACCACCACCGAACGCGTCAATGGCCGACCAATCGTTGCGTGATTTACTCCCAAGGCGCACTAGCAAAAGGCATCGTCTTTTCTCCCCTATAAATAGGAAGGAAAACCAAAGAGAAAGGGGGCCGAAAACAAAAACAAAAAAAAAAAAACACAAACCGGAAAGGGAAGAGAGAGCACACACGAGAGAGAGAGAAGGGAATACTGGAACCAAACTGAAAAAAAAGAAAAAGAAAAAGAGAACCGAAACAAGGAGAAGGGAGGAGAGAGAGAGAGCGAATCGAACACTTGGAAACAGCCGCAGCGCCACCGCCCGGAGCTGCCGTTCACGAGCCACGCCACCGCAGCACCGCCAGTGACCACCTCCTCCACGCCACGTAAAGTTTCTTCTTCCCCTTCGTTTGCGGGCGTTGCCTCCTGCATGCAGAGTTATGCATGCAGGAGGCGGGGGGAAGAAAATTAATTCTTCCCCCCGCTGGGCCAAAGGTGCTGGGCCAGCCCGATGCTGGCCCAGCCTTGCAAGTCTGGGCCGGTCCTGGCCCAGACTGTACAAGTTTTGGGCCGAGATCGGCCCAATTTCATTTTGGGCCGAGATCGGCCCGTTTTTATTTTTTGGGCTGAGCGTGGCCCATTTATTTGGGTCGGGCCAGCCCCATAATATATTATATATTATATATTATATATTATAATATGTTGTAATAAATGTGTGTATATATGTTATATGTATAAAAAATATTTAAATTAAAAAAATATATTTTGAAAAATCTTTAAAAAATATTGTGATTTTTCTGCATATTTTTGTCAAAGTGGTTTAATGTTGGTTTGTATTTTTATACCGTAAAGATACAAAACCAGTGTTAAAAATACCCGGTTTTCGTCAAATCAAAGATTTTCAGAATAAAAAATGTTTTTGCTTTCAAAAAATTTAAAAAAGTCCCTAAAAATGTTGTTGATTTTTCTGCATATTTTTATCAAAGTGGATTAATATTGGGTTGTATTTTTATACCGTAAGGATACAAGCTCAGTATTAAAATACCCGATTTTCGTCAAAGCATAAAAAAAATAATATTTTCCAAAAATTGTTTTTGTTTTAAAATACGGCCTAGTCTCTCCAATATATATATATAAATATTATAACATCATATTTTCACACAACAAAGAAAATTTTCAAAACAATATATGTATTAGCATGCATTTTGGCTTTAATAACCAGTTTATTCAAGCCATGAGAACTAGGCCAATATTTCAAAAATTCTAAAAAAATCTTTTTGTTTTCTTTTAGTATTTGGGATTACGAATTTATACGTAAAATGTATTCCTAAATATTAATAAAGTTTTGTATAGACGTTAGAACGGTTAGGATTTTACCCGATAAGATAAAGACCTTCTTACCGAGGAGGATTTTTCTTGAACCATAGACAGACCAACACTAGGAAAACATAAATATCTTAGTTTTTATCAGACAATAAAACAATGCAGCTTACCTTAGGTAGGGCGTATTTGGGGTGCTAATACCTTCCCTTTACGCAACCAGTCCCGTACCCGATCTGAGACCAGTTAGGGTTCCTAGTGACCAAAATACTAGGTGGCGAAAGAAAATAAACAAAATAAAAATTCGCGCGACGCCGCAATGCGACAGAATGGCGACTCCACTGGGGACCTTGTAGACTAAGCTTTGTTTTTGTCTGATTTGTTTGTGTTTTCATGTGTTTATTGTTAATATGCCTTTCCTTTTATTTGCATATTTGTTTTTATTTTACGCGTATTATTATGCATTGTATAAAATTGTCTCATGCATCACTTGCTTTTATTTGAAAGCACACACAAGCCTTAAGTTAAGTGGGGAATTAGCGATTTACCCTAAGACTATTGGTCAGGGTTTAAATGCGTGAAACACCCAACTCATATCTGAGTGCCTGCTTGGTAATGGTGGGCATACGTGTCTTAACTGTTTCCTTGCAACGCCCCCATACTGTCTTTACGAAGAACGTCACTGGGATATGAGAACCTTCAAGACTAGATAGAAAACTACCCACTCTCACTTAATAGAGCTTGTCCTTAGGTTATGTATCTTTTTGCAAATTATACTCATCGCGCATCACTTGTGCATCACATTTTCATCACGCATTTTTTATCATATGCATTCAGATCGTGAAACATAGGTCCCACATCCAGAGTCCACCAAACCCGGTCCAGATCAAGAATGGAAAACGAAGAAAGAGCTCACTTAGAGTCGCACTACCAGACCGAGTTGGAATCTGTGAAAAATGAAGTTTCTCGACTGACCAATCTGCTTGAGCAACTTTTAAGAGCCAAGAACGGGGAGGGAACATCTACCCAACCACCTATAGGAGCACCGTCAGTTCATGTCCCGGGGTATCTCAGAACTTGGGGGCAGATTCAGTGACGGGGCAGCACTTTGCACCTGCCATTCCCATTCAGCCCCCAAGCTCACATCACTGAGGGCCTTCCGATAATAGGTCCACTGGATTTATGAACGATGACAAGATATCAGCCTTGGAAGAAAGGTTAAGAGCAGTCGAGGGAAATGACTGGTTTGACCCCATGCGAGCGTCTGAAATATGCTTGGTACCAAACATCACGGTACCAAAAAATTTAGGATACCGGAGTTTATAAAGTACACTGGGTTGGAATGCCCAAACACTCACCTTCGATCTTATTGCAATAAGATGGCTGAGGTGATTCATGACGATAAGTTACTGATCTACTTTTTCCAAGACAGTCTATCGGGGTCGGCGCTAAGTTGGTACATGAGGCTGGATAATGCCAAGATCAAGAAATGGAAGGATTTAGTTGAGGCTTTCCTTAAGCAATACAAGTTCAATTTGGAAATTGCTCCAGATCGAACGAGCCTTATGTCAATGGAAAAGAGAAGCCAAGAATCAGTAAGGGCTTATGCGCAAAGATGGAGGGACGAGGCCATGCATGTGCAACCCCCTTTGATAGAAACGGAGATGGTGACTTTGTTCGCCAATACATTCAAGGCACCCTACTATGAGCATTTAATGGGTAGCTCATCTCAACATTTCTATGATGTTGTACGCATAGCGGAAAGAATAGAGCAAGGGATTAAAGCTGGACGCATAATTGAGCCATTGGAGACAAAGGGTTTTTCGGAAGAAAAATGAAAGGTCCCGTTAACAACTTCGAAGGTGGGTCCAATGACAAGATAACGATTCATATAACCCACAAATACCTACCTCTCATGTGGCCCACATAAACTTTAACAAACCTTTTTCCCTAGCAAATGGCCAGTCAAACACCCAAAACACCACCAAAGACCAAACACAAGATACATTTCAGAACAACTACCGCCATTACCCATGCCTCTGAAGGACATATATGCCAAACTACTGAGCATTGGACAAATAGCTCCTATCCCTACATTACCACTACAGCCACCATTCCCCATCTGGTATAAGCCCGAGTTGACTTGCGAGTACCATGCTGGTATTCCCGGGCATTGTCTTGAAACGTGCTACGGTTTCAAGAACAAGTTGTTGAAGCTCATCAAGATAGGATGGGTGTCATTTGAAGACACACCCAATATCAGTTCAAATCCATTGCCTGGTCATGACAAAAGTGATAGGGGATAAAGGTTGGAAAACCTTGGTCAAGAATCGTCAATAATGAAGAAGGCGAGATCGAAGGAGAAGACAAGGAAACGCAAGTGGGGAAGGAAGATGAAGCATTGCCTCGGTTGACTTTCCACACACTAGAAGAAGTTTCAGAACGGGTTGACCCAAGAACTTCTCGTAGTTTTCAAAATGTAAAACAACTTTATTTGCCTTAGCATGTTTTTGTCATTTGCTTTTGTCTTGCTTTTATTTTCTCTAGTGGGCAATCAGGCTCATGATGTCAGCCAGATTTTGTGTTTGTCTTTGAGCTACCTTTTCTTTAAATAAATGATGAGTTTATGCATTTTTTGAACAAGTTTGAGTGGTTACAAATAAAGTATCATAAAATGGTTTAATATGAAATTTAAGAAAAGCTAACCCTAAAGTACAACCCTATCTCTAATAGCATAATGAATTGCATGGATAAATGTTTAAGTGGTCACTTTATAATCATATGTAATTGTCTTTTAAAGAATAGAGTTTATCAACTATAACAATGTGCATTTTGAAATAAAAAAATCATTATCTATTCACTCACTAAAAAAGTTTATCACTGGCTGAATGAATTTTTCTATATAAAAGCCCAGACTATCGCACCCCTACACTGGGGGCAAGACGAGATGTTTTATGAAAAGTTTTATGTTTAAAATTGAAAGCCTATAGATTTGAAAACCAAGCTAAAGCATTTGACAAAAGCATGACAAAGAGGCAAATACAAGTCATACATTTTGAGAAAAGGACTACTTGAAGAAAGTCAAAGACTTCTTCTCCAAGAATATGATAGGCAACACGAGAGATGAATCCAGCATACGACTTCAAAAGCAAGTTCATGTTAAGAGGGAGTCTCATGAACTAGAAGAAGAGGATGGGACCTATGTTTCAAAACCAGGTACGAATGCATGCATTGCATCTAATCATAAATCATTGCATATATGTTTTTTTGGATCGTTACAGGAGGAGATCTTAGCGCATTCCAACAAGATTATGGACGAAGAAAGAATCATTGAGTTGATTCTAGAAACAAGAAGATAATGGTTTTCAAACCCTGCCAGCAGGAAGAACGACATCGATAGCATTCGGTAAAAAGGAATCGCCAAATGGGATTCCAAGTTGTTGAGATCGCCAGAAGGGATCTCGTATTTCGATGGAGGTCGCCAGAAGGGACCTCAAATTTCAGCTTTTGTATAAAAGGAATCGCAGATGGGATTCCAAGTTGTTGAGAGATCGCCAGAAGGGATCTCGTATTTCGATGAAGGTCGCCAGAAGGGACCTCATATTTCAGCTTTGAATAAAAGGAATCGCCAGATGGGATTCCAAGTTATTTGAGATCGCCAGAAGGGATCTCGTACTTCGACATTCATCAAGGAAGGTCGCCAGAAGGGACCTCATATTGAAACCATTTCTTAGAAAAGCATGGAGTTTACTAAGAATTCTTCCCCCTGGGTAGGTCACCCATACAATGAGACCATTATTTTTTTGGGTAGGTCACCCATACAATGAGACCATTATTTTTCTTGGGTAGGTCACCCATACAATGAGACCATTATTTTTCTTGGGTAGGTCACCCATACAATGAGACCATCATTTTTCTTGGGTAGGTCACCCATACAATGAGACCATTATTTTTCTAGGTAGGTCACCCATACAATGAGACCATCATTTTTCCTAGGTAGGTCACCCATACAATGAGACCATTATTTTTTTTGGGTAGGTCACCCATACAATGAGACCATTATTTTTCTGGGTAGGTCACCCATACAATGAGATCATTCTTCATTCTTTTTTTACCTGGGTAGGTCACCCATAATAATGAGGCCATTCTTCCCCCTGGGTAGGTCACCCATAATAATGAGACCACTCTTTCCCTTTTCCACTCGGGCAAGTCACCCATCATAATGAGACCACACACGCATTTTTGTATTTGGTTATGCGTAAAAGAATCGCCAGATGAGATTCCAAGTTGATTGAGATCGCCAGAAGGGATCTCGCATTTCGATATTGGTCAAAGGAGGTCGCTAGAAGGGACTTCATATTTTAGCCTTGGTTAAGAAGAATCGCCGGATGGGATTCCAAGTTTTTGGGGTTAAAGGAGATCGCCAGAAGGGATCTCGAGATGACTAAATTTTGATCATAGTTTTTGGGTTGAGGAGGATTGCTATAAAGACAAAGTTTCAGAGCGATCAAGCTCCAACCAGATCAGTTTTGGGAGTTCAGTTTTGGTTTATCTTTATAAATCTTACTACGCAAAACCTCTGCTCCGTAAGCTTTATAAAGAGGGGGCATCTGTTGTAACCCATTTTTGGGTCCCCACAAAAATAAATAAAATAAATAGCCAAAGGAGAGAAAAATAACAGGAGGCAGAAGCGCTCAGAAATGGTCAGAAAAACGGTCAAGGAGGTTAAAAATACAAAGATGGATTTTTGACAGTATATTCTTGAAGGATGAGAGCCCTGTTGAGAAGGAAAATTTGAATTTTTAGGAGAAAAGCCAAGTTTGGATGTTTATGGACTTAATTGGATTTTTAATTGATTTTATAGGGGATTTGATTGCAAGAAAAATTGATTTTTAAGTCAATTTGGGCTTTAATTAGAAGAAATTTAAGTTCTGGGGCCAAAAATATTTTTTTAGGAATTTATTAGGAAATCAGGGGCTTAATTGCATAAATATTGAAGTTTAATGGCCAATTAGGGACTTAATTAAGAAAATCCGAAACCAGGGACCAAATTGGAAGAGGCGCGTAAATGGAGGGGCTGCAATTATTCGGTTCAGGGGCCTAATTGAAGAAATTGAAAGTTTATTAATCAATTAGGGCTAATTGCATAAATCAGAGGCCAAGGACCAAAGTGAAAAACGCGGCCAACAAGAGGGACGGGACCGAAATTGGCAGGGATGCAATTGAAATGAATTAAAGATGATTGAGGGCTGATTTGAAGTTTGGCGCGTGTTGGCGCCCTGTTTTAATGAAACGACGCGTTTTGTCCAAAACGACGCCGTTTCATGTTAAAAAAAAAAAAAGAGAGACCGGAACGGTGTCGTTTTGAACGACACTGTTCCTCTTCTTCTTTCCCCCCGAACCTGCAACAGAAGAAGAAAACCATTTTCAAACCTTCCCGCCTCTCTCTCCTCGCCCCCACCACCACCACCGAACGCGTCAATGGCCGACCAGCCGTTGCGTGATTTACTCCCAAGGCGCACTAGCAAAAGGCATCGTCTTTTCTCCCCTATAAATAGGAAGGAAAACCGAAGAGAAAGGGGTCCGAAAACAAAAACAAAAAAAAAAACACAAACCGGAAAGGGAAGAGAGAGAGGAGAAG
The DNA here is from genome assembly GCA_964019445.1 of Populus tremula. Taxonomy (NCBI): domain Eukaryota; kingdom Viridiplantae; phylum Streptophyta; class Magnoliopsida; order Malpighiales; family Salicaceae; genus Populus; species Populus tremula. The sequence continues at coordinate 11,048,132 of CAXHTJ010000018.1, read as the reverse complement.
AGAGAGCACGCACGAGAGAGAGAGAAGGGAATACTGGAACCAAACCAAAAAAAAAAAGAAAAGAAAAGAGAACCGAAACAAGGAGAAGGGAGGAGAGAGAGAGCGAACCGAACACTTGGAAACAGCCGCAGCGCCGCTGCCCGGAGCCGCCGTTCACGAGCCACGCCACCGCAGCACCGCCAGTGACCACCTCCTCCACGCCAGGTAAAGTTTCTTCTTCCCCTTCGTTTGCAGGTGTTGCCTCCTGCATGCAGAGTTATGCATGCAGGAGGCGGGGGGAAGAAAATTAATTCTTCCCCCCGCTGGGCCAAAGGTGTTGGGCCAGCCCGATGCTGGCCCAGCCTTGCAAGTCTGGGCCGGTCCTGGCCCAGACTGTACAAGTTTTGGGCCGAGATCGGCCCGTTTTTATTTTTTGGGCTGAGCTTGGCCCATTTATTTGGGTCGGGCCAGCCCCATAATATATTATATATTATATATTATATATTATAATATGTTGTAATATATGTGTGTATATATGTTATATGTATAAAAAATATTTAAATTAAAAAAATATATTTTGAAAAATCTTTAAAAAATATTGTGATTTTTCTGCATATTTTTGTCAAAGTGGTTTAATGTTGGTTTGTATTTTTATACCGTAAAGAAACAAAACCAGTGTTAAAAAAATACCCGGTTTTCGTCAAAATATCAAAGATTTTCAGAATAAAAAATGTTTTTGCTTTCAAAAAAATTCTAAAAAGTCCCAAAAAAATATTGTTGATTTTTCTGCATATTTTTATCAAAGTGGATTAATATTGGGTTGTATTTTTATACCGTAAGGATACAAGCTCAGTATTAAAATACCTGATTTTCATCAAAAGCATAAAAAAAATAATATTTTCCAAAAATTGTTTTGTTTTAAAATACGGCCTAGTCTCTCCAATATATATATATAAATATTATAACATCATATTTATATATATGATGTTATAACTGATCTCTGAGACCAGTTAGGGTTCCTAGTGACCAAAATACTAGATGGCGACTCCCATTCCATTTTCTACCAATAAAAGACAATATGTTTTTTTTGTATCCCTATAGATATATATAGATTTACATGGTAGATTAAGAAAATGGAAACAAACATTATATAATTTTCGCCGCGACACCGCACACATGAGACAAGCATGAAAACAAAAAAAATATTTTTTTTGTATTTGAATGGAGAAATTAATTTAAAAGTTTTTGAGATTATTTTTTTGAAAATGTTTTGAATTTTTTTGACATATTTCGGAGAAAACCATGTATTTTAATACCGGATTTATATTTTACAATGCAAATATACAACCCAATATTATGTGAAATTGGTAGAAAAATATTTAAGAAAATTATAAGTTCTTAGAAATGATTTTTGATTTTTTTTAATATTATAATATATATTATTATAAGTAAATAAATATATATTAAATATACATGGGCTAGGTTGATCTCAGCCCAATAGATGTTTTTCCTTTTATTTTTTTTGGCAGGGGCGGACCAAAATGGGTGCGGCCCAAGCCCACATGGTTGTTGGCCTGACCCAATAACCATGCTAATTAATTATATTGTATGCAGAACGAGAATTTATTCTCGTTCTGCATGCAGCAACTTGGTTGCATCAATGGAGGGGCAACGTTACCTGACACCAGAGTGCCTAGCTGGAGGCCTGGCTGGTCGTGACGGGGAGGGGCCGACCTAAGGACGGTGGCAGAGATGTTGGCTGGTGGCAGAACAAGATGAAAGAAGGAGAAGAAAATCTGCAAGGGGAGAGGGACCGGCAGTCGCAGTGCCTGTTGTGCCACTAGTGAGGATTTAGGTTCGCAAGGAGGCTTCGCTTCCGTCTGTTGGTAGAGGAGAAAGGTGTATGTGGGGTCTTGAGGGGTTGAAGACACAGTGGAGAGAGAAGGAATGGAGAAAAATGTTGGCTGGGAACTAGGGAATGACTGGTTTTTGGCTGACTTTGGACCCGATTTTCTTCTTGCTTAGGCCATGAAATGCACCCCTATTTATAGGAGGTGGAAGAGGGATATTTTGTCTTTAATGGTGCGAAATCGTGGCCTTTGGTTTGGCTGAAGCATCCCAACTGTTGGTTCAAAGTGTGCATCGTGAATTGTCAAATTTGCAGGAAAATGTTGTCTGGGTTGGCCTCTTTAGGCCAGCACCGGGGCCAGTGTCAGGTTAATAGGCTTGAACGGACCATACTCAGGGATAGAGGGATGTCAGGTGACCATTTTAGTGCATGTGTTGTCAATTTTAGTGGACACATGAGGCATTAAATGCACCTTAAAAGTAGCTTCCAGAGCTGTCATTTTCAAGCAAAATTGGAGAAGATAATAAATAATGATCAGACGACATGTTATTTGTTTGTTTTTTTAATTAAAAAGGGCGTCGTTTTGGGCTGAATTAGGGATTTTTGGTCGATCCTCAATTTAGTCCTCCCACTTACACTTTTGTGAAATGGTATCCCTAATTGATCATAAACTTTCGATTTAATGTGATTAAGCCCCTAATGAACTTCAATTGGAACCTCGAAGTTATGCATCTATTGCGATATAGTCCTTAGTCTTAGATTTATGTAATTTAAACCCTAATTGACCATTCAACTTTCAATTTCACCCCAGCATTTTGTCAATTAAGCCCCTATAATTTGGTGTCTTTTGCATAATGGTCCATGGCTGTAAATTTTGTCAATTTAACCCCTAATTGAACCCAAAACTTTAATTTTCTTGCAATCTAGCCCCTGATTTTAATCAATTAACTTGGTAAAAATTAAATTTAGTCTCTTAAAATTCCAATCTTCTCAATTAAGTCCAAATTAGGCCCTAAAACTTAATTTTTCACCAATTAAGCCTAAATAAAATTAATTTGACCCATTTAAAGTATAATTAAGATTGCACTTAATTAAATCTTTCAATTGGATCCAAATTAATTCTTAAACATAATTAAAATTCAATTTAACCCTATTTAAATCAAATTGGCCTATTAAAAATTTAATTATGTCATTGGACTTAATTTCTATGCAAATTCATCCAATAATCATTTAATTTGACCTTAAATTTGTATTTTTTTCCCTTTATTTTTAGGCATAATAGGGTATAATTAGGCCTTGAATTTCGTCCAAAATTGCAGCTTGGTTTTTATGTCTTTTTTGGAATCCTCTCTTGTCTGCTTTCTTCACGTCACCAGCCTTTATTTTATTTTTTTTTACTTTTATTTTGAAAAAAAGGTGAATTTTAGAGAATAACCAATAATTGGGGTTATGACATCGTAAATGAGAATTACACCAATCTTAAAAATCATTGTATTTTTCACTTGGACAAGTTGTCCATGAGAACTATATCAAATTAACAAATCTTTATAATTTTCATCAACAAGTAGGTCGTCTGGGATAATTTCACCATTTAGAAAAATATTTATATTTTTCACCAACGAACAAGTTGCCTAAGATAATTAAATCATTTAAAAAATCTTTAAGATTTTCATAAACATTATCTTTTTCTTTACAAGCTTACCATGCAAAGTTTTTTTCAAATATTTTTGTACTATAAGCATTATAAAGAGTGGAACAACTATTATACTCTAATTTTTACCCCCCTCATTTTCTAAATATTATAAAAAATTAAAAAAATTTAAAAAATACAAAATTCTAAATATATATATATATATATATATATATATATATATATATGATACCAATAGCAACCATTTTGTAATTTTCGACACTTTTGCTTTTGCTTTTGCTTTTATAATTTTTTTTTTAAAATAAAAGGTAAAATAATAATAAAAAAAATAAAAATGCGCACTAAATATTGTCTGCTTATTATTGCGGTAGGTTATCCATAAGAGTTAGATCATTCTGAAAAATTTTTGTATTTTTTTATCTGGACAGGTCACCAATAAAAATTAGACCGACCTTAAAAATCATTGTATTTTTCACTTGGACAATTCATCCATGAGAATTAGATCAACTTGAAAAATCTTTGTATTTTTTATCAACAAGTAGGTTGTTTGGAACAATTTAACGATTTAAAAAATCTTTATATTTTTCAGCAATGAACAAGTTGCCTGAGACAATTAAATCTTTCAAAAATCTTTGAGTTTTTCATAAACATTATCTTTTTCTTTACATGCTCATCGTGCAAAGTTTTTTTCAAAATGTTTTGTACTATTAACAATATACTAAAACGTGTAGGTAAAATACTGTAGCTAAAGCTCTTTTTTTTTTTTGAAGATCTTTTTCCCTTCTTTTTTTTTCGTTTTTTTCCTGTGGCAGTTTTTTTTTTCCTATTTTTTTATGCCTATGGGTTTTTTTTTAGTTTCTTCTTTGTGTTTTTTTTTCTTTTAATGAATTTTTTTTGTTTAATTTAGTTTGTTAATATGGAATTTTTTTTATTTAGTTATCATACTTTCATGACACGGATCCCGGGTTTGATGGGTTAACTTGGTTTGACGAGTTAACCCAATTTTTTTTTTGTTTTTTCCTTTTTAATCAAATTTTTTCGTTTAGTTTAGTTTGTTAATTTTTTTCGTTTAGCCCATCATTTTTTTTTCTATTTAGTTATCAAACTTTCATGACGCGAATCTCAGGTTTGACGGGTTAACCTAATTTGAAGGGTTAACTCAGTTGCTTCAGATTTTTTTCTTTTTCCTCATTAGTAACAGGCTTATGTCTTTTGTTTTGTTTTTTTTTTTTTTTGTTTAATTTTTAATTAATTTTTTTCGTTTAGTTTAGCTTGTTAATGTTCAATTTGTTTGCTATTTAGTTATCAGACTTTCATGACACGGATCCTAGGTTCGATAGATAACCTGGTTTGACGGGTTAGTCCGGTTAATTCGGGGTTAACCCGTCAATTTTTTTTTCTATTTAGTTACCAAACTTTCACGATACGAATCCAAGGTTTAACGGGTTAACCTAGTTAATTCAGATTTTTTTCTTTTTTTCTTCATTAGTTTTTTCTTTCAATTGGTTTTTTTTCTTTTTAATTAATTTATTTAATTATCACACTTTTATGACATGACATTGCAGCCAAATCCGCATACAAGGCTATTGGATCTGGTATTTGTTTTTTAGCAAGCTTGACGGGTTATAACTTGGTTTGATGGGTTAACCCGGTTAATTCTGGGTAAACCCGTCATTTTTTTTTCTATTTAGTTATCAAACTTTTATGATGCAAATCCCAGGTTTTACAGGATAACCTGGTTTAAAGGGTTAACCCAATTAATTCAATTTCTTTTTCTTTTCTTCATTAGTTTTTTCCTTTTGTTGATTTTTTTCTTTGTTTTTTTTTAATTAATCTATTTAATTATCACACTTTTATGACACGACCTTATAGCCAGACCCACATCTAATATTCTTAGGTCCGGTGTTACAGTCAGGCTCACTTAAACTTGAGTCATGCAAGTTTAATTTTATTATAAATATTATAAATATTACTCTTAGATTAGGCATTGCAGTCAAACTCAAGATTCTTGGATATAACTTTGCAGAAAAACCCAAGATTTTTATATTTTTATATTTTTAATATTTTTTATATAAAAAAATGACCTGCGGCATCGCGTGGGTATCAAAGCTAGTAAGCATTATAAAGAGTGTAGCAACTATTATACTCTAATTTTTACCCCAATTTTTTAAATATTTTCTAAAATTAAAAAATTAAAAATTCTATAAAAAAAAATCAATGCGACCAATAGCAACCATTTTGTAATTTTCTACACTTTTACCTTTACTTTTACTTTTGTTTTTGCTTTTGCTTTTGCTTTTGCTTTTATAAACTTTCTTTAAAATAAACGGTAAAATAATAGTAAAAACAAAGTGCAATAAATATTGTCTGCTCATTATTATGATAGGTTGTCTCTGAGAGTTAGATTATTTAAAAAAAAATGTATTTTTTTATTTAGACAGGTCATGAATAAAAATTAAATCAACCTTAAAAATTATTATATTTTTTATTTGGGTAAGTCATTCCATGAGAATTAGATTAACTTAAAAAATCTTTGTATTTTTATTAACAAATAGGTTGTTTGGGATAATTTGACTATTTAGAAAAATCTTTATATTTTTCACCAACAACCAAGTTGCTTGAGAGAATTAAATCATTTCAAAAATGTTTAAGTTTTTCATAAACATTATCTTTTTCTTTACAAGCTTACTATGCAAAGTTTTTTTAAAAAGTTTTTATACTATAAGCATTATAAAGAATGGAGCAACTATTATACTCTAATTTTTACCCCCCAATTTTCTAAATATTTTCAAAAATTAAAAAAATACAAAATTCTCAAAAAAAAAAATACTTCAATGCGACCAATAGCAACCATTTTATAATTTTCTATACTTTTACTTTTGCTTTTGCTTTTATAATCTTTTTCTAAAATAAAAGGTAAAATAATAATAAAAAAAAAAGTGCACTAAATATTGTTTACTTATTATTGTGGTAGGTTGTCCATGAGAGTTATAGATTATTCTGAAAAATCTTTGTATTTTTTTTATCTAGACAGATCACCAATAAAAATTAAATCAGCCTTAAAAATCATTGTCGTTTTCACTTAGGTAAGTCATTCATGAGAATTAAATCAACTTGAAAAATCTTTATATTTTTTATCAACAAGTAGGTCATTTGGAACAATTTGACCATTTAGAAAAATCTTTATATTTTTTACCAACGAACAGGTTGCCTGAAACAATTAAATAATTTCAAAAAAAATTTGAGTTTTTTATAAACATTATTTTTTCTTTACAGGCTTACTATAAAAAGATTTTTTTAAATTTTTCTGTATCATAAACATGGTAAAGAGTGGAACAACTATCGTACTCTAATTTTTACCCGCCAATTTTTTAAATATTTTCAAAAAAAAAATACAAAATTCTAAAAACAAAAAGGAGTATTTTCAATGCGACCAATAGCAACCATTTTGTAATTTTTTACACTTTTACTTTTGCAGAGGGGGGCAAAAATTGACAGACAACATTGTTGGCCACTCAACATTGTTATGATTCACAGGATAGCATAAAGGGGGAGCTCAAGACTTCATTGTAATTTGACTAGACTTTCGACCTTATCCCTCACATCCCTTTTGTTTCCCATGCTCTAGTTTTTCGCAAGGAGATGAATTAAAAAGGAGCATGGTATAAAAACTAAAGACGCAATCTCACCCATGGCTTCCCTCTCCAACTAATACCCGTTTGAACAAACCAGCCCTCACCCATTTCTCCTCCACCACTGAACCAGCAGCAACCACCACGCCAATCCTTCTCTCCGTTCCAGCTCTGCCCAGCGGCAACTAACACCCTTTCAGTCTCCTCTCCACTGTTTCTCCATCATCGATCCTTTAACATAAACAAACCCAACAGCAACCACCTTCGTTTCCAAAACAGCAGCTGCTCCTTTACCCATCTCCGCCGTAGCCTCCTCAACCAGCGACAGCCACTACCCCCACGGCCAGCACCACCAACTCCAGCCACCGTGGGCTTACCAACTGATAGTAACACTCTTCAACATCCAGAAGCTGAGATGGAATTTGAGATGGAATTAAACAGACGGTATGCTGACTTATCCGGAGTAAGAATTGTATCTGGGAATTTGTTACCGAAAACATGGTCAGATTCGGAATTGTCAAAAATCAACACCTATAATGTGAAGCAATTAGACAGTGCTCAATCCATGATAGTAGGGTCTGCTTTGCTGATGGAAATTAGGAATGATAAGGTGTCTAAAGATCTCCTCTACAAAATCCTCCTCTTAGCAATATCACTTCCTCTCCCAGGCGGAGATGTTGACGCTCACCTTTTGACTCCACCTCCTGATGGTTATGGGACTCAGAGCATGGAAGCAAAAATTGATACTGAGAATAATCAAGATGATGAATTTGCGGAAGCTGAAGCTGAGTTGCTTGCCATGATCAAGGAAAGAGAAAAGAAGAAGAATCAAAAGAAAGCAACATCCAGCATAGCTAATGTCCTCCTTGAAAACTTAGATGTTAAGGGTGGTGATGAGGGTGAAGACAACAGGAAAAGGGATATGTCAGCCTGTGCATACTGCTGTTTGGCTGCCCATCTTCTGAGATTAGCTATCAAGACGCCAGAGAGTTTTCTAAGGTCCATAGAAAACTTCAAAGCTAGATATCAAGGTTGGTATGATGATGGTAGTGACATCTTGGTGAACCTGGAGTTAACGGCTGAGTTTGCCACTTCCCTGAGACAAGCGTTAGAGAGGGATCGACGGCTAGTAAACACCTGGGTCATGTGGGTGGCATATAATGAGAACGAAGGAAACATGGATCGTCGCAACTCAAGCATGCTAGACTACTTGGCTGGTCAAGTATTCTCTTACAATGGAATGAAAGGATACCAGCTGACCATGGATATCCAAAAAGCGACCATGTGTGACATGAGCACTTTATTGTCTGAGCTGAAATGCGGTCTGACACGTGAAGCTGTTTTGGACATAGAAGATGTTTTAAGGCATGAAAAGCTTCCTAACCGAAAAACATAGTTTAGATACTCTAGAGTGTTCGATCCGGGTTATTTTTCAAATTTGCAAACTAAGAAATGTCGCGCCCTGGTTTATCTCCTTGCCAAGACTTACAAAGAGATCTCCACCTCCACGTCAGAGGCGTCTGATCCTCTCTCCATTCACGAGCTCAGAAATCTCGGGGATCCACTAAAACAGACTTTGGACCGAGCCTCTGCCAATTTGGTAAATATGATATCCAAGAGCACAGTAAACCATAAAAGCCACCACCTACAGCCCCCTCATCACCACCAGCATCAGCCATTCTCCCCAGCTTTTTCAGCCTCCAACCGCCTGCAACAACCCAGCTCCTCTCACACGGCCAACACCAGAAAACCAACCAGCCGATACCCAACAAGCCGAAGCATAACTCGTCATCACCCTTCAGTCTAGACCACAACCGGAAAGCCACCTATGGTCACTGTAACAGCAACCATCAGAGAGAGAGAAGATGAAAATAAAAGAAGAAAAACCCGAGATTTCTTGTGATTGTTTCTCTATTTTCAGGTTACAATTAGTGACACCACCAGCACCATTGTATAGAAGAGAGGAAGGGCTGAACGATCAAGTGGGTCACTCGTCGCCCAATTTGCTGGTGCTCTTCCTCGCCCGCCGCCGTCCACTGCCGTGCGTGTCATCCACGCGCCAGAGTATGCAACAACTGTTCCAGCAGCCCTTTTTGTTGATTCTGGCAGCTTAATCCGTCTTCGAAGATGGATTCTGGGAGTTTAGAATGATTTATTTTCTTGATTTGGTGTTCATGTGTTTGCTTGTTATGTAATTAAATTGTAAGTGTGTAATTGGAAGTACGTGTGCGTAAATTAAAAAAAAAAAGGGCGTGTGTTGCATGAATTTTAATTTTTAGTACTATTAGAACAAATAACAGGAAAAAAAAAAACAAGAAATAAAATACCATAAAACATTGTTAATCATAAAACAAAAACCAAATAAAAAATCACTTTTGCATGATTTAGCATAAAAATTGTTTGTGTTTTGCCATAAAAAAAAAAAAGAGAATGTATTGTTTTTGCGTGTATTTTTAGACTTTATAACAAATTTATCAAGCTCATTAAAAGCTTTACCTAGAAAAATAGTTCATCGGATTTATATAAAAAATACTAAAAACTCATTCATTTAAAAGATTCCAAAGCCTATTTTTATCACTCTTGCGGGTTTAATGATCATTTTAAAACTTAATACACAAGTTTTCGAGGTAAGTGGATTTATGACGAGTATTAACCCCGATATTTATTGACGCTAAAGTCAAAAATATTAACCTCAGTATTTACTTATGTCAAAATCAGAAATATCAACCCCAATATTTACTAAAATCATAGTCTAAATATTAAAAAAAATCATCGCGATCTTAGGTGTGACAACTGAGTTCCTTTTCACTAGAGTCTTGTTGTACTTTTTTTTTTTTTTTTGCTAAACCTTGTTGGGTTTGAAATCAATTTGAGCTTTGCTAGGTTCAAAATCTTATAAAGGTTCTTGTTTGCTGAAGTCTTGCTGGACTATTTCTTGTTGAAACCTAACTAGGTTTAACATTCACTCAAGTTTTGTTGAGCTTAGAACTTTGTTGAGTTTTTATTTGCTGGAGTCTTGTTAGAAGCATAAGTAATCGGGGAAGGGATGAAGAAAGCCGAAGACCGACAAAAAAGTTATGCCAATAATCGGAGAAGACATTTGGAATTTCAAGTTGGGGTTAGGTATTTTTAAATGTTGCATATTGGAAGAACATGATCCAATTTGGAATGAGGGGTAAATTAACACCCGCATATATCGGGTCATTTGAGGTTATTGGGAAGACTGAGCTAGTTTCTTATCGATTAATGTTGCATGCACATTCAGCCATGATACATAATGCGTTTCATGTATCATTGCTTTGGAAAGCAAACGTCAATCTTGCATGATACATGTTGCTACCTGATTTTTTACCCATGTTTTTGATAAATTTTCAGAAAAAACCAAAAATTGCAAAAAACAATGAAAACCCCAAAAAATGCATTTTTGATATATTTGCATCGTTTTTAGCATTTTCAATGTCATCTCTGAAGAATTTAAAATTTCAAAGGTATTTTGAACGTGTTCAACTTTTAACACGTTATTTACACTCTAGATTAGCTTCAAACTTTTAATTTTATGTAATTATATCCATGGAAAAACTTTAATTCAACCTCGGATTTACATGCCTTTTTCTCTTTGGTCCCTTGTTTTGAATTTATGCAATTTGACACTCAATTGACCATAAAACTTTCAATTTCACCCCTGATTTCAATTAATTAGGTCCCTATAGTTTGATGTCTTTTGCAGATTGGTCATTGGCTATGAATTTCTTCAATTTAACCCCTAATTGAATCCAAAACTTTGATTTTCTTGCGATTTTACTCCTAATTTCAGTCAATTAACTTGGTAAAAATTAAATTTGGTCTTCTAAAATTCTAATCTTCTCAATTAAGCTCAAATTGGGCTTCCAAACTTAATTTGTCACCAATTAAGCCCCTAATAAAATTAATTTGACCATTTAAGAGTTACTTAATTAAATCCTTTAGTTAAGTCCTTTACTTAATTAAATTCTTTAATTGGAACCAAATTAATTAAATTTAATTTGGCCTATGATTAAATCAAATTGACCTATTAAAATTTAATTATGTCCCTGGACTTAATTTTTATGCAAATTCATCAAATAATCATTTAATTTGACCTTGAATCCATATTGTTTCTCTATTTTTGGGCATAATAAGGTACAATTAGGCCTTGAATTTCGTCTAAAATTACAGTTTGATTTTCTCATATGTTTAAGATCTTTTTCGGCCTGCTTTCTCCGCGTCGCCAGTTTTTATTTTATTTTTATATTTATTTTGGAAGAAAAAAAGTAAATTTAGGAAATAACCTAGAAATGAGTTATGACAATCATTATCCTCCATCTCAATGGTAAGCTAACATTTCTCAAATCTTATCACCTCAGCATTCGGAGTCAATTTTTTTTTTAATTCCATTTCCATTTCCAAATCCACAATTTCCTTTATTTTCCCCCATTACTCCACATCACAATTACAAGAATGAATTTCAGAGAAAGAACTACATGAATAAAAATTAAAACTTCAAATGTAGGGTTTAAAGTCACCTATTTGGCCCTTGAATAGTGTGCGCCCAATAATGCAAGATCATATGGCTACTACCTCTCTTGTTTTCAAAGAAACATAAATCTTTTTAGTTTTCCATATTCATATTCAACCCATCATGCACCATATCAATAACTCAACCATCATTTATTTGATATTTCATTTTAAACAAATCACACTTTCATGTATGGTTCGCTAGTTTTTTTTTTTTTAAGCCAAAATCATGTGAGATTTGGTTTCCTGTACTTTTCTTTGTTTCCTCATCCAACCTCAAGCTTTAATATTTTAGCATACTTACTATAACTTATTTCCATCAAATCCTACTCTTCCTTTTATATATATTTTTTTATTAATTCACTTGTAAGGATTCTTAATAAAGCCAATACAAGTTCTTTCCATAAATTTTTCTTTTAATGCCTATCACATATTGATTTTAAACATCATAATTTATTATAATTCATAATAATTTTGACTAGACAAGTCAAGGCATATCAACCCTCACACCACACCACTTAGCTGAAACATACCTATTAATTCCATGAGTTTCTATCTTACTAATTCCATGGATTTTCCTTCCTACCCAATATATTTCTAGTACCCCTAAACAACTTTTTACACAAGAAATCAATTTGTATTAATTCAGTAAACTTAACTCTTAGTCAAGAAAATAAGAAAATCTCATGTCAATGGAATTCTTTCAAATTCTTTCTTGGCTAAATTTACTAAAACAAATTATTACTCATTTATTATCTCTAGCAATTTTACATGATAATTACCCATTCCATTAATTTTACCTATTAAAATTCTTCTAAAGCATCATAATTCATAGAAAATTCAACATAATAAATCAATTACATCCAACCCATTTAAGGTAGATTGATCAAAATATATAAGGCATTTCCTAGAATTTTCCATTTGAATTTTTTCTTCATCAATACACTTATTAGAGTATGTTTGCATGTGGTAGCGGTTACTTTTCAAATAACTTTTCGTGCCAAAATGCATGCCAATGATGTTTTTTTATTTTTTAAAAATTATTTTTAACATCAACACATCAAAACAATTCAAAACATACAAACCATATTAAATTTTAGCAAAAATTGTTTTTTTGAATTTTTTAGAAATATGGTTTGCACCACGTTTTCAAACAGTGTCTTAATTATCAATTGAACTTAATACCACACAATTAATTTAAGAAAACCCTTATTTCATTTCCATCTTTCACTAAACCCTTACATCACCACTACACACACTATCCCATTACTTAAATCAGCTTAAAACTTCAATAAAACAAGGAAGAGAAGCTTTTTACCTTTTGATCAAACCTAGACAATGGAAACTTCAAGCTTTTTCTAAGCCTTCCTTCTCCTTCTTATTCTCTTGATTTTTCTCTCTCTATTTACTTACCTTTTTTTACCTTACTCTATCTTTAATCTCTTAATTTTTCTTTCCATCTTAGCTTTAGATGACTCTAAACTTTTGAATCTCACAATTTTTCTCTCAAAATTTCTCAAAGACCAAGAATTCTCTAGTTTTTACAATATATTCCACTCAACCATATAAGCTAATTTTAGAAGCTTTAGTTTTTTTTTTTTTACACACTTGTAAACTGCTACAATGCTCTTGTTATTTGTCTCTTGTATTATCTCTTGTATTTTATTTGACCGATGCTATTTCTTTCATTTGCTATTATGTTCATTTCATTATTTTTATTTAGACAACTTTTCCATTTAATTTTTATACCTCCACATTCCATTTAATACACAATTTGGGTTTTGTTACATATTTCTGTCTATTACAAGTTACAATTCCATTTTTTTTTTATTGGGGGTATACACTAGTAATGTTGGTAAATCAATTTATAACCTCCAAACACATAGAAAACCACTCCAAGATTTAAGTCGGTCCAAAATAAAAAATCTTTGTAAGTTCAAATATCTTTTTAAGGTTTTTTATGGTAAAAAAATATTTAATATTTAATTTTAATTTTTTTTATTATAGAAAATAATTTAACATAAAAATTAATTATTTGACGAAAATAATTTTTTTTTAAACCAAAATACAACGACCTCCTCTTACTATGCTCTACCATCCACAGACTTCGAGAGTGTTTGGGAGTGTGGTAGCGGTTGCTTTTCAAATAGCTTTTTATGCCGAAAAGCATGCCAATAATGTTTTTTTTATTTTTTAAAAATCATTTTTGATATCACCACATCAAAACGATCTAAAAAGTACAAATCGCACTCAATTTTAGCAAAAAAAAAAAAATTTTAATTTTTTTAAAAAGCAGGTTGAACCTCAATGCCAAACACCCTCTTCTTCTACCCATAAACACGACCCTCTTCTTCTTTCTTTTAATTTCTTTACTTTCTTTTTTATATTTATCCAATTTGACTACTCTTTTTATTTTTTATTTTTTATTTTTTCAAGAGAGATAAAAGAGGAGAGAAAGCGCTAGGGCGAAATCCAAAACCCAAAAACCTCCTCACAGCTCACACTACAGTATATAGTCTACACAAATAAGAAGAAAAAAAAAACAAATTACTTAGTAATAATAGCAGTATTAGTTGCATAAAAAAAAATTACAATTGTTTTTTTACGGGCTCCGCCTTTAGTTTCTTCCTTCTTTCTTTTGCTGCTCCTTTGAACCTCTCTCTCTCTTTCTATCTCTATCTCTAGAATCTCATATAGCTTTGCATATAACCCCATTTGTCAAAGCTCAGGTTTGTATCGACATCGATCTATACGGTGTCGTTTTCAATTCTCCATATTCAATCGGGTTTTCACCTTCTTTTTTTGATCGGGGTGTATTTGGGAATCTTGAATTCGATCTTTATTTTCCGGCCTCAGATTCTAAATTCTCTTAATTTGCGTGTGTTTCATGCAATTGGTTTTTCTGAGATACTTTTACTTTTATTAACCTGGGTTTTGATTTTTTTTCATAATCATTTCGATTGTTATTGAGCTGCAGTTGATTGATTTTTGACCGAAAGAGACTAGGGTTTATCGCTGATTGTAATTTCTTGATGACGGGTTTTTGAGTTCGAAGATTATAAATATTGGGTTTTGGTTGATTTCCAATACAATCGACGATGGAATTTGATTAGAAAAGAAGAAGAAGAAAAAAAATACTTTGTTGTTATGAATGTGTTTATTGATGTTTTTCTTATTGTTGGAAATTAAAAAATAAGCTAAATAATCTTTCAGTGGTGGTGTTTGGGAATTGTAAATATTTAGCTTGACAAATATCGAATGAGTGTAGGTTTGTATTTCATGAGGCCCCAATTGATGCAGAATTTAATTTTCATTTTTTTTTAATTGTAAGTTTCTTAAGAGTTGTCAACAACCTTAGAATGTTTTTCCTTTCTCAAAATCTATACGTTTTGCAATATCTTTTGTACATATTTTGGGTGATTTTTGTTGGTATCTATAACTACTATGAGTAGTCCTTTTAATGTTTGTAGTTATGAAGACTTAACTGGTGTGTCTATTGTTGGCCAAAAAATTTTCTGTTTGGGGGTTACATTTCTGTTTTTTCTTATTGGTTTTCTTGTATGCAGTGAGGGGAGTTGAAGGATTGTCGGGGAGGAGTTTCGGAGTGGGAAATGGCTGGGATTGTGAGTGAGGAAGCTGGAGTTGGAAGGTCTACGGAGGGGATTTCAAGTGGACAGCGTTGCCAGTCAGGTGAAGCGTTGGCGGAATGGCGATCCTCTGAGCAGGTAGAAAATGGAACCCCATCAACTTCACCACCTTATTGGGACACTGATGATGACGATGATGGAGGTATGCATTGGTTCTCCATATGATTTATTGTATCTGTATTTTCTCCTATTCTTCTTTGGTTTTCAGTTTTGGTTGGTATATTTTTTTTTCCAGTGAGCGCAATAATGCTCTTGGTAGCTCTCTGTTTCTCTGAGTTTGGAAGTTAGAGTGTAAAAGCTGTTGGGAATATAAGGAATAATGCACTGGCTCTATTCTCCTACGTTTGGTGGTTGAACTCTACCTACCACACTGAACTATTGTAGCCTTCTACCTTGCAAAAACTAGCTTGAAAATCCCGTCTCTCCCTCCCTCTGTGTCACGACACAATTGTTTCTCCAGTAAGACTTTTTTGACTAAAATGAATTTTTAGTCACATTCACCGACTTCTTACTTTTTTTTTTGAGTTCTTCATATAGCAATCAATTGCCTCTGTGTCACAACACAATGGTTAATCACTTTGTGGAAGGAGGTGCAACATTAGGTTTCTTTTGTTAACATATATGATTGCAATTGGATGTGGTAGCATTTAGTGCAACAATGAACAGATTGGTTTCTTCTTCTTCTTCTTTTTTTTACTTAATCGGGAGTCTGAAAATTAACAAAATTCAGTACCAATAGTTGCAAGAAAACTTGACTGAATAGATGTTATCCAATTAAGATTAGTGTGCACACTTCTGCAGAGTACATGCCTAACTCTTCCTCTTAGATATTATGATTGCTACTTCTGTTTCTTGTCCCTCTCATATAAGCTGTTATCCAGGCAACTGTTTGCTAACTGATTTTGTTCCATTATAGGGCCAAAACCTTCTGAGTTATATGGAAAATATACATGGAAGATAGAGAAATTCTCACAGATTAATAAAAGAGAACTTAGAAGTAATGCATTTGAAGTTGGCGGCTACAAATGGTATGGGGCTTTGCATATTGTTTTTTCACATGTTCCTCGCCTTTTTTAGCTAACTAACAGTTTGATTCTCCATTGTCATTTTTTATGTACATCATCTGCATGCATATACATATTTCAACAATATATGTATTTTTTTAAGTTTATTCTTTATACCCACATTATGAGTATAAATTTATTTTTTCTAACTTAATGCTTGAATAAACTCACACACAGTGAATAAAAAAATTAATTTGTCTACAAGCTTATTTTGGAAGCTAGCTTTCTTAATTTGTGCATTTCAAGAACCAAAAATATTTCACTTTGCTCTCGATTGGAACATGAAACCATTATACTTGAGTTGTGGGATCAAACATTGGTCCCTTTCTTTCTTTATCTCCTCAATCAGAGCAGGGTTCCAAAAAGGAGGAAACAATTGTGATTTTTTTCTCAATTCATAGGGTTCATTAATTCTCACTTCTACAAGTCTAAAATATGCGGCGCAACATGATATTTGTGCATGTAATGTATCTTATTAAAGTTGATTACATAGTTGCATCATAGGGATATTTTTCTGCACACAAACATTCACTTTTTAGTTGCTGCCATTATTTAAATTTGTTATATAACTCCCTCATGCATAATCATTTTTCTTAACCTGTGCTTATGGTAGAGAGATGTCCATGAGATGACTTGTGTGTTCTATTGCACATAACCAAGTTAGTTATCTGGTAAGACTTGTTATCCAGAGGTAAATGCATTGTTTTTCATACACACTTCTGCAATAAGTTTTTTCTTGAAGTGAACAAAAGGAGTTTATTGGGTCACCATCTGTTTGGTGTAGCTAGTTGGTGATATTTTGAATCTTTTTTTTCCTTCCTTTTCATAAAGGAAAAGTGAAATAAATCATCATGCACTTTAATTAAGAAAAAAGTAAAATTATCATATTGCCTGATTTATAAACCACTTTCTCATTTTAAAGAGGCCAACTTTCACATTATGGAGCATGGATTTTGATGAACATTCCAGTTATGTAGGTTTTCTCAAGTTTCGTTGCATTGATGCTGCTGATGTGCAGAAAATCAGCATAATGTGGAAAGTTTCCATGTCAGTATTGATTTAATCCTTTTGCTTATGGTGACAGGTACATTTTAATATACCCCCAAGGTTGTGACGTCTGCAATCATCTTTCATTATTTCTTTGTGTTGCCAACCACGATAAACTTCTTCCAGGTTTGGTGCTACTGACCTGAAATTGTGGTTATAGTTACTGGTCTTTGTTTGTTTGTTTTTTTCTCTTTGTGGTTGTAGTTGTGTAATTTTCTTTTATTTGTGAACCAGGTTGGAGTCATTTTGCACAGTTTACGATTGCTGTGGTGAATAAAGATCCAAAAAAATCAAAATATTCTGGTTAGTTGATTAAATATTGGCTGGAGTTGGTAACGGAATCATTGATTTATTATTAACTAAAAGAAAATTTGCAGATACGTTACATCGGTTCTGGAAGAAAGAGCATGACTGGGGATGGAAGAAATTTATGGATTATCTAAATGCAGATGGGTTCTTAGATGCTGCTGACACTCTTATTATAAAGGCTCAAGTGCAAGTCATCAGGTGTCTGATAAGTTACTGGTTTATATATATTTGATGTCTATTAGTGATTGTGCTGTAGGTGTTTCTCATATTTCTGATCATCCATTCTGAGACTTTACTTTCATCTGCAGGGAGAAAGCAGATCGCCTTTTCGTTGCCTCGATTGCGTGTATAGGAGAGAACTTGTTAGGGTATATTTGACAAATGTAGAGCAGATTTGTCGGCGTTTTGTGGAAGAGAGATGGGGCAAACTTGGGAAGTTAATAGAGGACAAAAATAGGTGGTCAAGGTATTGTATCTCTTTGAAAATGTATGTTACTTAATGCATTTGAATAGAATGGTTGTCAATAGTCCTAACTTCACAACATGCTACATTATGAAAACTGTGGTGTTTTGGTAGCCCTATGAGATTGCATCATACTATTGATTTATGGCCTTCATTAACAGTTTTCCTTTCTGTGCTATCCTTTGGTGGCAATTATGGCGTATTTTACTTGTATTTCTGGTCAGTATAGTTTTAACGTGGTGATAGCATTGTGTTTGCAACCCTTGCAGCTTTTGTGGTTTTTGGTTGGGAATGGATCAAAACACCCGGCGCCGCATGTCTAGGGAGAAAACAGATGTAATTCTGAAAGTAGTTGTCAAGCATTTCTTTATAGAGAAGGAAGTCACATCTACATTGGTAATGGATTCCCTGTATAGTGGATTGAAGGCTCTTGAAGGCCAATCTAAGAGCAAGAAGGGGAGAGCAAAGTTATTGGATGCTGAAGAAATGCCAGCTCCAATTGTCTGTGTTGAAAAAGATATGTTTGTGTTGGTGGATGATGTGCTGCTGCTACTTGAAAGGGCAGCCATTGAACCATTGCCTCCAAAAGACGAGAAGGGCCCTCAGAACCGCACAAAGGTGGGTTGGGGTACTGGATACCATTCTCTAAAGTTTGAATCTTTTCTGAATTCTGTTATGCTTATAGGTAGTCGGTATGAAAATTACTGTGGGACTTTGAAGCAGTTTAATAATTTTAGTAGTTTGTTTTTAAATGAGTGCTGGTCCATATTGCCATTGCTTTTAAGGTCTCCTCGGAGCACTCAAACATTTGAATGGTGACTTTGGCAATTTCACAAATTGTTTCATGTGCTTTGTATCTTAGAGAATCTTTATTGGTGGCAATGGGTGTAGCTTATTGTGTTTAAGCTTCAACCATAGGTTAGAAAACAATATGCAGTTCTTGCTAATTTTACTCTGGACACTCCAGCAAATGGTTTTCTGCAATTAGTTCAGCTCGCATCTCTCCAGTAACATTTTGTTTTCTGGAATAGCACACGTACAGAACAAGAATAAAAGATTAAGGTATACAACATCTTCTACCCACAATGGTTGAGATTGGTGGTGATGGCATTACAGCGGAAAAATAATGGTAGCGGCTGTATGTTGATGGTGATGGGAGTGATGGGGTGGTGGTAATATCATATACTTGTTGATTTTATTATGCACACTGGATTAGATTCAGAAGAGCTTGAAATACTGGCTGTTTTTCCTTGCTTGATGGTTGTCAATATCTATAACTTTTATGCTTCATGATTGTGACTAATGATCTCTCACAACCTTTTGCATTTGTATTCAGGATGGAAGTTCTGGAGAGGACTGCAACAAGGATTCCATTGAACGTGATGAAAGGCGTCTAACAGAATTGGGTCGTAGGACGGTGGAAATATTTGTCCTCGCTCATATTTTTAAGTAATATACTGATATTTGATTAAATATGTTTTTGTTTTTAAAATGGTCGTTAGTTCTTCATCCTTCTGAGATTTCTTCCGTTCCAGACCTCACTAGAACCATATTCCTGCTGTTTGCACCTTTTCTTTCACCTGATCAATTATTTGGAGTCTTCCACTGTTTTTAGAAGTCCTTGTTGTTTTAATCTAGACAACCATTTGGTCTATTAGAAGTCCAAGCATCTTTGCTAAAATCTTAATATTTTTGTAGTCATTTTTTTTTCCTCAGAGCCGTTCTTTTATTATTTTATGTTATCATCTGCTCCATATTGTGAAGTATTAAATTCATTGCAAATATTGATAAATGAAGAAATTAAATACCAATTTGTAAACAGCAATGCAATATGTTGGCATAATGAGTATTGCTCATCTTGCCCTAGCAATTCTCTGATTCTTTGTGGCACGACAAGTATTGCTTGATGTTATCCATGCGTGGCCTAATTTTTTTGCCTCCTTCACGTGTAGCCATAAAATTGAAGTTTCCTACCAGGAGGCTGTTGCTTTGAAGAGGCAAGAAGAGCTAATTCGTGAAGAAGAGGCAGCATGGCTTGCAGAAAGTGAGCAGAAGGCTAAACGTGGAGCAACTGAGAAGGAAAAGAAAATAAAGAAAAAACAGGTGGCTTGTTTTTCTTCATAAGAATCTAGCTTTAGCAGTCTTAAGACTCTTAACTCATTGAATTCAGGTAGTGTCAGATTGTCGAAGGAAATTAGTTTGTCATGATGTAATTGGGATTCTGAAACTTTAATTTCAAAAGTTATTTTGACAGACTCATCTAAAATGCATGTTGCCTTGGCCAGATTTTCTTTTATGAGGAAAAAATCTTCCAAGTACTAGTCCCTACCCCAAACCCCTTAAACAAAAGGAAGCCCCAACCTGCCTTTTCAAGGTTTGTTTATTTGTTTGAATGCTGATGCTTCTAATAAATCACAGGCTAAACAAAAACGGAACAATCGCAAAGGGAAGGATAAAGGGAGAGATGATAGGTCTAGTGTGGCCGTGGTAGACAATCACCAAGAGACAAATACTAGTAATGAGAAAAAGGAGTATGTTGTGGAGGAGGTGAAGCCTATGGTGGAAAAACCTGAGGTTCTGGAAGATGTATCTGATATGTCTGATTCAGTGGATGGTGTTACTGAAGTGCTCCAGCCTGATTCAGAAGACAGAGATGCAAGTCCTGTCAATTGGGATACTGACACCTCAGAAGTTCATCCTCCCACTGAAGCCAGTAGCAGTGGAGTTAGTGGCTTGTCATCTGTGCCCAATGGAACAACTGAAAAAAGGAACACATATGCAATGGATGATAGTTCCTCAACATGCTCTACAGATTCAGTCCCTTCGGTGGTAATGAATGGCTCCTACAAGGGGAACTCTTACTTGAACTATCAATTCGAAAAATCACCTGGCAGGTAAAGTGGTAACAAGTGGTCTCTATATCCTTTTCCACATCAGGACTAGATTATCTGGCATTTACCTTGCATTTCATAACTGTAGAGGGAAGAACCAGCGGGGTAAGATGGCACGTGATGGGAGTTGGACAACTGAAATGGATAATCAGCCTTCTGAGCGTGCATCAGATACTGGTGATCTTGGCGATATCACAAGAAGTAGCAAGGCTGGTGATTGTGAGCTGGAGGCTGTTGTTCATGATTTGCGGCATAGGATGATGAGGCTTGAGCAACATGTAATTAAGACAGAAAAGGTGAAGTTGCTGATCATTTGCCATGATCTCAAATTTCTAATTGTTTAATGAGTTTAAACTATCAAGTAGGGTAGAACAATATAATAAGCATCAAATGTTCAAATTCAAATTTTGCGGGCTGCAACTCTTTTATTACCTCCTCCTTTTTGATGCCTAACGGTCTGGTGGGCTACATATACTGGTTGTGTCAGCTTCTTGGGTATGAAGGCTCTTCTCTGCCGTGTTATTTAGCATCCTTGCTCCTACAGAACAAGTGTTTTTAAATTGTTTTCCCTCCATTTTCTTCTTCCTATTTTTTTTCCTGTGTTTTTTAATTATTGTTTCTCTCTTCCTCGTTTGGGGAAGAGGAATTGTTTTTCCTTTAGGAGCATAGAATATGTTCTTTAGAATTTAGGAATTAATCAACGCAAAGGAGTGTTTAGCTGTCTTTGCTATGAAACTCTTCTTTTCTTTATTTTCCCTTTCATTTTTTAATTCCAATGAAGTTGAAAGTCAACTCTTGAAGGTTTTGCTGCAATGTGAATTTATACCCCCCCTTTTCCTCTCAATTTGAGTTGAATTTTTTAAATCTTTTGCTTTTCAATTTCTGAATGCTGCTTTATTTTCATGGATACATATAATCTGTTGTACTTGGATATTCCTTGAAGGGCATTTCTTTTATATGAAATAGGAAGACAAAGTTGTTTCTATGCAAAAGCAGATGAGTGACAAAGACCTGGTTGATGTTGAAAGACCTAAAGAAAAGACAGCAGCTGTGCCATCTTCTCCCAGAAGCCCTCAAAGAAGTCCTAAAAATGTCCCATCCACTGTACCACTGAAGTCAGAAAGCAAGGGTTCAGCAACCGTGGATCTTGGTCTAGTTAAGAAAGCATCTTCAAATTGCTCACAGCAGGCTGATAAAGCTGCCACGTCAATTACCTCCCCCAAAAATGCTGCTATTCCCAAACCCGAGACCCAGAATGCATCAACCGCAAAACAGTCTGACAAACCAACTCCACAACAATTGCCTGCCATGTCGAGGCCCTCCAGTGCTCCTCTGGTGCCCGGTCCAAGGCCAACTGCTGCTCCTGTCTCCCTGGTCCAAACAACTCCTTTACTTGCTCGTTCAGTTAGTGCAGCTGGCTGGCTGGGTCCTGACCCTTCATCAGCTACTCGTAGTTATGTTCCTCAGTCCTATCGAAATGCCATAATTGGTAATGCTGTTGGTTCTAGTTCATCTGGTTTCAGTCTTACCAACTCTCCAAGTACCGGAGTGAACCTATCAGCACACGTGCAGCCATCTACTTTGGTATCTGCACCAATGTTCTTACCACCTTTGAACTCTGATAGGGTAGACCCAAACTCTCTTCAATCCGGCTTTCCTTTTGGCATGGTAACTCAGGATGTCTTACAGAATGGACGCCAACGGATGGAGAGCTCTCAAAGGGATGCTAGTAGAAGCATGAGCAGTGACCCTTCTTCCCTGGTAAATGGCATACAAAAAATTGACTTGTACAATCCTATATACAGCAGATCACAGGAGGGCTACTCCAGTGAGTTCCCAGGCTGTACTTCTGGGTGTCAGACCCCAGGTGGGGTGACAGATGAGTTCCCACATCTTGATATTATCAATGATTTGCTTAATGATGAACATGCTGTTGGGAAGGCATCTGAGGCTAGCAGAGTCTTCCATAGCAATGGTCCACACCTATTGAATCGGCAGTTTTCTTTTCCAAGTGACATGGGTATATCGAGTGATTTGGGTTCCTCAACCAGCAGCTCTTGCAGGTTCGAGCGTACCAGGAGTTACCATGATGGTGGATTTCAGAGGAGCTATAGCTCTTCTGGAAGCCATTTTGACACACCAAGGGAATTTATTCCACAAGCTAGCCCACTGCCTTATGCAAATGGGCATATTGATGGGTTGATTCCAAACCAGTGGCAGATATCTGGTTCTGATATTTCCTTGATGAGCATGAGGAATGCTGACGGTGATAGTTACCCATACTTTAACCCAGAGTATTCAAATATGGCAAGCGGTGTCAATGGCTATACCGTATTTCGGCCTTCAAATGGACATTGAAAGAATCCCATGCAAGTTGGTGGGTGGTTGCCCCGTTGTAATAATGGATTGGGTCTCAGAATTGGAGTGAGGTTGTCATAAGAAAACATTTTGTAAAGAGTGTTCCTGCCTTCTCTGCCTCCAGCTTTTTAGTTATAATGAGGCTTTGATGTATTTCCTGGGTTTTGATTGATGGTTGAAATGAGCATCTGATGGAATATAACCCAACTTTACAGACTAACATTTTAAAACCACATTAATTATCCAATGAGAAACCACAACACAGGATCAACTCTTATCTAAACCACAATCATGAATTAAGTCTCATCTGATGGTTAAGAGTGGGATTCGAGTTATGGTTTCTTGGGACTTGGGAGGCTGCGCGTATTAAAATCTTGCCGTCATGTAGAGATTGATGTCATTACCGACCTGTTTTCCTGCAATCATCAGCGTGGAGTATCTCCACTGCATGGAAGGGATAGGCAAAAAAGCTCAAAACATGTTTTATAATGGTTGTCAGCAACTCAGCATCTAGGATGGAACGTTTGAACTTTGTAGAGACTGTTTAATCCAATTGGATGATAAAGATAAAGCCTTATTGGATGACACGTACGACGATGGCATCCTAGAAAATCTTCTTGAAACCATGTGCCTCACCATTGACAGCCACAGGCACCTTGTGATTTAAGCATCAAACATTCAAGGTCAAAGGAACTGAAGTTCCAAGAAATTTCCTTTTTAAGAAACCTACCCTCGTCAAAACTCAAGACATAAATTTGACAGGAAACTTGTCACAGCAAAAGAAAAAGAAAATGTTTATGGATATAGGTAGGTAGAAAACGGAGACTAAAACTTGGTATCCAAGTTCAAGAGAACCTCCTCTTCTTGTTTAAGACCAGTTCAATTCTTTGAAAGTTTTTTATGGGGGCAAAAACCTGGTAGTCAACAACCAAAATCTTTCAACAAATGAAACAGTTCCAGACCCTTCAATGTATAAATACCCCTCGTCACTCCACCAAATTCTTCATCCTTGTTCTGACATTGTCATCCAGAAATCATGAGCATTCTAAACATTGTTTTGGCAGTTCTACTGCTGCTTTCTTTACATGTTCAACTATACAAAGCTACTAGGATATTACATGAAGACCTGACTACAGACCTTTCATTGCAGTCTCTTCAGAGGGGTACTATCCCCCCCTCGGATGGCTCAGGATGCACCAACATTCCTGGTAGCGGCGGACCAAGTTGTCCACTAGTTAACGAAATGCACTATGCTGGCAACGGTTTGCCTCCTGATACTGCTTTCCCACGTCATGCGGTCCCGTTTGGGGTGGCTACTAATCAAAGCTGAAGCTCTCCTATATATTCGATCTTGATTCCCTGGATTCAGAAATTTAAAACCTGAAGCTCAGGATGTCTTTGTAGTTTGTACCTGTTGAAGTTGTCTGAAAGGATCAGCGATGCTAGACCACATCACAGGTCCTGAAAAACTCCTATCATCATGGGCTCTTCCATTCTTTTATTTTTGCAATTATCAGCAGTACAATTTAGTAAAATACACTCCTGATATTTTTTTTTCTATTCTGTGTAAAGAGAAAATTGTATATGTTTGGAAAATAAATTTCTCTGGATAATGGATATTGAAACTTTGTAATTTTTTTCTATCTAATAAATGGATTGATCGACTTGCAGTGCTATTTATACACTTGAGAACAGCGTGGTTTTATCACTGCACCATCTCAATACAGAGACTGGTTTCCATCATGGACATGTATCATTAATGGTTTGGAGGCCAGACCATCCTTCACCAACCTGAAACATCGAATAAAACACAACCAGAACGTATCGGATCTCTCCATGGATTGTGTCACTGTTTCACCTTAGCAATATAACAGAGGAAAGATAGACTTTACAATTATATATATGACCGGTCCATTTACGTACTGAGGTAATTCTCTGCCTTCCGGCCCGACTAGTTCATGCTTTTGGAGACCATGCCACGGTGCCTCTACGCAGTTCCTCTAGCTAGTGGATACTGACTCAAAAGATGGCTTTGGATCAACTAAAAATTGCGTATTGAAATTGAGGTTGGAAAATGGAAGAGAAGGAAAATATGCTGGCTTCAAATTCAGCATGCTCTATCTATATTATTAATGAAGCTAGTCTTTGACTGGAGCTAGGTCAAAATTTTAGGAAGACCATATAGATAATATATAGTACTTAAACAGTAAAGCGTTTACTGTTTTTTTTTTTTTTTTTTTTTTGTGGTGGCTATCCTGATCCATATATAATCTGAAACTTGGTACCAAACCATTTGGGATGACGACTTTTTTATTTTGGTGTTGGAAGTTTTTTGGGTTATTTTTTAAAATATTTTTTATTTAAAAATATATTAAATAATGTATTTTTAATTTTTATATCAAAATAATTTAAAAACACCAAAAAAATATTAATTTAAGACAAAGAAAAAATAAAAATTTTTAAACCTTTTTAAAAATGTTTTTGAAAGGTAAAAAAAAAAAAATACAGTACAATGCGAAAACAATTTCAAAAAACTAGCTAAGTATGTATTTTTACTTTTTTTAACATCCGCCTTAGTTAATTTCAAGTTACTTGTGGTGGAAGTAGCATGTGGCATGAGGAGAGCTAGCTAACAACAAAGCTTCTAGAGTAAATTAGTTACGTATTTCCTTGCTATGCCATCGGCATTCAAATTTATTGAAATATAAAAAAATACATAGGTCTCAATAAATTTTTTGATATTGTTTTTAAATTAAAAAATAATTTTTTTTGATTTTTTTTTATTAATGTGTCTCTCATTTATCTTATTTAATATATATATATATATTTTAACCGGAATCATTGTTTTTGTTTTAATTTTGTTTTAATAATTGTTAAAGCAAGTCAATAAACAATTTCAAAATAACAAGTTTATATTTTGTGTAATTAAAAGATAAAATATTTTTCTTAAAAATATAAAATCATGTTAGAAATCAACTTAAAACATTTAATAATAAAAAATTAATTTCAATATGACTAATACTCTTTTATTACTATTATTATTTTCATATTAGATATTAAGGGAATGAATGACATATTACAAATAAAAATTGATAGATAATAGATTGTCCGTCACAAATCAAAAAATATTCGCGATCTTCAAGCCTTGAACTCGTGACCTCTGGCTTGTCCTACACGCTAATTAACTAAACTATGACATAAAATTGTTATAACATGATTAAAAAAATGTATTAAGATTATTGTTGATATGAGAAGTAAAACATCATAAAAAAACCCTAGTTTTCTTAGAGTATTTAGGTAGTTATTACTTGATTGTGATATTTTTAGTCAAATGATTAGTTAATTCCTTTTGTTTAAAAACCCCATTATTAAATCCTTATATTTTTCATATTTTATTTTAGAATTTGGTCCCTCTATTAGCTCTTCATAACAGTTTAATTATTCCTTTTCTCTGAAATATCCATCAATTTTTTTTTATGAAAAATCTTCAATCTCACCTATTAGGACAAAACTAAAAATACATTAAGATAGGGTAATAGAAATTAGAAAAAAAAATACATAACAGTCAAATTTGGTAAAAAAACTAGATTGTAATTTTTA
The DNA here is from genome assembly GCA_964019445.1 of Populus tremula. Classification (NCBI taxonomy): domain Eukaryota; kingdom Viridiplantae; phylum Streptophyta; class Magnoliopsida; order Malpighiales; family Salicaceae; genus Populus; species Populus tremula. Next base: position 11,021,109 of record CAXHTJ010000018.1, on the reverse strand, counting down.
AAACTCAAAGGTTAATTAACTCACTAAATCATAAAAAACACATGGACTAAATTATAGTTTACTTTTAATTTTAATGTAGCTACGGTACCAGCACCATATGTTGACTTTAACAATATCCTTTTGATGAAATTAAAGCAAGGTGGGTAAACCTACATTTATACATAATGCATTCAGATTGGGGAAGATGACAAAATAAGTCCGGGCATATATACTCGGATAGGCAATATACTTTCAGGCTTCGTGTTCTGTTTAAATTAAGAAATTAAAAGGGCTTTTGTCGTTGTAACCAGGAGATATTTTATTAAATTGAATTAAAGAATTTGTGTTTAAGCAACACCAATCATGCTCTTTCTAATTGAAATTATTTTTTTTAAAAAAAATGAAGGATGCGTACATGAATACATGCAGCCTTGCGTACATGAATACAATTATTATAGAAAGCTTTCAAATTATATTCATGTTCCGACTTTATTAGGGTGCATTTAGTAGTTTATATATATAAAACGAAGTGCCCTCTTATGTATTCAAGAGCTCACAGACCTGGAGGAATTTGGTAGCAAACCAGCCCAGTATTCATTGAAGAACAAGAATATTTCACTAACTAGCAAAATTGAAAAGAGAAAAAGAAAAGGAGAAGAAAAACTGAGATTGATTCTTAAATATTGTTGTTGATAGATTCGATACATGTATAAATCATACTCCTCACCATGACATTTGTAGGTATAACAACTGTATGCACACACACAAGCTATACGTAAAGCTGCTGTTTATAAGTTTCTTTTTTCAGAAGAAGAAGAAAAAAAAAGAAATAGAGTACTTAATTGGCACACGAAAGAACAAAATACAGTATTAATAAGTAGACAATGGTCCCAGCCGCACTTTCGGTTTATTTTTAGGGCATGAAACCTACCGCCATATCCCGGTTGCAGTCTTACTACTGTATGGACTAATTAGAGGCTTTGGATTGCTCAGTAACTGAGCTGGGAAAGGCAGGCGGTGGTTGACGATTGACACGGCCAACAAAGTTCATTTCATTCAACTCGCAGGTGCCACTCACTCCAGGGATGCAAGGGGAAGCCGCAGATGGCGGCACTGGACCCCGTTGAAGGGACTCGATAAGTGGAAAGTGTTTTTTCAACAATTGCTCTTCATGCAGTGGCCTCATGGCTGCACCACGTTGGAGTGTGCTTAAAGTCAACAAAATGGAGAACAAAGTGAAAACAATTATGACACGACTATTTCCATTGAAGGCCATTTTTTTAAAAATGAACTGAAGGACTCTGTTGCAGATAATGCGTATGATTGAGCAGGGGAATGATGTTCATATATGTAGACATCCAACATGTCCATGTCTTACGTACGAGGCAGGAGTTTTGCTTGCTCAATCACCTGTTAATTGGTCAATTGACTTGTGCGCGGAAAATGAATGGATTCTTACAAATGACTTGGCATGGGTTGAAGTTTGAAATATAACATGGTACGGAGACTGGAATAATATGTTTTCATACGAGGTTATGAATGAATAAAACAGGTTATCGACAATTCCCGTAGGCTATGAAAGGAATAAAGAAAAGAGTAAACAGTTAACTGTTTTCAATTCTTTGAATTATATTAGGATTAGACTTTGATTTAGAAAATTGGTAATAGAAAAACCAACTAGCAGAGTTCTTTGAGGGAATGCCAATATTTTCAGAGAGCTAGGAAGTTATATAGTTCACAAAGAGTCCAACAAATGATAAATATCATTTCACTTTAAAACAGGAATGTTCCTGGAAAGTGACTCAATAATCCCACAGCAATTCCAGCTCCTAATTAAAAGAAAAGGGATTATATTCACATGTTTTTCCATATTAGAATTATAACAACGGGAATTATTTCATACATGTTAGGACTTCCTAATTAACAGATTTCATCTGCAAATTCTGTGATTTACAAGTTGAGAGAGTTTGGTAGACTATCGAGAAGGTGGTGGCCTCTACTGTAGTAAGCACTCCTAAAAAGACCTTGAATTGAACAAAGAAAAAGCTAGCCCTCCAATTAGTATTTAACCTTTACAGATGAACGGGTGAGTGAGATTGCTTGTGCTGTGGAGCAAAATGTGTTTCTTGAATCAATGCGTCCAAAGACTGGAAAAACCTGGTTATTTAGTATCCGGTGCATGCTAGCTGTGCGAAACGGTAATTGACTTTGATCTCTCGAACAAGCGTTGCCAAATGGTCAAGACACGCATACATACCTGGGACACTATCTTTTAGGCAACTCGGAGGCAGCATCCTTTGAGTTTGTATTTGTTTCCTTTGAAAAAAAAAAGTTATGTTTGATTCAACGTTAAGAATCGCAAGTCAAGAGTAAAAGATGTAAAGAAATGAGAGAATGAAGTGTCAAGAATATTTTGTTAGCGTGTAAATAATTATATATAATTGTAAATCCAATAAGTTTTTAATTAAATATAGATGAAAAATATTAAATAATATATAATGATGAGATATAATATTGGTGTAAGAAAAACTTCAATAAATTGACTGAGAAATTTTAAAAGAAAAATAAAAATTATTTTTTAAAAAACTAAAGTAGAGTTTCTTTGAATGTTATCCATCCAGTTTTAATAAACTATGAGAGCTTTTTCTTGAAGGCATTGTAGGAATGAATGTTATGCCTCGCAACGCCAGCATGGTACTCGCAGGTGAGGTCGGGTTTGTACCAGTTGAGATAAGGTAACAACAGATATACGAGTAGTTCTGAAGCTAAAAGTCCGAAACTTGGTAGCTTTGATATATTTCATTCAAAGATAACTGAAATAAAAAATTGAGGATTGATTTCGAAACAAAGACATTTTGGCACAATTTTATTTTAAATGAAACAATATGTTTTGTACAAAACGACATTATTTTATTCACTATTACTCAAAAAACAAAACTTCAAAATGGTTCCATTTCGATGACATTGTTTGCTATCTTCTTCCTTTGGATGCTCTGTAGGTAAAGGAAGAAGGTTTTTCTTCCCCTTCTTTGCAACATCTCTCTCTCTCTCTTTTTGAAAACCTGGACACACCCCACACCCTTTCATGGCCTACAACTATGATGAAGGGGGCAGGAGGGATAAGCCCTGCGAGCGGCTGCACAATGGCTGCCCAAGCCACCTTACCCCTTCACCATGATTGGACAAGGGTAAGGTAGCCCCCCGCCCCTTATAAATACCCCCTTTACCAAGAGTGTGGGGGGGGTAAAAAATATAGAGAAAAAGAGAAAAAAACAAAACAAAAGAGAGAAAAAAAAGAAAAGAAAGGAAAAGCAAGGGGAAAACAGATGAGAAAAGAGAGAGAGAGAGGAACAAGAAAGGAAAGGAAAGGAAACACAACATAAGAAAAAAAAGGAGAGAAGAAAAGTTACCTCTCTCTCTCTCTCTCTCTCTCTCTCTATCTATCTATTTCTCTCGACAATAGCGGTAGCACCATTACGAATCACTGTCATTCTTTCTAGTCGCCGCCTCAAAACACCGTTGTGAGCCACACGCTAGGTCAACTTCCCTTTCTTTATTCTCCTTCTTCTTTGTCCTCTTTCTCCATTGTTTTGCTAGTGAACAATAAAGAGTTTCTTCATTGTTTATTGGGCCAAACCATTTCTAGCCTAAATCAAAATGGTTGGGTTGAGTCTAGCCTAGTCCTTTTAAAAAAAGAGGATTTGTTGAGCCGACCTCGACCCAATTTCTTTCGGGCTAATCTTTGCCCAACTAGTGTGGACCCAACCATATAATTGGGCCGGGCCCAACCCAATGTATTAGTATAATATATAATATTATATTATATATTAAATAAAAAACAAAAAAAAAATTTCAAAAATTCTTTTAAATTTTTTTTGTGATTTTCTCGCATATTTTTATATGAATTTTTCTTATTATTGGTTTGTAGTTTTACATTGTAAATATAGAAATCTATATTAAAATACTTGGTTTTCTCTGAAACATTGCATAAAACAAAATCTGAAAAAATATGTTTTGTTTTCATGCAATCAACCAAGTCTCTTAAAAATATATAAAAAATCATATTGTATTTTCATACCAGAAAAAAACATTAAAAAAATGTATTATCATGCATTTTGAGCTTTAATAATCAGTTTATTAAAGTCATGAGAACTAGACCTATATTTCAAAAAAACCAAAAAAAATTATTTTGTTTTATTTTAGTATTTGAGATTACGAACTTAAACATAAGAAATATTCCTGATAATAAATAAAAAAAGTAATTCTTTTATACTGATATTAAAACGGTTAGATTTTTATCCAATTAGATAAAGATCTCTTTACTGGGAATGACTTTTCTTAAATCATAGACAAACCAATAATTAAAAAATATAACAATACCTTAGTTTATATCAGACAATTAAACAATGTAAGTTACCTCAGATAAGGTGTATCAGGGGTGTTAATACCTTTATTTTATGCAATCAGTCTATATGTCCGATCTCTAAGACCAATTAGTGTTTCTAGTGATCAAAATATTAGGTGGTGACTCTTATTTTCTCTTTCCATTGATAAAAAAACAACAATTTCTTGTCTCCTTTATTTCCCGATCTAAGAGAATGTTCGCAACAACACAACACACGTTCGACATATCTTGACATATTAAAACATATGTCGCATTTTAAAATTAAAATTTTAATTAAATTTAATCACGTCAAGACTGTTCTTAGTGCTATTTTTCCCCCATAAAATAACTAGAGTAGAATAATAATTATTGATGTAATAATTGAATCGGACACAATCACTAAACTCACTTTCTTTCTAGGGTTTATTTTTTTTCTTGTAATGTAGTTAAACTTTTTGTTTTTTTGGATAAGTTCATAGATGTATTATGCACATTTCATTAGGAGGAGGAAGAGAGAAAGTGCTTGATACTAGTCGGTGGGAGGACATTGTCCACAAATATAAAAATTACCTTTTCTGCACTCAGTTTAATTCTCTTCCGGATCACATAAATACGTAGTTAAACATTGTCGATTTCTTTTTATAAATACATTTTATCTCTTCATAAGGAGATTTAGTATGTGCATCTCCATTGAAAGCAGTTAAAGAACTTGAGATTGAGAAGAACGCAAGAGGTGTAATGAACAAGTATGTGATGAACTAGCTAGCCAGGGATATTGTTGACGATAAAGCCCAAAAATAATTTTATAAATACGTGCATGTAGAGCACATAACCAACAACATGAAATATTAATTCATCGTTATAGTTTCATTTGAAATTAAATTTAATGTAAATATCCGTGTTGAATATCTGCAACCCCCCAAAAAAAAGGGGTGGTGGGCTATTCCTACGCAATAGTACCGACCACTCTGTATGTATAAAATGAAATGCCTTCTTATGTATTTAAAAACTCACAGACTTGGAGAAGTTTTGCACCAAACCATCCCAGTATTTATTAAAGAACAATAATATTTCAACACCATGACATTTGTTAACACTTTCGGTTTATTTAGGGCATTAAACCCTATCGCTATATATATCCCGGTTGCAGACTTACTACTGTGGACTAATTAGAGGCTTTGGATTGTTGAGTAACTGAGCTGGGAAAGGCAGGCGGTGGTTGACGATTGGCACGGCCAACAAAGTTCATTTCATTCAACTTGGTGGTGCCACTTCCTTCTGGGATGTGCGTGCCAGGGGAACCCTTAGATGGCGGCACTGGGTCTCGTTGAAGGGACTCAATATGTAGAAAATGTTTTTTCAACAATTTCTCTGCATGCAATGGCCTCATGGCGGCACAACATTGTAGTGTGCTTAAAGTGAACAAAATGGTGAACAATGTGAAAGAAATTGCGACGAGACTCTTTCCGTTGAAGGCCATTTTGTTCTTTTTTTTTTTTTGTTGAAATGAACTTCAGGACTCTGTTGCAGATAATGCGTTTGAAAGTTAAAAAAGGGGGGCTGGAAGAGAATGGGTTGGAGCAGGGGATTGATGTTCATATATATAGGCGTCCAACATGTCCATGTCTTACGTACAAGACAGGATTTTTGCTTGCTCAATCACCCGTTAATTGGTCAAATGACTTGTGCGGAAAATGCTTGGATTCTTACAAATGACTTTGCACGGGTTGAAGTTTGAAATATAACATAGTACGGAGACTGGAATAATATGTTGTATACATATCCAATTCAAATGAGATCATGAATGAATAAAACAAGTTATTGACAATTTCCGTAGGCTATGAAAGGAATAAAGAAAAGAGTAAACAATTAACTATTTTCAATTCTTTGAATTATATTAGGATCAGACTTTGATTTAGAAAATTGGTAATAGAAAAACCAACTAGCAGAGTTCTTTGAGGGAATGCCGACCGATGACTGAATATTTTCAGAGAGCAAGGAAGTTAGTTCACAAAGAGTCCAACAAATGATAAATATCATTGAACTTTCAAACAGGAATGTTCCTGGAAAGTGACTCGATAATCCCATAGGAATTCCAGCTCCTAATTAAAAGAAAAGGGATTATATTCACATGTTTTTCCATATTAGAATTATAACAATGGGTATTATTCCATACATATTAGGACTTCCTAAATAACAGATTTCATCTGCAAATTCTGTGATTTACAAGTTGAGAGAGTTTAGTAGACTATCGAGAAGGTGGTGGCCTCTATTGCAGTAAGCACTCCTAAAAAGACCTTGAATTGAACAAAGAAAAAGCTAGTCCTCCAATTAGTATTTATCGTGTCCAAAAGATTCAGATGAACGGGTGAGTGAGATTGCTTGTGCTGAGGAGCAAAATGTGTTTTTTGAATCAATGCGTCCAAAGACCGGAAAAAACTGGTCATGTAGTATCCGGTGCATGCTAGCTGTGCGAAACGGTAATTGACTTTCATCTCTCAAACAAGCGTCACCAAATGGTCACCACACGCATAAGTACCTAGGACACTATCTTTTAGGCAACTCGGAGGCAGCATCCTTCAGCTTGTATTTGGTTCCTATGAAAAAAAAAAAGGTTAGTTTTTATTCAACGCTATGAATCGAAAGCGAAGTGTAAAAGATTGGTTTTAAATTTTATTAGGAGTTTAATTGGTGAAAAATTAAGTTTAGGAGTTCAATTTAGACTTAATTGAGAAGATTTGAATTTTAGAAGATCAAATTTAATTTTTACGAAGTCAATTAGTTCAAAATAAGGACAAAATCACAAGAAAATTAAAGTTTTGATGTTAATTAAAGGTTAAATTGAAGAAATTCTCAGTCAATGATCGTTTTGTAAAAGGCAACAAACTATGGGATAAAATTGGATGAAATCAAGGGTGAATTTGAAGAAAATTAAAAGTTTAATGGTCAATTGAGGGTCAAGTTGTGTAAATCCAAGACCAAGGACCAAGACAAATAAGGTGATGAAATCTAGGACTGAAATTGAAGGTTGCCAAGGGCAAAATTGAACAACACTGTTTTGGTTATTGTTCATCATCTTCTTCAAAATTGGTAAAGTTTATTAAAGTTTAAAGCCAATCAGGGGTGCACTTAAGGGAAATCATAAATTGAAGGACTAAAATAAACTTTACCAAAACGACACCGTTTTGGTTATTGTTCATCTTATTCTTTATATTTTTGCCTGAAAAGACTGTTCAGGGGGGTACCTTTCCAATGCAATTAATGCTTCATCTCTCTACCCAATTTGACAAAACTGGCTAGCAAACAATAGCCTAACATTTGACCACACCCCGGTGCGGTTCATTCTGGACGATCGACGGCATAATGGTTGTAGCACCGCCATAAAGTGGCTAACTCGACCAGACTTTCTGTAGTAACTTTGTCAGGTCATGATGACTAATTTGAGCCAACATTTGAAATCCTTCTAGGTCAAATCAATGGCCAATATTTGACATCAGTTAAGATAAAATGTCCATCCAATATTTGACTATAAATAGGGATGGATCTCATGGCCTTAGAGAGAAGAAAATTGGGGCTTAATTGAGAAGATTGGAATTTTAGGAGTCCAAACTTAATTTTTACCAAGTCAATTAGCTCAAATCAGGAGTAAAATCAGAAGAAAATTAAAGTTTTGGGGTCAATTAAGGGTTAAATTGAAGAAATTCGTAGCTAAGGACCTTTACGTAAAAGACGCTGAACTATGCGGATCACCAATTGGAATCTCAGGTTGATCGAGCCACACACAGATTTTAATTTTGGTTAAAGGATTTGCCAAATGAGATTTCTAGTTGACTGAGCTACAAACACATATTTTGTTTCTCGTTAAAATGACTTGCCAAATTGGAATTTCAGGTTAGCCAAACCAAAGACAGAGATTTAGGGGATCGCTAGATTGAGTTCTTAGAATAACCAAGCTATACATAGTTTTGATTGTGGTTCTGGTTGAAATGGATTACTGCAAAGATCAGAATTTTAGATCAATCGAACTAAAAGTTTTGAGAAGATCAGTCTTAGAAGAACAATTTATTTGTCTTTACAAATTTACCATGCAAAGCAGTTAATCAATCTTTGCTCTGTAAGTATTGTAAAGAAGGGGCATTTGTTGTTACTTATTTTTTAGGATCGCTACACCAAAAAGAGAAAAAACAAAAAAAATAAAAAATTATCAGAAGAAAAACCAAAAAATATATATCAATGAGAAAAAAAAACACTGGGGCGCCCAGAAAGTGGTTAAAATTGGTTGAAGAGGTTCAAAAGTACAAAAATTAAAATTTGACAATATATTTTTTACTGATGAAAGCTCTGATGGCAAAGCAAATTCAATATAAGAAAGAGAAATTTGAAATTGAATGTTTAAGCACCAAATTAGATTTTGTTAAAAGCTTAATTGAATCTATGAAGGTTGTAATTGCAAGAAAAATTCATTTTTAAGTCAATTTGAGCTTTAATTGGAAGGAATTAAAGTTTAGGGGTCGAATTACAATTTTTAAGAGTTAATTTGGTCAAATCAGGGGCTTAATTGTATAAATATTAAAGTTTGATACGCAATTAATAACTTGATTGAATCCAAAACCAAGAACCAAACTGAAAAAGGTGTGAATATAAGGGTTGAAATTGATCAATTCAAGGGTCAAATTGAAGAAATTGGAAGTTTGTTGATCAATTGAGGGTAAAATGCTTAAATTCAAGGCCAAGGACCAAAATGAAAAAAAAGACAGCCAACTTTAGGGTTGACATTTGAATTTGGCAGTAACATAATTGAATTGATTCTTAAAATCAAAATCTCAATTAAGGACTTAATTGAACAAATAAAAAATTAAAGACTGATTTCGAAACAAAGACTTTTTGGCGCTATTTTCTTTTAAATAAAACGACATATTTTGTACAAAACGACGTTATTTTATTTACTATTACTCAAAAAACAGAACTTCAAAATGGTTCCATTTGGATGGCATTGTTTGCCGTCCTTTTTCTCTGGACGCTTTGCAGGCAGAGGAAGAAGGTTTTTCTTCCCCTTCTTTGCAACATCTCTCTCTCTCTCTCTCTGAAAACCCGGATACACCCCACACCCCTTCATGGCCTACCACTATGATGAAAGGGGCAAGGGGGACAAGCCCTGCAGGCGGTTACACAATGGCCGCCCAAGCCATCTTACCCCTTCGCCATGATTGGACAAAGGTAGGGTAGCTCCCTCCCCCCTGCCCCTTATAAATACCCCATTTACCAGGAGTGTGGGGGACAAAAAACATAAAGAAAAGGGAGAAAAAAGGAAAGGAAAAGAATAAAAGAAAAAAGAAAAAAAAGAAAGGAAAGAAAGGAAAAGCAAAGGGAAAACAGATGCTGAAAAAAAAGGAGAGGAACAAGAAAGAAAAGAAAAGGAAACACAACATAAGCAAAAAAAAAGGAGAGTAGAAAGTGACCTCTCTCTCTCTCTCTCTCTCTCTCTCTCTCTCTCGACAATAGCAGTAGCACCATTGCGAACCACTATCATTTTTTCTAGTCGCCACCTTAGTAGCACCACTGTGAGTCACATGTTAGGTTAGCTTCCCTTTTCTTCTCTGTCCTCCTTCTCCACTGTTTTGCTAGTGAACAATAGAGAGTTTCTCCATTGTTTATTGGGCCAAACCAGTTCTGGCCTAAATCAAAATGGTTTGGTTGGGTTTAGCCTAGTCCCCTTAAAAAAAAAAAGAGGATTTGTTGAGCCGACCTAGACCCAATTTTTTTTTGGGCTAGTCTTGGCCCAACTAGTGTGGGCTCAACCATATTATTGGGTCGGGCCCAACCCAATATATTATTATAATATATAATGATATATTAAATGATATTATATATTAAATAAAAAACAAACAAAAAAATTTCAAAAATCCTTTCAAAAAAATTTGTGATTTTCTAGCATATTTTTATACTAATTTTGTTTAATATTGGTTTATAGTTTTACACTATAAATATACAAACCAATATTAAAATACCTGGTTTTCTCTGAAACATTGCATAAAACAAATTATGAAAAAATGTGTTTTTTTTTCCATGTAATTGGCCAAGTCTCTCAAAAATATCTAAAAAATCATATTGTATTTTCATACAAGAAAAGAAATTAAAAAAATATATATCGGCATGCATTAAGCTTTAATAACCAGTTTATTAAAGTCATGAGAACTAGACCTATATTTTAAAAAAACCAAACAAATTATTTTGTTTTCTTTTAGTATCTGGGATTATGATCTTAAACATAAGACATATTCCTGATATTAAATATAAAAGTAATTCTTTTATACTGATAATAAAACGGTTATATTTTTACCCAATAAAATAAGGATCTCTTTACAGAGAATGACTTTTTTTAAATCATAGACAAACCAATAATTAAAAAACATAACAATACCTTAGTATATCAAACAATTAAACAATACAACTTACCTCAGATATGACGTATTAGGAGTATTAATACCTTTATTTTATACAATCAGTCCATGTGCTCAATCTCTAAAACCAATTAGTGTTCCTAATAATCAAAATATTAGGTAGTAACTCTCATTTTCTCTTTCCATTAATAAAAAACAAGAATTTCTTGTCACCTCTATTTCCCGATCCGAGAGAATATTTGCTACAACGCAACATATATACGTGCGACACATCTTAACATGTTAAAACATATGTCGCATTTTAAAATTAAAATTTTAATTAAATTTAATCACGTCAGACTGTTCTAGAGTAGAATAATAATTATTGATGTAATAATTGAGTCGGACACAATCACTAAACTCACTGTTTCTTTCTAGGGTTTTTTTTTTCCTTGTAATGTAGTTAAACTTTTTGTTTTTTTGGATAAGTTCATGGATGTATTATGCACATTTCATTAGGAGGGGGGGGGGAGTCGGTGGGAGGACATTGTCCACAAATATAAAAATTTCCTTTTCTGCACTCAGTTTAATTCTCTTCCGGATCACATAAATACGTAGTTAAACATTGTCGATTGCTTTTTATAGATACATATTTATCTCTTCATAAGGAGATTTAGTATGTGCATCTCCATTGAAAGAAGTTAAAGAACTCGAGATTGAGAAGAACGCAAGAGGTGTAATGAAGCAAGTATGTGATGAACTAGCTAGCCAGGGATATTGTTGACGATAAAGCCCAATGATAATTTTATAAATACGTGCATGTAGAGCACATAACCAACAACGTACATGAAATATTCATCGTTATAGTTTCATTTGAAATTAAATTTAATGTAAATATCCATGTTGAATATCTGCAACCCCCCAAAAAAAAGGGGTGGTGGGCTATTCCTACGCAATAGTACTAACCACTATGTATGTATAAAATGAAATGCCTTCTTATGTATTTAAAAACTCACAGACTTGGAGAAATTTTGCACCAAACCATCCCAGTATTTATTAAAGAACAAGAATATTTCAACACCATGACATTTGTTAACACTTTCGGTTTATTTAGGGCATTAAACCCTATCGCTATATATATCCCGGTTGCAGTATTACTACAGTGGACTAATTTTTTTTTTTTTTTTTTGTTAATAGTCGAAATTTTATTGAAAGGAAAAAGCTACAAAGATAGTAGCCTAACTTACATCAGAAGAACAAACAGAGGAAAGGGAAGCACAAAAACTACAGTGGACTAATTAGAGGCTTTAGATTGTTCAGTAACTGAGCTGGGAAAGGCAGGCGGTGGTTGACGATTGGCGCGGCCAACAAAGTTCATTCCATTCAACTTGGTGGCGGCACTGGGCCTCGTTGGGATGTGCGTGGGAGTGGAACCCGCAGATGGCGACACTGGGCCTCGTTGAAGGGACTCAATATGTAGAAAATGTTTTTTGAACAATTTCTCTGCATGCAATGGCCTCATGGCTGCACAACATTGTAGTGTGCTTAACGTGAACAAAATGGTGAACAATGTGAAAGAAATTGCGACACGACTCTTTCCGTTGAAGGCCATTTTTCTCTCTGTTTTTTTTTTGTTGAAATGAACTTCAGCACTCTTTTGCAGATAATGCGTATGAAAGTTAAAAAAAGGGGGCTGGAAGAGAATGGGTTGGAGCAGGGGAATGATGTTCATATATATAGACATCCAACATGTCCATGTCTTACGTACGAGACAGGATTTTTGCTTGCTCAATCACCTGTTAATTGGTCAAATTAATGACTTGTGCGGAAAATGCTTGGATTCTTACAAATGACTTGGCACGGGTTGAAGTTTGAAATATAACATGGTCTAATATCCAAATCACACGGAGCAAGGAATAGCATGCTATGTGTACAACTCATGTGAGGTTAAAAATCCATGAAGCAATTTATTGACGGTTCTGTTTATTAGAAAGAAAGTAAACAATTAACCATTTCCAATACTTTGAATTATATTACGATTAGACTATGCTATAGAATTGGAAATCGATCGAGGAACCAACTGGCTGAGTACTTTGAGGGAATGTTGATCGATGACTGGAATATTTTTTTTTTCCAGAGGGAGATAGGAAGATAGTTCTCAAAGAGTCCAACAATTGATAAAATAATATCGTGTAACTTTCAAACAAGCATGTTCCTGGAAAGTGATTCCCGCAAGTATTCCAGCTCCTAGAAAAAGGAAATAAAATAAGGGGAGGAATGCCTTCATGGCCATGTCTCAAGTATGATCGATCCTCATGTTTCTTTTGTTTTTTTGTTTTTTTTGAAAATGAATGCATCCAAACCATTTAGCTAGACTAACTCATTTAACATGTATGTATTTATAGTATATTCACATGTTTTTTCCATATTGGAATGACAATGGAAATTATTTCATTTTTTTAAAATGAATAACCTTACATCGTAGAACTTCCTAATTAACAAATTTCATCTGCAAATATTGTGATTTACAAGTTGAGAGAGTTTAGTAGACTATCTAGAAGGTGGCCTCTATTGTAGTACGTACCCCTAAAAAGACCTTGAATTGAACAAAGAAAAAAGGAGTACAAAAGATTCGAATGAAGACGAGTGAGTGTGATTGCTCATGTCGAAGAGAAAAATGTGTTTTTTGAATCAAAGTCACGAGATCCATTAGATGGGTTTATATGGGTGAGGAAAAAAAAACAATTAAAACCAAGAAAACTAGAAAAAAAAATAACTGTAAAAATCAAACTGTGAAAAAAAATTGATTAAATCGATTAAAATTTTAAAAAAACCGACCAGTTTGGTTCGGTTTTGGTTTTTTAAGCTTGAAATCAAAAAAACTGAACTGAACCAAACCAATTCCAAACCAAAAAAAATTGAAAAAAAACCGAACAGAACCGAACCAAAATCTGTTAATTTGAATCATTTCAGTTTTTTTATAAAAAATTTGATTTAACTATTTTTTTAAGAAAAACAAAAACAAACCGAAAATAATCACCGTCAAAGGAGTGGAAAAACCTGCAGGTCATCTATTATCCGGTGCATGCTAGCGTGCAAAACTGTAATTGACTTTGATCGCGCGATTTAGCCTTGCAAAATGGTTAAGACACTATCTTTTAGGCAACTTGGAGGCCACATCCTTGTATTTAGTTCCTTCTCAAAAAAAAAAAAAAAAAAAGGTTATACGTGATTAGCTTTAAAAATTTAAAGAAAGGTGTAAAAGATGTAGAAAAATGATGAGAGGACGATGTGTCAAAATTAATTTATCGGTGTGTAAAAGCTTTAACCCAATAAATCTTAAATTAAATATAGTTGAAAAATATTAACCATATATAATGATGAGATCTAATATTAGGTGTAAGAAAAGGTTTATAGAAAGTGACAGAGAAATTCTGAAAGAAAAATAAATAAAATTTCCCAGAATTCCCCTTTAATAGTTAACACCTTCTTAAACCCACACCCCTTATATTAATACTTACTCTTAAAATAGGACTGAGTCAATTCCTTATACCATGTTTGTTTGTGCAGATTTGGAAGGATAAAGAATGAGAAGGTAAGGTTAAAACCTTTTATTCTTTTTTGGCTCATATTAACCTTAGATAGTGACTTTCATTTTCTCTTTTCATTAATAAAAAACAAGAATTTTTTGTCACCTTTATTTCCCGATCCGAGAGGATATTCGCCACAACGCAGTACATGTGCGACACATCTTGACATATTAAAATATATGTCGCATTTTAAAATTAAAATTTTAATTAAATTTAATAACGTCAAGACTGTCCTAGAGTAGAATAATAATTATTGATGTAATAATTAAGTCGGACACAATCACTAAACTCACTGTTTCTTTCTAGGGTTTATTTTTTTTCTTGTAATGTAGTTAAACTTTTTGTTTTTTTGGATAAGTTCATAGATGTATTATGCACATTTCATTAGGAGGAGGAAGAGAGAAAGTGCTTGATACTAGTCGGTGCGAGGACATTGTCCACAAATATAAAAATTTCCTTTTCTGCACTCAGTTTAATTCTCTTCCTGATCACATAAATACGTAGTTAAACATTGTCGATTGCTTTTTATAGATACATATTTATCTCTTCATAAGGAGATTTAGTATGTGCATCTCTATTGAAAGCAGTTAAAGAAATTGAGATTGAGAAGAACGCAAGAGGTGTAATGAAGCAATTATGTGATGAACTAGCTAGCCAGGGATATTGTTGACGATAAAGCCCAATGATAATTTTATAAATACGTGCATGTAGAGCACATAACCAACAACATGAAATATTCATCGTTATAGTTTCATTTGAAATTAAATTTAATGTAAATATCCATGTTGAATATCTGCAACCCCCCAAAAAAAAGGGGTGGTGGGCTATTCCTACGCAATGGTACCGACCACTATGTATGTATAAAATGAAATGCCTTCTTATGTATTTAAAAACTCACAGACTTGGAGAAGTTTTGCACCAAACCATCCCAGTATTTATTAAAGAACAAGAATATGTCAACACCATGACATTTGTTAACACTTTCGGTTTATTTAGGGCATTAAACCCTATCGCTATATATATCCCGGTTGCAGTCTTACTACTGTGGACTAATTAGAGGCTTTGGATTGTTCAGTAACTGAGCTGGGAAAGACAGGCGGTGGTTGACGATTGGCACGGCCAACAAAGTTCATTTCATTGAACTTGGTGGTGCCACTTCCTTCTGGGATGTGCGTGCCAGGGGAACCCTTAGATGGCGGCACTGGGCCTTGTTGAAGGGACTCAATATGTAGAGAATGTTTTTTCAACAATTTCTCTGCATGCAATGGCCTCATGGCTGCACAACATTGTAGTGTGCTTAAAGTGAACAAAATGGTGAACAATGTGAAAGAAATTGCGACGCGACTCTTTCCGTTGAAGGCCATTTTGTTCTTTTTTTTGTTGTTGAAATGAACTTCAGGACTCTTTTGCAGATAATGCGTATGAAAGTTAAAAAAGGGGGGCTGGAAGAGAATGGGTTGGAGCAGGGGATTGATGTTCATATATATAGGCGTCCAACATGTCAATGTCTTACGTACGAGACAGGATTTTTGCTTGCTCAATCACCCGTTAATTGGTCAAATGACTTGTGCGGAAAATGCTTGGATTCTTACAAATGACTTGGCACGGGTTGAAGTTTGAATTATAACATGGTACGGAGACTTGAATAACATGTTGTACACATGTCCAATTCATATGAGATCATGAATGAATAAAACAAGTTATTGACAATTGCCGTAGGCTATGAAAGAAATAAAGAAAACAGTAAACAATTAACTATTTTCAATTCTTTGAATTATATTAGGATCAGACTTTGATTTAAAAAATTGGTAATAGAAAAACCAACTAGCAGAGTTCTTTGAGGCAATGCCGATCGATGACTGAATATTTTCAGAGAGCTAGGAAGTTAGTTCACAAAGAGGCCAACAAATGATAAATATCATTTCACTTTCAAACAAGAATGTTCCTGGAAAGTGACTCTATAATCCCACAGGAATTCCAGCTCCGAATTAAAAAAAAAAAAGGAATTATATTCACATGTTTTTCCATATTAGATTTATAACAATGGGAATTATTTCATACATATTAGGACTTCCTAATTAACAGATTTCATCTGCAAATTCTGTCATTTACAAGTTGAGAGAGTTTGGTAGACTATCGAGAAGGTGGTGGCCTCTACCGTAGTAAGCACTCCTAAAAAGACGGGTGAATGAGATTAGGACTTCCTAATTGAACAAAGAAAAAGCTAGTCCTCCAATTAGTATTTATCCTTTACAGATGAACGGGTGAGTGAGATTGCTTGTGCTGAGGAGCAAAATGTGTTTCTTGAATCAATGCGTCCAAAGACTGGAAAATCCTGGTCACATGTAGTATCCGGTGCATGCTAGCTGTGCGAAATGGTAATTGACTTTGATCTCTCAAACAAGCGTTGCCAAATGGTCAAGACACGCATACATACCTAGGACACTATCTTTTAGGCAACTCGGAGGCAGCATCCTTGAGCTTGTATTTGGTTCCTTTGAAAAAAAAAAGGTTATGTTTGATTCAACGTTAAGAATCGCAAGCCAAGTGTAAGAGATGTAAAGAAATGAGAGAATGAAGTGTCAAGAATATTTTGTTAGCCTGTAAATAATTATATATAATTGTAAATCCAATAAGTTTTTAATTAAATATAGATGAAAAATATTAAATAATGTATAATGATGAGATATAATATTGGTGTAAGAAAAACTTCAAGAAATTGACGAAGAAATTTTAAAAGAAATATAAATACTATTTTCTAAAAGTAAAGTAGAGTTTCTTTTAATGTTATCTATCTAGTTTTAATAAACTACATGAGCCTTTTTTTGATGGTATTGTAAGAATGAATGTTATGCTTCATAGAGCCAGTATAGTACTCACAAGTGAGGTCGAGTTTGTACTAGTTGGGATAAGGTGACTATAGATGTACAAGTGGTTCTAGAGCTACAAGTCCGAAACTTGGTAGCTTTTGATATATTTCATTCAAAGGCAGCTGAAATAAAAAAATTAAGGATTAATTTCAAAACAATGATTTTTTGACGTTTTTTTTTAAAATGAAACGACATGTTTCGTACAAAATGACATTATTTTATTCACTATTACTCAAAAAACAAAACTTCAAAATGGTTCCATTTTGATGGCATTGTTTGGCATCTTCTTTCTGCAGACACTCTGCAGGCAGGGAAAGAAGGTTTTTCTTCCCCTCCTTTGCAACATATCTCTCTCTCTCTCTAAAAACTCGGGCACACCACACACCCCTTCATGGCCTACCATTATGATGAAAGGGGCAGGGGGGACAAGCCTTGTGGGCAGCTACACAATAGCCGACCAAGCCACCTTACCCCTTCGCCATGATTGGACAAGGGTAGGGTAGCTCCCTCCCCACTACCCCTTATAAATACTCCCTTTACTAGGAGTGTGGGGGACCAAAAAACATAAAGAAAAAAGAGAAAAAAGGAAAGGAAAAGAACAAAGAAAAAAAGAAAGGAATATTTTGAGTTGGGTCTAGCCCAGTACCCTTAAAAAAAGAGGATTTGTTGATCCGACCTCGACCCAATTTCTTTTGGGCTAGTCTTTGCCCAACTAGTGTGGGCTCAACCATATTATTGGGCGTCGGGCTCAACCCAATATATTATTATAATATATTATATAATATCATATATTAAATAAAAAACAAACAAAATTTTCAAAAATCCTTTCAAAAAAAATTTATGATTTTCTTGTATATTTTTATACTAATTTTGCTTAATATTGGTTTTTAGTTTTACACTGTAAATATACAAACCTATAATAAAATACCTGGTTTTCTCTGAAACATTGCATAAAATAAAATATGAAAAAATGTTTTTTGTTTTCATACAATCGGCCAAGTCCCTCAAAAATATATAAAAAATCATATAGTATTTTCATACAAGAAAAAAACATTAAAAAAATTATTGGCATGCATTTTGAATTTTAATAACCAGTTTATTAAAATCATGAAAACTAGGCCTATATTTCAAAAAAACCAAAAAACTTATTTTGTTTTCTTTTAGTATCTAGGATTATGAACTTAAAAATAAGACATATTCTTGATATTAAATATAAAGGTAATTATTTTATACTGATATTAAAACAGTTAGATTTTTACCAAATAAGATAAGGATCTCTTTACTGAAAATAACTTTTTCTTAAATCATAGACAAACGAATAATTAAAAAGTATAACAATACCTTAGTTTATAACAAACAATTAAACAATACAACTTACCTTAGATAAGGCGTATCAGGGGTGTTAATACTTTTATTTTATGCAATCAGTCCATGTGTCCGATCTCTAAGACCAATTAATGTTCCTAGTTATCAAAATATTAGGTGGTGACTCTTATTTTCTCTTTCCATTGATAAAAGACAACAATTTCTTGTCACCTCTATTTTCCGATCCGAGAGAATATTCGCCACAACGCAGGACACGTGCAACACATCTTGACATATTAAAACATATGTCGCATATTAAAATTAAAATTTTAATTAAATTTAATCACGTCAAGACTATCCTAGAGTAGAATAATAATTATTGATGTAATAATTGAGTCGGACACAATCACTAAACTCACTGTTTCTTTCTAGGGTTTATTTTTTTTCTTGTAATGTAGTTAAACTTTTTGTTTTTTTGGATAAGTTCATGGATGTATTATGCACATTTCATTAGGAGGGGGGGGGAGTGCTTGATACCAGTCGGTGGGAAGACATTGTCCACAAATATAAAAATTTCCTTTTCTGCACTCAGTTTAATTCTCTTCCGGATCACATAAATACGTAGTTAAACATTGTCGATTGCTTTTTATAGATACATATTTATCTCTTTATTATAGAATGTATATCATGTATATCTATACATAGGATATTAATGTAATGTAGGATTAATCCAATGTTGTAATCCCTATGGTTACTACTGTATTCTGCCCTACATATATAAATAGGAAAGGTTGGCTAAGGCTAAACCTAAGACATTCAGTAATTCTCAACTTGGTATCAGAGCTAAATAAATTAAAACACTTCCCAGCCTTCTCTTTCTCTACAGCAATGGATTCTTCTCAGCCGGCAGCCTTCTCCTCCTCTGCAGCAGCCCTGTTGTCCCACCTCCTTCGCTTAATTTTTTCTTCAGCCGCAGGACAGCTCTCTTCTTCAGCCTCAATTATGCAGTGGCCACACACACTAATATTGGCCATGCTCTTCTCAATCCGGACAATCTCCTCTGCTCAATCCGGACAATGCTCCTCTGCTGCCATCTTCGTCTGCTGAAAACAGCAGCCTCTGCCGTGGCAATTGTGTCCCTCTCACACACCATCAGGTCATCTCTATGAAATTAACGAATACCAATTATTGTATTGGCGAATGCAGATGAAACCATACCTCTTAGGCCAAGGAGTTTTCGGCTTTGTTGATGGTTCAAACTCCTGCCCCTCTCCACATATTCCTTGCCGATGGTGCTACTCTTCAGGTATCTCAATCCTTTCTTCGTTGGAAACAACAGGATCAATAATTCTAAGTGCCTTGCTCTCTTCGCTATCCATGGAAGTTCTTCATCTTGTTGTTGATTGTCCAACCTCATGTTCTGTCTGGCTCACACTTGAGCAAGCTCTAGCCTCTACATCCAATTCCCGTATTATGCAATTACATGGTTCCCTTCAAGAACTTCGACAAGGTGATGATTCGGTAACTCAATTTTTGCAAAAAGCTAAGACTTTATTTGATGAGCTAGCAGCTGCTGGCCGGCCTATCTCGCTAACCGATTTTAATCTCTATATATTTCGTGGCCTTCGCGGAGAATTTAAGGACTTAGTAACAAGTCTTATTACAAGGGCGGATCCTCTACCATATGCAGATTTGCTTAGTCATCTGCTAACTCATGAATTTATTCATAAAACCTCTCATTTGTCTATGGGATCTGCTGCCAACGCCAACCAACCATTGCTGCCCACGCCACCTTCAGCACTACTGTCTCAACGCTACAATTCTGCTCAGTTTGGAAGACATAGGGGGCGTGGCAGCTGGCGTTCTCCTTCTCACCGAGGAACCGAAATAATTCTACAGGTCTGATTTTCGTAACCTCCAACTAATTACAATTCTGCTCCTCATATGGCAACGAAAATAGGCACAGCAGCTGGCAAGGAAATTGGCAGCGCCGAGGATCAATTCCCGCTGCCAGCTATGCAACAATTTGGACACACTGCTCCTCAGTGTTCCCAACTTCAGCAACGCAGTCATGGCAACACAGTGCCAATTTGGCATTCCATAATTCTGCCTCTGCTGCTGAATGGTTTCCGGACACCGGTGCAAACCAACACGTCACACCCGACCTTGCAACCTTGACTGCTTCAGAACCATACAATGGTAATGATAATTTGCATGTTGGTGATGGTAAGGGACTTTCCATATCTAATATTGGCCATACAAAAATATATAACCCACATCGTTCATTCACTTTATCTAATGTTCTACATGTTCCTGCAATCACGAAACCTCTGCTTTCTGTTTAGAAATTTTGTCTCGATAATAATGTTTATTTTGAATTTCACCCTTTTCTGTTTTATGTCAAGGATCTCAACACCAATGAAGTCCTTCTCTCAGGTCAGAGTAAAGATGGTCTCTATACTTTGTCCAAGTTCAGGTCTTCCGTCCTGTCAACTCCTCAAGCCTATTGGTCTCCCTGCACCTCTGCCTCTGCTGATTTGTGGCATCGTCGCCTAGGTCATCCTACCTCCCGTATTTTTAAATTTTTAGTCTCGAAAAATAAGATCATTTGTAACAACAAAAGTCTTAATTTTCAATGCCAAAGTTGTCCCTTAGGAAAATCGTCACGTTTGTCTTTACGACCTACTGGTCACAAAACTTCTGCTCCGCTTGAATTAATTTTTAGTGATGTGTGGGGTCCTGCTCCCCTTTTTTCTTCGGATGGTTATCGTTATTTTGTTATATTTGTTGATGCGCACACAAAATATATATGGTATTATCCACTTGTTGCAAAATCTGATGTTTACTCTGTCTTTCATCAATTTCAAACTCTTGTCGAACGTCAGTTTTCTTTAAAAATAAAATCTGTTCAAACTGATTGGGGCGGTGAATATCGCAAACTCTCCACTTTCTTCCAAACTGTTGGTATTCATCACCGTCTGATATGTCCACATACTCACGAACAAAATGGAATGGTAGAAAGACGTCATAGGCATATTGTGGAAACCGGTCTTACTCTTCTAGGTCAATGTAAAGCTCCTTTTCGTTTTTGGAATTATGCATTTGATACTTCGGTTTATCTCATTAATCGTATGCCTACTTCTGTTCTTGATAATCGATCTCCTTTTGATTGTTTGTTTCAACGGTCTCCTGATTATCAATTTTTACGTACTTTTGGATGTCTATGTTTTCCTTTCTTGCGTCCCTATAATAATCACAAATTAGATTTTCGGTCTTCTCCTTGTATATTTTTTGGCTACAGTCCCTCTCACCTTGGTTATCGATGTTTTGATATTGAATCTCATCGCATGTATATCTCCCGTCATGTTCGTTTTCATGAAAATGTTTTTCCGTTTGATAAATCTGAACAGATTGCACAGGTTCCCTCTCAAACCCATACACCATCCCCTATTACCATCCTCCCAAATCTCAACCTCACCACTGTTTACAGCTCAAAATCCATCCCCACCCGCCTCTGCCTCTGCCCTGCCCTTACTGCCGACTCAAGCACCACAGCCTCCATATTTCCCTTGCCGCTCACCCCATGCATCTTTATCTAACCATACTGTTGCAGCTACAGGTTGCAGCTCAGTGTTTCCTGTTCTCCAGCACGAAGTCCTTGCATAGTGGGAGATCCTCTGGCTCGTCTTCAGCTCCTCTTTTTCTGCCACCAATTCGGCTTTGCCGACTCTGCCTCTGCTGCCAGCTCTCCACTTGCGGCAGCTTCTTCCCGGATTCGTCTCCTGGACTAAATCTGGTGGTGGATCTCTCAGCCTATCCTGCATCATGACACCTCTGTCATGCCTCCTTCACCTGCGTCACAGCCAGTTCTCAGCCGACACCCTATGATCCTTCGATCACGACAGCCCAAAAATGCCAATATGGTGTCCTCTGCTGCCTCTACTGCAGCTGTTTCTCGGGTATTGCTCTCTCCTTCCTCTGAACCTGTTGCCTTTTCTGATGCAGATAAATATGTGGCTTGGCATGATGCCATGTGTGATGAGATCAAGGCTTTACGATCCAATCATACTTGGTCTCTAGTGCCCTTTCATCCATCGATGAATGTTGTGGGCAGCCGATGGGTATATCGTATCAAACGTCGTATTGATGGCAGCATCGAACGTTATAAAGCCCGTCTAGTTGCTAGAGGCTTTACTCAACAGGAAGGCATTGATTATTCTGAAACTTTCAGCCCAGTTATTAAGCAGGCCACCGTCAGATTAGTCTTTTCCATTGCAGTTTCCCGCAATTGGAAGATTCATCAGCTTGATATTCATAATGCTTTCTCAATGGTGTTCTTACTGAAGAGGTCTACATGAAACAACCTCCAGGTTTTGTTGATTCTACTCTTCCATCTCATGTGTGCAGGTTGCACAAGTCACTATATGGTTTAAAACAGGCACCAAGGGCATGGTACACTCGTCTGAGTGATTTTTTACTCTCTATTGGTTTCCTTGCCTCCAAGGTTGACACTTCCCTGTTTATCTTATCTGATGGCACTAATATCTTCTATCTTCTCGTCTATGTTGATGATATTCTGCTTACAGGCAGCAACTCTGCCATGCTCCATCATCTAGTCCAGTTACTAAGCTCTGAATTCAAGCTACGTGACTTAGGTGATGTTCACTACTTTCTAGGTATTGAAGTTCAGTCTACAGGTATGGGTCTGATGTTGCGCCAACAAAAATATATTCTTGACATCCTCACTCGGGCTGGTATGACTTCCTGCAAACCGGTTGACACTCCAGTTTCTCCCTCTAAACTTGCTCTACAGCCGGATCATCCATTTTCTGATCCCACACGGTTTCGTCAAATTGTGGGTGCTCTCCAGTATCTTACATTCACTCGCCCAGATATCTGTTTTGCTGTTAACAGAGTCTGTCAGTACATGCATGCTCCTACAGATTTCCATTGGGCTGCTGTTAAACGCATACTCCGCTATCTCAAAGGAACGGCTTCTCATGGTTTTCATATCACTCGAGGTACCTCCTTTGCTCTTCATGGTTTTACAGATGCTGATTGGGCTGGGAGTATTGATGATCGCAAGTCTACGGGTGGTTATCTTGTTTTCTTTGGTCAAACACCGATTTCCTGGAAATCCGGCAAGCAACGTACAGTTGCTCGCTCTTCCACTGAGGCTGAGTATAAAGCCTTAGCAGATGGTACTGCTGAGGTCATCTAGCTTCAATATTTGTTACGAGATCTTCAGGTTCCCTCCATCTCAGCTCCTACTATTTGGTGTGATAATCTTGGTGCTACTTATCTCTCAGCAAATCCTATCTTTCATGCTCGTACTAAGCATGTTGAGGTAGACTATCATTTTGTCCGTGACCGGGTAGCAAAGAAGGAAATTCAAATTCGGTTTATCCCCTCTCAGGATCAACTTGCTGATGTCTTCACCAAACCACTTTCCGCTGCGTCCTTTACTGCCTTCAGGTTCAAGCTTCGGGTCGATCCTCCACCCTCAGCTTGAGGGGGCATATTATAGAATGTATATCATGTATATCTATACATAGGATATTAATGTAATGTAGGATTAATCCAATGTTGTAATCCCTATGGTTACTACTGTATTCTGCCCTACATATATAAATAGGAAAGGTTGGCTAAGGCTAAACCTAAGACATTCAGTAATTCTCAACTCTCTTCATAAGGAGATTTAGTATGTGCATCGCCATTGAAAGCAGTTAAAGAACTCGAGATTGAGAAGAACGCAAGAGGTGTAATGAAGCAAGTATGTGATGAACTAGCTAGCCAGGGATATTGTTGACGATAAAGCCCAATGATAATTTTATAAATACGTGCATGTAGAGCACATAACCAACAACGTACATGAAATATTCATCGTTATAGTTTCATTTGAAATTAAATTTAATGTAAATATCCATGTTGAATATCTGCAACCCCCCAAAAAAAAGGGGTGGTGGGCTATTCCTACGCAATAGTACCAACCACTATGTATGTATAAAATGAAATGCCTTCTTATGTATTTAAAAACTCAGAGACTTGGAGAAGTTTTGCACCAAACCATCCCAGTATTTATTAAAGAACAATAATATTTCAACACCATGACATTTGTTAACACTTTCGGTTTATTTAGGGCATTAAACCCTATCGCTATATATATCCCGGTTGCAGTCTTACTACTGTGGCCTAATTAGAGGCTTTGGATTGTTCAGTAACTGAGCTGGGAAAGGCAGGCGGTGGTTGACGATTGGCACGGCCAACAAAGTTCATTTCATTCAACTTGCTGGTGCCACTTCCTCCTGGGATGTGCGTGGGAGGGGAAGCCGCAGATGGCGACACTGGGCCTCGTTGAAGGGACTCGATAAGTGGAAAATGTTTTTTCAACAATTGCTCTCCATGCAATGGCCTCATGGCTGCACAACATTGTAGTGTGCTTAAAGTGAACAAAATGGTGAACAATGTGAAAGAAATTGCGACACGACTCTTTCCGTTGAAGGCCATTTTTTAATTTTTTTGGTTGAAATGAACTTCAGGACTCTTTTGCAGATAATGCGTATGAAAGTTAAAAAAGGGGGGCTGGAAGAGAATGGGTTGGAGCAGGGGATTGATGTTCATATATATAGGCATCCAACATGTCCATGTCTTACGTACGAGACAGGATTTTTGCTTGCTCAATCACCTGTTAATTGGTCAAATGACTTGTGCGGAAAATGCTTGGATTCTTACAAATGACTTTGCACGGGTTGAAGTTTGAAATATAACATGGTCTAATATCCAAATCACACGGAGCCAGGAATAACATGTTATGTGTACAACTCATGTGAGGTTAAAAATCCATGAAGCAATTTATTGACGGTTCTGTTTATTAGAAAGAAAGTAAACAATTAACGATTTCCAATACTTTGAATTATATTACGATTAGACTATTATATAGAATTGGTAATCGATCGAGGAACCAACTCGCTGAGTACTTTGAGGGAATGTTGATCGATGACTGGATTTTTTTATTTTTATTTTTCAGAGGGAGATAGGAAGATAGTTCTCAATGAGTCCAACAATTGATAAAATAATATCGTTTAACTTTCAAACAAGCATGTTCCTGGAAAGTGATTCCCACAAGTATTCCAAACAAAAAAAATCAAATCATAAAAAAAAACCAATTAAAATTTTAAAAAAATTGACCAATTTAGTTCGGTTTTGGTTTTTTAAACTTGAAATTGAAAAAACTGAACTGAACCAATTCCAAACAAAAAAAAACTGGAAAAAAACCAAGTTAAACCGATTTTGAACCAGTTTTTGTCCTAAAAAACTAAACAGAACCGAACCAAAACTGATCGGTTCGAACCGATTTTAATTTTTTTATAAAAATTTTGATTTAATTATTTTTTTAATAAAAACAAAACCAAACCAAAAATAATTATCTCTACCTCTATATCTATATCTAGGTCAAGGGACTGGAAAAACTTGCAGGTCATAGTATCTGGTGCATGCTAGCGTGCAAAACTGTAATTGACTTTGATCGCGCGATTTAGCCTTGCAAAATGGTTAAGACACTATCTTTTAGGCAACTTGGAGGCCAAATCCTTGTATTTATCCTTCTCAAAAAAATAAAAAAATAAAAATAATAAGGTTATACGTGATTAGCTTTAAAAATTTAAAGAAAGGTGTAAAAGATGTAGAAAAATGATGAGAGGACGATGTGTCAAAATTAATTTATTGGTGTGTAAAAAGCTTTAACCCAACAAATCTTAAATTAAATATAGTTTAAAAATATTAACCATATATAATGATGAGATCTAATATTAGGTGTAAAAAAAGGTTTATAGAAAGGGACAGAGAAATTCTGAAAGAAAAATAAATAAAATTTCCCAGAATTCCCATTTAATAGTTAACACCTTCTTAAACCCACACCCCTTACATTAATACTTACTCTTAAAATAGGATTGAGTCAATTCCTTATACCATGTTTGTTTGTGCAGATTTGGACGGATAGAGAATGAGAAGGTAAGGTTAAAACCTTTTATTCTTATTTGGATCACATTAAAAGATTTAATACCCTAAATTACAGCGTTTAGAGAGATTAAAATTATTAAATGAATTGAGAAAAAGTACGAGGTTTAACCTATTAGTTAGTTAATATTTTCTATTTATATATATAGGGAAATATACAATAATAATTGTAGAGATTACAACACTAGAATAGTCATATATATGCCCCCTCAACTAGAGGCAAAGCAAGGAAAAAAAATTAGGGGGGGCCAAGAAAAAATTTCAATTATTTTTATTAAATTTATAAATATTTATAAAGGGAGGGGCATTTCCTTGCAGGGGTTGGGGCCCCTGCCAGCCCCCCTCCCTCCGCCATTGCCCTCAACCCCGAGGGTGGAAGATCGACATGAAACTTGAAGTGAAAAGCAATAAAAAAAGCAGAAGGAAGCGACTTAGTAAAAACATCTGCAAGTTAATCCTAAGAGGAGATAAAATGAATCTGAATCTCTTTCTTCACAACCTTATAAAAATGATAATCAACCTCGATATGTTTAGTATGAGCATGAAAGATAGGATTCGCAAATAAATAAGTAGCACCAAAGTTATTACACCAAATGGTAGGTGTCGCACGTCAAAAAAATCGGCGCGCGGCATCGGCTGGCGATTATTCGTTCTGTTTTGCTGATTTGGTTCTTTGGAGTCGCCACCTAGTAATTCATTGAGGGCTACTAGGAAACCTGATATACTGGTCTTGTCAGAGATCGCGGGTAAGGGACTGGTTGTGGTTAGGGAAGGTATTAGCACCCCCAACGCACCCTACCTGAGGTAAGCTGCTTTGTGGACTTGATGTGTTAAAGAAGTTTTAAAAAATTCTGTTCTTTCATCGAATTTTAGAAAATACAACTTACATGTAAGTTCATGATTCTTTATCCGTGATTAAATCAGAATATTAAATTCTTCTTTATTCTTGCAATTTTATCATAATAAAAAAAACATTTCATAAACAAAAATACACACCACATTCACTTTCAAGCTTCGTGGACTTGATGTGATTTAAAAAAAAAATAAAAAAAGATTTAGCCCAATTCTAAGGCTTTGATAAATCAGTTATTACTTTTCCAGACTATATGTAGATACATGTTCTACATTTCCATGGAAAATTCAACATGATTTTTATCTGTCCTTTAGATATTTGTGCATATAAATTAAATTCCTTTTTTTTTATTCAATAACATACATAAAAAACAAACATACAAGCACACACAAATATTTCCCTTTTTTTTTATTTATCATTTCTTTTCTTTTCCTTTTCTTTTCTTTTCTTTTCTTTTCTTTTACATCCACAATACAAATACAAATACAAATACAAATACAAATTACAAAATCAAAACAAATAAATAAAAATTACATTAATTAATTTTTTTAAAAAAAAATAGCCCCTAAAAGTCCAGAAATTGCATTGAAGGACACTGTCGGCACTGCCTGAACCCGTGGTGGCGCGTCTTCCCACGCGCCACAGTCATTGGCGGCGCGTGGATCCACGCGCCACCGCAAGCAATTGGAAACAGTGGAATCTGGTTCGGCTTCTCTCCTTCTTCCTTTCCTCGCCGGCGGTGAAGATCACCGCCACCTGCAGCAAGAGAAAAACTCACAAACAGCAGTTCATTTTTATTTTTTCTTTCCGTTACAGATCTGCTTCGGTTTTTTCTTTCCTTGATCTGCCCCGTTTCTCCTTTCTTCTTCTGGGTTCAGCGCCGCCGCTATATGTGGCCGTTTGGATGGTTGAAGATCGGAGAAGTGGTTGTCTTGTGGGTCTGTGGGGTTCTCTCCGATTGGCTTTCCCAAGGCCAAGGGAGGCGGCGGCCGGAAAGGCTTCAGCGGACGATGAAGAGGGTGGAATCGGCTGGGAGAGGGGAGAGGAAGATCGGCTGGTTACTGGGGTCCGACGAGGCTGATTTGTGGCTGAGAGAGGAGAGGGACGGTGGGCGAAGGAGAAGGGACTGGCAGTCAGATCGTCCAGCGAGAGAGAGGAGCTGTGGTTTCGTTCCGGCGTGCTGGGGAGAGTCTGTGGGCGGCCAGGAGAGGCAGGGGAGACGGTGGAGAGAACCGGTGAAGGCCGGCGACGTGGCTGTTGGGGTCGGTTGTGAGAGGGCTGAGAAGAAGGGAAAAATTTGAGCCTTGAGGGGAAGGCCTGGCGGCCGGTTGGAGAAGACAAATCAGAAGGTGTGGGGGGCTGGCCGGCGGCTTCTCTTTTTTTGTCAGGGAGCAGAACCAAAAGTTTAGTTTTTTTTAGGGTTTTTTCTTTTGTTGTGTTTTTGGTTCCCTCCCCAAAATTACCAAATGAACCCCCCCCCCATTTCCTTTGAGTTTTCAACCTATATTTATAGGTAAAAGTTTGTTCAAGCCTCCAAATTGGTCCCTCAACTTTTTTTTTTAATTTTGATTTTTCTTGTTTTTTTTTTTAAATGAGCAAAATCAACATCAATTCTATGAGAAAAATAATTATTTTAAAATGACGCGTGAAAAGTAGATATGGTTGCAACGCTGTTAGAAGGGTGGTTTTTGGCAGCCGAGGATAAAGAACCATGAGATGATGATGAGCAGCAGAACAAGGGGAGAACAACTTGAACCGGTAAACTGCTGGAGAGGATAAGAAGAGAAATCAACAAAGAGTTATAGATCGACTGGAGAACTTGTTGCATGGCCAGAGTTCACAGTAATAGAGAGGAGAACCTATGGCATAACCACTCTTTTCTACAGTAACAGACATGAGAACCTACAATTCTAAAGGATGAGAACTTGTTCATGTATAATGATCATTATAAAAACAAGTAAATGGTGATCGGGAGGCAGAGCTGGGTGGTGATGGGGTAGTGGTAGACATGGTTGGCGAGTGATGGGTCTGGTTGGGTTTGGCAAGTGTTCGGGCAAAGCTGCTGGTATTATGGGTTGATGGGGCAGTGGGGTGAAAATTTAGGGAAGAATTTAAGGTTGGCAAGTGTGTAAGTTATGAGGAGGTGATTGGTTGTTATGTTATATGTTCATAATTTGCAAAAGGAAACACACCTTTATGAAAACAAACATGACAGGAAACATAAATACATTGAGACACTAAATCAAGACAATGATAATCAAGGTGAGAGGAACTATTTTTTAAGAACACACATGGAGATGAACAAAAATCCAACTTATGAGCATGATATGGACGTAAAAAAGAAAAGTAAAGACACCCAAAAGTACGTAGAAAAGCATAATCAAGAATATGATGAAACAGACACTCAAACAGAGATTTATTATGGAGGACAGGAGTAGGTATGCAAATGATAAGATATATTGATGATTCAAATACATAGTTCCAAAACTATAGCAGAGCACTACATTTGTGCTAGGAAGGTAAGGTCAGTTTCGACAATATACTGATGGTGACGCTCAACAGTTCTATTTTGCTCATTTGTATGAGGACAAATTAACCTATGATGAATACTAATAGTCTAAAAAAAAGCTTTTCAACTTACAACATTCATCACCCTAATCAATTTGAACAGATTTAATTTTGCATGAAAACTAACGCTCAACAAGTATTTGAAAGCAATGAAATGTAGAAAACACATCGGATTTGGCAACAAGGAGATAATACCATATATGTTTTGTATATGCGTCTATAAAGATAACAAAGTAATGAAAACCATAAAAAAAAATATAGGAACAGGGCCCCAAACATCCTTAAATATTAAATCAAGTAGGACAGTAGTTTTGTAACTTGAAGGTCTCAATGACAGACGTGATGACTTACCTAGTGAACAAGCTTGACATTAAGTAAAAGAATATCTAGAAGTACAAGCTATTTTATTTTTTAGAAACTAACAAATTGAAAATATGAGAAGTATGATGACCCAATCAACGATGCCACAGATCCGCAATCGTAGAGACACAAGGAGACCAATAAGCTTGAGGGATGGACGTGGCAGGAGACTCAGATAGAACATAGAGACCATCATTACTCTAACTAGAAATGAGCACTTCCTTGGTGATGAGATCCCTGACATAAAACACGGATGCATGAAATTCAAAATAAACATGATTATCACAATAAAATTTTTGAACATAAAGCAATAGTTTGGTAATATAAGGTACATGAAGAACATTATATAGTTTAAATGTGTGTTTCTGGAAATGTAACATGGTGTGTCCGATATGGGATATGGCAAGGCCCTTACCATCACCAACATGAAAATAATCATTACTAAGATAAGGAGCAAAATTGGTCAGAGTTGCAAGATTGGTTCGCACTGGTGTTTAGAAACTAAGTAAGGGCGGAAACATTACCAACAAGATAAGCAGAGGGCTACTAGACACATTGAGGGGCTATATAGCCGAAAGAGAAGCACAACTGACATTTGATAGTTTGCTTAAAAGACCAATGCGAGGAACACTGTCCAGATCCAGAAGGTCGTCTGTTCTACTACCAATTGCTTTGCCTCCAATTGATAGGAGCAAAGAAATAGAAGCCGCATATTTCATGCATGTGTTGATGGATGTGATAGTTGTTGTTAAGACGTCAGTTGCCATGAGAATGGCCCCTATTACGGCTAAAATTAGGGTCGTGTTGATATTGGGCAACATGAGCAAAAGGCTACATTGATAGCGTGGGCAGCAGAGGTGGCTAAGGTAGTAGAGGTGAGTTTGCATCTATAGATTGAAGGGAGGTCTAATGCAGAAACTCATGGGTAAAGAGATGGCTATGAAGGTCGACATATGACAACGATTTTGTATTGGTTACGAGGCTAGTTACCAAGTCTTTGAACTCATCTTAAATGCTATGAAACACATAGAGATTGAAGTCTTCAAGGGAGATAAGCCGACCAACAACAACTAATTCATTAAATAATGATTTTGCTTGTTGTGTGTATATAGTAGCCGAAACATCACCTTGCCGAAGATCTTGAAAGGACCCATAGAGTTGTATAATGTGAGAATTAGACGAAGATGCAAAAGTTTTCTCAAGAGTGCACCAAATATAATGAGAGGTATGACAATTTGGCACAAGGTGCAATACATCGATGGAAAGAGAAAAGAATAACACACTCAGAATAAGTGTTAGCAAACATGTTTAATTATTGATGTAATATTCGAGTCGGATACAACTATAAACTCATTGTTTCTTTCTATAGTTTATTTCTTCCTTGTTATGTAGTTAGACACTGTTAGATAGAATGGATGTTAGTGATGTTTTTCATAACAATTTTAAATATTTTTTATACATAAATATGTATCTCTTCATAAAGGAGATTCAGTATGAGCATCTCTCTTGAAAACATTTAAAGAACTTGAGATTGAGAAGAACGCAAGAGGTTTAATGGAGCAATATGTGATGAACTAGCCAAGGGTATTGTTGATGATAAAGCCCAATGGATCATCTGCACATTAAATCTAGCTTAACCTTCGGAGGTCGAATTAGAAATTGCTACACACATACTTATTTAATTTAAAATTAATTTTATTTATATTGGAATCCTTCATTATTCATAATTTTCTCAACTCTTGTCACACATCCTTGAAACTTCTACCTTTGACATTTTTTTTATATCCTTAAAACACTTCACTCTTAAATCATATTCCCTCAACATTTTCTTCCAGTTTCTTATCTCATACCAAACACAACTTTAAGCCAAAACTTTAAAACATTGAACAACCTTTGTTAAAAAATCATCTCAACCCAATAGCTTAAGCTGTTAGGTGAGGTCCTAAGATATAATTTATATTATTCTCCAACACACCCCTTCAAGTGAAAGCCATTTGAGCTTGAAACTTACACAGGCTCACATTATCTTGTGCTTGATTTTTATCAAATAAATAGGAATAGTGTGAGATTCGAACTCGTGACCGTTTGGTCATAAGGCTCTGATACCATGTTAAAGAACCATCTCAACCCAATAACTTAAGTTGTTAGATGAGGTCCTAAGATATAATTTATATTATTTTTCAACAACCTTATGGTTTTTACTAGCTTAATTGGGTAAACTAATCCTGTGGATATTAATTTCGAATATTAATTAGACTAATTGAAGTTTAATAATCCGGGCTTGAGTTACCAACATTATGGATGACATGACATGACATACAAAGATCGATTACCCATCTTATTGTTTACTTTATGTCCCCCGAAACCCAGCAGGGAACAATTTATTTGGGATAGCATCCTTACCTTTCTCAAGTAGGAATAATAATAATTTAATTTAAATTTGAATGTGTATTTAAACTGATTTTATTGAATGAGTGTATTTTTTTTAATAACTATTGTTTTGGGTAGGATATAAATATTTGAAATTCTAAATTTAAATACTGACAATGAATAGAATATAAATATTATTGAACTCCATTTAAAACTTATATATTTATATTTTTTAATTCACTATATGATCATTTTGCAAGGCTAATTCGCGCGATCAAAGTCAAAAACCGTTTTCCACGGGTAGCATGCACCGGCTACTATGACCAGGTTTTTCCGGTCTTCGGACCTGGATGATCGCCTCATGGATCTCGTGGCATTGATTCAAGCACCGCCTTTTTCTCTTCAGCATAAGCAATCTCGGTCACCCGTCTTCATCTGCAAACTTTTGGATACGATGAATACTAATTGCTGGGCCACTTTTTCTTCTTTTTTTCTTTTTTTCTTTTTTTTCTCAATTCAAGGTCTTCTTACGATGGTCTGTCTACACATATGGTCTGTCTTCATCTGCAAACTTTTGGATACGAAGAATTGGTTATCTGTTTACTTTTTTTTCCCCTCACATGAATTGAAAATACAGCTTGTTATTCAAGGCTCCGTGTGATTTCAGTTTTGAGACCATATTATATTTCAAACTTCAACCCATGCCAAGTCATTTGTAAGAATCCAAGCATTTTTCACGCAAGTCAATTGACCAATATTCACCGGTTGATCGAGCGAGCACAATTACTACCTCGTAGAAAATGTTAGAAAGGAAAGCATGTTTTATAATGGAGACAGATGAAGTGATTGTAGGAAGAGAGTTTTTTTTTTTTTTTTTTTCTATCTTACTA
The DNA here is from genome assembly GCA_964019445.1 of Populus tremula. Classification (NCBI taxonomy): domain Eukaryota; kingdom Viridiplantae; phylum Streptophyta; class Magnoliopsida; order Malpighiales; family Salicaceae; genus Populus; species Populus tremula. The sequence continues at coordinate 10,987,544 of CAXHTJ010000018.1, read as the reverse complement.
ATAATCATCTAATAAGAAATATTACGGGCACACTAGTGATCTCTCGATATTATACTTGAACCGCAATTAATATATCATACATAAACCACATTAAATATATAGGAATTATCACATTCAAAACACACACATGGTGAACTTTCTAAAAACAAAACCAAATACTTGTAGTCATTTAAAAACCGATTTGTTTTTGTGCTTTAAAATTAAAATTTTTAAATTTTAATTTTAATTTTTACTTCAAATTAATTTTTTTTTTGTTTTTTAAAATTTTTTGATATGTTGATATTAAAAATAAAAACATTATTTTAGATGTATTTCCAAATGAAAAACAATCGCTACCACAGTACCAAACAGGTTATATAAAGAAATTAATTAAATCACTTAAAAATATTAATTTTTTTTAAAAATAAAAATCAAGAACTTCATTAAAATCTCTTATAGCCAGTAAGATATGGCTGTATAAAGAAAGAAAGAAGAGCAAAATCAAAGTATCAAGTACTTTACAAAACAAAGCAGGACTAAACAAAACATTGCACTATAAAGCTAGAATAAACTAAACATTAAAATTAATAAAATCTAAAACCATGCAACTAAATTTGTCCGGTCCTTGATTTTAAATTTAATTAATTCAGTTTTTAATTGGCTCTTTAAATTTTAATTCTTTTAAAATTACCCCTGAAAAAATCAATTAACCCCCTATAGAATCATCATCTATTCACTTTGGTCATTGGACTTTGATTTCTTGCAATTTTGATCCAAATTAGCCTTCGACTTTGATATTTCTTGAATTAATCCCTTGATTGCATTAATTAATTTAATCAAAGTTTATTTAAATCCCTCAATTTTTCAGTTCTTTTAATTTTTGACTAAATTGACTCCTGAATTTATAAATTCATCCTTATTAGTCCTCAAACTTTCAATTTATGTTGTCTTGATCCAATTCTCAAATTAATTTTTCATTCATCTTTTTTTTAATTTATATTTTTTTGAAAATTCAAAAATTAGATTATAACAATAATCAGGCTACATATTATTGAAGAAAAATTCATTTCTAGTTAGCCAAAGGGATGATGAGATTGAAAAAGAACAACATAAATCATACCTTTGGAGCTTTCCATAATCAAGATATTCTGATTAATGCAGCCCAACCAATTATATGGGCTGAACCCATCTTGATTGGGCCGATGTCAGCCCAGATCTTTCGGAGTCAATAATCTTTTAATGCAGCGTGTAGCATGCTTCAAGCCTATTTCCCTCCATGTTCAAGTTTTACCACTGCTATTTGCATGTCACCATTCATATATTGAGGCGCAATCAGATCCTGTTGTCGGAAAACCCTCTCGTGGCTTCATAGATGAGCAAGTAGATCTTATATAGCCATAAAATATCCTTCTGGTGACATTCACGCATAATGCCAATCAAACAAGCTAATACATGCATACATTTGGTTTTGCACGATACAGCCATAAACCTGCAGGTTTGTCCTTGTACTTTGCTTTGCAGCTCTTGTTAAATAGCCTCTTAGCTTTCCAAATGGATTACTCCTTGTACTTTGCTCTATATTTCCGGACTTGACTGTGGGACATTTTGAATATTATCCCATGCCCATGTTTCATCTCTGAAATATGTGATGTAAACCATCTATTTGAATCAACGAAAATGGAGATTCCAGCATTCATATGACATCGAAAGGAAGTAAATTAATATAGCTTCTATTCTAAATTCCATGAAATTTGAACTAATTCCATAGAAAGTGTGTCAACCTCCATTACATATCATGGCGCACAGGCGCTGCAATATGATCTGTTATCTCCCAAACGAAATTTACTCCCATGTTTTCTTTTCTTATGAAAGATTTTACCCCCATGTTTTTTTCCAGCAGACACACTTAAGCAGTAGTTTACATTCAAAATAAGCATTTCAAATATTAGATTGTGTTCTTATTTCGTGGACGCCATAAAATTTCTCTAATAAATTCAGAGGTCGGCTTTCATTCTTTTCCACGATGGACAAATAGCTTCGGTTCTTAGAATAGTTTTAAGAAGGCCTGCTGATTATAATTCTCTGGTTGAAGCTAGCATGTATAAATTAAGACTCTGTCTCTATGAAACCTCCTATGATCTGGACTGAATCCAGTGGAGTGATTTCCCTCGCATTTGGTTAGCTAAGCTAAGAGAAGAGGGAAGAAGATGCTAGAGAAATGGAGAGAACGTAGGGAGAGGAGGGAGGAGGAGGAGAATCCACAGCTGGATTAACTCTTGTTCTCATTCATTTTGTCTATGTCCACTCTGTGACAACTGATAGCATATATTGGCAGTAGCAGAATAACTGAACGCTGACTCGGCATTCTTCTCAGTGCAGGTAGCTACACATTTTATTGAAACGATGCGTACAAGTAAAGGAAAGGGATCGGCTGATACGGTGCGTTCCACTCGGCAACGGTCATTTTTTCTTTCTGGCAATCCTCCTTAACCAAGGTCACCTGCAACACCGGTCTGTCTCGTTTCTACAAATTTTATACGAGTTTTCTTTTATGCTCTACGTTTAGCAATTTAATGTATATGGACTCGGTAAAAAGAAGAAGAGAGACGGGAGAAAATTTTACTTGTGGATCGATCATGGCACGTACAATCTAGGAAGCGTGGGAACCACTTGATGATCAGATCATTCACTTGGAATTCAAGATTAATGGCATGATGGAGGGGTATATATGTATGCGGGGTCCAATACGTGATCATTATTCTTCTAAAATATATGCCTTAAAATGCCACCCTTCCTTTTACTCCACTCACGGTCTCTCCAAACCCGTGGAAAAGCACAGCCTCACGGCTCACGGGCTCCCCCCTGTCTTTTCCCATGATTGCCTCATGATCTTTGTTTCCTATGACTGCCTTTACGCGTCTCACTGACTTCGAGCCTGCAGAAGAGTTCGTTCGGAGTTCGGACCCCATTTGGCTCTACAAAATGGTTAATTATAAGAAAATTCGCTTATTGCTTTGGAGCATTTAAACTTTACGAAAATGAATATCAAAATAATCTTGTATTTTTATAATTGTGATCAATTAAGTCCGTAGAAACCACAAGGTTAATTTTCTTATGATCCCTCTCACGAAGCTAAAAAGCTCGTTCGTGGAATTAAATGGCAACCAATTATCCTATACGGGTGGGTGATGTTTGCCACCAACATAGTTTTGAGCTTTCAGTAGTAAAAAAAGACTAAACTAGTTGCCTGGACAGCGATGCGGAAGGCCTAGCTACCAGCTAGAGGTCTAAGGTAGATGTGGAAGCAACAACGCCAATCAGTCACCTGTCTGTCTTTCTTGCTTGCTAAGGACACTGAATGATGTTTAATAAAATGGGTACATGGATAGTTTGTTTAATTATATTTTAAAAAGAATTAAAAAAATTAAATTAATTTTTTGTAATGATTTCATATTATTTTTAATATGCTAATGTTAAAAATAATTTTTAAAAATAATATATATATATATATATATATATATATATTAATACATTTCTAAACCAAAATTACTTTTAAAAACAATCTTAAATATTTTAAATCAGCTTAAATTAAAATTAAAGAAGTGTGTATTAAATTAAATGGAGGATGTCGGGGCTTTATCAAAAGGGTTAACCAGCAATAATCAAGGACGGGGCCATTGCAATTATCTGGATGGAACGTCTTCTCTTCTATATATTGCTTTTTGGTTAAGATAAGAACATCTTCTTGAAAATATTACAGTGCCAAAGCCAAACATTCCAAATGATCTTGCCGATTTCCGTAAAAAAAGACATTATCTTTAGGACGTTTAGAAAAATATGAAATTTTCTATTTGCATGAACAGATTTATGATGCGATTTCCAAGTGGGCTCCTTGTGTCCCGTCTCACTATTTCAAGTGAAACCAACACCTGCGCAACTACATTGTTTCTCTCAAACTCTCTTCATTATTGTCAGTAGTAGTTTTAAAATATTAAACACCAAGAAAATTAAATGGATTCATCTTTTTTCTTTTTTTAATAGTAATATCATTAAGATTTAGCTAATGCCATTGAAAAAATAGCATGATTTAAAGCTAAGCCGATTGTATGATCATTTATCCTTTTTTTTTTTAATGTAGGTCTTCGGACCAGCTTTTACACACTCGATTAATTAAATAAACCCTGAAATTAATAACCATATAAATCTTTACTGATCTTAAAATTTGTATAATTCAAATTAATAATTTTTATAAAATAATTCTAAAACCAGACAAGTGTAATATAAATCATTTAAATTATATCTCATCATTATTATTCGTCCATTCTTATCATTATTATTCGTCCATTCTTAAATCAGATTCTAAGTGAGTAGGCTATTTTTGAAGAGTGTAATATGCTTACAATTAAAGCTGCTTTAAGTAAAGTGATGCTCTGTTGTTTTTAAAATAATAGAAGGGACTCATAGTTTGTACTTGGTGATGGAGAGGATAGGAGAGATTCTCGTCTAAACGAAAGGGTTATTCTCTGTGAAAACCCTAGGTTGTTGTTTAAAAGAGAGAAAAGACAAAGCCATCTGCCAACGGGGTTAGCAATTCCTATCTGGACTTCGCCTTTGCAACGAAGATGATAACCTAGTTTATATATAACTATGGTTCGGTTGGTATTCTTCTACAAGATTTGTTCTAAAAATCAAATAACAGGTGATAAGCTTCTCCATAGATTTCTCGGAGCGATGGGGCCCTGCTGCCTTCCATGCATGGAGTGGTTAAATCGCCCTTCGTCCTCTCCTCCTTGTTCACAGAAAAAATAAATGCTAGGAGCGTCAGCATTGAATAAATTAAGATTGATCCAATCCTTGTAAGGTGATTAATTCTCTTTGTTGACCAGCTCCAATGAGAAATCAAAGATGAAGACGTGTGTATGAGATTGAGGATGGTAGGTGTGATAGATATATTCCATGCAATAGCTAGCTAGATAATCAATGGACATAAGGGCAACGAGCTAGCCATTAATTATTTCTTGAACGAGAATATTTGTCACCTGTTGTAGCGTTCTTGCTGACAAAAGGGACCTGGCACCGTCCTATACAATAGCTGAATATATAATCAATTTCGATGCAGATAATTATCTGTTTTCAATCTAATATCTAGATAAATTTAATTTCCGCATGCCAGAAATGATAATATATGTAGATAGACATGTACAATTGATCTCTTGTGAAAATAACTTAAAACATATATGTGTGTGGAGGATCGAGAAATAAAATCAGTGATGCATTAATTAAAATATCAAAGAAAAGAACCAAAAGCAAGCATCATTTTCCAAAGAGAAAATCATATTTTAAGGCTATAGACAGGCTTCATTCACCTAGCCTCGCACACTGTAGACTACAACCTGCTCAGGAGTGTTAAAAATAAGAAACTTTTAATAGAATGTATGATTATAATCAATCAATTAAAATGTATATATAGTAATAAAACCAAATAATTATAAAAATAAATTGCAATATTTAATTATTCAAAATATTTAATTTTATTATTGGATGTGGCGATTGATTTTGTTTTTATAATCCGTGATTGTATTAATTGGATTAGAATCCAAAGTATATTAACCTCAATAGACCAAGGGTATTCAAACTAATAATAACTAAGAAAATAATTATATGGGACAATATTTAACTCTGTAAATAAAAAAAATCAAGTTAAATTTTACTCGAGTTTATAATATGCAAAATGTAGCATAAACAAAGAAATGCCATAAAAAGCATAATATAAAAAATGGTTTTTATATATATAAAGAATAGTAAATTATAGGATTAGAGTTTAAATAACTTAATCAATAGTTTTCTTATTGGCAAAAAATTAAAAAGGGTTAATAAATTTCCAATAAGAGATGTATCTAATAGAAAGAAAAATGACAAAAATAAAAAGGGTTAACAAAAGAAAGTAAGGGTTCATTTGTTTAGGGTTGGCTTTGTGTTTGTAGTGTAAAAAACACTAGGTATTTGGTAATGTACAAAATTGCATTTATATTGTGGGATCCATCAAAAAACTGAGTTTGAAACACATTTTTTTTAAAGCAATTTTTACATGTTTTTTAACTGAGTTTCATAAAACTCTGTTTGTTTTTGCATTTTAAAAGTATTTTTTTCAAAATTTAAATTTTTTTATTTTTTCTCTATTCAAATAAAAAAATTTTGTATTTTAGATCATTTTGATGTGCTGATAACAAAAATAATTTTGAAAAAATAAAAAAATATATTTTTATTGCATTTTCAAGTAAAAAACACTTTTAAAAAGCAACCATAACCAAACATTTTATACATGTTTTTACTGTACATAAACCTTAACCATAATTTTTACCAAATATATATCTAAATCCAACTAATCACATCTAACCATATTTTTTTTAAAATTTAATTTTTAAAAACTACAATCATAAAAATTATCTCAAAAACAAACACTAAAGATAAAGAAGAAACTAATGGTCAGCAAGTAGCAATTGAGAAGAAAACTGTCCGCTAATAAGGCAAAAAAATATTAAGAAAACTTAAAATAGAAAGATCGATTGCTGTAATACTATATTAAAAACGAGAGACTTTATTAATAGAATATACAGATATAATTAACCATTTAATATATATATATATAACACAGCCAAAAAATTAAAGAAATAAATTGCAATTTTTAATCATTTAAAATCATTAATTTTGTCTTTTTGATGTGGCTTGATTTTCTCTATAATTAAATGATGAGCACGTCCTTCAAATAGTAAAAATAGAAGTTACTGTGTGGATAGTGTCATTTGACTCATTTCAAAAAACATTTACCTAAGCGGTTTAAAAAGTTGTAAATTGGCAAAAGTTTTGGAGTAAATCCCTGAAATAGACAAACTAAAAGTAGAGATATTGAAATATAAGAAAGTAAAAGATAGAAATCCTAAAATTGCAGTTCACTCAAATTTCAAAATTCAAACTAGGAAAAGCAAGTAACGGCGTGTAATGACAGAGCGAACACCGACCAGAGGCGCTTAAAGACAAAAAGGACTATAAAACAAAAGTAACAGAAAACACAGCTCCATAAGGCAAACAGAACGCGAAGGACAAAAGCCAAAAAAAAAAAAAACCACAAACACAAACCTTGGTTAGTTTTCAATATTGTTCCTCGACAGATCGGGCTAAAAAATGTGAGTTCTTTACGAATTTGACACCCTCTGATTCAATTTCTCACTCTGGATCTGTTTCTCATCCTACATTGCATGCATGGAATGTAATGTGGGTTTGAATTCATCAATGCATTTTGCTTTTACGATCCTTTCGGTGTCGTTTTGCTTGCTTCTTATCTTCTCTTCGACTTAGCTATGATTTTCTTCTCGGATACCTACTGGAAAATATAGTTTTCTTTTTAAGTTTGCAAAATAAATCTGGTTCTATGTATGTTTGATTGCTGAGAAAATGCAGCACAGGAAACTGACAGAAAATTGAAGCTTTATTTTTCTAAGTACAGCGGAGTTCTTCCTAGAGAGTGGAAATTATTGTGTTTCTTTGAGATTTATAGGATGCTTATTGTTTAATAAGAGTCTCCTTGTTTTCTTTTCCCAAATAGGTTGTATTGTATGATTTCAAGCTCAAAGAATGAGTGCTGTTTTTGCCGCTGTGTGTATCATTTTCCAGTATGAGATGATTTGTTGTTTCCTTTTTGAATGAAATAATTTGCTCAGATGAAATAATACAGATTGGATTTATTTTTTTATTTGGTTCTCTCTTTTGCTTGAATGGAAAATGGGACTCTTTTCTATTTCTGGTTTCTATGTTTTGTTGGGTCTGTCTACTTGGGTTTATTGTCATAATTACGAATTGGGCATACCTATTTTGTTAACTTCCTATTCTCTGGTGCTCGTTAATTTATGTGCCTCTGTTATTCTTGTTGTCAAGGAATTTGATTCTGTGTGTTTGCTGCTTCTTTTTCTTAAATAATTTGCATGCTTGTTAAAGCTACCATGGATTAGGGCAGGTAAAGGGATGGCTAGAGAGATGAAATTGTTTAGCTTCAGATGGTTGGTGGTCTTTTAACACTGGCTTTATAAGAATTTCTAAAATAAAAGGGGGCAACTGAGGGGGATGGAGTAAAGGTTCTCCTGTGACACAGATATGCAACAGGGTATGATTATTAATGTGATTCTTGTATGTCTTGATCCAGTGACATGGGTATAGAAGTTACTGACATCTGCATGGACAAGGAGCCAGACTGTGTCATCGTATATTCAAATGGTGTCTCCCATGATCAAACTCATGAAACTGTTCCTCATGATCATGGTGTTCTGGAGTCCTACGAACCTATCAATGGGGTTCCTGAGCTCCATAGTTCAGAGGAGAGTACTGAAGCAAAGGAATATGAGGTGAAGGAATGTACCACTGAAGTCTCAGCTGAGGTTACTGAACTTTCCCATGCTGAAAAAAGCGAGGAAGGGCAGCATGTTGTATGCTCAAATTTTGAGGATGGCTTAAAAGTGAAAAAGGTTCAAGCAGTAAACAGAAAATCAAAGGATATTGGTCAACAAAAATCATCTACAAAGCGTGTATCAAAACCTGCTTCTGCTGCCGTTGCTCAAACAAAACACACTGTTCCTCAGCCATTTGCCCTAGCAACTGAAAAGCGTGCTTCATCAGGAATTCGTCCTTCTGGGCCTGAACCTGATATCACCAATGGTGTGAACAAATCATTCAAGGCAAACAATGTATTACGTCAAAACCCTACGAAGCAGAACCAGGTATGGTGGCTGACCGTAAAATTGTTAGTAATTATTAATTTAGCCTTCTAAGGAAGCTCATGTAGCAGAATCAACTGCTTACTGCATAGCTTTCAAAGTAGATATGTTTTTTTTCTCAAAAAAATAAAAAAGAAGAAGATATTTTTCAGAATGCAGTGGTGAACTTCAGATATATTAGAAAATCATGTCTTGATATAATTAAGGGATTGGAAAACTATACTCCTAGTTGATACTGGAATTCTTGTTTGCTTAACTGCAGCCACTTTCAGTGTCAAGGAAGCCATTGCAACCAAATAATAAGAAGCATCCAGATGAGGAAGATAATTGTTCTGTCACTTCCTCGTATCCTCTTTCTAGCAGATTAAGTTTGAACTAGATTCTTTTGTTCATTTCTTAAACTTTTGTCACCTCTATTGCTCGATTTCTCTTTTTGAAATCAATTTCATTCCTTGACGCTGCATAGTACCACAGCATCTGCACGGCCTATTATGTCCAAGGCAACTGCCGTAGCAGCCCCTGTATTTAGATGCACTGAACGGGCTGAAAAGCGGAAGGAGGTGCTGCCTTGATCTCTTTGTATCATTCAGAATTGAAGTTCTGTTTTGTTGTTGTCGGTTTTTTTTTTTTTTAATGCAAGCTTTTGGGATGGAAACATACCTGAAGGCTAAGACTCATAACAGTTTTATTATGTCTAAATCTTTTAGTTCTATTCAAAGTTGGAGGAAAAATATCAAGCATTGGAGGCCGAGAAAACCCAAAGTGAAGCAAGGACCAAGGTAAAGTACTTAAAGCAGCTTGATGGCAAAGGGTAGTTAGGAGTGACTCAGTCTATCGTGCGTGTCAAGTTTAGTGGTTGACGTTACATTGTCAAAGCAAATGATTCTGAAATGTTTCTTGATTTGTCTTTTCAACGTGACAAATTTCAAGGAAGAGAAGGAGGCAGCCATCAAGCAACTAAGGAAGAGTTTGACGTTTAAGGCTAACCCAATGCCAAGTTTCTACCATGAAGGGCCACCACCTAAGGTTGAACTAAAAAAGGTAGTGCATATAGATTCATCCCCCCCCTGCTGTTCTAGTAAAGATTTATCGAACAGGTTTCTGGGATGTTATTTTTTAATTTTAAATCATCAGAGTATGTAGCAGTGACTGATGACAGAAGATCATATACAGATGCAAGTTTCCCAGGATAACAAGTTTATTATGATTATATCTTGACAAAAGTGCCTTCATCTGAATGTCAGCTGCCACCAACACGTGCAAAATCACCAAAGTTGGGCCGAAGGAAGAGCTGCAATAATAGAGTGAATTCATCTCAGCCAGACAAAGTGAAAAGAGATTTCAATGATGAAGAAAACCAAAGTCAGGATAGTTCCAGAGAAGATACCAGCAACCCTGTTTCTCAGCATGGTGTCCTGAAAGGCCATGCCATTAGCAAATTTGAAGTTGAAACCCAGCAAGCAGAAGAGAAAGATGAGTCAAGTCCACCCGATGAGGTTAATGGGCAGAGTTATGCAGGCATTGACGTTCAGTCTTAATATTGTGGTGAGCTCTTAATTCTTAATTTGTAAGAGACAAAAGGTCCCAATTCTCTTTCTGCGACTGCTTGAAGCATGTGAATGTTGCTCCCCCTTAAGTTGCAAAGACTTGTTGCAATGTTTATGTAATTTATGAAGTGTAAATTTTCTGTAACTTATAATATCTATGCAAAGCATTCCCGTTTTGCACTCTTGTTGTGTAATCTTTTTTCCTGACGGGGCACCTACTTTGCTTTCTTTCTTTCTGTTTGAAGCACATGGTTAGGAAAGTATGAAACAAGATGCTAATCTTCCAGTTTTTGATCCTGTTTTACTCGAGCTAGCTGTTTCTTAAATATTTGTGTATTACTCTGATAAAAGGGCCATTGAAAAGGGAACAGTTGACGTTGTAACATTTGGTAGAACAGCAGAAAATTTGAAAAACTGTTCTCGGTGGATGCTGATTTTCGAATCAAGAAAATCTAAGAAGATTGGTCAATATGCCCGATGATGCGAATGACGTATTGTTGCATCAGCATGACCCGCAATTGAGAGAGGGAGAGGGGGTAAAGTTGAGCAAGGAAATGCTGTGCTGTGCTGTGTTAAACACAAGCATGCTTAGACACTGTTTGATCGTGTTTTTAAAAATAATACATGAAAAATTGGAATTAAATGATGAAATTAGAAAAAAATTACAAAAAGATCAAGAACAAAAATTAAAAATCAAAAAAATAAAGGCTAGAGTTGAAATACCAATAATAAAAAGGACTAAGTTATAATTTTTAAGGTGAAAGAGAAACTAAAAATAATAAAAAAGCCTTACTAACAACAAATCACCTCATCACCACTGACTTGCGCTACGTTAACAAGAAAAGGACCCGATGGTGTTTTTCAATGACATGGTAAAAGGATATTTTTGGTCGCCAAGAGATCCTGCATATGCCTTTTAAAGTGAGTGAATACAATTCACGTACTAATAATTTTTTTTATTTAAATAATATTTAATTTACGTAGAAAAAACAAATAGCTGTAGTGAAACTAGTAATAACAAAAAAAATTCTAGTAAAAAATCCAAAAGACCCCTTGATGCACTTCTATTTTTTAATTTTAAGAATAAAGTTGTCTTTTTATTATGTTTTCAAAAGTTGAAAGACATAAATATATAAGTTTCAAAAATTAACTTTAAGAATAATTGAGTTATTTAACTGTATTTTTTAAAAAAAAAAGACATGGATTGTATGAAAAAGTCAAAATATTTTCAATATCAAGGTATTTAATTTTATTTTGTTTGAAAAAACAAAACAATAATTACACTATATCAGGGAGTCTATATGCTCAGTGAATTTGCCTTTCTTTTAAGTGTTTTTTTTTTTTTGTGGTTATACCTTCAAATACTTGTAATTGCTTCTACTTTTAGGTCGTTTTGTCCTAATGCATCATTTATTTTTCCAACAGGTGAAAAGGTTGGTTGTGATTGAGACGGAAAAGATGTACAAGGCTCGTAAACAAAATGAGGCAAACCACCGAGCTGTACGTCCCCCATTGGTCACAAACCACCTGCCTACTTCTTGCAAGCACTTCCACTTAGAGAGTGCGTTTCTCCTAATGCAAATCTTCGGAGGTCAGCTCTGTTTCCTAAAATGTCCATTGGTTGCTCAAGCTATCTGTTTTCAAGCAGTGATTTTACTAAAAAGTGCAGCTGATTTAGTAATCTGGAATGACAGGGTTTCCTTGGCCTATGCAGTGGGGCAACGAATTATAAAACTTTTCATCTGGTGCGTACCCAGAAACAAAAATTTCCAACGTAGAAATGTGGTTCACGTTTTTTGAATCTTTGTAATTTGACAATTGGCCTTTGAATGCTTTAATGATGCATTGATGCCCAGTCTTAATTCTGTGTGAGATCTTAATATATATGAAGCAAAATGTCCCAATTTCTCTTGTTTTTGGTGATTGTTCTGAAGAATGTTAAAGTCGCCCCTTTATAAGTTGCAACGGCTTGTTTCCTTGTTTATGGAATCCATGAAGGTTAAGTGATTTTTCTGCAACTTATGATTTCTATATAAACAATTCCCTTTTTTCTGCAAACAGCTTGGTCTCGAACTTTTAGAGCACAGGAAAGTGTGGCACAAACTGCTGGTCTTCCAATATTGATTTTATTTTATTTTACGTATTTGAATTATCTGATTTTACTTTTCTATCAATCCGAGGACTAGAAAAGAAATGGAAATTGTCCATTTGATAGAAAAACTTGAATTTAACGAAGATTTTGTGTACTTAATAGTCTTTTGTTTGATTGTGTTCTTGAATGGTATGTCACACGCAGACAGGGGATGGAAAGTTAGGGAGGCAGGGGGTCCCCCGATGCTGGGCTGTGCTTTGTTAGAGTGGAAATTTGTGCCTTTGCCAAATCTTTGTTTTGCATAATTGTAGTAAGCGTCATCATGAAAAGCTCTTAAAGCAAAATAAAATAAAATAAAAGATGCCCATAGAGAGTAAAGCACCTTGTGTTCAAGTGTTTTTGGTAATCAAACAGCAAAAGGAGACTTTTTTGCGGTGAGAAAAAAAATATTGCTGGTCAAAAGGACTTGCATCAAAATTGGGTCTACTTTAAGCTCTGGAATGGCAGTGCAGCTGTCAATTTTTTGTCCCAAATGTTGTTGCATTAAGAGATTGTCCCTAATTGTGCATCCATGAAACAGGGTGCTCAAGAAATGAGAATTCACAAATCTGAGAGCTCAGGCAATGCTGTTTTGACTCGTCAGATGATTCGATCTTGTCCAATACAAGATTTCCCGTGGCTGCTGTGAGGGATTCCAGACAGATTCTCAGATTTTTGTAGTAGATGGAGTTTTTGCCATTCTTATAGCTAGAAGTTGTTGTTTGCTTGTGTTCCTGTTACAATTCCTCGATTTTTCGTAATGCTTTTTTAGTAGGGTGAGCTCCTGCCTCGTAGCTTTGATGATAAAAACCTCATTTATAACAAAAGGAAAAAAATCTCTGCAACTGAGAACACTCGGGTAAAACCTATGCCTTGTAACGGAACTGTTTGGTGTCTAATTTCGATTCTTTTCATGTAAACCCAACCGAAATCGAGTTTACCTTTAAGCTATAGAATGCTAGGAGAAAAAAAAAAGTTCGGATGTGATCGAAGAAACAATTAATTAAAGTAAAAAAAAAAAAAGACATGGTTTTTAATCTTTTATAATTTTTTTGTCTTAGTAAATAGTAACGCATAGAAATTTATTGGTCATTAGTAACTCTAGTTCTCTGTTAATGTCTTAGGAAACGATTTTAAATCTACTTAATCGACTAACGAGTGAATATCTCAGCTAGCATACGCAAGCCAGTCAAACTTCAACTCGTGGTTACCTTTTACAGATTTCCAAAGAACACTTCATTGTATGCGAAATGTTCTATTCTTGAAAACTGGTGTAGTGTGAGTGGGTTCGTTTTTTTATTTCCACTTTATCATCTCGATTTTGAATCTATGAGAAAGGTTGTGAGAGGTAGAGCCTACTTATGAAAGCTTAGTGCTGATGTTCTGTTTTGAATCTCATCGAGGAAGTACCGAGTCCTTGTGTAAATCTGATCCAATAATATATAGACAATTTATAAATAAATTAAAAAGCAAATTGTTCTGTTACGAGGCTTCTGACATGGATGATGTTGCTAGCCCTGGGCATAATTATCATCAGTTTTCATATTTTCCCACTGTTCGGATTCTGGTGTAAGGGAGAAGGCCTCGGGGCTTGTGGCCGCAGGAGCACAATGGTTTGAGAAGTAGATTGCTATGGTTTTTCCCAGTTGGTTCGAGGGAGAACAGGAGAAGTGGTATTAGGAAGCGTGCAGTATTGCAAATTACAATCTAATACTTACTCTCTCTTCTCTCTTTTTTTTTTTTATCAGATTTTACCACTGTATGTCGAGCAGAAACACAGTATTGTTAGACGAGGAGGGCATTACTATTATTATTATTTTTTTAGATTAACGTGGGTGTTCGGGCCAGCTTGCGCGTATCTCAACTAATTCCACGAGACTTGAAGTTAACGACCATGTAAGCTTCCAATGATCATCATTTGAGCAACCTAGGATTCAAACCTGAAACCACAGAGAAAGCAAAATTTTGGTTCCAAGCTTTTACCACTAGGCCACCACCTAGATGGTTGGCATTACTGTTATCTTTCATGCACTAGTTATGGTATTGGACCCAACAGAGGACTTCAAAGCTGTTTCTCGTAGCAATGCCATGTATCTTTAGTGTCATTTTCCCGTTCCTTTTGCCATCTCTACCGAGCCAGTCGATCCTTGATCTTTTACTAACAGATGGTTCATTAAAAAATTGAATTGCAAGTGGTCAACTTTTACAAACATGGCAATAACCATGTTACACAGTATGCATCACTTAATAAAACCTATTTCCCCCCTACTTTTTCCTCTCATGCCCACTCCTCCACCCTTCTTTATGGCTCTGTTCAAAGCTTTAACAGGCCAACCTGTATTTCTTTACATTTAAGCTTGGAATCGAACTGTTTAGGGAAAACATTGATGACAAGCTTCTCTCACCTCCTATCTACCCCTTTTTCCTCAAGTGGAAACCAAAAGAGATATCCCTTAAACACCCCTGTCAAGATCATCATGCATCAATGAGTCCCATTTCTTTAGCGGGTTTTTCATTTCATTATAAGTTCTCCGATACGAGATATTATTAATTAGTTCCTTAAGAAGTGATTAATAATGGGATTTTTTTGAAAGTACATTTCTTTAATTTACAAACGAGCGTACCTTATTCCATTGGATAATCAATTTGCATATGAGATGTGCTGATGAGAGGCGAGGCAGGCAGGAGAAAGCTTTCGGTATGCTTCTGTTATTCGATAGATACGGACAAAAGTTCTTGCTTTGACCTCAATTTTGTACGCAAATCCCTGCGATTTGAGCCCAGTTATTATCATTCATTGACAAGTGTCCTCGATTTTCTCCGCCAAACTAGGTGTTTGTATCATTCAATTCTCAATCCGCAATATATACACTCAAAATCCTTGTACTTGTACAAAGGATTTTTGTTTTGTTCGGATGCCAAGACATTCCAAAAATGTTAAAAGTTGTACAGTTCAATCCCTATATAGGTAGAGAGGATCACAATTTGCGTGCAACAAGCAAAGTGAATATTTGGGTACTCAAAGCAAACAAAGCCAAAGTTTCTTCTTTAACACTCTGTGAAAGCATGATTAGAAGGTAGGGAAGCTGTAGAAAGTGGGACTCCATGTCAATATATGACCCACAAAAAGATACTTACTCATAGTCTATTGTTAACTCATCCTCAGCTCTCACGTATATAAGGGCCCATGAAAGAACAATGCATGGCCAAATATCAAACAGTCTCTCTCTCTCTCGTTGCTACACAGTTGAGGGGAATGCTGTCTGGTTCGAGACCATTCACCTGAAGCGCACGCATTCATCTTTTGAGTGATCTCGGACCAGGCTTCATTCCCCCCAACTCAAAATCACAGGCTAATTAACCTCTTGGCTAGCTGGAAACCCTTAATTATGCAACTTCAATCAATGGCCTGATATCGTTAGCCCACTACAGCTCTTCACCTCTCAAAATCTGGCAATCTTGCATTATGTTCAGTATTTCAATTTGTGTCTCTTTTTTATATTCTGTTCGCAGCTCACAAGAAAGCACCAGTGAAGATCAATGAACCACGTACATACATGTACAATTGAGGCTAATTAAAGAGTCGGATGTGATCATCTAGCTAGCTAGAACCAGGATATTTAAACAGGTATGCCATGTTAAAGATTTCTATTCTACAGTAACTTTTCTAGTGATAATTCTACACACACACAACTTCCTTAGTGATTTTCTCAATATTGATTGTAAAACTCCCTTTGAAATTGCAGTCAAGAGGACCTGCTCTGACGTAACAATCTATATCCTAGATGGATTAATTAAGGAAGTTCTACTTTTACTACAATGGCGTGTCTGTTTGTGTGCTGAACCATTCAACTTGCCAAACTTAGGGAGGGTGCTGTAAATAAGCACCTAGCTAGTTGTGATTCTCTTTCTTTCAAGAAGCCAGGTTAATTGATTAAGACAATTACGTCATCAAAGATAAAGCATGCATCTCTCAAGAAGAAATATGCTACAGTTTCACTTACTCTTTGAAAGACTTCGAGGCGTGGAAAAAAAAACCATTGAAAAAAGAATTTTTCTTGGAGTTTGGTTCCAAATGCAACCTCTAGCTAGTCTGCACGACCTTTCTTTGTTCTTTACCAAATTCGTCGAAAAACAGAACCGGTGTCTAGTGTGAAAATCTGACTCAAAAGGTAAAAAAATACAACAAACAGAGAGATTTTGGCAGATTGGCTTTGCTTGTAGAGAGTTGCAAAGAATATTGAAGCTTGTAGTTGCTTTCACTTTATGTGTTGCATGAGAGGAGTGTCTGCTGCCAAATTGAGCTTTGAACTTGCTCCTTTTTTCCTTCCTTTTTAATGCCATGTGGGTCAGTCATCTGCTATCCCACCATGTGGGTCTGTTTCCGCACATTTCTTCTTTTTTTTTTATAATCCGGGATATTTGAGTGAGTTTGTATGCACTACAATTAATTTTTAAAATTTACGGAACATTATACAAGTCTAATAAACATATAAAACATCGCAGAAAAAACAAGTTTACATGATAAGGTTCGAACCTACTATATGCAATAAAAAGGAATAAGTCTCTTCCACCGCTGAGCAACAATCACATGTGCACGCATATCTTGTTCCTTGCCCATGATCTGATACACACCATTTACTTCTTGGATCATGTCCCATGTGGGTTTGATCAGCATAAAAAAATAGCTAGCCACCATGTGATTGTGTTTATGGCTTTGGCAAGTTGTACACTCACAAAAGACAGGGGATTATATTCGCATAATCTGTAATAATCTATTTAATTTACAACCTTTTTGTCTGATATGATGATCATAATCATCGAACTCATAATCCTATCATAACATAGTAAAATATAGATATAAATATTGATCTAATATTGGCATGCATTTGGCTGACATGTATGACACATTTATGAGTAAGAAGGTGTGAATACTAATTATAAGGAATTTGAATACGTATTTTAAACATCTTTTATAAATATTAATCATGTATAACATTCTCTATTTATTCTATTATACGAACTAATATAAACCAATACCCAGACAAAATCTGGCTTTACTTTTCATGGAATTTAGAAGCTCATAATCTATCCGTACACTAAAGTAGTCGAATCATTTTATTTGTATGAGAATCATAGGAAAGGATATAGTTTTTGTATGCAATAGATAGGAGAGGCACATGAAACTTTTTGAGCCATAGATGGAAGAGTCAAAAGAGAAGAGAGACATCTTGAGTGTGTATGGCAATTGGCAAGAGAAAAAAAGTATTCCCTATGCTCGATAAAGCCCATATTCAATACTTTTTACTACTTTTTTTTATTTTTTTGTGATTTGACGGCATGAGAATTTGTAAAAAAGCATTTAACAGCAAATTTGAAAAACACTAGGAAAAAAGGCAATTTCAAAAGAGAGAAAGACTTAAAGTGAGATTTTGTTCGTCATTGCATTCACCAAATTTTTCCTAACACAAAGTTGTTGTCTTCAAAATATTTTTCTTTTCCTTTTCATATTTAAAATAATTTTATTACCTTTTTTATAATAAAAAATAGATATTAAAAAAATAAAACTCGAATTCAAGATTTCGATCTTTAAATGACTAGTAAATCATCGTGGAGTTATAAATTTAATAATTCAACCCAAAATTTTTTATAAAAATACATTTAAGAATCTATTTAATAATGTAACCAATTACATATTTATTAATTATCTTGGTATACTGATGTTAATAATAAATTTTAAAATATAAAAAATATATTATTTTAATTTATTTTTAAATAAATAATATTTTAAAAAACAATCGAACAGATATTAAATATAGCTTGATTCATATATTTTTTAAGTGTTTCTAACAATAATTTCTATCATCAAAACCACCAAAAAGATGGAAAAAAATTTAAATAAATATTAACAAGAATACATTTGCTTTATCAACAAGTACATGGAGTAAGAATTGGAGCAAGAATATTCTTGAGCTATTAAATGACTGGTTAAGACATAAAATGGACAAAATGTTTTTCTGATATATATTCTTAACTCTTGAAGTCGACGTTGAAATATTCTGTATGAAATTGTATTACATGCTTAGAACATCTTATCCAACATCCTGCTTAGACTATCTTGAACACAAATTCAATGTCTTTAGGTTTGAGTCAATGGGAATGGGATAAAGACCCAAGTTAAATTTTTTGTCATTTAATTGACTTGTGGAACGATCCTCCTATTGACCTGTAAATACTTCATGTTGTCCCCAATTTTATTTATTTATTTGTGTTTCATGTTGTTTTGACGTGTTATTATTAAAAATAAATTTAAAAAAATAAAAAATATTATTATTTTAATATATTTTAAAATAAAAAATATTTTAAAAGACAAACCCTCCACAATAAAAAAATTCTTTATCATGTCATGCTCATTTACCTTTTAAAGTTGATTGATTAGGTTGGGAGACTATTTAATTATTTATCATACTATATGGACTAAAAAGTGGTCGTGATAAATTAGAGGGACTGAACTTGACTAGTGTAAAATGAGAGAAAAAGTGAACTGGGCTGCGCAAGATGTGGCATGGCGTGTACACGAGAAAGAAGAAGGCCCAATCAATTAAATCCCTTGGCGACTGAATTTTGTAGGTGGCACGATGTGGGTGGAAGGGAACAGCTGACCTAGCGTACATCACATAGCACCGACTATATGACCAGGGGAATATCTCCTGCCGCGACGCATCTCCTTTACCGATAATCTTTTTTCTTTTTTCTTTTTTATTTATCGAACGAAAAATCGCTTTTCAACTCTTAAGTTTTAGCCTTATCCTCGTAATTAAAACTCAATTTTCACGTGTTGACTTTACTCACGCAACCCTTACCCAAACGCAACGGAAGAGCGTGAAAAGTCTTCCAAAGGGTACCATTTGTATTTGCTGCCACGCTACACTTTTTACAAAATTTGAAAAAAAATAATTCTTGCTTTGCTTTTTTTTAGAGACGTTTGTATGTGTAATTATTAAAAATAATATATATGTGTGTGTGTATATATATATATGATATCTTTTAATATTAAAAAAATAGATGATAAATATTTTTTTTATTACAATTTAAAAAATATAAAAATTACTTGTCTAGTTAAAATCATAATAGAAAACCGACCCAAATTAGTTTCCTTAACAATGAAAATAATTTAAGGCCTTAAAGTTGCAATAAATAGTACATATTTTGACTCAAGTTCAACTCAAATTAAAACATGATTAATTTTAAATCAAATTTAATAACAAATTTTTAAATCATCAAATTTAATTTAAAACAAAATATTCATGGTTTCATTCAATATATCTTATCATTAGGGACAGATACAGGGTGGCTAGTAAAAGCTTGTAAATTTTTTGCCCCTGCCTCCTCTTGAATAATTATAAATTTTAACTATAAAATAAGTAAAACTAAACTTTTGATCTCCCAAAATTTTAATTCCTCTCCAAACCTAATATCATGGTTTTTTCCTTCTTGTCATGTATAACAATCTTACAAAATAACAAATATCACTCTTAATATGTTTTTGAATAAAAAACTGAAAAAGCAAAATACTAAAGAGAAAATAAAAATAAAAATAAAGTTTAAATTAAAATTTCACATAATACTTGAGCTGGTAATTGTTATAGCAAACATTAAGTCTAATCCAAATCTTTAATTTAGAGTGTATTTTAGTACTATGTTTTTTTAAATTTTAAATTTTAAATTATTTAAAATAATTTTTTTATGTTTTCAAATCATTTTAATGTATTGATATTAAAAATAATTTTTTTAAATTAAAAAAATATATTTTAATATATTTTTAAACAAAATTTTTTTAAATCATCTCGCTAACACAATTCGAAACATAATCCGGCGGCTTGAAAGGGTATCAAAGAGGAACGTGTTTTAGACGCTCCTTCACCTGTACGTATAGGATCCCAAAATAACCTCCCTCCCGCCCCAAGACCAAGCTCCCATCAACGGTTAAACCACTGCCACGTAATATGACCTCAACCAACGAAATCAACTCCCAACTCCTTCTCTTTCTCTCTCCACAGAACTACCCTCTTCCCCTCTAAAATCCCTGTCTCTGGATCTGTCAGAGACTAACTAAAAAGAATTTATCCAAAATCAACAAACAAACAGTTAATTCATCCATGTAGATCGTCAACCCTACCAGCCCAGCTCAGCAAACAAAAAACTAATTTTCTCGCAATGGGCGAGCCTTTCTTCGATCTAATGGAGTTTCTAAAGACACCTTCCATAACTGAAACACTCGTCGACATTTTGCTATGTGCAGTACCGATATGGCTATCCGTTATGATCGGCCTCGTTATTGGCTGGTCTTGGCGGCCTAGGTGGACTGGCTTGGTCTTTCTTGGCTTGAGGAGCAAGTTTAGGTTCCTTTGGACTGCGCCTCCTGGATTCGGAGCTCGGCGTCTCTGGCTCGCTTTTACGGCTATCTCGGCCTTTTCTGTTTGCCGCACCGTTTGGTCCAATTTCCAGGGTAAAAATCGAAAATCAGCACCCGCCGCTGCGGCATCAACTTCGGCAACCTCACCGAGGAATCCAGGGGGGAGAAGTGGCGGTTCTATTAGGTTAGCTGCATTTCCTTTTCCTTTTCCTTTTTCTAGTTTGCTTTATTTATTTTTCATGGTTTTAAATTGCTATAATTAATATTTTGGATGCGGCCTTTTTCTGATTAATTTAAATTTCAAATTGCAATGAAATTAATTATTGCACTTCGCACACCAGAAAACTGCTGTGTAGGCTGCTCTAAATTCCTGAGCAGTCGAGGGAAATTAGCAATAATGCATGCTAGTTGGCTGATTTTGCATACAATGATAAAGTGCGCTAGTTTGAGATCGTTGAGGCCTACTTATCACAATTGTGTAGTTGCATAGAAGCTTTAAGAAATACGAGTGCTTGAGCTACTGCTTTAAAGTGCTATGGGAAATGTAACGTGATGGAATAGTACAAAGTTGGCTATATGGGTGCGATAAATGAGTGTTAAACATGTTTTGTCTATGCATTTTTTTAATAGGTAATATCATAAATGATGTTTTTTCTGAGTTCAGTTTTTAGTCGAGAAACTGTGCATCGTCTGGTATCTAGGGGCGTGAGACTTTGTGCATTTCTTAGTTCTAGTTGCACCTATTTGCTAGATATATTCATGTCCTGTTTCGAAACCAGTTGTAGGGGTGAATACCAAGTCCTGGTGTTATTAACTGATGTCAAGTCACTATTTCAAAGAGTTTAGAGCATCTGAAATTTCTTTGTTTTGATTATTGAAATTTTTAAGTAGTAACTGACGCCTTCTAGTTAAACAGCATTTGCAGTGACAATATTGTTTGGTTTCTTAAATGTTATTATTGGGCAGTGTCCTTTATTCCTTGCATGGTCAAAAAATAAACATGGGTTCTAGTGAAACGTCAAGAATATCAGAAGAGAAAAACAGGGATTGTATGCTTTTAGAAAAGTTCTGTATTCCTGCTGTAAGTAATTTATAGGGTGTAACAGCCACTGTAAATTATTTCATGAGAGATTGTGTGCTTTTATTGAAAGGTAATGACTTGCAGGTTTCAATGGACAAGAATGTAAGCCAAATATTCTCCTTGAATGAAAATTTCCATATTATTAGTGGACTTTGTCTCTCTTCCAGACAATGGATGTTTGAAGTTCTTTCTGGCCTCTCTGGATGTTATAATATATGATAATTGGAGCTTTGGCTTAAGAAAAAAAAATTGTAATTTAAATTCTCAGGGTCTCTTGATATACGTTAGTTGTGCCTTTATCTTAAAAAAAAAAAAAAGGTCTCTTATGATCTATGATAATTGTAGCTTTTATTTCGAGTGATCTCGGACTCCTTCTTTGAAAAAGTAACTTCCAAAGTGTTGACTCTCTCTCGCGTGTGCACACACAAAAGATGTGGACAGTTTCATTGGATTATTGTAGGGTGTTAATTAATGTTGGGCTTGTTGGTTTGTGGTATGCTACTTTCATGCAGCTCCTCTGGTGAGTTAGAGGACAGGGAGGACATTGTCACTGAGAATGACTTAGAACACCTATTGCATCTGCTGGAGGGGAAGGATAGACAAATGGAATGGCAATGTATGATGGAAAGGTCAACCTCAAACATGAGATACCAAGCTTGGCGCCATGAGCCTCAGGTAGATTCAAACTGTGTTTCACTGCTGAAACTGCCTGTGAGAAATAGTTGTGGTTTTTTTAGCAACCTTCCTGTAACCACATGGTTCGAGCATCATTACTATATGCTGGGATTGCTCAATCATGGGAGTTTATGAATATTGCAGAAAATTTCCCAACTTAGTTCCCTTTGCATTTTCTGGATTTGGTCTTGAGGAGTCTATATGCTATTCCACTTGTCTTGTATTTCCATGGTTGGTTGTTTAGTTAATGGCTAAAATGCCTGGTGTTATGCCTAGATGCCTTAGCATGCATATTCTAATATGTTTGTGTAGCCCATCATTCAATGTTCAATAATGTTTCCTATATTGTCCTTCTTCTCTTCAAATCATGTACTGAATGGCAATGCTATAATGACTAGATAATGATTTTGAGAGTAACACATATTAGCTCCTGGTGGTATTTTTTCTATCAGGAAGGTCCCACTGTTTACCGAAGTAGATCTGTCTTTGAGGATGCGACTCCAGAGTTGGTTAGAGATTTCTTCTGGGATGATGAGTTTCGACCTAAATGGGATACAATGCTTGCTTACTTCAAAATACTTGAAGAATATCCTCATACTGGAACAATGATTGTGCACTGGATAAAAAAGGTTTGATGTATAAATTATGCACAAAGTTGTTTTTATTGATATCCTGTTTCCACTTTCTTGTTTGATCATGTATCATTGATTGAGAAGAGGTTTCCTTCTCCAATTTGCAGTTCCCATTTTTCTGTAGTGATCGAGAATATATCATTGGTCGAAGAATATGGGATGCTGGGAAGGCATATTATTGCGTGACCAAGGTACTGATGGAGACATCTCATAAATGTTGGTTGCTGAACCTTTTTGTCCTTGTTTGTTTCTTCTTCATTCTTCTGAAGAACAGGCCCCTATCTGTTTTGCCTTTTTTATTAAGGAGGAAGAGTTTGATTAGACTTCTGTGGTTAATTTAAGGATGAAATAAAGGCGAACATAGCATAGGTTTCTTGCTTCTGATATATGAAAACTTGATATGTTCTTTGTTGCGTCTATCAATTCAATCATTCCTGTACATGGCAGTGTGTTGGCAACTATATTGATATAACATTTAAATCTCCCTTTTTGACCTGGATCTGAAGTTTTTCTTCTTTTTAAGTTAGTATAAATTCATCTTGCATTGGTTGTTGAATGCTGTGGCAATCTTTATTGACTTGCAAATCTACAAAATTGCAGGGGGTGCCTTATCCAGGCCTGCACAAGCGTGACAAGTTAAGGCGAGTCGACCTTTATTTCTCAGGTTGGGTTATTAGGGCAGGTGAGCACTGTTGTTGGTTACACAATCTTAATTTCACAATTTGGCAGACTTTATCACTGAGAAAGTAATGGTGCCTTTTGTTTTGTGTTTTTGATGCACACATAGTGGAATCTCGTAAAGGAGACGGACAGATGTCTGCGTGTGAGGTTACCCTTTTACATTACGAGGACATGGGGATACCCAAAGATGTGGCCAAGTTGGGGGTTCGTCATGCGATGTGGGGAGCGGTGAAGAAACTGCATTCTGGTATGAGAGCATACCAGAATGCAAGGAAATCAGAAGCTTCGTTGTCCAGAAGCGCGCTTATGGCAAGAATTACCACAAAAGTGTCTTTTGATGAAGGCATGGATTCTTCGGAAACAGTTAATGAGGAGGAGGATAGAAGTCCAGCTGTAGATATCCAAAGACACAAGGATCACGGTATTGATTGGAAATGGATAGCTGTAGGCGGAACAGTGGCACTGGTTTGCGGTCTTCACACTGGTGCGATTGGCAAGGCTTTGTTACTTGGAGCAGGGCAAAGACTTGCACGGAAGTGAGAGTCTCCAGGTCAAGGACATCGTGCCCCTATCCGAATCCGTTTCAAGGAAGTTTTTATCCACTTGTTGAGTTATGGACCAATATTTATCAAAGATGGATGATTTATATTTTTCTCACGGTGGCTCTCGTTGGGTAAGAATCTCGTCCTCCTTCCCCTCCAAAGCTTTCATATTCACTGAAGGTATCTGTTAATTATGCAAATTTTGTTTGTGAAAAGAGCGAGTTTGTGCCTAGCCGGTGGTTTTGGAATCTCAAAAAACTTATCTAGCTAAACAGGGAGGGACCCACATAAGCTAGCTGTAGCTTTGAGGGAGGGAGGGATGAATCATCGGCCCAAATCCAAGCTTAGGTCATTCTCTCATTATTATCTGTGTGTCCATCTACTATAAATCGGATTCTTTGCCCAGTTAAGAACGTATATGATATTTGTGATAGTTTTTGTTTTTTAAGGTGTCTTTTATTTATAAAAATGTTTTTACACTACAAAAATAAACATGGTAGTAATCTAAGATTATGAAAGCCACTGTAAATATATTCGAATGGTTCGTTATTTAAAAAGTTGGATATCTCCCATAATTTGGAATCTCTCCAATAATAATCTTAGCAAATCTCCAATAAAGACTTCCTTCTCATAAACTTTCATGGCTTGACTGCTGGAATTGCCCTCCCTCAACATGCTATCAGCTCCCACTGCA
Source organism: Populus tremula (assembly GCA_964019445.1). NCBI lineage: Eukaryota > Viridiplantae > Streptophyta > Magnoliopsida > Malpighiales > Salicaceae > Populus > Populus tremula. The sequence goes on along the minus strand of CAXHTJ010000018.1, from coordinate 10,962,401 downwards.
CTGCCTCTATTGGTTTTGGATTATAACAGCTTCCAGTCATATAATCAATCTGATAAAAAAGAAAAGATAAAGAAAAGATAAAGAAAGATTATCACTCCTTTCATTACCGTTTAATTACAGATTTTAAGAGACAGGCAATAGCCCCCCCAGTATGGACACTCCTCCGCATACACCGCTTCAGCTATTCATCGTCTGCCAAGGTTTTGCTATCTTACCTTGTCCACAAATTTGTGGTGCCATTTCCACCAGAGAGAGAGAGAGAGGATAAATATCACGGGACATGGGTGAATCGGCAAGACAATCGGTCAAAATCAATGAAAACGTTCGACAAAACTAATCTTGTGATCAGATCCTTTATGAAGAAAGATACATTAATTTGTTGTGTAGTGTTATTCTTTCCACAGAAGAAGAAGAAGAGCAAATGAGTGGTTCCTGCATCTTGTATTGTCTCCATGGATAAGCTAGGCTTGAAAGGGACTCATCCCTTTTCCATGGACATGGAGAAGCTGGCCTCCACTATTGATACAAGATGGTCCAGATCCTTCAATGGTGATAGAAACTTGAATACATGCAAAACCTATCCAAAGACGACTTTATGATGAACTGGATTTAGCTGGTGTGAAATCATGGGCCCGTCTTCAACACCATTCAATTTGTCAAGATGTTGGACATCTGATCTAATTTTGAAACAAGTAATGATCTTTCCTTCCCTTCCGTCATCATTCAAAGCCTCAAGCCTACAAATTAATTCAAAGTATAAATGCTCTCTCTTTTTTTATTCATAAAAAAAAAAAGAGCTCCTCGCATTGGTTGTCAAGATATCGGATGTGGGAATTAAAGGGATCAGCTACGTACCAAGGAACTATTTTTTGTGGCATTGTTACGGACATCGGAAAGGGATGTCGGTGGTCCTTCCACCATGGAATTTTGGTAAATGTTTCTCAGTTCACTTCCGGATTTGTTTGGAAGAGTAGGAAATATTATTATTATTTTTAAAAATATATTAAAATAATATTTGTTAATTTTTTAAAATTTAATTTTAATATTAACATATATTAAAAAATTAATTAAAAATTAAAATTTTTTTAAAAAAATATGTTAAACCTCAATATCAAAGTGGCAATTTTTTACAATAGCCAATGAAAGTTCAAACTATATTTCCTAGGAATATTTTCTTTTACGCGGAATTTCCTATGGATTATTGCTCGATCAGCAGATTTTTGGAAAACACCGTTGTTTTTTCTTGGTTTATGTTTACATATTTCCTTGATCTTCACCTCAAGTAATGTAAACTCTATTTATTTAAAAGTCAAAAGGGATGTTCGGTAATTATTACTTTTTAAAGAGTTTTTATTTTAAAAATATATTGAAATAATATTTTTTTTAAAATATATATTTTTAATATCAACACATCAAAAATATCATAACATATAAAAAAATTAATTTTAAATAAAAAAAATTATGGAAAGCTAGAAGTTTAAAGGAGTATTTGAAAATATGATAGTATTTGCTTTTAAAGTGATCTTTACTCAGAAATACATCAAAATAAATTTTGTAAAAAAAAATACTTTTAATATTAACACATTAAAATTATCTGAAAACATTAAAAAAAAATTAAAAAAAAAATTCATGAAGAGTGTTTGTCATCAAAGCTTTGTTAAAAAACCAACTCAACTCAATAACTTAATGAAATTCTAAAATATAATTTATATATATTATTTTTAATATTTGTTATGATATACAAAAATGAATTGAATATAAATTTTTTTCTTGAGTTATTTAGTGTATTTTTAAACCGTATATAAATCAATTTTTATCTTATCCATGCTATTCTAAAAGAGAAACTTTAGTCAACTTTTGCCATTCACTGTAAAGGTAAGCTTGTCCAGTTCTCCATGTAAAGAATAAAGATTGTTATTTATGAAATGACAATTCTACACTTCATATAAAATATAATTTTTTAAAAATCTACTACAGAGACAGTGAAAACTCGATTTTTTTTCATGATGGAAGGTGGTTGTTATTTTTATTATAATTGGCTTGATTTTAGGCCACGATTTGTGTATGAAAATGGTGTGGTTGGAGTTTAGAGATTGTGGTGGTGGTGAAAAGGAAAAAATAGATTAGAGGAGAGGGGAGCAGCATGGTGGAGAGAGACCGTCGAGGATTTGTGTGAAAAAGAGCTGAGAGGTGGAGGAGAAGGGCCATGGTGGAGAGACTATCCGTTTAAAGTGGTGGCTGGTCGCTCGGGTTGTTTTTGTGGATTGCTAGTAAAGGCTACTATGGGGAGAGGATTTGGGTGGTGTGAGAAGGGCAATAGATGTTTTGATTTGGTGATAAAAGGACGGTAATCGGTAGAGAATATAGAGTGGTGGTGGTGGAGCTGCTATGTGGCTATTGTGGGAAGGGCTGCCACGGTTGGAGTAGCGCAAGAGGATGAAGCGGGAAGAGGAAGCTTAGGTCTGGAGGAGAGAGAAGTAGCGACCAGGTTTGCGGTTGTTGTGGTGGGGGAATGATGGATTGTCGAATTACAACTAGGAAAGGGTCTCTGCTGGATTTATTTGGGAGAGTGACATATAGAGACAAGATAAGGTTATTATTGTTATTATTATTATCATATATGGCTTTATTTGTAATTGTTTTTTTTTAAAAATAATTGTGATAAAATATATTAAAATAAAATATATTTTTTTATTTTTAAAATCAACATATTAAAATGATATAAAAATATAAAAAAATAATTTAAAATAAAAATAAAAAAATAAAAAAATAAAATTTATATTTTTTTTTAACCCTATACATTATTAAAGACGAGTTGTAACTTCGACCACCGATATCACGATGCTATTAGAAGCAAGTCCCATCGTTCGAGCCTCGTGAGGCCTCGGGTTGATGGGATTCAAGGGAGATCTTGACCGAAAACAAAACTACGAAGATATATTTAATTTTTAGTTTTATGCCCCTACACGTTACTGAGAGATAGAATTTTAGTTATTCAATTATTTGTATATAATCAATTTTAGTCTATTATAAAAATCTTGTTTTTATACTATTTTTATAATTATGTGTGTTTTAATAAATAAAAACATTAAATATATATTCTTACATCCTATAAAAAAACATTAAATATATATCTTAAATAAATAGATAAAGATGATTTTCTTGATTTTTATATCCTTTAAAGTTTAGGGTATAAACTTTCAATTGATTTAAGTAAACTGATGTTAAGAAATTATAATTCAAAATATATATTTAAAATATTTATATATTTATTCAATATTTTAATTTTCCTCTTTTTATCTATATATGTGATAATTGGGACCCATTGTATGTATTTAATCTTAATAGATATTAAAACTTTATTAGTTAATATCTAAATACATTGATACATGTTGGAGAATCTGACCGGTGATGTATTGATAGTTGTCTATTGGAGGCCAAGCACACTAACACAATATTTAACAGGGTTCGACAAACTGCCTACATCCACGAGAAGAGTCAATATTATTAGAGATATGGAGAAAAGGGTTACAACACACATGGAGAAGGATGATCACTTCACTCAAATTTAACTTATATTGCTCTCACACTCTACTGCACATGGCAACACGACTACTGTTTCTAGCAGCCACTCCTCTTTCTCTTTTCCTCTCTTTTCTCACATCTTTGACTTTACATTCTCTCTCTCATTTTGCTCTCAAATAATGCCTTTATTTATAAGCATGAATGATAAGGCAACTTAACCATAATTTATGGTACAAATGGTGGCATCACATGAGTTGCATTATTTTTGTCAAATGGTTCGTGCAATTTTCATGTAATTTTTTGACAATAACAACCCTACTTCTTAGGGTAAACTGTATATGTTGTTGCCCATTAATGACAATATCTCAACAACACTTAATCCATCCATGTTTCATAATTATAATACGCCTAAATTGAATTCCTTTTACTATTCTATATATGTTCAATGATGATTCTAGAACAGCTAATTATATGATCATCTTGTTTCTTATTAGAATAGCTACCATAAAGCAAGCAGTCAACAACAGTCGATCGGCTGGATCCTCCTCCTAAAAGATTATTATCACAAGCTCAAGATCAAACAATTTCCTTTTCTTCCTCGATCGAATGGTTGTTGGATACATGCTGATAATTTGTTTACTTTGCTCATTTCAAGCGCTTGAGGTGGTATGTTTTAATTTAAAAGAAAATCTAAAACTCGATTAACTGTGAGATACGGGATGAATATGGTCAGCTCGGGACCTAAGAAATCATGGATTTTTTGGATTCCTGACGGGGCACATGAACCCACTTTTTTTTGTTATTTATTCATTAAATAAAGATATACAGAAATAACAAAGTGAACTGAAATAATTGGTGACATCCATGTTGGCTTTCCCTGTGGATGAGGCAAAAACCTCGAAACTTTACAAAGTAGATTATTTGTACTCTGACTCCGAAGTCGAAGAGTTTACATTTTTCCCAGGAACCCCGGAAAAAGAAGAGATTTTGACAGATGATGATGATGATGCGCGCTACCCTTTACTAATCTTGTAGCTATCTTTATTTATTTATTTATCATACCATGACATAAACAGATAGGACCGTGATAAGTAGACGTAGCTTGACTTGATATTTACTGGCACACCATGTCTCCTCGTGGCATTCCCTGAACCTCATACTTTAGAATCTCAGCAAAAGCCAGTATGTGTGCTTATTGTAGCAGGACGCATGGCAGCCACCTTGTGTTTTTGGATGCCACTCTGTTATTGAGACTAAGTCCTCCTTCTTCTCTCTACTTGTCTAAAAAGTAAAGTCCAAGCGTACTTAATCGTCTTGCTTTGTTCAGAAGGTGTCTGCTAGTGCTTGTGCTTCATAGGATCAGCAATAGGATGATTACTTCTTTCAGGGATTTAAGGGACTGTTAGGTATGTGGGTCTCTAAAATCTTCTTTTCTGTTCTTGTGTTTCTCTCATTTTTCATTAATGCTTTTAGCTGTAAGTAGATTTTGTTTGGATTTTGATGGTCTTTTCAAGGAAATCTCTCCAAATCTTTCATACATTTACCAGAGACTTCTTGTTTTGAGATGATGATCGTGTGATTTTAAACTCCTCCTTTGTTGATGTATTTATCTAATCTTGCAGATGAAATACAAATCATTTATCAGTTCTTATATTATTCCCTTGCCTTTTATTTTGGAAGAAAGTTTTGTTCCTTTGTTTTCTGAGATTCAATCATATGCTGTATGTTCTTTGTATGCCAGGCAATGCTGGATTCATCCTATTAGGGTTTTTTTCTTAGAAGGAAGTGAAGATGTTTTAGTCCTTACTAATTACAACTACTATATTACTCGATCTTCTTTACCACCTATACTCTAGGCAATGCTGGATTCATCCTATGATGGTTTAACTCTTGAAGGAAAGAACCATTGTTTTCATGTGGATAAGTAATTAATCATTACTGTTCGCAGTTCCATGTCCTTCAAGAGGCCGGTAACATTTTTGGTTAAGCTGTGAAGACACGAGTCTTCTGTCCTATGCTTGATTAATGTTACAATTGATGTCTTATAAATGAATGATTTAGCAGAATGGTCACCGTCAAACAAGCACATTATAATGTAATTTGAAATGCTTATGCATCATGATGCCCGGCAGCATACGGTTTCAGACTTTTTTTCCCTATGATTCCAAATAAATGGCTATAAACATAGGACCTGTGAATCTTTTCGCTTGGAAAGATTACTGGAGGAAGAGTGAGTCTTATCTTCACTGGTAGAGCCTTGAGGAGGGGCTGGTAGGGCCATGATCCCCATTTTCAAAAACTCTCCTTTTGCTCTGAACCCCTTGTGAAATTTCTCCTTCTCCGCTGCTTGTTACCCTCTGTTGATTAAGCTTGCCATTGCACGCAAAAAAAAGGTCTGAACTAGTTTCCACCAACTTTTCCAGAAAATTGTATCTTATGCTTCATCATGTGGTCATTGCCTCTTGACAGTCTACATTAATATATTTTGACTTTATTGTTTTGTGTAGACAGAGTTTCATGTTTTGGATCATGGAGAGGTCTGACCTGGACCTCGTTGGCATTTCAGGATTTCCCACTGAAGAGTTCATCCCGCAAAGATGGATACAAATGATAAAAACATAGAACCTGTAATTGATTTAGAATTTTCCCTGGGTTATTCCAATCAGTGCATTCAGAGAAGATTGAAGAATGATTCAGGTGCAGGTGCAAATGCAGCTTCAAGTGTAGACATGACATTTGTGGCCACCAATGCCCTGTCTGAACTAGTTTGGTCTCCAAAGAAAGGTTTGAGTCTTAAATGCGCTGATGGAACCTTCTCCGACAAAAAACCCTCTCTGTTATGGGGTGCAGGACCAAGTGATATGGTAAGTGGGTCAAATGCTGACAAAGCTATCGGCAAAAAAAATTTCATGGCTCTGGAAGAATCTGACGCGAGTGAAGTTGCTGGAAGAGACAACCCCACAAAGTTCGTTACAAGTGATACAGGCCCATTCCCGTTGCTAAGTGAATCAAGGCATAAAGTCAAAATAGGTAATTATGAATTCCTTGCAGGTACAGTGTATTATGTATTGGTGAATGTCAACCTATAGAAATTCCTATCCAGTACATGATGAAACCTGTCTTATATTACTGAAAATCTCTCATTTGGCAGCAACTGATGGTCACGAGGAGGAAATGAAAACAGCAGTTGGGCTACCTTTTCTGCAGAAAATGGAGGATGCAAGAAACAATAAAGCAGAAGATATTTATGATCCGATCAATCTTCAAGTAGATGAAATATCTAGGACCTGGGAAACCAAATTTCCAAGTTTGTCAGGTGCTTGATTTGATCTTCTCAACTTAGTTTAGCTCCTACCTTTCTAAAATACACATCCACATAATAGTTTTAAAGAACTTCTGTAGCCGTTGAAACTGGAGTCCTAAAAGCACTGGATTATTAGAAATTACTTTGTTGTACTGTTCTGCGTATTTTGTTTAAATAAATAACCTATACTTGATGTGAGAGACAAAAAGATTCTACAGTCCCTAATTGAATTGCAGCCGGAGCATCAAACATTCTATTCAAATTCTCTTCAGAGCTGTTCATCAATCTGCTTCCTTGTTATTTTATCAATATATTAGTTCTTTTTAGGTGCCTGAAGAAATGGTTGTTCATGCTTCGATATTCTCATTCCTAACAGGACACTGATTTTTTCATTTTTCAATTTAAATAGACGAAACGAAACTGGATGTGGCACAGAATGGCCCAACTTCCAAGGAACCTACTGTCAGGATTGGAGGTGTTGGTGATGCAAGTCACACATTACAGACAGAAATTGTTGCGGCCTCGCAAGTTTGCTCTGTGGAAGAATGTGAATCTCATGACACTAATATGCAGAAAGCATCATCAGTAGGAAGAGAACATTTTGAATCACCTTCATGCATGGAAAAAGAGAGAGAGAATAATATGGAGACTGGTCCCTACATCTGTCCTCTGGAAAAACTGGAGTCAACTGCAGAGAATGATTTTAAAACTCCACATAGTGAAAATGTCTGTGATGTGGCAACTGAGATTGTAGGATCACAAACTGCCAACGAAGTCCGGAGTAGCTCTCAGCAGGATGATCAGATACTTCCTAAAGACAATGATTGTGCCATTAAACAGTCTCCCACACACAGCAGAACCCGAAGGTATCAAATGAAAGGCAAGGCTAAGGCTTTATCTGATGGAAATTTAAATGAAAGAATGCTGGACATGGATGATGACAGCCATGAAAGTGTTGAAAGTTGCAACAGTGTTGGGTTATTTTCTACTGGCAAAAGGCAACGGAACTTTGATCCACATTCGTATGTTGGGAGCAAAAGTATCAAAATAAAAATTCAAGAAAGTCCCGGTTCGTCTTCATTTGTTAAACATGATAGTTCATTCATGAATTGGATCTCAAACATGATGAAGGGTTTCTTAAAATCAAATGAAGATGAGGCACCTTCTCTTGCTCTTACCCTTGCAAATCATAAGCATGGACACGAGGATAGTGATAAGAATCTCATTTCATGTAACAGAAATCAGGATCAAGGGTGCAAAACTATGGGATTTCATTCGCTTTTTCAGTCATTGTATTGTCCCAAGACAAAGGCTCAAGAAACTGTCGATTTGAATGCCAATACTCAAACGGAAGGATATAAAGAACTTGGGCTGGACAACAAGATCTGTGACTCTAGTGGTACTCCAATAGCCTGTCGTATGGTGACTGACAATGTGTACAAACGGTTTCTTCAACCAAATGAGAAGTTAAATGAGTCGACATCTGGAAATGGTGCAGCTCCACCAGCCTTGACCAAACTTTTATCCACCAATATTGCTTCTGGTCAGGAGATCAGCGGGAGTAACTCTGCAGAGAAAAAAAATTCATGCAACATGGCAACTGATAAGGAGAAAGATGGGACAAGCTCCAATTCCTCTCCAGGTAAACGTAAGAGGAACGATGCTGAACAGCCATCTGAAGGCAAGGCCACAAATACTTCCGGGTACAAAAGTGACCGCCTCACAAGCTTGTGGATAACTCGGCTTTCTCCAAAAACTTCTGGTCCATTGTCAAACCGGGATCTTAGCCACAGAAGAACTGGCGAAGCTCTTGATGGCTTTACCGAGTTCACAAGGCCGAAGGCTCAGAGGCAGAATCATCCTTCTTCTTACCAAGATAAAAAAATTGTGGGGGCTAGGGAGGAGGAGCACTTCACTGAGGACCCGGTATGCATGCAAAATTGTGCCAACAGTACTGAAGTTTCATTTAGCATAAATAAAGTAAATGGACACCATGATGAGAAGTCCATGTGTAAAATGAACTCTACCTTGCCTTTTTCAAGATTCAGAAATTCAGAGGCGATGGCTTCTGTCTTTGCAAGGAGATTGGATGCCCTCAAGCATATCATGCCATCATACGGGACAGATGATTCTTCTCATGGAAACCTGACATGTTTCTTTTGTGGCATTAAAGGTCACCATGTGCGAGATTGTCCAGAGATAATAGATAGTGAGCTTGCAGATATTCTAAGAAATGCTAATTCATTTAACGGAGCAAAAGAATTTCCGTGTGTGTGCATAAGATGTTTCCAGTCAAATCACTGGGCTGTTGCCTGTCCTAGTGCCTCTTCAAGAACAAGACATCAAGCAGAATATGGCGCTTCTCCGGTCCATGAATCCAGCCCTTGTAAAATTCTGCTCAATCCAAGAAATGAAGACGATGCAAAGCGGTCAGATGGCAAGGATAGTCAATTGCAAGCTGCTGATGCACCTTCAGTTCGCAATGGGAAATTGCATGAAGCTTCTGCCTCTGGGAAAATGAATATGAATATGAAACTGCTTGAGAGAGACACTGCTTCAAGTTCTGGGGAAAAGAAGTTGAAAGAAAACCAGGTCATGCCTTTGAGCAATTTTATCAATAGCCAGATATCGGACGTACCAAAGGGAATTTTTGATGCAGTAAAAAGGCTTCGTTTATCTCGAACAATTATTCTCAAGTAAGTAGATCATTCCAACTAAACTGTCATCTTCACTGTTTTTTTTTTTTTTTTGGAGATCTTTCCTATAAACTGCCATGCAATTTAGCACTCGGATATCTGCACCCCTCTAATTGTTTGAGACATCATATACAGACAGATAAATTGCAGGTTGTTTTCAACCATATGGTTGAGCTTTTGTTTAGTTTAATCTGAAGTGTGGCTTGTTTATACCTGTAATAGGCAGTGTTTGTTCATCAGGGCATCTTGTTTACTGTGAGTTGGGAAGACATGCTTCCAGTTTCCATCATCTGATTTATTTTCTTAACTAGATAAACCAAGTCCAAGGTGGGAATTTGTTTGATTGCATAGAAAATCTAATAAATTTCTGGTAAGGACATTAAAGCCTCATTTTACTAAATATGAACCGAGGATGACAGATTTGAACCAGAAAATTCGTGAGCTGCTAATTTTGAAATGCATTGGCTTGAACATCTGGCTTAATATTGGTCTGTCCATGCTTATTCTATCAAATCATCTTCTGTTACTTTATCCTCATATTACTTTGGCTCGTGATTTTGGCATTTCGATTTTTCTTTTACATATCTTACAAGCTTGTTTCTGCAACATGGTTTTATGGTAGAGAGTCTGGCCTTGTGGCAAGAAGATGGCATTTGGATAACCGTGTTACCTTCTGATGCAGATCAAATTGTAATCTGTCTGTAGTGTTCAGGACCACTGAAGGATGACCTTTTTTCTTCTCCATAACTTTGAAATTTTTTGAACTTGAAGTGAAATCTGAGTGACCTTCTAGGAAAATTAATTCCAAGGAAACATGTGGTGAGGAGCTCAGGATAGTGACTTTGAGAATCCTATGATAGAAGTATAATGAGGTGACATATTTTACAACTTATGCAAGAAGGTCCAGGATCAGAACCAATAACTTAAATGTATTAGATATTGCATTGGTGAAGCATGAGGAAGAAAAAATAGAAATGATTGTGGCTGAAGAAGAGAGAGTGTCAGAAGAAAAGGAAGGATTGCAGGACATAGAATGAGAGTACCAGCCTGCATAAATCGTCAGTTATTCTACCACAGTACTGTTTTTCATAGTTTGAATTGCTCGGATAGCTCTCTGCATACCTATCTTATGGCTCTAATTAATGTACTTCATGGTCAATATCAATGGGGGATAAATTTTAGTTGCTCTTTTTTCATCTTCTGTTGGCATACCTCCATGCAAAATTTGAACAAAGAGGATCAAATATGTGATAATGTATTTTACAACTTATGCAAGAAGGTCCAGGATCAGAACCAATAACTTAAATGTATTAGATATTGCATTGGTGAAGCATAAGGAAGAAAAAATAGAAATGATTGTGGCTGAAGAAGAGAGAGTGTCAGAAGAAAAGGAAGGATTGCAGGACATAGAATGAGAGTACCAGCCTGCATAAATCGTCAGTTATTCTACCACAGTACTGTTTTTCATAGTTTGAATTGCTCGGATAGCTCTCTGCATACCTATCTTAGGGCTCTAATTAATGTACTTCATGGTCAATATCAATGGGGGGTAAATTTTAGTTGCTCTTTTTTCATCTTCTGTTGGCATACCTCCATGCAAAATTTGAACAAAGAGGATCAAATATGTGATAATGTGTTTGTGGCTTTTTTATGATAACTGCACTATTACATCAGCTACACTGCAATTGAAGGCAATCGCTGGTCATTCTAGAAAAACTCAATTACAAGATAATTATAAATCTAGTCCTGCTTTCTCATTTATGATTTTCTGCCTTGATAGTCCTGCTTATCAACACCAATATGAACTAAAACTCAAAACTACTTTCAAGGAATAACCTTGGTTTTATCTGTAACATTCATCAAAGCTTGAATTTTTCTTTTCTAGAAATTATTGTCGTAAAAGTTTTTATCCTTTTATTGATATTTTCTATGTTGCATGCATTGGCACCAGATGGATGAATTCGCATACACCACCATCACATCTTGATGGCTTTTTCCTGCGCTTGCGGCTTGGGAAGTGGGAACAGGGATTGGGTGGAACTGGGTATTATGTAGCCTGCATTACTGGTAAGCCAAAATTGTTTACCCTGTCTCCTATCTATGATAGATGGACGAGTTGCATAGTTGTCATTAATTAGCTTCCGTTTCTGTTGACGACTCACCCCCTCCCCTTTTTCCCCTGTTCTTTCTTTTGATCATACAGGAGTTCAAAGTCAGAGTTCAAAACAAAAGTTCAAAAATTCTATTGCTGTAATTGTAGGTGGCGTCAAATGTTTAGTTAAGAGTCAATATATCTCCAACCACGATTTCACCGAGGTAAAAGCCCGACTCTGAAAACGAATTCATGTTTTATATAATCTAGCAATTTAAATTTCAATCTTTGATCTATAGATTTCCAGCTGAATCTGCGAGCTTGATATCTTTATTCATGGACTGCATATAATTAATCTGGCTATTTACAGCCTTTTTTCCCTTGTTGAATCATGTTTGTATGTTTTGAATGCACGATTAGTTGGCCTCGGTCAAGTAGCCCTTTTCTCATTCAAGGATCACGACTCATCAGAATATGGTCTTATGATCTTTCTTCTATATTGCCTATTTTACACACCAAATCTTGATTCATGTTGCATTGAAGTCTCCTTCATTGATGATTTATATGACTGAATCTGCATTTGCTTGGTGGAGTCTCTTCATGAAGACAATTTGAGTTATCCTTGTACCTGAGAAAGAAAGTGATCCTACTCATATGTTGCTCTCATTTTTTTACTCTTGAAAGTGGCGGTTAAGCCTGACTCCTGTATTCTGCAGGGTGAGCTAATGGCATGGTGGTGTGCAACCTTGAAGGATGGTGGCAAGACACCCTCCGAAGAAGAATTAAGATTGAAAGTTGAAGAGATGAAAATGTTTCGGTTTTAGGCAGATACAGATTCAGATGTCGCTTGCAAAAAATACATAAAGTGAGAAGAACAAAGCGCTTTCTATAGCTTTTCATCTGTCCCTCGTAAACATGACACCATCGTCCAGTTTCAAGAACGTTTGGCATGGAGGAATGGCTAGGGAGAGAAAGCTTACCTTGATATTTGTGCTGATATAACCATAGATTCTTTAATTGTTACTGTGTGTGTTTTTTTAATTAAGATTGATATATAAAATGATATTTATACCCTCAGTGACGACAAATACCTCTGCGGTTGTCGTGTAAAAGACAGTGATTTGCAGACCAAGAACATCATGAGATAATTTCTACCATTAATACAGCAGCAGGTAAAAGTGAAACATGCACCTCAGCTGATCCTTAGTCAGCTGTTAATATTAAGAATATTTTAATGCCAAGTTGATGCAAAAGTATGTGAGATGCTTTGGCGATAGAGTTAGAATAGTGTAAAGTGATTTCCAGCTGTGTATTTTATATGGTAATTGAACCCTGACTCGACCGCACCATTATTATTGATTAAAATTATATATGCTTTTAATATAAAGCAGGACGGAGCCCTGCACCCACAACGTAAATCATGTGAAAACCACGTCGTCGGTCTTAAAAGCAGCTTTTTTTCAGCCCACCTATTTTACTTTATTTTTTTGGATTGGACCCTTTAACTTTTTTTAGTCTTAGATTTGGTTCAAGAATTTATTTTGAACTTTTTTCAATACATGAATTTGAGTGAGGAGAGAAACTCATCGATGAACGGTAAAGAAAAAGGAAAAATATTAGTTGTCATCATGTCTTATTGTGTTTTTAAGCTTTTATGGGGTCTGGAGAAGTAGGTTGGGTTGAAAAAGAATTTTGTTTTTAGTTTAATTTTGATTTTTAGATTGATTTAGAGGTGTTTTGAATTAAAAATTAATTCATTAACATTATAGAATTATTTATAATGTATTTTTAGGTGAAATTTATTTTAAAATGAATTTTTAGATTAAAAAATTTCTACCATCTCTTCATTATTCAAAAACTAGCAAATAGACAAAGAGAGTCATATACTTTTATTTTTCTCTTAAAAAAAAAAAGCCAACCTAAATTTGTTTGTAAATCAAACTAGAGTTATATAATCCAACCTGTGAATTTTATTTACTAGTGTTACCAATTTATTTAATTAAATATACATTAATTGTTTTGTTTACAATACAAAATTTTCTTCTAGCTGATTTTTTTTTTTTAAGAAATAGCTAGATTTTTGTACGAACCGAAACATTGCACGGGTAAATAGGCTACTTACAAACGAAGATAGATGATATCTTTCCTAAATGAACCATCAATTATCAATGTATAGAATATTATTCCAACGATCATGGCATCTATCACCCACTTAGGCTCTTACTTTAATTATTTGTGCAGGCGGAGCCCCCCTCCCCCAATATGATTTTAAACCCCTACAAAATATGGTTATTTCATTTTATACCTATTTATTTAAGTTTAATTATATCTTCATTTTTCTATTTTCATACTGATCCTTACTCTGACTCGCTCCTAGTAGGATGACATTATCCTTTTTTGTTTTTACTATATGTTGTACCAACATATTTTACACAAATTTCTTTTTCTTGAAAGGCCTTAACCTAGACCTCCAAATACTCTATAGAGCTCGGTTGCGCATTGACTTCAAGCACTAGTGAATCTATTAAGATATTAGACTCAATTATATTAGGCTTGACTACGCGTTAAAACCAAGTGCTCGGAGATTTAGTGAGGTGTTAAACCTAACCCTATTGGACTCGGGTAAGCACTAAACCCATGCACTTATGAGTATGTTAAGATGTCAGGCCCAACACCCAAACTATATAATAGTTAACTTGATGTGAATTGGTTTATTTAATAATATAAAAGGAAAACTAGATGATCTTTTTTTAATTAAAAACACCAATATTGAATGATAAAATTATGAAGAAAACCAATAAGGCAAAAAATAAAAGAGGGTGTCGGGTCACATAAGCTTTTTAAACTCTTAACTCCTGTTATTAGACTGAAAATATCGTACATGAAAAAACAGCGAAACTCAATCCCCAGCAAATCTAATATCAAATGATGAATTATTACTATTATCATCTTTATCATTATCATTATTGCTATTGCTATTATTATTATATTATTATTATTACAACTGTCATTATCATGATCTCTATCACTATTATTATTAATAAGTAATATTATCATCATTATTATCGTCATCATTATTATTAGCATTATTATCATGATCACTATTACTATCATTATTGATAAGTAATATCATTATCATTATTATCGTCATCATTATTATTAGTATTATTATCATGATCACTATCACTATCATTATTATCGTTGTTATTATCGTTGTTGTTACTACTATTACTATTATTACTAGCATTGTTGTTGTTTGTTGTTGTTGTTGTTATTTATTATTAGTATTATAATTCAAATTATCATTGATAACATTATTATTATTTTGAGTTATTGATATTATTATTACAATTGTTACTATTATTACTTTAATTACCACAATTATTGATATCATAACCATCACAACTATCATAATAAACTATTATTATTATTATTATATTAGTAGTAGTATTACTACTTATATTATTATTATTGGAGGTTGTGATGTTATTATCATTATTGTTAATAATATCCTACTAATGTTATCATTTCTTATTGTTATTCCTTCTGCTATTACTATTACCATTACAATTACTATTAGTAATATTAATATTGTTATTATCACAATATTACTCTCATTGCCACTATTATTATCATAAAAAAACTACTATTATTATTACAATTATTATCACTATTATTATTATTGGTTTCAACATTACTATTACTATTAATAACATTATTATTTTAGTTATCGTCGTCGTCGTCGTACTATCACAATTATTATCATCATCACCACTATTATTATCATAATAAACTACTATTATTATCATAATAAACTACTATTATTACCATTATTATTAACATTATTATCACTATTAACAGTATTATTAGTATCATTATTATTATTATTACTATCATTATTTTTATTACAATTATTGTAATTATCACTATTAGTATTACTATTACCACTACTACTATTATTACTACTATAACAAACATCATAAGCTTGATTTAAAGGATACATTAAAAATCATAAAAATTTTAGGATAAAGGAAACAAATAAGAAATCAAAAGAAGAAAGATCAAATTGAAATTATTATTATTATTATTGAAAAAAAATCATAATCTTGATTTGAAAGATAAAATAAAAAGCTATAAATATCTTGACAAAAAAGCCAAGGAAAAAAAAATCAAAAGCAAAAGGACCAAATAAAAAAATATTATATATACAAATTAGAATTAAAGAATTAAATTGAAAACAAATAAAACTCCAACAAAAGAGAAAATTACTAAAATTAAAAATCAAAATTAAAAGGGTGGATTTTGAAACACCAACAACAAATAGATCAACAAAATAAAAGTAAAAAAAAAAAAAAAAATCAAAAGAATAAAGATCAAATATAATAGACAAAACAATTAAAGGAGGATGCAATTGCAAAAAAGAAAAAAGAAAATTTGAGAAATGAATCAAAATAAAACAAATAGTTATTAAAAAATCAAGGAAAAACTCAAAAGAAAATAAACTTGAAGGACTAATATGAAAATATGATAGGCTAGACACAATTTTCTAGAAAAAAAGAGAAAGGAAAAAAAAGATGTCGGTGACTCATCATAAATCTGACGAGCACACGCATCTCACATAAATGAAGATGAGGACAAGATAAATTTAATGATATGATAGAATCAAAATTTTTTTCCACCGTATGCAATCGTACTCACTATCCGAAAGAGCCTAACATGCTTCCATGTCAGCTTTTAACTTTTTTTTTTTTTAAAAAAAAACACCATCCTATTCTTAGGAGCCAAGAATTCTTAGGGGAAAAAAAATTACAATATACTTTAGCTTTTGATTTAATTAACAAAACGTGAAAGGATGTGCATCAAATCAAAGAAATGTTCTTTTTTGTTTGTCATGTGGGAATCGATAAGCATATAAAAATTTATCCATCATCCTTTACTTACAAAGACCCACAAGTGACAGGCATCTGTAATCGTTAATATCATCTAAAGCCCGGCAAACTATTTCAAATCTGCAGTGAGGCCTCCTCCAAGCTTCAACAAGATGCCGTCAAGTAAGCCTTCTTTTTTCTTTCTCTGCGTAATCTCTCTGTCTGATCGTTTTCTAGTAAGAAAATAAGCTTTGACGACAGTTCCTTCCTTTCATTTAGATAATAATAACCGCCATGCCAAATTGACAGGAGTTCTTGCCGCTTCCTTAGTGGTTTTCATCAGTGCCGCTGCGACTCTCGACTATTGGAGAAAATCAAAAGCTAAAAGAGACCAGCACATCATTCCAGGCTTATTCAGGGCAGAATATGGCTGTTTGGAAAATCTTGAAAGATTCTCCGATTATGTTGGTAAATTAATTTAAGTAACTATAAACTGTTTCAGTTGTATTACTTTTTCTTGACAAATAATGTTTTTTTCTCAAGAGTCAAGAAAGAAGAAATTTTACCCATTTTTCATTTTACTGGTCTTTGTAGCTAGGCAGATGGGATATGCAGATGCAGATGAGTGTCCACGGCTATGCAAACTGGCTTATGATTATCTGAAAAGATCTGAAGGGTGTGAGAAAAACATCTACGACTTTTTTGCCTGTATACCTGAGTTTCGATCTTATCTGTACATGAAGCTGATGGGGGAATTTGAAAAATGCATCCTCACTTATTTCGCATTTCATTGGAGCAGAGCATCTCTGTTTATCAGTCAGGTTTATCATCAATTTTCAGAACCAAACAATAAAAAGAAAAGGAACAGTACCTTTTATTTTCTGTTTTTTGTTTTTGTTGTCTTATGCTCTTTACTCTAATTTTCTGTATGGATGGCAGGTTATGGATGTTGAATCCGTGAGGAAACCAAAGCTCAAAGGGTTTGATAACAATGACTTGTAATATCATATTACTTGGCCTCATTTTTTTTTATTTTTCAATTCACCCACTTCCACTTGACCTCATCTTTCTCTTTTATGAAGGGCCAGAGGTGCCGTGGTTTTTCATTTATACCACACCAAACTTTATGGTTTGAGGAAACGAATGGATACTTTATATTATCGTCATGGTTTTAATTTTTGTGGGTTTTGGCAGAAAACAATGTTTTGAGAGGGTGACCGAGGACTTGAAGGTTACAAGGGCATTTTCTACTCTAGTTGAGGAAATGAAAGCAATCGGCCGGGGGGAATCACCTTGTACGGAGGTCATGGTGCCGGGGGCATTCAGTGAGAGAAGTCCGGTGCTGCTACTTATGGGTGGTGGTATGGGGGCTGGCAAGACCACTGTCACCATAGACATTCTCAAAGAGTATGGATTTATCAAATTTTACCTCGTAAACATTAAAAATAACTTTCATTCTCAAAGAGTATTAAAGATGATTGAATTTTGCTGTGGAAAAGAGTGCATGCCTTGTGATTGTGATTTGATGGGACACTGATCAATAAATAATTGGGCAGAACGTTCTGGTCAGGAGCAAAGGCAAAGGCGGTTTTGGTAGGGGACCTAGAGGCTGATGCATTCGAAGAGTCGGATGTCATCTACCAATCATCAACGAATGCATCACTCCTGGTAACTGCACTGAATGAAGGACGGGATGTAATCATGTATGGCACCCTTTCATGGGAGCCTTTTGTGGAGCAGACAATTGCCATGGCTCGTAATGTGCACATATATCGTTATCGAAAGGGGCAAGGGTACCCGGTAGCTGAGGATGGGACCGTTGATCAAAATTACTGGGAAATGGTAGGGCAACAGGAAGAAGACCAGCGATCAAACAACAAGAAAGGAGAAGTAACTGGCAGGAAACCATACAGAATAGAGCTGGTTGGAGTTGTCTGTGACCCTTATCTAGCTGTTGTTAGAGGCATCAGGTAACAATCGAAACATGATAAAACTAGCTGTGTAGTAATCAACATCATTCTCGTTGATTGTCGTACGGTACATGGTAGTAATGAAAGAGGGTATTTTTTTCTGGGATTTTGAACAGGAGAGCCATAACGACGAGAGGGGCAGTGAGGGTGCATTCCCGGTTAAAGTCCCACAAGAGATTTGCCAGCGCATTTGAAAGATACTGCCAACTTGTTGATAATGCCAGGCTTTATTGCACCAATTCAGTCGGAGCACCGCCTACTGTAAGTACGACTTTTCCATCAGGTTTATCCGCCATGCATCCCGTGCTTCTTCTCTTCTTTCTCGTAGTGACTGGCACACACAAATGCACAACGCCTCAAATTTCATGAACGTGGCACCTCTGAAACGACACATCGATTAGGAAAGAGAGTCTGCCAACCACCCTTGAATTTTTGTCGGGCCACCATGCTATTTGAGTCACTATCTATCGATTGACATGCCAAGTGTCGAAATCACCCATCACCCACTTGTCAGTTCTAAGAAAACTGGTAAGTTTGAGCTTGGAATCCTAGATTGTGGTCTACTGGATGCACTATTCTGTATCTCGAGGCCTCGACAAGAAATGGACCTCGAACACGCTGCATTATGTACGGAAATTAGCCCCACCTTCCATACCTCGTAGCTCAGAACTAGCAGCAGTTATCTTAATTCTTGCCTGTAGATTTCCGTACTGGTATCGATTCAAAAGACAAGTAGGGACTGCATTTTTCTTATACACTGACTTTTTGATTGGCACAAAATGAATGCAGCTGATAGCATGGAAAGATGGGGACAACAAGCTCCTGGTTGATCCAGAGGGGTACAAATGCTTGACAAATGCAAGCAATTTGAGGGCTGAAGCAGAATCCATCTACGAGCTTTACACAGACCCAAGCCCCATTTTCGAGCCGGGCTCTTTTTGGAATGACATCGTCATGGATCCTTCCAGGCCCGCTGCTCAATTGGAGCTCAAACACTTTATTGCAATCACCGACATGTTCATGAATTCATTTCTTGTCAAATAAAAACATCTTTCTTCATTTGAAGTTAAAACTTGTGTATATTTACATTACTTTATATTTAATTTTTATTAAATAAATAGAGATGATAAGATTCAAACTCGTGACCGGTTAGTCATCAAGACTCTAATATTATGTCAAAAAATCATCTCAACCAATAGTTTAATTTATTAGGTAAATTCTTAGAATATGATTTATATTATTTTCTAATATTTATTTGATAAATAATGCTATGCTATTAACTTTGAATTATTTTACTCTTTTCATGAAATTTAACCTATGTTTATATAAATTCTAAAAGTATATTTATTTGGTTTTCTAATTTCGGGTAGTAATGATGTTAAAAATTTTAAATATATATTTTTAAATAAAAAAACATTTTCAAAAAATATTAACCACGCCAATACCAAATATTCACTAAAACAAACAATTTGCTTTCAAATATAAGTTGAATTACATTGAAATTATTTCTCCTAAAAAAATCAAGCAATTCTATACCCAAATAACCCTCAATTTACAAGTCATTTTATCCACACAAACAGCTTTCACTTCTCGGTCTTCAGCGTGGTTGGGAATGTGGTTCAGCGTGTTTGGGAATGTGCTTTTCACTCAAAAAAATATATCAATAATATTATTTTATTTTTTAAAAATTATTTTTGAAATCAACACATCAAAATAATTTGAAAATATCAAAAACATATTCATTCCTAGTAAAAAAAAAAAATTCAAATTTTTTGAAAAGCATTTTTCCACCGCAATAATGCCAAACACCCTCTTTATTGCGACTTAATACTCTTGGGTTTCTTCAAGCCTTTTTCGCCAGAGTCTTATTTTTAGCCGCAACAACAGCTTTCTTCGCTGGAGACTTTACAGCCTCTGCCTTCGCAGCCTTTTCCGGCTTAGGCTTAGCCTCGGCCTTGGGCTTCGCTGGAGCCGCTTTCTTCACAGAAGCAGCATCCTTAGCGGAAGATTTAGGAGGGAGCTTGAAGGAGTTCTTGACCTTAACTAGCTTGCCATTAGCAACAAGTTTCTTCAATTGAACAAGCATCAGTTTCTTGAAATTGGTGGGGAGGTTGGACTTGTGCTTCTCTTCGATGAACTTAGCAATTGCAATCTGGCTCGATCCACTCCTTCCCTTCAAAGCCACAATCGCCTCCTTGACCATCTGCAGACATCAAAATCCCAAAAATAACATTACAGTATGAAACGACGTGTCATTTGATTAGTATATAAGCTGTTTTATGATTAATTGATTGATTACCGTGTCATAACCTATTGTTGAGTTTTTCTCCTATTTATATTTTTCTCTCTTAAAAAAATAAAATAAAATACAAAAAAATAAAAAAACAAATATTATAAAAAAATATAACAATAAAAAAAGGATGGCATAACACTCAAAACATGGTTTAAAATTGGTTGAGAAGGTTCAAAAATACAAATATTAAAATTTGACAGTATTTTGTTGACCGATAAGAGCCTTGTTGAAAAGAAAATTCAATTTGAGAAATAAAAGTCTAAAATCAAATTTTATGGACTCAATTAAATTTTATTGACGGTTTAATTGAATTTATGAAGGGTTTGATTGCAAGGAAAAGTGATTTTGGAGTTAATTTGGGTTTTAATTGGAAGAAATTAAAGTTTCGAGGTCAATTTATAATTTTTTAGAGTTAATTTGGTCAAATAAGGGGCTTAATTGCATAAATATTAAAGTTTGATGGTCAATTAGGGGCTTAGTTGAAGAAATCTAAAACCAAAGACCAAAATAAAAAACACACGTAAATAGAGTAGTTGTAATTAAACCAAACCAGGGGCCAAATTGAAGAAATTAAAAGTTTATTGCTCAATTGAGGGTCAAATTGCATAAATTCAAGACCAAGAACCGATTTGGAAAAGGCAACCACCTTTAAGGCCGGCAATTGAATTTGGTAAGGATGCAATTGAATTAATTTTTAAAATCACAATTGCAATTGAGGACTCGATTGAACAAATCATAAATCGAGGACTGATTTGTACTTTCCCATAAGTTTGTCGTCGTTTTTATTTAAATGAAACGGCGCGTTTTGCCCAAAACGACGCCGTTTCATGCACTATTTAAAAAAAAAGATCCAAACGGTGCCCTTTTGAACGACACTGTGGGTTTTCTTCTTCCCCTAGATGCGCGAAGCAAGAGAAAAAGAAAACTTTTCTTCCTCTGTCACCGCCATCTCTCTCTTCAAAAAGATGCCGACTCCTTTTCAAAAAGACACCGACACCACCCCAACTTGCCCACAACTTTCCACGTGTTGGAGGGGCAGTAGAGGGGTGACAACTGTCCTCTTTTAAAAAACAGGGGAAGAGAGAGCAAAAAAGAAGAACAGAAAGGAAAAAAAACATGAAGAAGAGAGGGGGGAAGACCGAAAGAGAGAACAACGAAGAGAGAAGAGAGAAAAGGAAAGGAAAAGAAAGAAAAAAAGAGAGGACAAAACAGAAGAGGGAGAAGGAGCAACATCGCCGCCCACCGCCGCCCCCAGCCATCACTAGTAGCGCCGTTGCAACCACCACCGCCAGCAACACCGCCTCGATGCCACCACAAGTCAGTCTTCTCTTCTTCCTTCTTCTCCTTCGCTACCAATCTCCACTATTCATGGCTGGACCAATTTCGGGCCAACCTGAATGGTTGGGCCCAGCCTAACCCAAATAGCAGGGTCCGACAAAAAAAAGAGTAAAAAGTAAAAATTTCTTGTTTTTTAAATTGTAATTTTTCCATGTATTTTTCTACTAATTTTTACTGAATATTGATTTGTATTTTTATACTGTAAAAATACAAATCCGGTATTAAAATACACGGTTCTCATAAAAACTTTCAAAATGCAAAAAAGTATTTTAAAAAATGTTTTTGTGCATACAGTCAATTGTTCCTAAGCTAAAAAATCACATTGTATTTTTCATACACCAAAAAACAATGTTTTAGCATGCATTTTGGCTTTAATAACCAGTTTATTAAAGTCAAGAGAACATTGACTAAAATTTTTAAAAACAATAAAAAATTTATTTTGTTTGACTTTTAATATCTAAGATACGACATTACACGTAATACGTATTTTGGATATTAATTTTTTTTTTAAACGCTAGAACGGTTGTGTTTTATCCCATTAAGATAAAAACATCATTACAAAGAAGTGATTTTCTTAAATCTTAGACAGATAGAATCAACTATTAAAAACCACAATTATACCTTAAATTTTATTGGATATTAAAACAATACAACCTATCTTAAAGAGTGTATTTAAAGTGTTAATAACTTTTTTTTTACGCAATCAATATCCTTACCTCATTTATGAGACCAGAGGAGCTGCAATAGGTGGAGATTGACTTGAGGCGGACGCGAATTGATATCCGCAGGAGGGGAATGATTTAAAGTTTGCCGTTGGATTGGACATTATCTACGGTGAATGATGTAGTTTTAAAGTGAAAAGTGAATTTGGGGAAGTGGGCTATGTAAATGGTGGAGAGAGAATTGACGTGATTGTTCTCTTTAATAAAACTTTTTGTGGAGGGTGAGCCATTGGATTGAGAGTCATCGAAGCACGCACGGTAAATAAATGTTTTGTTGAGGTGAATTGGGAAAAAATAGTGAGAAACTATGCGGGTCGAATAAAACTTTTTTCAATGTAAAAAAATAATATTAAAAAAAAAATTATAATAACAAAAAAACATACAAGAATTAAAAAAAAGTTAAAAAAATCCACTCCAAGTCTACTTGGATTTTGAAACAACTCAATGTTATAGTATAAAATAAAAAAAATCAATTAAATTAAGTTAACTCGCTAACTTAACGATCATGAATATAAGGTGAGAACAATCTCATCAAAATAAACATAAGAGAAAAGGTTTGAAAGTCAATAATAAATACATGAAGCTCGATTATCGAACAACTCGATGTTAAATGACAAAAACAAAAACAAAATTTAATTTAATTTAAAAAAGCAATGGAAAAAATATGAGTTGATTTGGATTAACCTTCAAAACCCGCAACCATGGACACAAGATCAAGGATAATCCAACATAAAGGAAACAAAAAAAAAGTACAAAGATCAATTTCCAGCAAATCATATATTGAAGGGTGGAATTGAAGTAAATCAATTTTAAAAAGGATAATAAAAAAGTCAATTCACGTTCACCTTTGAAACCAGTGATTTTGGTCATGGACCTAGACCAACCTTGTAGCAACAAAAAAAATGAATCAACCTGAGTCAACTTGCCAACCCCGCGACCATGAGCATTAGATTGATATAACCCAGTAAAAAATATATAGGAAGACTAATTTAAAATGAGTTAGATGTTAAATGATGAAATTGAAATAAATCAATTTTAAAAAAACCTAAAAAATCAAAAGTTAACTCATGTCAACTTCTTAAACTAGTTACTATAGTCATAGACATGAGACTAATTCCATGAAAGACAAAACATAAAAATAATAATAAAGCAAAACTCTAAAAATAGGGTGCAGAATAAAAACCATTATGTTTGAAAAAAATGAAAAAATAAAAACAAATAAACTCCGGCAAACCTTCTAAACCCGGTCTCATATCTAAAACTCACAATCCATGAAATCCTTAAAACATGTTCAATCAAGAAGCTCAATTATCAACCAATTTAATTTTGAATGATGAAATTGTAAAAACAATATGAGTTGAAAAAATTCATCAAATGATAAAAGATAGCAATAGAAAAATTAAAGAGTAAATTTGATAAGAAAAAAAAATCATGGATGATGAAATTGTAAAAAAAAAACTAAAAAATGATCCCAAACAAAAATAAATAGCAATCAAAAGAATGATAACCAAATTTAAAAGAAAAAAAATAAAAAAGGGTGAAATTGAAAAAATAATAATTTTATAGATGATTGAAAATAAAAAACAACAATATAAAAAATAAGGATCAAATTTTAAAGATTAAAAAATAAAAATAGGGGGGATTGAAAAATATTTGTAATTTAATGGCTTATATATGATAAAAACAAATATAGTAAAAAATACATAGACCAAATGTAAAGGAAAAAGAAATTCAAGGAGTTAATCTGAATTTTTGAATGGGATGGTGTTTAATATGAGGAGAGGAGAAAAAAACAACAAGAAAAAAAAAGTCATTGACAACAAACTAAAGGCACTTCTAGGCCATGCGCCACCCCATCATGTAGGAGGTGCCGAGACCTTCTAAACGCCACCTCAAAAGGTAGTGTTTCATGGTCGGACAATCCCACAGGAGTTGTCCAAATGTTGGCGCTTATTACGCACTCCCTAACAAGTTTTTTTTATTTCAAATAATATTTGTCGCACACGACATCGCAGAGGCTTTAAAAATTATTAAATCTTTGGGAAGAATGGATTTCTAGCATCCTATTCTTTGATGGAGAATATTCTTATTTAAAGAGTCGCCACCTAGTATTATGGTCATTAGAAACCCTAACTGGTCAACATAGATACTATAGTATGTGACTGGTTACGTAAGAGATTCACCCCTTAAACGTTCTGGCTGCTGCATTGTTATTCTTTGTCATTGATTGCTAACATTTATTTTCTCTACTAGATAAACCAAGTCCAAGGTGGCAAGTTTTTTGATTGCATAGAAAATCTAATAAACTTCTGGTAAGGACATTAAAGCCTCATTTTCCTAAATATGAACCGAGGATGACAAATTTGAACCAGAAAATTCGTGAGCTGCTAATTTTGAAATGCATTGGCTTGAACATCTGGCTTAATATTGGTATGTCCATGCTTATTCATTCAAATCATCTTCTGTTACTTTATCCTCATATACTTTGGCTCGTGATTTTGGCATTTGCCTCCCACCTCGAAGTCAGTTCTTTTCCATTTGTCTTTTGCATATCTTACAAGCTTGTTTCTGCAACATGGTTTTATGGTAGAGAGTCTACCCTTCTGGCAAGAAGATGGCATTTGGATAACCGTGTTACCTTCTGATGCAGATCAAACTGTAATCTGTCTGTAGTGTTCAGGACCACTGAAGGATGACCTTTTTTCTTCTTCTCCATAACTTCGAAATTTTTTGAACTCGAAGTGAAATCTGAGTGACCTTCTAGGAAAATTAATTCCAAGGATAGCTCGGATAGCTCTCTGCATATCTATCTTACGGCTGTAATTAATGTACTTCATCGTCAATATCAATGGGGGGTAAATTTTAGTAGCTCTTTTTGGGTCTCCTGTCTTCTTTTGGCATACCTCCATGCAAAATTTGAACATAGAGAAGCAAATATGTAATAATGTGTTTGTGGCTTTTTTATGATAACTGCACTATTACATCAGCTACACTGCAATTGAAGGCAATCGCTGGTCATTCTAGAAAAACTCAATTACAAGATAATTATAAATCTAGTCCTGCTTTCTCATTTATGATTCTCTCCCTTGATAGTCCTACTTATCAACACCAATATGAACTAAAACTCAAAACTACTTTCAGGGAATAACCTTGGTTTTATCTGTAACATTCATCAAAGCTTGAATTTTTCTTTTCTAGAAATTATTGTCGTAAAAGTTTTTATCCTTTTATTGATATTTTCTATGTTGCATGCATTGGCACCAGATGGATGAATTCGCATACACCACCATCACATCTTGATGGCTTTTTCCTGCGCTTGCGGCTTGGGAAGTGGGAACAGGGATTGGGTGGAACTGGGTATTATGTAGCCTGCATTACTGGTAAGCCAAAATTGTTTACCATGTCTCCTATCTATGATAGATGGACGAGTTGCATGGTTGTCATTAATTAGCTTCCGTTTCTGTTGACGACTCACCCCCTCCCCTTTTTCCCCTGTTCTTTCTTTTGATCATACAGGAGTTCAAAGTCAGAGTTCAAAACAAAAGTTCAAAAATTCTATTGCTGTAATTGTAGGTGGCGTCAAATGTTTAGTTAAGAGTCAATACATCTCCAACCACGATTTCACCGAGGTAAAAGCCCGACTCTGAAAACGAATTCATGTTCTATATAATCTAGCAATTTAAATTTCAATCTTAGATGTATAAATTTCCAGCTGAATCTGCGAGCTTGATATCTTTATTCATGGACTACATATAATTAATCTGGCTATTTACAGCCTTTTTTCCCCTGTTGAATCATGTTTGTATGTTTTGAATGCACGATTAGTTGGCCTCGGTCAAGTAGCCCTTTTCTCATTCAAGGATCACTACTCATCAGAATATGGTCTTATGATCTTTCTTCTATATTCCCTATTTTACACTCCAAATCTTGATTCATGTTGCATTGAAGTCTCCTTCATTGATGATTTATATGACTGAATCTGCATTTGCTTGGTGGAGTCTCTTCATGAAGACAATTTGAGTTATCCTTGTACCTGAGAAAGAAAGTGATCCTACTCATATGTTGCTCTCATTTTTTTACTCTTGAAAGTGGCGGTTAAGCCTGGCTCCTGTATTCTGCAGGGTGAGCTAATGGCATGGTGGCGTGCAACCTTGAAGGATGGTGGCAAGACACCCTCCGAAGAAGATTTAAGATTGAAAGTTGAAGAGATGAAAATGTTAGGGTTTTAGGCAGATATAGATTCAGTTGTCGCTTTCAAAAATACATAAAGTGAGAAGAACAAAGCGCTTGAGTAAGCTTTTGCATATATTGTTGTGATTTTCCTTTTCTATAGCTTTTCATCTGTCCCTCGTAAACATGACACCATCGTCCAATTTCAAGTACGTTTGGCATGGAGGAATGGCTTGGGAGAGAAAGCTTACCTTCATATTTGTTCTGATATAACCATAGATTCTTTTGTTGTTACTGTGTGTGTTTTTTTTAATTAAGATTGATATATAAAATGATATTTATACCCTCAGTGACGACAAATACCTCTGTGTTGTCGTGTAAAAGACAGTGATTAATTTGCAGACCAAGAACACCATGATATAATTTCTACCATTAATACAGCAGCAGGTAAGAGTGAAACATGCACCTCAGCTGATCCTTAGTAAGCTGGTAATATTAAGAATATTTTAATGCCAAGTTGATGCAAAAGTATGTGAGATGCTTTGGCGATAGAGTTAGAATAGTGTAAAGTGATTTCCAGCTGTGTATTTTATATGGTAGTTGAACCCTGACTAGACCGCACCATTGATTAAAATTATATATCCTTTTATTTTTATTTTTATGTTTTAAAAATATTTTTAATTTTTTATTAATTTTAAATTAATATATTTTTAATGTTTTTAAAACATTTTAATATATTAATGTTTAAAATAATTTTTTTTTTATTAAAAAAATATTATTAACATATATTTTAATATAAAAAATTATTTAAAAAACGATTATAAACACGTTGCCATGAAAACTTGCAGTAAATCATGTGAAAACCACGTCGTCGGTCTCAAAAGCAGCATTTTTGCAGCCCACCTATTTCCCTTTATTTTTTTGGATTGGACCCTTTAACTTTTTCAGGCTTAGTTTTGGTTCAAGAATTTATTTTGAACTTTTTTCAATACGTGAATTTGAGTGAGGAGAGAAACTCATGGATGAACGGTAAAGAAAAAGGAAAAATATTAGTTGTCAACACGTCTTATTGTGTTTTTACGCTTTTATGGAGTCTGGAGAAGTAGGTTGGGTTGAAAAAGAATTTTTTTCTAGTTTGATTTTGTTTTTTAGATCAATTTAAAATTAATTCATTAACATTATAAAAATATTTATAATGTATTTTTAGGTGAAATATATTTAAAAATAAAATTTTAGATTAAAAAATCTCTACCATCTCTCCATTATTCAAAAACTAGCAAATAGCCAAAGAGAGTCGTTAAAAAAAAGCCAATATAAATTCGTTTGTAAATCAAATTAGAGTTATATAATCCAACTTGTGAATTTTATTTAGTAGTATTACCAATTTATTTAATTAAATATACATTAACTGTTTTGTTTACAATACAAAATTTTCTTCTAGCTAATTTTAATTTTTTAAGAAATAGCTAGTTTTTTATATGAACCAAAACATTACACGAGTAAATAGACTAGTTACAAACGATGATAGATGATATATTTCCTAAATGAACCATCAATTATGAATGTATAGAATATTATTCCAACGGTCCTTGCATCCATCACCCACTTAGACTCTTACTTTAATTATCTGTGCAGGCGGAGCCCCCCACCCCCAACATGTTTTTAAACCCCTACAAAATATGGTTATTTCATTTTATATCCATTTATTTAAGTTTAATTATATCTTCATCTTTTTTTCTATTTTCATACTAACCTTTACTCTGACTCGCTCATAGTAGGATGACATTGTCCTTTTTTGTTTTTATTATATGTTCTACTAACATATTTTACACAAATTCCTTTTTCTTGAAAGGCCTTAACCTACACCTCCAAATCCAAATACTCTATAGAGCTTGGTTGCGCATTGAGTTCAAGCACTAATGAGTCTATTAAGATATTAGACCCAATTATATTGGACTTAACTACGTATTAAAACCAAGTGCTAGGAGATCTAGTTAAGTGTTAGACCTAACCCTATTGGACTCGGCTACGCGCTAAACCCAAGCACTTATGAGTCTGCTAAGATGTCAGGCTCAACACCTAAACTATATAATAGTTAACTTGATGTGAATTGATTTATTTAATAATTTCAAAGGAAACCTAGATGATCATTTTTTTATTTAAAAACACCAATGTTGAATGATAAAATTATGAAGAAAACCAATAAGGCAAAAAATAAAAGAGGGTGTTGGGTCTCATAAGCTTTTTAAACTCCCAACTCCTGTTATTAGACTGAAAATATCGTACATGAAAAAATGGTGAAACTCAATCCCCAGCTAATCTAACATCGAATGATAAATTATTACTATCATTGTTACTATTATCATCTTTATTGTCATAACCTAATTCTAGATTATTCCCTAAAAATAAAAAAAAAATTCAAAATAAAAATTAAAAAATAAAATAAAGACTGGCAATATGGAGAAAGTAGCCCGGGGAATCAAGTTGCAATTTTTTGGAGGAAATTCAAGGCTTAATTGTACCCCATTATACCCAAAAATGGAGAAAAAAAAATGCAAATTTAAGGTCAAATTAAATTATTATTAGACGAATTTGCATAAAAATTAAGTCCAATGGCATAATTAAATTTTTAATAGGCCAATTTGATTTAATCATGGGCAAAATTGAATTTTAATTATGTTTGAGAATTAATTTTGATTCAATTAAAGGATTTAATTAAGTGTAAGGACCTAATTATACTTTAAATGGGTCAAATTAATTTTATTTAGGGCTTAATTAGTGAAAAATTAAGACCAAGAACATAATTAAATTTTAATAGGCCAATTTGATTTAATCATGGGCCAAATTAAATTTTAATTATGTTTAAGAATTAATTTGGGTCCAATTGAAGAATTTAATTAAGTACAAGGACTTAATTATACTTTAAATTGGTCAAATTAATTTTATTTGAGGCTTAATTGGTGAAAACTTAAGTTTGGGAGTTTAATTTGGGCTTAATTGAGAAGATTGAAATTTTAAAAGATCAAATTTAATTTTTACCAAGTTGATTGACTGAAATCAAGGGCAAAATTGCAAGAAAATTGAAGTTTTGGGGTCAATTAGGGGTTAAATTGATAAAATCTTAGACTAAGGACCATATTGCAACAGGCGCCACACTTTAGGGACTTAATTGACAAAAATTGGGGGCTAAATTGAAGAAATTAAAAATGTAATGGTCAATTAGGGGTTAAATTGACAAAATCCGAAACCAATGACCATATTGCAAAAGGCGTGTAAATACGGGGTTGCAATTGAAGTTCATCGGGGGCTTAATTGCATTAAATCAAACATTTAGGGTCAATTAGGAGTTCAATTAAAACAAATTGAAAGCCAGAGGACTAAATTGAAATTCAATAAAAATCCCCATTTCAGTCCAAAACGACGTCGTTTTACTTAAAGAAAAGAGAGAGAGAGAGAGAGAGAGAAGGGACCAGACGACGCATTGTTTGATCACTGTTCATTATCTTCCCCGTTTTATCCGAAAGAAACAGTGTGGGAGCCTACTTTGCAGGTGCAGTTAATACTTGATTTCTCCATCAAATTGAACCAAACTTGCACAAAACGGATCCCCTGCAATTCCTCTACAACCCCATGTGAATTGTTCAGAATGAATGACCTGATTAGAGAGGTCAACTCATGCAGCCTTTTCCTGCAGATTTGACAACTCGAGAAGGCTACTTTGAACCAACGGTTAGGATCCTTTCCAAGATAATCGAGGGCTAAAATTTTATCTCGGTGAAGACGAGATTACCCTCTTCCACCGTCTCTAAATAGAGGCTTCCGTTGATGATCTGAGGAAGGAGAAAATCGAGTCCAAATTTGGCAAAAAAACAGCCCCCCACTGCCCCATTTCTGCAGTCTCTCTCTCCTCGCCGTTCTAGCCACTAACCAGAGCCACCACCATCTTCTCCACCATTATCTGCACCACATAAACCTTGCTTTTGTACCAACAAACGGTTCACCAGTGGTAGAGCAGTCACCGCGAGGTCTTCCCTCTCCCTCTGCATATTTTCTTCTTATGTTTCTTCTTCTTTCTTCCTCTGCCACAAGCAGCCAACCCCGCCACCATTTCTTCCACCAGCGCCACTGCCATCTTCACGCCAAGCCAGTGACAATAGCTTCTCCTCCCCGCGTTGCCTCCTCCTTTATCGCAGTCGCTACATGCATAATTCATTTCAATATGCAGCGGCAGAATAATTAACATGGCTTTGGGTTGGGCCAGAACAGAATTCATTTCTGCATGCAGCGGCAGAATAACTAACATGGCTTTGGGCCGGGCCAGTTCTGGCCCAGCCCCCTTTTAAAAAAAATCCCAAAAAAATTCAAAAATCATTTTAAAAATTTGTGATTTTCTCAAATATTTTTCTATCCATTTTGCATAATATCGGGTTGTATATTTACATTGTAAAATACAAATCCGGTATTAAAATACCTGGTTTTTCTCCGAAATATTTCAAAAAAAAATTCAAAACATTTTCAAAAAGAAAAAATATATTTTATTGCATACAGTCAAATCCTAAAATTTTTTTTAAGCATATTTTTCATAAAAAATAAAAAAAAAAAAAATTGCATCTCTTTCATGTTTTAAAAAAAATAAAAAATGGATATCGTAACTAGTTTATGATTATCCATTAGGATTTGGCTAAAATGTCAAAAAACCATCTCCAATCTTTTTTTTAGGGTCTAGATGTAGACTTTAATATTTGTGTGGGGTAAAATTACACGATAAAGTACACCTTCAGGTATTAAAGATACAAGGTGTAAATAAATATGATGCTAAAATTCAGATTTTAGAACGGTTAGGATTTAACCCAATAAAGTAGAGACTCTCTCATGAAGAGAGATCTACCTTAAGCCTTATAAAGACCAACAAAAAGCAATCAAACAACAATGCAGCTTACCTTAGGTAGGGTGCACTGGGGGTAATGCGTTTTTCCCTTGCACAACCAGTCCCTTACTCAGACTCTCACAGACCATAGGTTCCTAGTGATCACAATACTAGGTGGTGACTCCTAAAAATTAATCATAATCCAAAAACACTTCCCAACACACAACACACCTCTCACACAGGAGGCACGGACTCTCTGCCATCGCCAGACAACATCGTGACCCCTACGATATTTATTATTATCATTATTGCTATTATTATTATTATTATTATTATTATTACAACTATCATTATCATGATCACTATCACTATTATTATTAAGAAGTAATATCATCATCATTATTATCGTCATTATTATTAGTAGTATTATTATAATGATCACTATTACTATCATTATTGATAAGTAATATCATTATCATTATTATCGTCATCATTATTATTAATATTATTATCATGATCACAATCACTATCATTATTATCATTGTTATTATCGTTGTTGTTATTGTTGTAACCCATTTCTGGGTCCCTACATAAAAAATTAAAAAAAATATATTATCAAAAAATAAAACAGTGAAAAAATGCCAAAGCGCCCTAAAAATGCTCAAAAAAATTGTTTAAGGATTTTCAAAAATATAAAAATTATTTTTTGACAGTATATCATTGACTGATAAGAACCCCGATGATAAAGAAAATTCAATTTGTGAAAGAAAAATGCAAAATCAGAAGTTTATGGACTCAATTAAATTCTATTAAAGGTTTAATTGCATTTATGAAGATTTTAATTGCAAGAAAAATTGATTTTGGAGTTAATTTGGGCTTTAATTAGGAGAAATTAATTTTCTAGGGTCAAATTATAATTTTTGGAAGTTAATTTGGTCAAATCAGGGGCTTAATTGCATAAATATTGAGGTTTAATGGTCAATTAGGGACTGAATTGAAGAAATCCGAGACCAAGGACTAAATTGTAAAACGCGCGCAAATGGAGGGCCGAAATTTGAATCTAACGTGTTTTGGCGCCAAATCCATTTAAATGAAACGATGCCGTTTCATTCACTGTTGCAAAAAAAAAAAAAAAAAACAGAAGCCCAAAACGGTGCCGTTTTGACGGCACTGTAGCTCTTCTTCTTCCCCTGGACGCGCGAGGCAGGGGAAGAAGAAGATTTTTCTTCTCCCTTTTTGCCTAACTTCTTTCACCCGGATTTGGCACAATAAGACGCCCGCAATCACCCACTTGCCGCCTCCTTTTTATCCATGGATCGATAGTGGAGGGGGCGGCGGCCACCACCATGACGTCTCCCCTGTTTTTGCCTATAAAAACAGGGGAGGATCGAAAAAAAAAAAAAAAAAAGAGGAGAAGAGAAGAGAAGGGAGAGACAGAGAGAAGAAAGCAGAAGAAGAAGAAGCAGAGAAGAGAGTCCAACATCACCACCGCAGGTAGCCTTTCCCGTCGTTTTTTTTGTTCTGCATGCAGATTAATTAGCGAGTTACTGTGATGTGCACAGTAACTCGCTAATTAATTCACGGTTACTGTGCATGTGCACAGTAACCAGCCCATGCTTTGGGCCAGGTTCAGCCCAGCCCATATATTTGGGCCTAATCCGGCCCATTTCAAAGAAAAAAATCAAAAATATTTGTTTCAGCATTTTATAATTTTTCCGTGTAATTTTTATGTCATTTTGATTAATATTTGGTGGTATTTTTTTTATGTTGTTAAAAATACAAAAATCTGATATTAAAATACCTGGTTTTCGGCAAAAACTTCCAAAAATAAAAAAAAATTGAAAAAAAGAGAAAAAAATGTTTTTGTGCATACGGCCAAGTGTCTCAAATCTACAAAATCATATCGTATTTTTCATATGTCAAAAAAACAATATTTTAGCATGCATTTTGGCTTTAATAACCAGTTTATTAAAGTCAAGAGAACATTGGCCAAAATTTCAAAAACAATAAAAATTTTATTTATTTATTTATTTTTTTTAATATCCGGGATATGACATTATACGTAATACATATTCCAGATATTTAAATTCCGGATGTTTCATTTTTTTACAATCAGACCTGGGGTATGACATTACATGTAATGCGTATTCCGAACAAAAAAAAAAACCACAAACACGACCTTAGATTTTATCAGACATTAAAACAATGCAGCCTACCTTAGGTAGGGCGTAGTTGGGGTGCTAATACCTTCCCTTTACGCAACCAGTCTCCGTACCCGATCTCTAAAGACCAGTTAAGGTTCCTAGTAACCCGAATACTAGGTGGCGACTCCCAGTCCATATTTTCACTTGTAGAGACAAGAATTCCTTGTCTCTCCCTATTTTCAAGGAATAAATATTCCGATTTTTCCTTGAGGGTGGACGATCGCCGCGCCGCCGCACACGTGCGACAGAATGGCGACTCCACTGGGGACCTTGTGGACTAAGCTTTGTTGTTGTCTGATTTATTGTGTTTTTTGTTGTGGTTTGCGTGTTTATTTTTAAATATGCATTTTCTTTATTTATTTCTTACGCGCTTTAATTTTTGTACATATTTGTTCATGCATTGTATAAAACTGCCTCATGCATCACATGCTTTATATTTTTCAAGCACACACAAGCTTCTAAGTTAAGTGGGGAATTAACGATCTGCCCTTGACTATTGGTCGGGTTCAGATGCGTGAAACACCCAACTCATATCTGAGAGCCTGCTTGGTAATGGTGGGCATACGTGCCTTAACTGTTCTTTGCAACGCCCCCATACTGCCTTTACGAAGGACGTCACTGGGCAGATATGAGACCCTTTTGAGACCAGGTAGAAAACCTATTCATGAATAGACCCTGTCTTTAGTTTGTATGCGCTATCTTTCTTTACAGAACATGTCATACAAAAAATAATAATAATAATAATAATAAAACCATGTCACCCCTTGAAGGGCAAGTGCATCACATAAATTACATGTTCATACATTTAACATGCATACATGGCAGATTGAAATATAGGTCCCCAAAAAGTCTACAACACCCGACTTCGAGCAAGAAACATGGAAGATGAAGAGCGTGCTCAACGTGAGGCCTATTTGCACGACGAGTTGGAATCTCTGAAAATAAGTGTGGCTCACCTCACTAGCTTACTCAAGCAAACACTAAGAAATACCTCTGATGAAGGTCCTTCTAATCAACCGATCACCTTTGCTCCGGCTCCTACTACAGTTCAGCCTGAGGAAAGAATGAGCGAACATGGTCAAGAACCTCAGCAAAATCCAACATTTGTGCAGTCAACGACACCTGCACCATCCCCAACAGTCGTGAAGGCATCTGCTAATGAGTCCCACAAGGCTAAGTCATCTGATAGCATTGATCAAGCTAAGATAGAGGCGTTGGAAGCCAGACTTAAAGCCATTGAAGGGATAGACTTATATGACCCGGTACGGGCAGCAGAGATGTGTTTGGTCCCAAATGTGGTTGTCCCAAAGAAATTTCGTGTTCCTGAATTCATCAAATACAGTGGAACACAATGCCCCATGACTCATCTCAGGTCCTACTGCAATAAAATGGCTGAGGTAGTACATGATGAAAAACTACTAATGCACTTTTTCCAAGACAGTTTAAGTGGGGCAACTTTGAGTTGGTACATGAGATTGGATAACACAAAAATTCGCAACTGGAAAAATCTTGTGGATGCTTTCGTCAAGCAATACAAGTACAACATGGACATTGCGCCCGACAGAACCAGTTTGTCCAATATAGAAAAAAGGATAAAGAAAGCATAAGGGAATATGCTCAAAGATGGCGAGAATTAGCTGCTCAAGTACATCCCCCACTTCTGGACAAAGAGATGGTCTCTTTATTTGCCAACACACTCAAAGCACCATATTACGAACATATGATGGGTAGTTCAGCCCAACAATTCACTGATGCTGTGATAGTGTGTGAACGCATAGAGCAAGGTGTCAAGAGTGGTAGAATTGCTGCACCAACCGAGAAAAGAGGCGTCGAAAGAAAAGAGGTTCACCATGTTGAAGATGGCTACATGGGTAAAACAAATACATCCCAAAATTACCATACTCCATTCCAAATTGCCAACATCAAAAAACCTGAACCCCAAAACTTTCAAGGCAAAAGCCAAATTAGAAATTTCCAAAGGGTTTAAGAACAACTACCTCCACTATCATTACCTCTGAATGAGATGTATCAAAAGCTATTAAGCATTGGGCAAATAGCTCCAGAACCTCCAACACCTCTGCAGCCACCTTATCGTAATTGGTACAAGCCAGAACTCAATTGTGAATACCATGCTCGTATTACTGGGCATAGCATCTATACCTGCAACGCCTTCAAGAGAAAGCTTCTGCAATTAATCAAGGCTGGGTGGATAGAATTGAAAGATGCCCCCAATGTGAATACAAACCCGTTGCCTAATCATGCTTGAAGCAGATTAGAATGGAATGTTTGGGGAATTGGGAAGCATCAATGGTCCAGCATGATAGCTTGAATTTTGTGGAACTCAACTTTGGACCGTGGTGTTTGTTCTACATTGTCTTTGAGTCCTCTATGCAGAGCTTTTGAGAGGAGGTTAGCCGATGAACAAATTCGCCAAAATAGAGGAATGAAGCCTGCCTTGTTATTGCCTTTTGTTAATGCTTTTGAACAAGACTTTCTCTGTTAATGAGTTTTCTTGTGAAATAAGATCATGTGTTTTCTTGTGTTCACATCACACTCTTCTTTGTTGTTATTACATGTAAATAACATTTTGAGCGCAACTTTGCTCACAACACTACAACATGAAAAATCCTTTGGTATTCCTTTTTTCTTCCAAACCCATACATTAATCTCATATGTTTTCAAGAATATTTTTTTGGGACCTCCAAAGTGAGTAAAAAAAAAAACAAAAATCGTGTTGATATTTGTCCAAAACAAATGCATTTTGAAAATTCAAGTGATTCCTTAAATAGGTACACATATACCTAGAAAACTTGAAAGAAAAAAGACAACAAAGATAAACAACACTATGAGGTGACTCAAAAGCTGAGTTTTATTTGACTGAATAAATCATTTGGCATACGCGCATGAAAGCAAGACCTATCGATCCTCAATGCATGAGTTTGAGATGAGGAAAGGCCATCTTTGATAATCCTTTCACAAGGCTAAAAAATATCCGTTGCAGTCCCATTTTGAGCCTAGTAATGTTTTTTGGAAATAACCTTGACTAGGATCACACCCCACACTGGGGGGCAAAATAATAGAGTTTTTACCCATCCAGACAAAGCAGTGAAGATGGGTGCTGGATTGATCATGTAATTTTTAATCTTTCATTATCATCTAAATGAAGCAGTGATTGGTTAAGAAAAGAAAAGAAGAAGATCTAAAGGATCTAAAAGATTTGAGCTTCTCATAAAACAACTGATATGATTGTGCTCAACCAAACAAAAACGAAGAAAACAAAGAGAAAAGCCCAAACCCGACACTGGGGGGCAGGATAAATCATTTTGAAAAACAAACAATTCCAAAAGACAAAAGGTCAGGAAACAAGCACAAGTGATCTCTAGTCTTGAAATCCCTTAAACTCCTTTTGAGCCTGCAACATATCCATTTTCTTCATAATCAATAGCCAAAGCCTACATTACATACCTGATAAAGCCCTTTCTGATCAAAGGCAAGCAATCTGGATAGGTAGGCAGTGCTTTCTCGTGCGAGTCAAATCATTATTCATGCAAATAAAATAAATGCTTTGAATCAATTCGGTTCTCAATAACCCTCAAATTGACATTTAAACCTTTTATGACCAACCAGATGTCACCTTCATCTTCAACCAAAAGCAAAAAAAGCTTTCATCACTTCAAGAAACCTGTCCATAGGAATCACTTGAATTTTTTAGAACAAGTTTATTTTGAACTAATATCAAAATCATTTTTGTGATTGGAATAACTTGGAAGTTCCAAAAATTTTGCATGAAAACATTTCATTGTACAAAAAACCCAAATTTACTTTCACATATCCTCACCCCAAACTAAACCCAAGTTGAACACTTGGGGGGCATGATCAAGCTGGGGGGCAATCAAAAACACATGGTAGGACTGACTCCATGATTCCTGTTCTAAGGAAAGTGTCGGGCAAAATTGGTAACTCTTGAGATAAAGGGTGAAGGACAAAGATGTATGATGACATCAAACCCTTCCCAAAGGTCAAGATCACAATATGTAACCCTCACCTCTATTTTGAGCGCGCCTTTGAGCCCTCATCCCTTTGGTAGTGCGTTTGCTAACCCTACCTCCTTTTGAGTGCGCCTTTGAGCCCTCACCTCCATTTTGAGTGCGCCTTTTAGCCCTCAACTCCTTTTGAGTGCGCCTTTGAGCCCTCACCTCCTTTTGAGTGCGCCTTTGAGCCCTCACCTCCATTTTGAGCGAGCCTTTGAGCCCTCATCCCTTTGGTAGTGCGTTTTCTAACCCTACCTCCTTTTAAGTGCGCCTTTGAGCCCTCACCTCCTTTTGAGTGCGCCTTTGAGCCCTCACCTCCTTTTGAGTGCGCCTTTGAGCCTCACCTCCATTTTGAGCGCGCCTTTGAGCCCTCATCCCTTTGGTAGTGCGTTTTCTAACCCTACCTCCTTTTGAGTGCGCCTTTGAGCCCTCACCTCCATTTTGAGTGCGCCTTTTGAGCCCTCAATCCTTTGAGTGCGCTTTGAGCCCTCACCTCCTTTTGAGTGCGCCTTTGAGCCCTCACCTCCATTTTTGAGCGCGCCTTTGAGCCCTCATCCCTTTGTAGTGCGTTTTCTAACCCTACCTCCTTTTGAGTGCGCCTTTGAGCCCTCACCTCCATTTTGAGCGCGCCTTTGAGCCCTCATCCCTTTGGTAGTGTGTTTTCTAACCCTACCTCCTTTTGAGTGCGCCTTTGAGCCCTCACCTCCATTTTGAGCGCGCCTTTGAGCCCTCATCCCTTTGGTAGTGCGTTTTCTAACCCTACCTCCTTTTGAGTGCGCCTTTGAGCCCTCACCTCCATTTGCGCCTTTGAGCCCTCATCCTTTGGTAGTGCGTTTTCTAACCCTACCTCCTTTTGAGTGCGCCTTTGAGCCCTCACCTCCATTTTGAGTGCGCCTTTGAGCCCTCAACTCCATTTAGAGTGCGCCTTTGAGCCCTCACCTCCATTTAGTGCGCCTTTGAGCCCTCAACTCCATCTTGAGTGCGCCTTTGAGCCCTCACCTCTTTTTGAGTGCACCTTTGAGCCCTCACCTCCTTTGGAGTGCGCCTTTGAGCCCTCAACTCCTTTGGTAATGCGTTTTTCTAACCCTACCTCTTTTCGAGTGTGCCTTTAAACCCTCGCCATCCAATTCTTCACATTTTTTTTATCTGGGTAGGTCACCCATTACAATGAGACCACTCTTTACTTTTATGTTTG
Organism: Populus tremula; assembly: GCA_964019445.1. Lineage (NCBI taxonomy): Eukaryota > Viridiplantae > Streptophyta > Magnoliopsida > Malpighiales > Salicaceae > Populus > Populus tremula. Next base: position 10,923,126 of record CAXHTJ010000018.1, on the reverse strand, counting down.
GGCAGGTCGCCCATGAAAATAGACCAAAGTCAGCGTGAGTGTGTGGGCTGGTCGCCCCTGAAAATAGACCACCTTAAGTATGTGTGGGCAGCTCGCCCGTGAAAATATACCATCTTTCTTCCAAAAAAACAAAGGGTTTGAACACATAGGATTTTGGTTCTGGTTAGAGGGGATTGCCGACAGGAATCTCAGTCTATCCCAACCACACATAGGATTTTGGTTCTGGTTAGAGGGGATTTGGCGAAAGGAATCTCAATTTAGCCCAACCACACACAGGACTTTGGGTTTGGTTGAAGTTTTAGGTCAATCAAATTTTGAGACGACCAGTTTCGAAAGACCAATTTTATTTTATCTTTACAACACTTACTATGCACAAATCTTTGCTCCGTAAGCATTGTAAAGAGGGGGGCAACTGTTGTAACCCATTTCTGGGTCCCTACATAAAAAATAATAAAATACAAAAAATTAAAAAAATATATTATCAAAAAATAAACAGTGAAAAAATGCCAAGCGCCTAAAAATGCTCAAAAAATTGTTTAAGGATTTTCAAAAATATAAAAATTATTTTTGACAGTATATCATTGACTGATGAGAGCCCGATGATAAAGAAAATTCAATTTGTGGAAAGAAAAATGCAAAATCAGAAGTTTATGGACTCAATTAAATTTATTGAAGGTTTAATTGCATTTATGAAGATTTTAATTGCAAGAAAAATTGATTTTGGAGTTAATTTGGGCTTTAATTAGAGAAATTAATTTTCTGGGGTCAAATTATAATTTTTAGAAGTTAATTTGGTCAAATCAGGGGCTTAATTGCATAAATATTGAGGTTTAATGGCCAATTAGGGACTGAATTGAAGAAATCCGAGACCAAGGACTAATTGTAAAACGCGCGCAAATGGAGGGCCGAAATTTGAATCTGACGTGTTTTGGCGCCAAATCCATTTAAATGAAACGACGCCGTTTCATTCACTGTTGCAAAAAAAAAAAAAAAAACAGAAGCCCAAAACGGTGCCGTTTTGACGGCACTGTAGCTCTTCTTCTTCCCCTGGACGCGCGAGGCAGGGGAAGAAGAAGATTTTTTCTTCTCCTTTTGCCTAACTTCTTTCACCCGGATTTGGCGCAATAAGACGCCCGCAATCACCCACTTGCCCTCCTTTTTATCCATCGATAGTGGAGGGGGCGGCGGCCACCACCATGACGTCTCCCCTGTTTTTGCCTATAAAAACAGGGGAGGATCGAAAAAAAAAAAAAGAGAGGAGAAGAGAAGAGAAGGGAGAGACAGAGAGAAGAAAGCAGAAGAAGAAGAAGCAGAGAAGAGAGTCCAACATCACCACCGCAGGTAGCCTTTCCCGTCGTTTTTTTTTGTTCTGCATGCAGATTAATTAGCGAGTTACTGTGATGTGCACAGTAACTCGCTAATTAATTCATGGTTACTGTGCATGTGCACAGTAACCAGCCCATGCTTTGGGCCAGGTTCGGCCCAGCCCATATATTTGGGCCTAATCCGGCCCATTTCAAAGAAAAAAATCAAAAATATTTGTTTCAGCATTTTATAATTTTTCCGTGTAATTTTTATGTCATTTTGATTAATATTTGGTGGTATTTTTTTTATGTTGTTAAAAATACAAAAATCTGATATTAAAATACCTGGTTTTCGGCAAAACTTCCAAAAATAAAAAAAATTGAAAAAAGAGAAAAAATGTTTTTGTGCATACGGCCAAGTGTCTCAAATCTACAAAATCATATCGTATTTTTCATATGTCAAAAAAACAATATTTTAGCATGCATTTTGGCTTTAATAACCAGTTTATTAAAGTCAAGAGAACATTGGCCAAAATTTCAAAAACAATAAAATTTTATTTATTTTTTTTTTCTAATATCCGGGATTATATACGTAATACATATTCCAGATATTTAAATTCCGGATGTTTCATTTTTTTACAATAAGACCTGGGGTATGACATTACATGTAATGCGTATTCCGAACAAAAAAAAAACCACAAACACGACCTTAGATTTTATCAGACATTAAAACAATGCAGCCTACCTTAGGTAGGGCGTAGTTGGGGTGCTAATACCTTCCCTTTACGCAACCAGTCTCCGTACCCGATCTCTAAAGACCAGTTAAGGTTCCTAGTAACCCGAATACTAGGTGGCGACTCCCAGTCCATATTTTCACTTGTAGAGACAAGAATTCCTTGTCTCTCCCTATTTTCAAGGAATAAATATTCCGATTTTTCCTTGAGGGTGGACGATCGCCGCGCCGCCGCACACGTGCGACAGTTATTATTATTGTTACTACTACTACTATTACTACTATTATTAGCATTATTGTTGTTGTTGTTGTTATTGTTGTTGTTATTTATTATTAGTATTATTATTAAAATTATCACTGATAACATTATTTTGAGTTATTGATATTATTATTACAATTGTTACTATTATTACTTTAATTACAATAATTATTGATATCATAACCACCATAATCATCATAATAAACTATTATTATTAGTAGTAGTGCTATTACTGCTATTATTATTATTATTAGAAGTTGTGATGTTATTATCATTATTGTTAATAATATCCTACTAATGTTATCATTTCTTACTGTTATTCATTCTGCTATTACTAGTACCATTACAATTACTATTAGTAATATTAATACTGTTATTATCACAATTATTATTATTATTAAAACAATATTACTCTCATTGCCACTATTATTATCATAAAAAACTACTATTATTACTACAATTATTATCAATATTATTATTGGTTTCATTATTACTATTAATACATTATTATTTTAGTTATCGTCGTCGTTGTACTATCACAATTATTATCATCATCACCATTATTATTATCATAATAAACTACTATTATTAACATTATTATCACTATTAATATTATTAGTATCATTATCATTATTACTAACATTATTTTTATTACAATCATTGTAATTATCACTATTAGTATTATTACTACCACTACTATTACTATTACTACTACCACCATTGCTATTATTACTATTATAACAAAAATCATAAAAATTTTAGGATAAAGGAAACAAATAAGAAATCAAAAGAAGAAAGATCAAATTGAAATTATTATTATTATTGAAAAAAAAATCATAATCTTGATTTGAAGGATAAAATAAAAAGCTATAAATATCTTGACAAAAGAGCCAAGGAAAAAAAATTAAAAGCAAAAGGACCAAATCGAAAAATATTATATATACAAATTAGAATTAAATAATTAAATTGAAAACAAATAAAACTCCACAAAAAAGAAAATGACTAAAATTAAAAATCAAAATTAAAAGGGCGGATTTTGAAACACCAACAACAAATAGATCAACAAAATAAAAGTAAAAAAAAAAAAACAAAATCAAAAGAATAAAGACCAAATATAATAACAAAAAAATTAAAGGAGGATGCAATTGTAAAAATTTTTTTTTGAGAAATGAATCAATAAAACAAGTAAATATTAAAAAATCAAGAAAAAAATCAAAAGAAAATGAACTTGAATGACTAATATAAAATATGAGGGGCTAGGCACAATTTTCTAGAAAAAAAAGAGAAGAAAAATTAAAAGATATTGCAACTTATTATAAATCTGACGAGCACACGCGTCTCACATAGATAAAAATGAGTAAAAGATAAATTTAATGATATGATAGAATCAAATTTTTTTCAACGGTATGCAATCGCGTGCATTGTCCGAAAGAGCCTAACATGCCCCCATGTCAGCTTTTAACTTTTTTTTTTTAAAAAAAAAAACACCATCCTATTCTTAGGAGCCAAGAATTCTTAGGAAAAAAAATTGCAATATACTTTAGCTTTTGTTTTAATTAACAAAACGTGAAAGGATGTGCATCAAATCAAAGATATGTTCTTTTTTGTTTGTCATGTGGGAATCAATAAGCATATAAAAATTTATCCATCATCCTTTACTTACAAAGACCCACAAGTGACATGCATCTGTGATCGGTAAAATCATCTAAAGCCCGGCAAACTATTTCTAATCTGCAGTGAAGCCTCCTCTAAGCTTCAACAAGATGCAGTCAAGTAAGCCTTCTTTTTTCTTTCTCTGCGTAATCTCTCTGTCTGATCGTTTTCTAGTAAGAAAATAAGCCATGCCAAATTGACAGGAGTTCTTGCCGCTTCCTTGGTGGGTTTCATCGGTGCCGCTGCTGCTTGGACTCACGGCTATTGGAGAAAATCAAACGCTAAAAGAGACCAGCACATCATTCCAGGCTTCGTCAGGACAGAATCTGGCCGTTTGGATTTGAAAGATTCCCCGATTATGTTGGTAAATTAATTTAAGTAACTATAAACTGTTCAAGTTGTATTACTTTTTCTTGACAATAATGTTTTTTTCTCAGAGTCAAGAAAGAAGAAATTTTACCCATTTTTTCATTTTACTGTCTTTGTAGCTAGGCAGATGGGATTTGCAGATGCAGATGAGTGTCCACGGCTATGCAAAATTGGCTTATGATTATCTGAAAAGATCTGAAGGGTGTGAGAAATAACATCTATGATGATTTTTTGCTAATCTACCTGAGTTACAATCTTCTCTGTACGTGAAGCTGATGGGGGAATTTGAAAAATGCATCCTCACGTATTTCGCATTTCCATTGGAGCAGAGCATCTCTGTTTATCAGTCAGGTTTATCATCAATTTCAGAACCAAACAATAAAAAGAAAAGGAACAGTACCTTTTATTTTCTGTTTTTTGTGTTTTGTTGTCTTATGCTCTTTACTCTAATTTTCTGTATGGATGGCAGGTTATGGATGTTGAATCCGTGAGGAAACCGAAGCCCAAAGGGTTTGATGACAATGACTTGTAATATTATATTACTTGGCCTCATTTTTTTATTTTTCAATCACCACTTCCACTTGGCCTCATCTTCTTTCTCTTTTATGAAGGGCCAGAGGTGCCGTGGTTTTTCATTTATACCACACCAAACTTTATGGTTTTAGGAATCGAATGGATACTTTATATTATCGTCATGGTTTTAATTTTTATCGCTTTTGGCAGAAAACAAAGATTTGAGAGGGTGACCGAGGACTTGAAGGTTACAAGGGCATTTTCTACTCTAGTTGAGGAAATGAAAGCAATCGGCCGGGGGGAATCACCTTGTACGGAGGACATGGTGCCGGGGGCACTTCAGTGAGAGAAGTCCGGTGCTGCTACTTATGGGTGGTGGTATGGGGGCTGGCAAGAGCACTGTCACCAAAGACATTCTCAAAGAGTATGGATTTATCAAATTTTACCTCGTAAACATTAAAAATAACTTTCATGATTTTTCTATGTCGCGTATTAAATAATTGAATTTTGCTGTGGAGAAGTGCATGCCTGTGATTGTGATTGATGGGACACTGATCAATAATAATGGGCAGACCGTTCTGGTCAGGAGCAAAGGCAAAGGCGGTTGTTGTAGAGGGCCGAGAGGCTGAAGCATTCAAAGAGTCGGATGTCATCTACCAATCACAACCGATGCTGCATCATCACTCCTGGTAACTGCACTGAATGAAGGACGGGATGTATCATGATGGCACCCTTTCATGGAGCCTTTCGTGGAGCAAACAATTGCCATGGCTCGTATACAGATTCGTTACGAATGGGAGGGCCGGGGTTGCTGAGGATGGACCGTTGATCAAAATTACTGGGAAAAGGTAGGGGCCAGCGATTAAACAACAAGAAGGAGAAAACTGGCAGGAAACCATACAGAATAGAGTTTGGAGTTGTCTGTGACCCTTATCTAGCTGTTGTTAGAGGCATCAGGTAACAATCGAAACATGATAGAACTGGCTGTGTAGTAATCAAAATCATTCTCGTACGGTACATGGTATTAATGAAAGAGGGCATGTTTTTCTGGGATTTTGAACAGGAGAGCCATAACGACAAGAGGGGCGGTGAGGGTGCATTCCCGGTTAAAGTCCCACAAGAGATTTGCCAGCGCATTTGAAAGATATGCCAACTTGTTGATAAAGCCAGGCTTTATTGCACCAATTCAGTCGGAGCACCGCCTCGTGTAAGTACGTCTCTTCCATCAGGTTTATCCGCCATGCATCCCGTGCTTCTTCTCTTCTTTCGCGTAGTGACAAATGCACAGGGCCTCAAATCCAATGGACAACCTCTAAAACACAACACAACATCGATTAGGGAAGAGAGTCTGCCAACCACCCTTGTTTTTAGTCCGGCCACCTTGCTATTTGAGTCACTATCTATCGATTGACATGCCAAGTGTCGAAAGGTATTGATATAAATTAGACCCATCACCCATCTGTCAGCTCTAAGAAAACTGGTAAGTTTGAGCCTGGAATCCTAGATTGTGGTCCACTGGATGCACTATTCTGTATCTCGAGGCCTCGACAAGATATGGACCTCGAACACGCTGCATTATGTACGGAAATTAGCCCCACCTTCCATACCTCGTAGCTCAGAACTAGCAGCAGTTATCTTAGTTCTTGCCTGTAGATTTCCGTACTGGTATCGATTCAAAAGACAAGTAGGGACTGCATTTTTCTTATACACTGACTTTTTGATTTGCACAAAATGAATGCAGCTGATAGCATGGAAAGATGGGTACAAATGCTTGACAAATGCAAGCAATTTGAGGGCTGAGGCAGAATCCATCTACGAGCTTTACACAGACCCAAGCCCCATTTTCGAGCCGGGCTCTTTTTGGAAAGACATCGTCATGGATCCTTCCAGGCCCGCTGTTCAATCGGAGCTCAAAACCATTATTCTATTCATCGAAACCTTTATTCTAAACATCGAAACAGTCATCTAAAATCAAGCAAGCCAGCCAGAAGGTATGTTGGTTGCAGCATGGCTTCCATAACCTTCCTCCTTTCATCATGTGGTTCCACGTTATTAGGGCTTCTATTAGTACCCGTGTGCTTGTCCGGAGCGTGGATTTCTTCCCGGAACTTTTCTTTATGTAAATAGATGATTAGATTATCGTATCAAGTGTGAAACCCTCCCTCCCCTATGGGATATGGGATTCAAAATGAGACTTATCTAACGCCAATAAGAAAGGATGGTGTAAGTGGGTAACAAACCACACCAAACAGGCCGTAGCAAGCAGAAAGGATCACCTTCAAGCATGGAAAAAGAGAGAGAGAGCAATATAGTCATGATGAAGGGGTTCTTAAAATCAAATGAAGATGAGGCACCTTCTCTTGCTCTTACCCTTGCAAATCATAAGCATGGACATGAGGATCGTGATAAGAATCTCATTTCACGTAACAGAAATCAAGATCAAGGGTGCAAAACTATGGGATTTCATTCGCTTTTTCAGTCATTGTATTGTCCCAAGACAAAGGCTCAAGAAACTGTCGCTTGAATGCCAATACACAAACGGAAAGATCTAAAGAACTTGTTCTTCTTCTTTTTTCTTTTTTTTTTTGTCAGGTAATTTGTTAATATAGTACTGTTGGAAATACATCAAAAACATGCGCAAGCACATGAAAATTATGAGCAATCACCGTGCATTATAATGCTCAAATCACTCGCTATATATAGTTGCTAAAGAGAGGAAAACATCCGCCAGATATATATGTATCTCCTGACAGAAAATGATTTATCAACAGGGATGATCATGGCTGCAGTGGGTCAAAGAACCATCTCAACCCAATAGCTTAAGCTTTTAGGTGAGGTCCCAGGATATGATTTATATTATTCTCTAACACACCCCCTAAAGTGAAAGCTCTTTGGGCTTTAAACTTGCACAGACCCACATTGATTTGTGCTTAATTTTTATCAAATAAATAGGGATATTGAGATTCGAACTCGTGATCGTTTGGTCATCAAGACTCTGATATCATGTTAAAAAACCATCTCAACTCAATATGATTTATATTATTCTCTAATAGAGTGGTCGTGATATAATAACAGATAATTATGAACTGAAAACACAACAGAATCATTGCCGTTTAGCGTTAGAAATACGTGTCCACATGAATAGATTCATTCAGGCTGTTCAAAAAAGAACTGGTGCATGAAAGAAAATTGGAAAGTTGAAGTCGCTTGTAGGAATGCCACTCTCATTTTTTATGCTCGAGACGATACAACAAGATCTGTGACTCTACTGGTACTCCAATAACCTGTCGTATGGTGACTGACAATGTGTACAAACGGTTTCTTCAACCAAATGAGAAGTTAAATGAGTCGACAACTGGAAATGGTGCAGCTCCACAAGCCTTGACCAAACTTTTATCCACCAATATTGCTTCTGGTCAGGAGATCAGCGGGAGTAACTCTGCAGAGAAAAAAAATTCATGCAACATGGCAACTGATAAGGAGAAAGATGGGACAAGCTCCAATTCCTCTCCGGGTAAACGTAAGAGGAGCGATGCTGAACAGCCATCTGAAGGCAAGGCCACAAATACTTCCGGGTACAAAAGGGACCCACTCACAAGCTTGTGGATAACTCGGCTTTCTCCAAAAACTTCTGGTCCATTGTCAAACCGCGATCTTTGCCACAGAAGAACTGGCGAAGCTCTTGATGGCCTTATACCGATTTCATAAGGCTGAAGGCTCCGTGGCAGAATCATCCTTCTTCTTACCGAGATAAAAAAAAAAATTGTGGGGGCTAGGGAGGAGGAGCACTTCACTGAGTACCCGGTATACTGAAGTTTCATTTAGCATAAATAAAGTAAATGGACACCATGATGAGAAGTCCATGTGTAAAATGAACTCTACCTTGCCTTTTTCAAGATTCAGAAATTCAGGGGCGATGGCTTCTGTCTTTGCAAGGAGATTGGATGCCCTCAAGCACATCATGCCATCATACGGGACAGATGATTCTTCTCATGGAAACCTGACATGTGCGAGATTGTCCAGAGATAATAGATAGTGAGCTTGTAGATATTCTAAGAAACGCTAATTCATTTAACGGAGCAAAAGAATTTCCCTGTGTGTGCATAAGATGTTTCCAGTCAAATCACTGGGCTGTTGCTGTTGAAATTTGATGATCTGAACAGTAACTGTTTATAACAGTTACTGTTTGGATTAAATTCTGGAAAATGCGAAATTTGAAGAAATTGAAGACTTGCAATAATGAGCAGAATTAATGAATTGTATTTGCTTAATTTTATTCAAAATGAAAATGCCTAATATATAGGCTTACAAAACATGAATTATAATCAAAATTAAACTCTCAACTACACTGAGAGATTCATTGAAATGAAATTACGAAAAAATAGCACACAATCTGGTATTTGAATTCAAATTTGAAAAACACAAAAACAGGACATTATCTTGACTTCATCTTCCTTCAAGGCAGCATCTCACACGTGTTCCAACACTCCTCCTTGAGACTTGCCTTGAACATTCCTAGCTTCATCCTAAGCATCTCCAGCCTTGATCTTGGAAGTCCTTTAGTCATTAAATCTGCCAATTGGACTTCAATTGGACAGTGAAGAATTTTGATGAACAAATTCTTCTCAGCTTCCCTCAATGCATGAAACTTGACATTAATGTGCTTTGTTCTCCCATGCTGGACTGGATTTTGTGCAATTGCTATTGCTGACTTGTTGTCACAATAAAGCTCGGTTGGTGAGCTTTGCTTATGACCCAAATCTGCCAAAACTTTGCTCAACCATATAGCCTGATTTGCAGCAGCTGCCATGGAGATGTACTCAGCCTCTGCTGTCGATTGAGCAACCACATCTTGCTTCCTTGCATTCCAGCAAATTGCACCTGAACCAATGCTAAAAACATAACCAGAAGTACTCTTCATATCATCAACACTTCCAGCCCAATCACTATCTGCATAGCCAATCAAGCATACTCCTCCTGTTTTTGAGTACCTTAGGCCTAAGTCAGCTGTGCCTTTGATGTATTTCAGTACTCTTTTAGCCACTCCCATGTGAACACTACTAGGTGAACTCATGAATCTTGACAGCAAACCAGCAGGGAACATCAAGTCTGGTCTAGTTGCTGTCAAGTATAGCAAACTGCCCACCAAGCTTCTAAAAACAGAAGGATCTTCTAGCTTCTCACCATCATTCTTCGAAATTCTTTCATTTTGTGCCAAAGGTGTAGCTACTTCTTTGCATGATTCCAGTTTGAACCTTTTAAGCACATCAATAGCATACTTCTTTTGTGACAAAAAAATCCCTAAGTTGTCTTGTTGTATCTCCATTCCAAGAAAATAATTCATCATCCCCAAGTCACTCATTTCAAATACATCCTCCATTTCCTTTTTGAACTTTGCCAGCAATGAAGTATTGCTTCCAGTCACCAACATGTCATCTACATAAAGTGAAATTACTAACTGCACTTCATCTCCTTCTTTCTTTAAGTACAATGTAGCTTCATTTTCACTCCTTCTAAACCCCAATTGGATTAAATAGGAATCAATCCTACTATACCAAGCCCTTGGGGCTTGTTTCAAGCCATAAAGAGCTTTGTGTAGCTTATACACCTTATGCTCATGGCCTGCCACTTTGAATCCTTCGGGTTGCTGCACATATATGTCTTCAACTAATATACCATTTAAAAAAGCTGATTTAACATCTAAATGGTATACCTTCCATCCAAGTTGACCAGCAATTGCAAGAAGGAGCCGAATTGTATCATGCCTAGCAACTGGGGCAAATGTGTCCCCATAATCAACCCCAGCCACTTGTGCAAATCCTTTGACCACCAATCTAGCTTTGTGTTTAAATACAGAACCATCAGGATTGAATTTAGTCCTGAATACCCACTTAACACCAATTTCTTTCTTGTTGTGAGGCAGCACTGTCAAGCTCCAGGTTTGATTCCTTTCAATGGAATCAATTTCTGATTTCATGGCTTCTATCCAAGCTGCATCCTTTGCTGCTTCAGCATAGCTTGTTGGCTCGGCATGCACCAAGTTACACCTCTCATATATCTCAGCTAGGGGCCTAACTTTAAGAACATCTGCATCTGAAGTTCCATCAACATCAAACTCAGTTTCAGTGCTTGTTTCCCCTGCTGCAGCATCAAGGATTGTGCTCTTCTGATCCACCTCCTTCAAGTCCCAATTCCAGCATGCAATTTCATCAAAGTGCACGTCTCTACTGATCTGAATTTTGGACTCATTCAGGTTGTAAATCCTGTAACCTTTGGATTCAGTTGAATATCCCACAAAAATTCCCTTGACTGCTGTTTCATCTAGCTTCCCTCTTTTGACAGTGGGCACATGAAAATAACACAAAGAACCAAACACCCTTAGATGGTTGGCAGTTGGCTTTCTTCCTGACCAAGCTTCTATGGGTGTTTTTCCATTGACAGACTTTGTGGGAAGCCTGTTTAGCAAGTAAACTGAGGTGTTTACTGCCTCTGCCCATAGAAACTTAGGCAACCTCTTCTCAAACATCATGCACCTTGACATTTCCATGATTGTCCTATTCTTCCTCTCCGAGACACCATTCTGCTGAGGAGAATAGGGCACTGTCAACTGGTGCACAATTCCAGTTTCAAGGCAAAAATTCTGGAAATCCCTTGAAGTATATTCTCCACCATTGTCGGTTCTCAGCACCTTAATTCTTTGTCCACTTTGTGTTTCAACCATGCTTTTGAAACTCTTGAACTTTGATAGTGCTTGAGACTTGTTTTCCAGAAACTGGACCCAAATCATTCTGCTATGGTCATCAATGAACAAAATAAAGTAAAAGTTATTGTTCAAGGAGGCTGTCCTCATTGGTCCACAAATGTCAGAATGGACCAATTCCAGCCTTGATTTTGCTCTATTGGTGTTGCACGAGGGAATGAAACCCTATGGTGCTTCCCCAACTCACAACCTTCACACAAATGTGCACATTCAGAAATGGCAGGCATCCCCTCTATCATGCATCTGTCATGCAACAATTTCAAAGAATCGAAATTGTAGTGCCCAAACCTCTTGTGCCAAACAACACTCATATCAGAATTTGCACTTAATGCATGACCTTCAATGACATTTAAATCAAGATAAAAACTATTTCCATCCATTTTTATCTTTGCTACAGCAGAATCCTTTGTGTCAACAATGAAGCAGCAATTATCCTTAAAGGTTACTTCATAACCATTCCTAAGCATTTGAGGAACACTCAACAAATTTTGATCTAACTCAGGAATGAAGAGGACATTTTTGATAGTTTTTGTACCTCTTGAAGTGCTGACTGTGACAGTGCCTCTTCCTTTAGCTTGCACAAAGTCACCATTTCCCAATTTAATTTTTGGCTTTATTGATCGATCAATTGAGGAAAAAATTGACAAATGCTTTGTCATGTGGCTGGTGCAGCCACTGTCAATAAGCCAAGTGTTCTTCTTGGAGATGGTACTGGTCTGCAAGGCCATGAATAGCTGCTCCTCAGTTTCTTCAGGGTCCTTGTCTTCTTCAGATACATTTGCTTGCTGCTGAAATCCTTGCTGCGGCTGTTTCTTCTTCAGCCTGCAAAACTTTTCACATGGCCATTTTCTATTGTTTGCAAAAATCACAGTGAATGAGAGTTTTGGCCTTTGAACAGCAATTAGCCTCTGCGTGATTTTTGTTCTCTTACAATAAGAACAAGGAGAAAAATGTCTACTGGCAGGGACAATAGCTTTACCTTTTGACAGGTTTGATTTACCACTACTGAAATTTTTCTTGGGAAAAATTCCAGATTTTTTCCCTTTAAAGCTTGCTTGAAATGCTCCTTCAACAACTTCATCATCTCTCATTTGAACCCTTTGCTCCTGAATTTGAAGCTTGCTGATTAACTCTGCAATAGATAGAGTTTGCAAATCACAAGACTCTTCTATTGCAGAGATTTTAGCCTCAAATCTTTCTGGAATTGACATCATAAGCTTCTCCACTATCTTATGATCTTCAAATGTCTCCCCAAGGAGTCTCATTTGGTTGACAGTATTCATCAATCTGCCGGAATAGGACTTGACATTTTCATTGTCCTTCATCTTTATTAGCTCAAATTCTCTCTTTAATGCAAGGAGTTTGACTGTTTTGACTCGATTGCTGCCTTCAAATTCAACTTGAAGTTTGTCCCAAATCTGTTTTGGTGTCTCAAGATTCATAATCTTGGTGAAAATGTGGTTTGCAATTCCAGAATGCAAACATGTAATAGCCTTGTCTTTCTTCAATTTTTCTTCTTCATGAGCCCTTATTTGAGCTAAAGTTGGATTTGCACGTAGTGGATATGGATCAGCATCCGTCTCCACAATGTTCCATAAACCTTGGGATCGCAGGAAAAACCTCATTTTGACAGCCCAAATGTGATAGTGCTCACCATCAAAAATTGGAACCGAAGAGTGTGATTGTGTAGAGGATGATGAAGCCATTGATTTTTTAGAAGTTAACTCTCAGTGTTTCTCTCAACCCCCCAAGTGTTTTACACTCACAATCTCTCGTGTTTCACTCAGTAAAATCACCCTCAGTCCCGTAGGAATTTAGCTCTGATACCACTGTTGAAATTTGATGATCTGAACAGTAACTGTTTATAACAGTTACTGTTTGGATTAAATTCTGGAAAATGCGAAATTTGAAGAAATTGAAGACTTGCAATAATGAGCAGAATTGATGAATTGTATTTGCTTAATTTTATTCAAAATGGAAATGCCTAATATATAGGCTTACAAAACATGAATTATAATCAAAATTAAACTCTCAACTACACTGAGAGATTTATTGAAATGAAATTACGAAAAAATAGCACACAATCTGGTATTTGAATTCAAATTTGAAAAACACAAAAACAGGACATTATCTTGACTTCATCTTCCTTCAAGGCAGCATCTCACACGTGTTCCAACAGTTGCGTGTCCTAGTGCCTCTTCAAGAACAAGACATCAAGCAGAATATGGCGATTCTCAGGTCCGTGAATCCAGCCCTTGTAAAATTCTGCTCAATCCAAGAAATGAAGACGATGCAAAGCGGTCAGATGGCAAGGATAGTCAATTGCAAGCTGCTGATGCACCTACAGTTCGCAATGGGAAATTGCATGAAGCTTCTGCCTCTAGGAAAATGAATATGAATATGAAACCGTTTGAGAGAGACACTGCTTCAAGTTCTGGGGAAAAGAAGTTGAAAGAAAACCAGGTCATGCCTTTGAGGAATTTTTTCAATAGCCAGATATCGGACGTACCAAAGGGAATTTTTGATGCAGTAAAAAGGTTTCGTTTATCTCGAACAATTGTTCTCAAGTAAGTAGATCATTCCAACTAAACTGTCATCTTCACTGTTATTTTTTTTTTTTTGAGATCTTTCCTATAAACTGCCATGCAATAACTAAAGAGATTTTAGCACTCGGATATCTGCACCCCTCTAATTGTTTGAGACATCATATACAGACATATAAATTGCAGGTTGTTTTCAACCATATGGTTGAGCTTTTGTTTAGTTTAATCTGATGTGTGGCTTGTTTATACCTGTAATAGGTAGTGTTTGTTCATCACGACATCTTGTTTACTGTGAGTTGGGAAGACATCCTTCCAGTTTCCAGCATCTGATTTATTTTCTTAACTAGATAAACCAAGTCCAAGGTGGGAATTTGTTTGATTGCATAGAAAATGTAATAAACTTCTAGTAAGGACATTAAAGCCTCATTTTCCTAAATATGAACCAAGGATGACAAATTTGAACCAGAAAATTCGTGAGCTGCTAATTGTTTGATTTACAAGTTTCTTAAGAAGCGTTTGTGGAGGAGGATTTTTCAGAGAAGATGAGAAGAAATTGTTGTATATTGCTCTGCATTTTTTAATGTAGGAATCCTGCTTTTATACACATTACATGTAAATAATAACATAATCCTAGATTTTAGGAATCAACGGTTTGTAACAGAAATTAATAGAAAAATTGTTATAACTACTGTAACTGATTTAACAGAAACTTCTTCCTTTACTTCATTCTTCTTCTTCTCGTTATAACTTCAGGATTTACTTCTGAAGCTTTAGAAACAAGTAATCCAGCTTAACTTTCAACAGCCCCTCCTAAGCTGCTTACTAGTTTAACTCCAAGATTCAATCTTAGTTGTTTGAATCTATCTTTAGGCAATGCTTTCGTGAAGATGTCTGCAAGCTGTTCTTCACTTCTGCAGAATTTCACATCTATTACTCCCTCTTGCAAAGCCTCTCGTATGAAATGATACTTCTTGTTTATATGTCTAGTTCTTTGATGAAAGACATGATTTTTGGCCATTGAAATTGCTGACATATTATCACAAAACAAGGGTGTTGCCTCAGCTTGCATTTCACCAAAATCATCAAGGACAAACCGTAACCAAATGGCCTGAGCAGTTGCTTCAGATGCTGAGACATACTCAGCTTCTGCAGTTGATAATGCCATTGTGTTCTTCACAGAGGCCTAGGAGAATGCTCCACTTCCAAAACTGAATGCATAACCAGAGGTGCTCCTGCTGTCATCTTCACTGCTTGCCCAATCTGCATCACAAAATCCAATAAGAGTTGCTGACTGATCTCTAACGTATTCGATGCCATAGCTGAGAGTTCCTTGCACATATCTTAGAACCCTTTTTGCAGCTCCCATATGAATTTTGGTAGGTCCATTCATGAACCGTGACAGCAAACTGGTTGCATACATCAGATCAGGTCTTGTTGCTGTTAAATATAGTAAACTTCCTACTATTTTCCTGTAAAGACCTTCATCAGCCAATTCACTTCCATCCACCTTCTTCAGTTTCTCACCAGTGGCCAAAGGAATAGTTATTGGTTTGCAGTCCTCAAGACCAAACTTGCTAAGCAAGGATTTGGCATACTTGCTTTGATGAATGAATACTCCTTGATCAGTTTGCAATATTCCCATGCCAAGAAAATGGTGAAGAAGTCCAAGATCAGTCATCTCATATCTCTGCATCATTTCTCTTTTGAACTCACACAGCATCTTCTCACTACTACCAGTGTATATAATGTCATCAACATAAATTGAGACAATGATCAAATTACCTTCACGATCTGACCTTGTATACAGAGTAGCTTCACTTGTACTCTTTTTGAATTTACACATGGAGAGATACGCATCAATCTCACTGTACCAGGCCCTTGGTGTCTGCTTTAATCCATATAAAGCCTTCCTGAGTTTGTAGATTTTGTGTCCTGCATTCTTCACTTCAAATCCCTCAGGTTGTTCTACATATACATCTTCTTCAAGCACACCATTTAGAAATGCTGATTTAACATCCAACTGGAACAGCTTCCACCCCTTTTGTACTGCAAGTACAATGAGAGTTCAAATTGTGTCTAACCTTGCTATTGGTGCAAAGGTTTCATTGTAATCAATTCCAGATTTCTATGCATATCTTTTTGCCACAAGTCATGCCTTGTGTTTCTGTATTGTTCCATCAAGATGAAGTTTGGTTTTGTACACCCATTTCACTCCTATAACAGGTTTGTTAGTTGGTCTCTCCACCAATTCCTAGGTGTTGTTCTTCTCTATCATCTCCAGTTCTTCCTTCATAGCCTCCTGCCAGGCTTTATCTCCAGCTGCTTCTTGATAATTCTCAGGTTCTATGATGCACATGTGGCATCTTGCATATATTTCTTCCAAGGATTTTAACTTTACTAGAGTAGAACTAGGTGATGATTGTTGATTGTTATCTCTGCCAGTATCTTCAACTAACTCTCCAACTATAGAGTTTGGATAAAGACATTCAACATTCTTGTGTTGGATTTCAGCAGAATGTTCGGCAGGATTTTCACCTTCAGCTTCATCTTCTTCAAGGTTGAGAGGCATTTGCATTTGATTCATCTGATTTCTTCCCCAAGTCCATGACTTATCCTCACTGAAGATCACACTTCTTGAGAGTACAATCTTCTCAGATTTCAGATCATACACTCTATATCCCTTTTCACAACTGCCATATCCAACAAAGACTCCCTTTCCAGCTTTGCTATCCTATTTTTGCCTTAGAGATGATGGGATATGTGTGTAGCATAAACACCCGAACACTTTCAGGTGCTTGACTCCTGGCTTTCTTCCTGTGAAGGCTTCAAATGGTGTTTTTTCCATAACTGATGTTGTATAACATCTGTTCTGAAGATAAACAGCTGTACTTACAGCTTCTGCCCATAATTTCACTGGCATTTCTTTCTCTATCAACATGGACCTTGCCATCTCACATATAGTCCTGTTTTTCCTCTCTGCAACTCCATTCTGTTAAGGGGAGTATGCAATTGCCAACTTCCTCTCCATTCCTTATTTTACACAGAATTCTTGAAACTCATTTGAGGTATATTCACCACCTCTGTCACTCCTCAACTTATTCAATTTATACCCACTTTGCAGCTCAACAAATGCCCTAAATTTCTTGAATACATTTAGTGTAGCAGATTTGTTTCTGAGGAAGTATACCCAGCACATTCTTGAGTAACCATCAATGAATGTGATGAAGTATATGTTCCCTCACATAGATTCATTCTGCATTGGTCCACACAGATCAGTGTGGATTAGTTCCAGTGGATAGCTTGCTCTCCACGCTTGCTTTTTGTCGAATTTCTCCCTGTGATGTTTGCCTGATGCACAACCTGCACAAACATCCTTTACTTCAGTAAGAATAGGAAGTCCACACACCATTTCCTTCTGCTGTATCTTTTTCATGCTAGCAAAGTTCAAGTGTCCCAGTCTTCTATGCCATATCCAGGAATCTTCAATCACTAATGCTTTCCTTGTTGCATGTGTGATGGACTCAAGTGAGAGTGGAAAGCATCGATTTCCACCCATGGTCACTATTGCAATAACATTGTTGAGGCTTTCATCATCAAATATTATTGTTTTGTTGCCTCCAAACAGAATGTAATAACCATGCTCCATCATCTGGCCTACACTCACTAGATTTTCATCCAATCCAGGAACAAGCAATACTTCTTTTATGTATCTTTTTCCATGCTGAGTTTCCACGACCAATGTACCTTTTCCAGTTGCTTGCACAAGGTCTCCTGAGCCCATCTTTACTTTGCAGGTTACTGTTCTGTCAATGTTGATCAATTCAGATTCTTGAGAAGTCATGTGGTTGCTGCAAGCACTATCCACAAACCATATCTTCTTGTCTTGCAAACTTGCAGCATGGCAAGCATAGAACATGGTTCCAGTGATGACTCTTTCTTCTTTGGCATAATTTGCAAGTTGTTTGTGACTATGACTTTCACAATCTTTTGCAACATGACCAAACCGATTGCATCTTCCACATCTTGGCTTTCCTTTATGTCTGCATAATCCAAAGTGTTGCTTCTTGCAGACTTGGCATTGTGGCTTTGTACTTGCTTGACTACTCCCTCAAGCACTGTTGTTCCAGCTTGAATTATTGTAGTTGGTTCCAGTTTTGTTTGGAAATGAATTTGGTCCTCTCCTGTCTTGTGATTGCCATCTTTGATGGGATCTTCCTTGGAAACCCTTGTGTGAGCTGTAGGCTTGATTGTTTCCAATCTTTAAACTGCTAAAGGCTTTCTCCACTCCTATTAGCTTATCCCTTTCATCATGTAGATCCTCTCTCTTATCATAAACTTTCACAGAGGCAATGACTTCTTCTGCTCTCAGTACATCAAGATCTCGTGTCTCTTCAATGATTGACACAATGGACTTATACCTTCTGCTTAGACTCATTAGCAATTTCTGCACAATTCTATTTTCTGATACATCTTCTCCTAATGATTTCAGGTTATTCACAGTTGCAAAGAATTTAGCTAGATATCCATCCAAGCTTTCGTTTTCTGCCATTCTCAGGTATTCAAAGTCAGCTCTCAATGCTTGAAGTTTTACAGCTCTAACCTTTTTATCTCCTCTGAATTCTCTGCTCAAGATGTCCCAAGCTCCTTTTGCAGTCTTCTCATTTCTTATACGTGGGAAAAGATCATCTGTTAATGCTCTTTGTATGAGGCTTAATGCCTTTGCATTCTTGATTTTTTCTTCTCTGGATGTCGTGGATGCATGCAATATAATTTGGTCAGCTTCACTCTCTTCATCGCCTGATCCACCTGCAATCTCAGGTGATTGATGAGATTTTATTCCAACTTCTATTACTTCCCATAGATCAAATGCTATGAGCATTGTTTCCATTTTTACAGCCCAAAAATCATAATTTGTGCCATTAAACTGTGGAGTTCTTAAATCTCCTCCAGTAGAGCTTGATCCCACTATATTGAGTAAGTATCAGTTTTAATCAATCTACTTTTCACAGTTTACGCCCCTCTTAAGAATCAGTTTGTGAGCCCTGATACCATGTTTGATTTACAAGTTTCTTAAGAAGCGTTTGTGGAGGAGGATTTTTCAGAGAAGATGAGAAAAAATTGTTGTATATTGCTCTGCATTTTTTAATGCAGGAATCCTACTTTTATACACATTACATGTAAATAATAACAGAATCCTAGATTTTAGGAATCAACGGTTTGTAACAAAAATTAACAGAAAAACTGTTATAACTGCTATAACTGATTTAACAGAAACTTCTTCCTTTACTTCATTCTTCTTCTTCTCATTATAACTTCAGGATTTATTTCTGAAGCTTTAGAAACAAGTAGTCTAGCTTAACTTTCAGCACTAATTTTGAAATGCATTGGCTTGAACATCTGGCTTAATATTGGTCTGTCCATGCTTATTCTATCAAATCATGTTCTGTTACTTTATCCTCATATTACTTTGGCTCGAGATTTTGGCATTTGCCTCCCACCTCGAAGTCAGTTCTTTTCGATTTTTCTTTTACATATCTTACAAGCTTGTTTCTGCAACATGGTTTTATGGTAGAGAGTCTGGCATTGTGGCAAGAAGATGGCATTTGGATAACCGTGTTACCTTCTGATGCAGATCAAATTGTAATCTGTCTGTAGTGTTTAGGACCACTAAAGGATGACCTTTTTTCTTCTTCTCCATAACTTTGAAATTTTTTGAACTTGAAGTGAAATTTGAGTGACCTTCTAGGAAAATTAATTCCAAGGAAACATGTGGTGAGGAGCTCAGGATAGTGACTTTGAGAATCCTATGATAGAAGTATAATGAGGTGACATATTTTACAATTTATGCAAGAAGGTCCAGGATCAGAACCAATAACTTAAATGTATTAGATATTGCATTGATTGGTGAAGCATAAGGAAGAAAAAATAGAAATGATTGTGGCTGAAGAAGAGAGAGTGTTAGAAGAAAAGGAAGGATTGCAAGACATGGAATGAGAGTACCAGCCTTCATAAATCGTCAGTTATTCTACCACAGTACTGTTTTTCATAGTTTGAATTGCTCGGATAGCTCTCTGCATACCTATCTTACGGCTCTAATTAATGTACTTCATGGTCAATATCAATGGGGGGTAAATTTTAGTTGCTCTTTTTTCATCTTCTGTTGGCATACCTCCATGCAAAATTTGAACAAAGAGGAGCAAACATGTGATAATGTGTTTGTGGCTTTTTTATGATAACTGCACAATTACATCAGCTAAACTACAATTGAAGGCAATCGCTGGTCATTCTAAAAAAACTCAATTACAAGATAATTATAAATCTAGTCCTACTTTCTCATTTATGATTTTCTCCCTTGATAGTCCTACTTATCAACACCAATATGAACTAAACCTCAAAACTACTTTCAAGGAATAACCTTGCTTTTATCTGTAACATTCATCAAAGCTTGAATTTTTCTTTTCTGTCGTAAAAGTTTTTATCCTTTTATTGATAATTTCTATATTGCATGCATTGGCACCAGATGGATGAATTCGCATACACCACCATCACATCTTGATGGCTTTTTCCTGCGCTTGCGGCTTGGGAAGTGGGAACAGGGACTGGGTGGAACTGGGTATTATGTAGCCTGCATTACTGGTAAGCCAAAATTGTTTACCCTGTCTCCTATCTATGATAGATGGAGGAGTTGCATAGTTGTCATTAATTGGCTTCCGTTTCTGTTGACGACTCACCCCCTCCCCTTTTTCCCCTGTTCTTTCTTTTGATCATACAGGAGTTCAAAGTCAGAGTTCAAAACAAAAGTTCAAAAATTCTTTTGCTGTAATTGTAGGTGGCGTCAAATGTTTAGTTAAGAGTCAATACATCTCCAACCACGATTTCACCGAGGTAAAAGCCCGACTCTGAAAACAAATTCATGTTTTATATAATCTAGCAATTTAAATTTCAATCTTTGATCTATAGATTTCCAGCTGAATCTGCGAGCTTGATATCTTTATTCATGGACTACATATAATTAATCTGGCTATTTACAACCTTTTTTTCCCTGTTGAATCATGTTTGTATGTTTTGAATGCACGATTAGTTGGCCTCGGTCAAGTAGCCCTTTTCTCATTCAAGGATCACGACTCATCAGAATATGGTCTTATGATCTTTCTTCTATATTCCCTATTTTACACACCAAATCTTGATTCATGTTGCATTGAAGTCTCCTTCATTGATGATTTATATGACTAAATCTGCATTTGCTTGGTGGAGTCTCTTCATGAAGACAATTTGAGTTATCCTTGTACCTGAGAAAGAAAGTGATCCTACTCATATGTTGCTCTCATTTTTTTACTCTTGAAAGTGGCGGTTAAGCCTGACTCCTGTATTCTGCAGGGTGAGCTAATGGCATGGTGGTGTGCAACCTTGAAGGATGGTGGCAAGACACCCTCCGAAGAAGATTTAAGATTGAAAGTTGAAGAGATGAAAATGTTAGGGTTTTAGGCCGATATAGATTCAGTTGTCGCTCGCAAAAATACATAAAGTGAGAAGAACAAAGCGCTTGAGTAAGCTTTTGCATATATTGTTTTGATTTGCCTTTTCTATAGCTTTTCATCTGTCCCTCGTAAACATGACACCATCGTCCAATTTCAAGTATGTTTGGCATGGAGGAATGGCTTGGGAGAGAAAGCTTTGTTGGGGTTATTTCCAGAACTCAAACACATACAATTTACGTGGTTCGGCAACTTGCCTACTCCACGGAGCTACTGGATTGTATTAATTACTCAAAGAAACAATACAACAACAAGAGGAGGAGAATCTTCTCAACTTAACTCTACACTCAAGCTCTCTCTCTGTGTTTCTCTCTTTCTCTTCTTCTCACTGTGTTCTTCATGCACTACACAGCACACACACACACACAGCTATACATATGTAATGGATGAGGGAAGGACATCATCATTTATGCCCACCGTTGCCTCCACTTTGTGTCCTCCACCATGTGACGCAAAGTGGGGGATTAGGATTCCTACTTACACATGGTGGGGCTTGCTTGTCTCCAATAATTAACAATCTCCCACTTTGAGACAAACAATGAAATTATCTTTTATCCTTGAAGGCCAACTAAAGTTTTACACAACTTCAGTTTATCAAGTGTAACTCCTTTGGTTAACATGTCGGCTAGATTCTTGCTTCCACAGACCTTTTCTAGCATTAGTTGCTCGTCGTCCAGCAGTTGTCGGATGAAGTGATATTTGATCTGAATATGCTTCGTCCTGGAGTGAAATGCTGGATTCTTGGCAAGGAAGATTGCACTCTGACTGTCGCTATGCAAAGTACCTTTTCCATTCAACTTGCCCAATTCTTTCAAGAAACTCTGCAACCATACTATCTCTTTTGTAGATTCTGAGACTGCAACATATTCAGCTTCTGTTGTTGAAAGAGCAACGATCTTTTGCAAGGTAAAACTCCAGGAAACAGCAGTACCTCCTAGAGTATAAACATATCCTGTAGTGCTCTTTCTGCTATCAACATCTCCTGCTAGATTAGCATCTACAAAACCTTCAAGTTTCAAACCACCAGCTGTGAAACTGAGACAAGTTTCCGATGAACCTTTTAAGTACCTCATGATCCATTTCACCGCCTCCCAATGCTGCTTTCCAGGATTGCTCATATATCGGCTTACAACTCCCACTGCATGGGCAATGTCTGGTCTGGTACAGACCATAGCATACATCAAAGAGCCGATAGCTGAGGCGTATGGAATCTTATCCATGTATCCACTTTCTAGCTCAGTTCTTGGTGACTGATCTTTGCTGAGCTTGAAATGATTCCCCAGTGGTGTACTTACTGGTTTAGCATTATCCATACTAAACCTGCTGAGAACCTTCTTGACATACTCTGTTTGTGAGAGCTTTAGTATGCCTTTGTCTTTATCTCTGATGATTCTCATTCCAAGTATTTGTTTAGCAGCTCCCAGATCCTTCATTTCAAACTGTTTCGACAACTGCTGTTTCAGCTTATCAATCTCCTCAATGCTGGATCCTGCAATCAACATATCATCTACATATAATAGTAGAATGATGTAGGAGTTGTCAAAATGTTTGACATAGCAACAATGATCAGCTTGACATCTTGTATACCCGGAACTGCACATGAAGTTGTCAAACTTCTTGTACCACTGTCTTGGAGCTTGCTTCAAACCGTATAGGCTTTTCTGTAGCTTGCAGACTTGATTCTCCTTTCCTTGCATTGCAAACCCCTCTGGTTGTTGCATGTAAATATCTTCCTCCAAGTCACCATGAAGGAATGCTGTTTTTACATCTAACTGTTCAAGATGTAAATTTTCTGCAGCTACTATCCCCAGAACAACTCTGATTGTTGTGAGCTTCACAACTGGAGAAAAAATCTCAGAGTAGTCAATGCCTTTCTTTTTGAAACCCTTTGACAACAAGTCTTGCCTTGAACCGTTTGCTTCCGTCATGCTCAGTCTTCACTCTGTAAACCCACTTATTTTGCAAGGCCTTCTTTCCTTCAGGTAATGTTTTAGCTCCCAAGTCTTGTTCTTCAGCAACGAACTCATCTCATCCTTCATGGCTAACTCCCACTTGCTTGAGTTTCCATCTTAAGGATTCTTCATAAGATAACGGTTCACCACCATCTGTCAGCAAAATATAATTCAGTAAAAGTGTGAACCGTTGCGGGGGCTTTATCGTCCTCGAAGACCTGCGAACAGCTGGTTCAATTGCTCCGCATCTTCTTGTGTGGAAGTGGGCACAGATGTGCTTGAATCTTCTTGTAAAGACTCTTGATTGTTGTTCTGCTTAGTAACATCGGGAAGCCCTTCTAATCTTATGAATTCAGATCTTTGTGGACTTGTATCTGAATCAGCCATCTCTGTTTCTCCACTTGATCTGTCTTTGTACATAACTTTCTCATTGAAGATCACGTTCCTGCTTCTGATAATCTTTCTATTCTGATCATCCCAGAACCGAAATCCAAATTCTTCATCTCCATAGCCAATGAAGAAACATTTCTTGGATTTGGCTTCTAACTTGTTGCGAGCATCAGAATCTATGTGAACATAGGAAACACACCCAAAGACCTTCAAATGAGAGAGTCGTACCTCTTTTCCTCTCCATACTTCCTCGGGCAGTCTGAATTCCAAAGGAACTGATGGTCCACGGTTGATCAAGTAAACTGCGGTATGAACTGCGTCAGCCCAGAATGTTTGAGGTAACCCTGAATGCAACCTCATGCTTCTAGCTCGTTCATTGATGGTCCTGTTCATCCGTTCAGCAACGCCATTCTGTTGCGGTGTGCCTGGAACGGTCTTTTCCATTCTGATACCATTGACAGCACAATACTCCTTGAAACCTCCATCAATGTATTCTCCTCCATTATCAGATCTCAAGCATTTCAACTTTAGACCTGATTCAGTCTCAACCATAGCCTTCCATTTCTTGAATGTTTCAAACACATCAGATTTATTTTTCAGAAAGTAAACCCATACCTTCCTGCTGAAGTCATCAATGAAAGTCACATAATACCGAGAACCTCCAAGAGATGCTACTGGAGACGGTCCCCATAAATCTGTGTGTACCAGTTCTAGCTTTCTTGGTCGTAAGGTCCTGCCAACCTTCAAGAAACTGACCTTCTTCTGTTTTCCAAGAACACAGCTTTCACAAATGTCTAGATCGACATTTTTTAACTCTGGCAGCTTTCCCTTCGACTGAAGTATCTTCATCCCCTTTTGACTCATATGGCCAAGTCTACAATGCCATAGTGCTTGATTTTCTGCTTCAGTTGAGGCAATGATGTCTGCAAATCTTGTGGTCATATACAGGGTGCCGGTTTTCTTTCCACGAGCTAAAACCATTGCTCCCTTTGATACTTTCCACATTCCTCCAGCAAAAAGTATTGAATGACCACTATCATCAAGTTGTCCGACAGAGATCAACTTCTTCTTTAATTCAGGAACATGCCTTACATTCTGCAAGGTCCATATAGATCCATTCATTGTCTTGATTTGCACATCTCCTATACCCACAATATTCAGTGGTGTTCCATCGGCCAGATAGACTACACCGTGATCTCCTCCAACATAATTTTGCAGCATTTCATTGTGTGGCGTACAGTGGAATGAAGCACCAGAATCAAGAATCCACTCATCAATTTGACTTTACAGCAAGAATTAAAGCATCTTGTACCTCATCTGTGGTAGCGTTTGCAGAGTCAGCTTCAGGTTTCTTCGGTTTTGTGCAATTCCTACTGAAATGACCAGGTTTGCCACAATTCCAACATTCAACCTGCTTTCTGGATCCAAACTTGCTTTTACTTCTGTATCTTGATTTTGATTTGCCTCTGGATGAGCCTCTATCTTGTCTCCTCCCTCGAGTGTTGATGTTAAGAGCTGATCCTGAGCTTGAACTTTCACCCGAGTCTTTCCTTCGCACTTCTTCAGCCAAAATCAAGTCTCGAATGTCATCATACTTCAGTTTGGATTTTCCAGCTGAATTGCTCACGGCTGTCCTTATGCCTTCCCAACTGCTTGGAAGTGAAGCTAGCAAGATGAGTGCACGAATCTCATCATCAAACTCAATCTCAACAGATGACAATTGATTTGTGATGGTATTAAAGTTGTTGAGGTGTTGTGTCACAAAAGTGTTTTCAACCATCTTCAAGTTGAACAACTTTTTCATCAGGTGCACTTTATTATTTGCTGATGGCTTCTCATACATCCCAAACAAGGCTTCCATCAATTTTGCAGTGGATTTTTCTTTCGTAACATTGTGAGCAACTCTTCTTGATAACGATAGCCGGATAATGCCCAGAACTTGTCTATCAAGAAGTTGCCATTCTTCTGCCTCCATCTTTTCTGGTTTGCTTCCCAATAAGGGAAGATGAAGTTTCTTCCCATATAGATAATCTTCAATTTGCATTTTCCAGTATCCAAAATCTGTTCCGTCAAATTTTTCAATTCCAGCAGCCTTTATTTCATCTGCCATTTTTAATATTTCTCTGATTCGAATTTGCCAAATCTGACCTTATAGATGTGTCCGGAACGGCCAAAAATGTTGGAAATGACACTGAGATCACCCCAATCGGACTTCGGATGGCTCAGATTTCAGCAATCAAAGTTTTTGGTCAACGGACGTTGCAGATGCAGCCGCGTGTCAGCCAGAGTACCGCCTGCGTCGCACCGGATCAAACCTCAGAAGCGGTGCAGAGTAAGCCACGTGTCAGCAGATTAGGGCCTGAGTAGCACTGGATCAAAACTCATAAACGGTCCAGATTAAGCCATCTGTCAGCCGATTAGTTACTGAGTCGCACCAGATCAAAACCCTTCAACGGTGATGATGTAGCCACGTGTCAGATGATTACCGTATGCGGTGTGTTGGATCAAAACCCAAATGGATGACGTGTCAGGTGATGTGGCAGGTGACGTGGACGTTGACCGTGCGACTTGATGACGTGGCAGGTCAGACCCGACCCGTTTTGCAGAAGCCGGGCGAAGGAGCGTGGCGCGCGTGCGGCGCGTTGGTGCGCGTGGGCAGTGCTGGCGTCGGCGCGTGTATGCGCGTGCGGGCATGCAGGACGTCGGTTCTTCGC
Source organism: Populus tremula (assembly GCA_964019445.1). Classification (NCBI taxonomy): domain Eukaryota; kingdom Viridiplantae; phylum Streptophyta; class Magnoliopsida; order Malpighiales; family Salicaceae; genus Populus; species Populus tremula. The sequence goes on along the minus strand of CAXHTJ010000018.1, from coordinate 10,896,401 downwards.
CGGGATTTCAACAGTGGATTCGTCCGGTTGTCCTCTACACGATGGTATGTTCAAAAACACGTTTGGAGAACTTTGATTTTTGAGTTTGGATCAAACACCCTCTTTGTCAAGAACAAGCTCTGATACCAGTTGTTGGGGTTATTTCCAGAACTCAAACACACACAATTTACGTGGTTCGGCAACTTGCCTACTCCACGGAGCTACTGGGTTGTATTAATTACTCAAAGAAACAATACAACAACAAGAGGAGGAGAATCTTCTCAACTCAACTCTACACTCAAGCTCTCTCTCTGTGTTTCTCTCTTTCTCTTCTTCTCACTGTGTTCTTCGTGCTCTCTGTGTTCTTCATGCACTACACAGCACACACACACACACAGCTATACATATGTAATGGATGAGGGAAGGACATCATCATTTATGCCCACCGTTGCCTCCACTTTGTGTCCTCCACCATGTGACGCAAAGTGGGGGATTAGAATTCCCACTTGCATATGGTGGGGCTTGCTTGTCTCCAATAATTAACAAGCTTACCTTCATATTTGTGCTGATATAACCATAGATTCTTTTGTTGTTACTGTGTGTGTTTTTTTTAATTAAGATTGATATATAAAATGATATTTATACCCTCAGTGACGACAAATACCTCTGCGGTTGTCGTGTAAAAGACAGTGATTAATTTGCAGACCAAGAACACCATGATATAATTTCTACCATTAATACAGCAGCAGGTAAGAGTGAAACATGCACCTCAGCTGATCCTTAGTAAGCTGGTAATATTAAGAATATTTTAATGCCAAGTTGATGCAAAAGTATGTGAGATGCTTTGGCGATAGAGTTAGAATGGTGTAAAGTGATTTCCAGCTGTGTATTTTATATGATAGTTGAACCCTGACTAGACCGTACCATTGATTAAAATTATATATCTTTTTATTTTTATTTTTATGTTTTAAAAATATTTTTAATTTTTTATTAATTTTAAATTAATATATTTTTAATATTTTTAAAACATTTTAATATATTAATGTTAAAAATAATTTTTAAAAAATAAAAAAAATATTATTAACATATATTTTAATATAAAAAATTATTTAAAAAACGATTATAAACACGTTGCCATGAAAACTTGCAGTAAATCATGTGAAAACCACGTCGTCGGTCTCAAAAGCAGCATTTTTGCAGCCCACCTATTTCCCTTTATTTTTTTGGATTGGACCCTTTAACTTTTTCAGGCTTAGTTTTGGTTCAAGAATTTATTTTGAACTTTTTTCAATACGTGAATTTGAGTGAGGAGAGAAACTCATCGATGAACGGTAAAGAAAAAGGAAAAATATTAGTTGTCAACACGTCTGATTGTGTTTTTAAGCTTTTATGGGGTCTGGAGAAGTAGGTTGGGTTGAAAAAGAATTTTTTTCTAGTTTGATTTTGTTTTTTAGATCAATTTAGAGGTATTTTCAGTTAAAAAATAATTCATTAACATTATAAGAATATTTATAATGTATTTTTAGGTGAAATATATTTAAAAATAAAATTTTAGATTAAAAAATCTCTACCATCTCTCCATTATTCAAAAACTAGCAAATAGCCGAAGAGAGTCGTTAAAAAAAAAAGCCAATATAAATTCGTTTGTAAATCAAATTAGAGTTATATAATCCAACTTGTGAATTTTATTTATTAGTATTACCAATTTATTTAATTAAATATACATTAACTGTTTTGTTTACAATACAAAATTTTCTTCTAGCTAATTTTTATTTTTTAAGAAATAGCTAGCTTTTTATATGAACCAAAACATTACACGAGTAAATAGACTACTTACAAACGATGATAGATGATATATTTCCTAAATGAACCATCAATTATGAATGTATAGAATATTATTCCAACGGTCCTTGCATCCATCACCCACTTAGGCTCTTACTTTAATTATCTGTGCAGGCGGAGCCCCCCACCCCCAACATGTTTTTAAACCCCTACAAAATATGGTTATTTCATTTTATATCCATTTATTTAAGTTTAATTATATCTTCATCTTTTTTCTATTTTCATACTAACCTTTACTCTGACTTGCTCCTGGTAGGATGACATTGTCCTTTTTTGTTTTTATTATATGTTCTACTAACATATTTTACACAAATTCCTTTTTCTTGAAAGGCCTTAACCTACACCTCCAAATCCAAATACTCTATAGAGCTTGGTTGCGCATTGAGTTCAAGCACTAATGAGTCTATTAAGATATTAGACCCAATTATATTGGGCTTAACTACGTATTAAAACCAAGTGCTAGGAAATCTAGTTAAGTGTTAGACCTAACCCTATTGGACTCGGCTACGCGCTAAACCCAAGCACTTATGAGTCTGCTAAGATGTCAGGCTCAACACCTAAACTATATAATAGTTAACTTGATGTGAATTGATTTATTTAATAATTTCAAAGCAAACCTAGATGATCATTTTTTTATTTAAAAACACCAATGTTGAATGATAAAATTATAAAGAAAACCAATAAGGCAAAAAATAAAAGAGGGTGTTGGGTCTCATAAGCTTTTTAAACTCCTAACTCCTGTTATTAGACTGAAAATATCGTACATGAAAAAATGGTGAAACTCAATCCCCAGCAAATCTAACATCGAATGATAAATTATTACTATCACTATTACTATTATCATCTTTATTGTCATAACCTAATTCTGGATTATTCCTTAAAAATAAAAAAAAAATTCAAAATAAAAATCAAAAAATAAAATAAAGACTGGCAATATGGAGAAAGTAGCTCGGGGAATCAAGTTGCAATTTTTTGGAGGAAATTCAAGGCTTAATTGTACCCCATTATACCCAAAAATGGAGAAAAAAATGCAAATTTAAGGTCAAATTAAATTATTATTAGACGAATTTGCATAAAAATTAAGTCCAATGGCATAATTAAATTTTTAATAGGCCAATTTGATTTAATCATGGGCAAAATTGAATTTTAATTATGTTTGAGAATTAATTTTGATTCAATTAAAGGATTTAATTAAGTGTAAGGACCTAATTATACTTTAAATGGGTCAAATTAATTTTATTTAGGGCTTAATTACTGAAAAATTAAGACCAAGAACATAATTAAATTTTTAATAGGCCAATTTGATTTAATCATGGGCCAAATTAAATTTTAATTATGTTTAAGAATTAATTTGGGTCCAATTGAAGAATTTAATTAAGTACAAGGACTTAATTATACTTTAAATTGGTCAAATTAATTTTATTTGAGGCTTAATTGGTGAAAACTTAAGTTTGGGAGTTTAATTTGGGCTTAATTGAGAAGATTGAAATTTTAAAAGACCAAATTTAATTTTTACCAAGTTGATTGACTGAAATCAAGGGAAAAATTGCAAGAAAATTAAAGTTTTGGGGTCAATTAGGGGTTAAATTGATAAAATCTGAGACCAAGGACCATATTGCAACAGGCGCCACACTTTAGGGACTTAATTGACAAAAATTGGGGGCTAAATTGAAGAAATTAAAAGTGTAATGGTCAATTAGGGGTTAAATTGACAAAATCCGAAACCAATGACCATATTGCAAAAGGCGTGTAAATACGGGGTTGCAATTGAAGTTCATCGGGAGCTTAATTGCATTAAATCAAACATTTAGGGTCAATTAGGAGTTCAATTAAAATAAATTGAAAGCCAGAGGACTAAATTGAAATTCAATAAAAATCCTTATTTCAGTCCAAAACGACGCCATTTTACTTAAAGAAAAGAGAGAGAGAGAGAGAGAGAAGGGACCAGACGACGCATCGTCTGATCACTGTTCATTATCTTCCCTGTTTTATCCGAAAGAAACAGTGTGGGAGCCTACTTTGCAGGTGCAGTTAATACTTGATTTCTCCATCAAATTGAACCAAACTTGCACGAAACGGATCCCCTGTAGTTCCTCTACAACCCCATGTGAATTGTTTAGAATGAGTGACAACACGGCGACGGCGTGAAGAGGTCAACTCATGCAGCCTTTTCCTGCAGATTTAACAACTCGAGAAGGCTACTTTGAACCAACGGTTAGGATCCTTTCCAAGATAATCGAGGGCTAAAATTTTACCTCAGTGAAGACGAGATTACCCTCTTCCACCGTCTCTAAATAGAGGCTTCCGTTGATGATCTAATTTGGCAAAAAAACAGCCCCCCACTGTCCCATTTCTGCAGTCTCTCTCTCCTCGCCGTTCTAGCCACTAACCAGAGCCACCACCATCTTCTCCACCATTATCTGCACCACATAAACCTTGCTTTTGTACCAACAAACGGTTCACCAGTGGTAGAGCAGCCACCGCGAGGTCTTCCCTCTCCCTCTGCATATTTTCTTCTTATGTTTCTTCTTCTTTCTTCCTCTGCCACAAGCAGCCAACCCCGCCCCCATTTCTTCCACCAGCGCCACTGCCATCTTCACGCCAAGCCAGTGACAGCAGCTTCTCCTCCCCGCGTTGCCTCCTCCTTTGTCGCAGTCGCTACATGCATAATTCATTTCAACATGCAGCGGCAGAATAATTAACATGGCTTTGGTTCGGGCCAGAACAGAATTCATTTATGCATGCAGCGGCAGAATAACTAACATGGCTTTGGGTCGGGCCAGTTCTGGCCCAGCCCCTTTTTAAAAAAAAATTCAAAAATCATTTTAAAATTTTGTGATTTTCTCAAATATTTTTCTATCCATTTTGCATAATATCGGGTTGTATATTTACATTGTAAAATACAAATCCGGTATTAAAATACCTGGTTTTTCTCCGAAATATTTCAAAAAAAAATTCAAAACATTTTCAAAAAGAAAAAATATATTTTATTGCATACGTCCAAATCCTAAATTTTTTTTAAGCATATTTTTCATAAAAAATAAAAAATAAAAAAAAATTGCATCTCTTTCATGTTTAAAAAAAAATAAAAAATGGATATCGTAACCAGTTTATGATTATCCATTAGGATTTGGCTAAAATGTCAAAAAACCTTCTCCAATCTTTTTTTTAGGGTCTAGATGTAGACTTTAATATTTGTGTGGTGAAAAATTACACGATAAAGTACACCTTCAGGTATTAAAGATACAAGGTGTAAATAAATATGATGCTAAAATTTAGATTTTAGAACGGTTAGGATTTAACCCAATAAAGTAGAGACTCTCTCATGAAGAGAGATCTACCTTAAGCCTTATAAAGACCAACAAAAAGCAATCAAACAACAATGCAGCTTACCTTAGGTAGGGTGCACTCGGGGTAATACGTTTTTCCCTTGCACAACCAGTCCCTTACTCAGACTCTCACAGACCATAGGTTCCTAGTGATCACAATACTAGGTGGCGACTCCTAAAAATTAATCATAATCCAAAAACACTTCCCAACACACAACACACCTCTCACACAGGAGGCACGGACCCTCTGCCATCTCCAGACGACATCGTGACCCCTACGATATTTATTATTATCATTATTGCTATTATTATTATTATTATTATTATTATTATTATTATTACAACTATCATTATCATGATCACTATCACTATTATTATTAAGAAGTAATATCATCATCATTATTATCGTCATTATTATTAGTAGTAGTATTATAATGATCACTATTACTATCATTATTGATAAGTAATATCATTATCATTATTATCGTCATCATTATTATTAATATTATTATCATGATCACAATCACTATCATTATTATCATTGTTATTATCGTTGTTGTTATTATTATTATTACTACTACTACTATTACTACTATTATTAGCATTGTTGTTGTTGTTATTTATTATTAGTATTATTATTAAAATTATCATTGATAACATTATTTTGAGTTATTGATATTATTATTACAATTGTTACTATTATTACTTTAATTACAATAATTATTGATATCATAACCACCACAATCATCATAATAAACTATTATTATTAGTAGTAGTGTTATTACTGCTATTATTATTAGTAGTAGTGTTATTACTGCTATTATTATTATTATTAGAAGTTATGATGTTATTATCATTATTGTTAATAATATCCTACTAATGTTATCATTTCTTACTGTTATTCATTCTGCTATTACTAGTACCATTACAATTACTATTAGTAATATTAATACTGTTATTATCACAATTATTATTATTATTATTATTATTATAACAATATTGCTCTCATTGCCATTATTATTATCATAAAAAACTACTATTATTACTACAATTATTATCAATATTATTATTGGTTTCATTATTACTATTACTATTAATACATTATTATTTTAGTTATCGTTGTCGTTGTACTATCACAATTATTATCATCATCACCATTATTATTATCATAATAAACTACTATTATTACCATTATTATTAACATTATTATCACTATTAATATTATTAGTAGCATTATCATTATTACTAACATTATTTTTATTACAATCATTGTAATTATCACTATTAGTATTATTACTACCACTACTATTACTATTACTACTACCACCATTGCTATTATTACTATTATAACAAAAATCATAAAAATTTTAGGATAAAGGAAACAAATAAAAAATCAAAAGAAGAAAGATCAAATTGAAATTATTATTATTATTGAAAAAAAAATCATAATCTTGATTTGAAGGATAAAATAAAAAGCTATAAATATCTTGACAAAAGAGCCACGGAAAAAAAATTAAAAGCAAAAGGACCAAATCGAAAAATATTATATATACAAATTAGAATTAAATAATTACATTGAAAACAAATAAAACTCCAGCAAAAAAGAAAATGACTAAAATTAAAAATCAAAATTAAAAGGGCGGATTTTGAAACACCAACAACAAATAGATCAACAAAATAAAAGTAAAAAAAAAAAAAACAAAATCAAAAGAATAAAGACCAAATATAATAAACAAAAAAATTAAAGGAGGATGCAATTGTAAAAAACTTTTTTTTTGAGAAATGAATCAAAATAAAACAAGTAAATATTAAAAAATCAAGAAAAAAATCAAAAGAAAATGAACTTGAATGACTAATATGAAAATATGAGGGGCTAGGCACAATTTTCTAGAAAAAAAAAGAGAAGAAAAAATTAAAAGATATTGGCAACTTATTATAAATCTGACGAGCACACGCGTCTCACATAGATAAAAATGAGTACAAGATAAATTTAATGATATGATAGAATCAAATTTTTTTCCACGGTATGCAATCGCGTGCATTGTCCGAAAGAGCCTAACATGCCCCCATGTCAGCTTTTAACTTTTTTAAAAAAAAAAAAAAACACCATCCTATTCTTAGGAGCCAAGAATTCTTAGGAAAAAAAATTGCAATATACTTTAGCTTTTGTTTTAATTAACAAAACGTGAAAGGATGTGCATCAAATCAAAGAAATGTTCGTTTTTGTTTGTCATGTGGGAATCAATAAGCATATAAAAATTTATCCATCATCCTTTACTTACAAAGACCCACAAGTGACATGCATCTGTGATCGGTAAAATCATCTAAAGCCCGGCAAACTATTTCTAATCTGCAGTGAAGCCTCCTCTAAGCTTCAACAAGATGCAGTCAAGTAAGCCTTCTTTTTTCTTTCTCTGTGTAATCTCTCTGTCTGATCGTTTTCTAGTAAGAAAATAAGCCATGCCAAATTGACAGGAGTTCTTGCCGCTTCCTTGGTGGGTTTCATCGGTGCCGCTGCTGCTTGGACTCACGGCTATTGGAGAAAATCAAACGCTAAAAGAGACCAGCACATCATTCCAGGCTTCGTCAGGACAGAATCTGGCCGTTTGGATGTTGAAAGATTCCCCGATTATGTTGGTAAATTAATTTAAGTAACTATAAACTGTTCAAGTTGTATTACTTTTTCTTGACAAATAATGTTTTTTTCTCAGGAGTCAAGAAAGAAGAAATTTTACCCATTTTTCATTTTACTGGTCTTTGTAGCTAGGCAGATGGGATTTGCAGATGCAGATGAGTGTCCACGGCTATGCAAATTGGCTTATGATTATCTGAAAAGATCTGAAGGGTGTGAGAATAACATCTATGATTTTTTTGCTAATCTACCTGAGTTACAATCTTCTCTGTACGTGAAGCTGATGGGGGAATTTGAAAAATGCATCCTCACGTATTTCGCATTTCATTGGAGCAGAGCATCTCTGTTTATCAGTCAGGTTTATCATCAATTTTCAGAACCAAATAATAAAAGAAAAGGAACAGTACCTTTTATTTTCTGTTTTTTGTTTTTGTTGTCTTATGCTCTTTACTCTAATTTTCTGTATGGATGGCAGGTTATGGATGTTGAATCCGTGAGGAAACCGAAGCCCAAAGGGTTTGATGACAATGACTTGTAATATTATATTACTTGGCCTCATTTTTTTTATTTTTCAATTCACCCACTTCCACTTGGCCTCATCTTTCTCTTTTATGAAGGGCCAGAGGTGCCGTGGTTTTTCATTTATACCACACCAAACTTTATGGTTTTAGGAATCGAATGGATACTTTATATTATCGTCATGGTTTTAATTTTTATCGCTTTTGGCAGAAAACAAAGATTTGAGAGGGTGACCGAGGACTTGAAGGTTACAAGGGCATTTTCTACTCTAGTTGAGGAAATGAAAGCAATCGGCCGGGGGGAATCACCTTGTACGGAGGACATGGTGCCGGGGGCACTCAGTGAGAGAAGTCCGGTGCTGCTACTTATGGGTGGTGGTATGGGGGCTGGCAAGAGCACTGTCACCAAAGACATTCTCAAAGAGTATGGATTTATCAAATTTTACCTCGTAAACATTAAAAATAACTTTCATGATTTTTCTATGTCGCGTATTAAAGATAATTGAATTTTGCTGTGGAAAAGAGTGCATGCCTTGTGATTGTGATTCGATGGGACACTGATCAATAAATAATTGGGCAGACCGTTCTGGTCAGGAGCAAAGGCAAAGGCGGTTGTTGTAGAGGGCCGAGAGGCTGAAGCATTCTTCAAAGAGTCGGATGTCATCTACCAATCATCAACCGATGCTGCATCATCACTCCTGGTAACTGCACTGAATGAAGGACGGGATGTAATCATGGATGGCACCCTTTCATGGGAGCCTTTCGTGGAGCAAACAATTGCCATGGCTCGTAATGTGCACAGATATCGTTACCGAATGGGGCCAGGGTACCAGGTTGCTGAGGATAGGACCGTTGATCAAAATTACTGGGAAAAGGTAGGGCTACAGGAAGAAGACCAGCGATTAAACAACAAGAAAGGAGAATTAACTGGCAGGAAACCATACAGAATAGAGCTGGTTGGAGTTGTCTGTGACCCTTATCTAGCTGTTGTTAGAGGCATCAGGTAACAATCGAAACATGATAGAACTAGCTGTGTAGTAATCAAAATCATTCTCGTTGATTGTCGTGCGGTACATGGTATTAATGAAAGAGGGCATGTTTTTCTGGGATTTTGAACAGGAGAGCCATAACGACAAGAGGGGCGGTGAGGGTGCATTCCCGGTTAAAGTCCCACAAGAGATTTGCCAGCGCATTTGAAAGATATTGCCAACTTGTTGATAAAGCCAGGCTTTATTGCACCAATTCAGTCGGAGCACCGCCTCGTGTAAGTACGTCTCTTCCATCAGGTTTATCCGCCATGCATCCCGTGCTTCTTCTCTTCTTTCTCGTAGTGACAAATGCACAGTGCCTCAAATCCAATGGACAACCTCTAAAACACAACACAACATCGATTAGGGAAGAGAGTCTGCCAACCACCCTTGTTTTTAGTCCGGCCACCTTGCTATTTGAGTCACTATCTATCGATTGACATGTCGAAAGGTATTGATATAAATTAGACCCATCACCCATCTGTCAGCTCTAAGAAAACTGGTAAGTTTGAGCCTGGAATCCTAGATTGTGGTCCACTGGATGCACTATTCTGTATCTCGAGGCCTCGACAAGAAATGGACCTCGAACACGCTGCATTATGTACGGAAATTAGCCCCACCTTCCATACCTCGTAGCTCGGAACTAGCAGCAGTTATCTTAGTTCTTGCCTGTAGATTTCCGTACTGGTATCGATTCAAAAGACAAGTAGGGACTGCATTTTTCTTATACACTGACTTTTTGATTGGCACAAAATGAATGCAGCTGATAGCATGGAAAGATGGGGACAACATGCTCCTGGTTGATCCAGAGGGGTACAAATGCTTGACAAATGCAAGCAATTTGAGGGCTGAAGCAGAATCCATCTACGAGCTTTACACAGACCCAAGACCCATTTTCGAGCCGGGCTCTTTTTGGAAAGACATCGTCATGGATCCTTCCAGGCCCGCTGTTCAATCGGAGCTCAAAACCATTATTCTAAACATCGAGACAGTCATCTAAATCAAGCAATTCTATACTCAAATAACCCCGGGTAAACCCTCAATTTACAAGTCCTGTCATTCTATCCACACAAACTGCTTTCACTTCTTGGTCTTCCTAACTGCCTTCTTTTCTTTCACACACCTTTTTCTTTTTCCTGCCCTTTCTCCAACTGCTAGAGCTTGCCTTGCTTCTGTTCCGAGGCAGGAAGTGACGCGCATAGGATCTGCGCGCTCGGTGGTGCGTGCTAGGTGAGCAAACTGAACGAGCCTTGGCTTGTTCGTAGCCAGAAGGTATGTTGGTTGCAGCATGGCTTCCATAACCTTCCTCCTTTCATCATGTGGTTCCACGTTATTAGGGCTTCTATTAGTACCCGTGTGCTTGTCCGGAGCGTGGATTTCTTCCCGGAACTTTTCTTTATGTAAATAGATGATTAGATTATCGTATCAAGTGTGAAACCCTCCCTCCCCTATGGGATATGGGATTCAAAAATAAGACTTATCTAACGCCAATAAGAAAGGATGGTGTAAGTGGGTAACAAACCACACCAAACAGGCCGTAGCAAGTAGAAAGGATCACCTTCAAGCATGGAAAAAGAGAGAGAGAGAGCAATATAGTCATGATGAAGGGGTTCTTAAAATCAAATGAAGATGAGGCACCTTCTCTTGCTCTTACCCTTGCAAATCATAAGCATATGGACATGAGGATCGTGATAAGAATCTCATTTCACGTAACAGAAATCAAGATCAAGGGTGCAAAACTATGGGATTTCATTCGCTTTTTCAGTCATTGTATTGTCCCAAGACAAAGGCTCAAGAAACTGTCGCTTGAATGCCAATACACAAACGGAAAGATCTAAAGAACTTGTTCTTCTTTTTTCTTCTTTTTTTTGTCAGGTAATTTGTTAATATAGTACTGTTGGAAATACATCAAAAACATGCGCAAGCACATGAAAATTATGAGCAATCACCGTGCATTATAATGCTCAAATCACTCGCTATATATAGTTGCTAAAGAGAGGAAAACATCCGCCAGATATATATGTATCTCCTGACAGAAAATGATTTATCAACAGGGATGATCATGGCTGCAGTGGTCGTGATATAATAACAGATAATTATGAACTGAAAACACAACAGAATCATTGCCGTTTAGCGTTTGAAATACGTGTCCACATGAATAGATTCATTCAGGCTGTTCAAAAAAGAACTGGTGCATGAAAGAAAATTGGAAAGTTGAAGTCGCTTGTAGGAATGCCACTCTCATTTTTTATGCTCGAGACGATACCAAAGACGATACAACAAGATCTGTGACTCTACTGGTACTCCAATAACCTGTCGTATGGTGACTGACAATGTGTACAAACGGTTTCTTCAACCAAATGAGAAGTTAAATGAGTCGACAACTGGAAATGGTGCAGCTCCACAAGCCTTGACCGAACTTTTATCCACCAATATTGCTTCTGGTCAGGAGATCAGCGGGAGTAACTCCGCAGAGAAAAAAAATTCATGCAACATGGCAACTGATAAGGAGAAAGATGGGACAAGCTCCAATTCCTCTCCGGGTAAACGTAAGAGGAACGATGCTGAACAGCCATCTGAAGGCAAGGCCACAAATACTTCCGGGTACAAAAGGGACCCACTCACAAGCTTGTGGATAACTCGGCTTTCTCCAAAAACTTCTGGTCCATTGTCAAACCGCGATCTTTGCCACAGAAGAACTGGCGAAGCTCTTGATGGCCTTATACCGATTTCATAAGGCTGAAGGCTCCGTGGCAGAATCATCCTTCTTCTTACCGAGATAAAAAAAAAATTGTGGGGGCTAGGGAGGAGGAGCACTTCACTGAGGACCCGGTATGCATGCATGCAAAATTGTGCCAACAGTACTGAAGTTTCATTTAGCATAAATAAAGTAAATGGACACCATGATGAGAAGTCCATGTGTAAAATGAACTCTACCTTGCCTTTTTCAAGATTCAGAAATTCAGGGGCGATGGCTTCTGTCTTTGCAAGGAGATTGGATGCCCTCAAGCACATCATGCCATCATACGGGACAGATGATTCTTCTCATGGAAACCTGACATGTGCGAGATTGTCCAGAGATAATTGATAGTGAGCTTGCAGATATTCTAAGAAACGCTAATTCATTTAACGGAGCAAAAGAATTTCCCTGTGTGTGCATAAGATGTTTCCAGTCAAATCACTGGGCTGTTGCGTGTCCTAGTGCCTCTTCAAGAACAAGACATCAAGCAGAATATGGCGATTCTCAGGTCCGTGAATCCAGCCCTTGTAAAATTCTGCTCAGTCTAAGAAATGAAGACGATGCAAAGCGGTCAGATGGCAAGGATTGTCAATTGCAAGCTGCTGATGCACCTACAGTTCGCAATGGGAAATTGCATGAAGCCTCTGCCTCTGGGAAAATGAATATGAATATGAATATGAAACCGTGTGAGAGAGACACCGCTTCAAGTTCTGGGGAAAAGAAGTTGAAAGAAAACCAGGTCATGCCTTTAAGCAATTTTATCAATAGCCAGATATCGGACTTACCCAAGGGAATTTTTGATGCAGTAAAAAGGCTTCGTTTATCTCGAACAATTATTCTCAAGTAAGTAGATCATTCCAACTAAACTGTCATCTTCACTGTTATTTTTTATTATTATTATTTTGAGATCTTTCCTATAAACTGCCATGCAATAACTAAAGAGATTTTAGCACTCGGACTGCACCCCTCTAATTGTTTGAGACATCATATACAGACAGATAAATTGCAGGTTGTTTTCAACCATATGGTTGAGCTTTTGTTTAGTTTAATCTTAAGTGTTGCTTGTTTATACCTGTAATAGGCAGTGTTTGTTCATCACGGCATCTTGTTTACTGTTGGAGTTGGGAAGACATGCTTCCAGTTTCCAGCATCTGATTTATTTTCTTAACTATTTAAACCAAGTCCGAGGTGGGAATTTGTTTGATTGCGAAGAAAATCTAATAAACTTCTGGTAAGAACATTAAAGCCTCATTTTCCTAAATATGACAGATTTGAACCAGAAAATTCGTGAGCTTCTAATTTTGAAATGCATTGGCTTGAACATCTGGCTTAATATTGTTCTGTCCATGCTTATTCTATCAAATCATCTTCTGCTACTTTATCCTCATATTACTTTGGCTCCTGATTTTGGCATTTGCCACCCACCTCGAAGTCAGTTCTTTTCCATTTTTCTTTTGCATATCTTACAAGCTTGTTTCTGCAACATGGTTTTATGGTAGAGAGTCTGCCTTCTGGCAAGAAGATGGCATTTGGATAACCGTGTTACCTTCTGATGCAGGTCAAAATGTAATCTGTCTGTAGTGTTCAGGACCACTGAAGGATGACCTTTTTTCTTCTTCTCCATAACTTTGAATTTTTTGAACTCGAAGTGAAATCTGAGTGACCTTCTAGGAAAATGAATTCCCAAGGAAACATGTAGTGAGGAGCTCAGGATAGTGACTATGAGAATCCTATGATAGAAGTATAATGAGGTGACATATTTTACAACTTATGCAAGATCAGGTCCAGGATCAGAACAATAACTTAAATGTATTAGTTTTTATCCTTTTATTGATATTTTCTATGTTGCATGCATTGGCACCAGATGGATGAATTCGCATACACCACCATCACATCTTGATGGCTTTTTCCTGGGCTTTCGGCTTGGGAAGTGCGAACAGGGATTGGGTGGAACTGGGTATTATGTAGCCTGCATTACTGGTAAGCCAAAATTGTTTACCCTGTCTCCTATCTATGATAGATGGACGAGTTGCATAGTTGTCATTAATTAGCTTCCTTTTCTGTTGACGACTCACCCCCTCCCCTTTTTCCCCTGTTCTTTCTTTTGATCATACAGGAGTTCAAAGTCAGAGTTCAAAACAAAAGTTCAAAAATTCTATTGCTGTAATTGTAGGTGGCGTCAAATGTTTAGTTAAGAGTCAATACATCTCCAACCACGATTTCACCGAGGCAAAATCCCGACTCTGAAAACGAAGTCATGTTTTATATAATCTAGCAATTTAAATTTCAATCTTTGATCTATAGATTTCCAGCTGAATCTGCGAGCTTGATATCTTTATTCATGGACTGCATATAATTAATCTGGCTATTTACAGCCTTTTTTCCCCTGTTGAATCATGTTTGTATGTTTTGAATGCACGATTAGTTGGCCTCGGTCAAGTAGCCCTTTTCTCATTCAAGGATCACGACTCATCAGAATATGGTCTTATGATCTTTCTTCTATATTGCCTATTTTACACACCAAATCTTGATTCATGTTGCATTGACGTCTCCTTCATTGATGATTTATATGACTGAATCTGCATTTGCTTGGTGGAGTCTCTTCATGAAGACAATTTGAGTTTTCGATGTTGTGTTACTACATACTCTCACCTAAGTAATGTAGTCTGACACCTTCAAAATCATCTACGAACCCTTGAAACACAGCAAACCTGTTGTTTGTTAGTAGAGGAAGTCAATGACTCTGAGTTTCTTAATATATTATCATATATATAATGACTATTTAAGAATGGACCTTCAAGTTCCACGTTCATTTAAAAATGGTGGAAATATTATCCTTGTACCTGGGAAAGAAAGTGATCCTACTCATATGTTGCTCTCATTTTTTTACTCTTGAAAGTGGCGGTTAAGCCCGACTCCTGTATTTTGCAGGGTGAGCTAATGGCATGGTGGTGTGCAACCTTGAAGGATGGTGGCAAGACACCCTCCGAAGAAGATTTAAGATTGAAAGTTGAAGAGATGAAAATGTTAGGGTTTTAGGCAGATATAGATTCAGGTGTCGCTTGCAAAAATACATAAAGTGAGAAAAACAAAGCGCGTGAGTAAGCTTTTACATTTATAGTTTTGATTTGCCATTTCTATTGCTTTTCATCTGTCCCTCGTAAACATGACCCCACCATCGTCCAATTTCAAGTACGTTTGGCATGGAGGAATGGCTTGGGAGAGAAAGCTTACCTTGATATTTGTGCTGATATAACCATAGATTCTTTTGTTGTTACTGTGTGATGTTTTTGAATTAAGATCAACGAGGTGGCATGAACGTGTGCTCCTGCAAGTTTATAAAATAAATATATTTAATATTGTTATAATTATAAATTAGTGTTAAATAAATAATAAAAATTAAAAATATAATAGAGTAAATATTTCATGATGGAAAAAAAAATTATATTGGTGATCAATAACTTAAAAACTAAATAAAGGTTTATAAAATAAATATATTTAATAGTGTTATAATTGTAAATTAGTGTTAGATAAGTAATAGAAACTAAAAGTATGATAGGACAAATATTTCATTATAGAAAAAAAAATATTATATTGGTGATCAAAAACTTAGAAACTAAATGAAATAATTTGTAGCAATCCACATTATTTTGTGATGAAAGATACATTGTTTTCATCACATGATTTAGCTTTTTTGTTAATAAAAAGTAAAAAAATTACAAAGTTAAATTTTCTACCAACTTAATATTAAAAAAATCGATAAAGATAATTTTGGAAGGAAAAAAAATGATGAGAAAAAACGTTGTAGCAATTGACAATATTTTGTGAGAAAAATTACAGTGTTTTCCCCAATACAGTCGACAAAGATAATTTTAGAAAGAATCATAAATAAATAAAAAATCATTTAGAGAAATACTGTAGCAATCTACGGTGTTTTGTGAGGAAAACAACAATGATTTCCTCATATGATTTAATTTAATTGTAATTATAATTTTTAACCAATTCAATATTAAAAAAAAAATCATGTGGAAAAACACTGCAGCAATTCACAGTGTTTTAAAGAAAAAAATTACAATAAAAAATTCTCTATCAGCTCAATATTAAAAAAAGACAGAGATAATTTTTAAAAAATAAAATAAAATAAAAAACACAAAAAAAAACTGGGACAAAAAAACCATGCTGAAAATACTGTAGCAATTCACAATGTTTTTGTGATGAAAGCTACAGCGCTTTCCCCACATGATTTAGCCTTAGTTGTAATGACATATAGTTGTAATTATCAACCAGCTCAACATTTAAAAAATAAAATTGACAAACACAATTTTGAAGAAATCATAAGAAAAAAAACTATGTGCAGAAACACTATAGTAATTCACAGTGTTTTGTGTGGAAAGTTACAATGTTTTCCCCACATGATTAAGCTTTATTACAAAGTTAAATTCTAACCAACTCAATATTAAAAAAATAACATCATCAAAGATAATTTTTTTAAAAAATATATTACAAAAAAGAAAAAACACAAAAGAAACTGGAAAAAAAAACTATATGAGAAAAAACTGTATCAATCAATAATGTTTTGTGAGGAAAGTTAAAGTGTTTTCCCGCATGATTCAGTATATTTTTTTTTACTTGTATTTGTAATTCTTAACCATCTTATTATTAAAAAATAAAATTAACAAAGATAATTTTAGAAAAAAAAAACATAAAAAAAACTATATGGAAAAATACATTGTAGCAATCCATGGTAATTTGAGAGGAAAGCTACAATGCTCTCATCACATATTATAACTGTAATTTTTAACCTGCTTAATATTAAAAAATCTAATTAAAAAATCTAATTTTGGAGAAAATCATAAAAAAAACAAAACAAAACAAAATTATGTACAGAAACACTATAGCAATTAACAATGTTTTAAAGAAAAAAATTACAAAACTAAATTATCAATTAGCTTAATATAAAAAAAATCGACAAATATAATTTTAAAAAATAAAAAAATAAAATAGAAAAATCATATGGTAAAATACCGTAGCAATCCATAGTATTTTAAATAAAAAATTACAAAACAAAATTTTTAATCAGCTCAATATTAAAAAAATAAAATTGATAAAAAAAAAATTTAAAAAAAAATGCAAAAAAAAAAATGTATTGTGGATTACTATATTACTACAGTAATCCACAGTGTATTGATAAATTCCCCGTGTCTTGTAACTTATTAATTAATATTTAAAAGTATTTAATGAGGTTGGGAAATTACTATAACTAGTGGCAGTGACGACAAACACCTCTGTGACTGTCGTGTAAAAGACAGTGATTTGCAGACCAATAACATCATCATATAATTTCTACCATTTATGTAGCAGCAGGTCGAAGTGAAACACACACCTCAGCTGGTCCTCAGTCAGCTGTTAATTTTTAGAATATTGTAATGCCAAGTTGATGCAATAATAGGTGAGAATAATGAGATGCATTGGCGATGGAGTTAGAATAGTGTAAAGTGATTTCCAGCTGTGTATTTTATAAGTGGTTGTTGAACCCTGACTCAACCGCACCATTATTATTGATTAAAATTATATATGCTTTTAATATAAAAGATCATTATGAGCAGGACGGAGCCCTGCACCCACAACGTAAATCATGTGAAATACACGTCGTCGGGTCTCAAAATCAGCAACAAATATATATATATATATATATATATTTATTTATTTATTTATTTTTTATTTTTTCCAGCCCACTTATTTTCCTAACTGCTTGGATTAATGGATTGTGACCCTTTCATTTTTCAAATTTTAATTTTGATTTAAAAATTTATTTTATACTTTTTTTTAATCTATTAATTGGAAACAGAGTGAGTAAAAGAGAAAATTATTAGTTGGTTATATTCCGGGAAAAAAAAATCAATCTTGATATTTTGAGTTAAAAATTAGTTTATTAACATTATAAAAATGTTTATCACATGTTTTTAGATGAAAATATATTAGAAAATAATATTTTAAATTAAAAAAACTCTAACTTGATTTTTCAATTACCTCTTTGTTATTCAAAAACTAGCAAATAAACAAAGCATCGTTTATTTTTATTTTTCTCTTAAAGGAAAAGACCAATTAAACCAGAGTTATATAATCCAATCTGAAAATTTTATTTATCAATATTACCAATTTATTTAATTAAATATAAATTATATGTTTTGTTTACAATACAAAATTTTTTTCTAGCTATTTTTTTAAAAAAGAAATAGCTAGTTTTTTATATGAACCTAAACGGTGCATGGATAAATAGGCCACTTACAAACGAAGATGGACGAGATCCTTTTTAAAAGCACCATCAATTATCAATGTATAGAATATTATTCCAACGGTTCAATTGTATTGCATCCATCATCCACTCAAGCTCTTTCTTTGATTATCTACGCAGTCCATGTTCAAGACAGGGACCCCCCAATATGTTTTTTTTTAATCCCTAAAAAATATGGTTATTTCATTTTATACCCATTTATTTAAGTTTAATTATATCTTCATCTTTGTTCTATTTTCATACTAACCCTTACTCTAACTCGCTCCTAGTGGGATGACATTTCCCCCCCTTTTTTTTTATCAACATATTTTACATAAATTCCTTTCCTTGAAAGGCCTTACCCTACACCTCCAAATACTTAAAGGGTATGAAACAATGAATAAATATCAGATCTAATTTTATTGGACTTAGTTGTGTACTGAACTCAAATGCTAGTGAGTTTGGTAAGATATCAAACTCAACTTTATTGGGTTCAACTACGCGCTAAGACCAAGTGTCAGAGGTTTGGTGAGATGTCAGACTCAACTCTATTAGACTCGCCTGCATGTTGAACTCAAGCGTTAATGGATCTGCCAAGATGTCAGACCCAACACCCAAACTATGTAATAGATAACTCAATGTGAAATTGGTTTATTTAATAATTTCGATCGTTTTTTTATTTTAAAAAACTAATGATAAAATCAGGAAGAAAACCAATAAAGTAAAAAAGAAAAGAGGACATCAGGCCACATAAACTTTTTAAACCCGTAACACATGTTATTAGACTGAAAATATCATATATGGAAAAATAGTGAAACTCAATTCCCAATAAATCTAACATCGAATGATGAATTATTACTATTATCATCTTTATCATTGTCATTGTTGCTATTATTATTATCGTTACAACTATCAAAATTAAAATAATGGATTATGAAACACCAACAACAAATAGATCAACAAAAAAAAAAAAAGATCAAATCTGATAGATAAAAAATTAAAGGAGGATGCAATTGAAAAAAAATTTGAGAAATGAATCAAAATAAAACAAATAGATATAAAAAATCAAGGAAAAAAATATAAAAAAAATGAACTTGAAGAGCTAAAATAAAAACTAGAGGGGATTTTGCAGGAGGAAAGAGAGAAAAAAAAATATAAGGATGTTAGTGACTTCTCGGAGGTTTGACGAGCACATGCGTCACATAAGAAAAAACATTAGGTTGGGATGAATCTAATGACACGATGAAATTAATTTTTGAACCACCATCTGCAATCACTCATGCATCAACTTTTAATATTTGTTTTTTCAAAAAGATAATCCTACCCTCAAAACTAAAAAATTATTAAAAAGAAAAAGAAAACATTTTTTAATTACAAATTAGCTCATGAAATCAAGCACTAAAAAATTTGAATCGTGATAGAATCATTATACTGTAGCTAAAAATACAAAATGTCAAAAAATACCATAAACCATAGTTAACTAAAGGGCAACAAAGTCATTTAACAAATGAACTATAAAAACCCCGTTTTGCCTATAGAAAAACATTTAAATAAGAATTTTTAAAGAATAAAATCGTGGATTCACTATTACAATACATAACAAATAAAGACACATGTAGAATAAAAATTCCATATATTTTAACTTTTATTTTAATCAATAAAACGTGGAACGGTGGAAGGATGTGCATCAAATCGAAGAAATGTTTTTTTTTTTGTCATGTGGGAATCGCTAAGCTTTTAAAAATTTATTTATCATCCTTCATCATGAAAACGAAGGCCCACAAAGTCATATCTTCGTTTTATCATGAGATGAGCTCCATCTGTAATCGGTAAAATCATCTAAAGCCTGGCAAACTATTTCAAATCTGCAGTGAAGCCTCCTCTAATCTTCAACAAGATGCAGCTAGGTAAGCCTTCTTTTTTCTTTCTCTGCGTAATCTCTCTGTCTAATCGTTTTCTAGTAAGAAAATAAGCTCTGACGAAAGTTCCTTCCTTTCTTTTAGATAATAATAACGGCCATGCCATTTTGACACGAGTTCTTGCCGCTTCCTTTCTGGGTTTCATCAGTGCTGCTGCTGCAACTCTCTACTATCGGAGAAAATCAGAGGCTAAAATAGACCAGCACATCATTCCAGGTTTAGTCAGGACAGAATCTGGCCGTTTGGGAAATCTTGAAAGATTCTCCGATTATGTTGGTAAATTAATTTTTAAGTAATTATAAACTGTTCAGTTGTCTTACTTTTTCTTGACAAATAATGTTTTTTTCTCAGGAGTCAAGAAAGAAGAAATCTTACCCGTTTTTCATTTTACTGGTCTTTGTAGCTAGGCAGATGGGATTTGCAGATGCAGATCAGTGTCCACGGCTATGCAAATTGGCTTATGATTATCTGAAAAGATCTGAAGGGTGTGAGAATAACATCTATGATTTTTTTGCTAATCTACCCGAGTTTGAATCTCTGTACGTGAAGCTGATGGAGGAATTTGAAAAATGCATCCTCACTTATTTTGCATTTCATTGGAGCAGAGCATCTCTGTTTATCAGTCAGGTTTATCATCAACTTTCAGAACCAAATAATAAAATGAAAAGGAACAGTACCTTTTATTTTCTGCCTCTTGTCTTTGTTGTCTTATGCTCTTTAATTTTCTGTATGGATGGCAGGTTATAGATGTTGAATCCGTGAAGAAACCAAAGCTCAAAGGCATTGTAATGGCAGCCACGAGGTAATCCGCATTCTGCAATTTCTTTTACATTTTTCAAATGATTGTAACATGTAGTAACTATTAATTATAGGTTTGTTTTACCTCTTGACATAGTCATAAAACCCGGCTTGAAAGGTTAATCAGACCCGAGTAACTTATATATTAGTTGGTTTTAAATCATAAAAATCTGAAATTGTTTATATTTTTATATTTTTTGTTTTACGGTCTATATTTATATAGATTATTTTTTAACATTTTATATAGCATACCTATGCTACATTTTATATCTAATATAAATTTTATTTTTATTTTTTCAAATTAACTCGATTAAAAACCCGGCCACTTGACTAGATGAACCCCAGAAAGGGATTGATGACAATGACTTGTAATATTATATTACTTATTGAACCGTCCATAACTTGAAATGTGATATTATAATAATGTAATATAAAATATTATATTTTATACAGTAGTGCTGCTTTGCACGACACAATCAATATCCATGGTTGGCAACCTTGAACTTTGAAGTACAATGTCCTATCGTGCCTGTCTTAACTCATTCATGATCTGGTGGTTTTATTTATTTTTGTATTTAAAAAATATTTTTAAAAAATTTAAAATATTTTTATTATTTTATTAATTTTAAATTAATATATTTTTAGTATTTTCAAATTATTTTAATGTTATAATATAAAAAATAACTACAGACTATATTATCAAGCTTGGATTGGCAGCCAGGGAAAGTGCTTATCTGGCAGATCTAATTCATAAGTACGACTCCTGTTATTTAATTTTTTTAAGTAGAATTGTTATTTTAGAATATAAATTACTTCAATCGACTTAGGTTTAATAATAAAAAAATAACATTAGATTATTATCTTTTTATTGCCCCTTAGGCTTCAGCCTACCTTTCTCTATTTTTCTTTCTTTGGTGAGAAATTATGTGGCTAGTATTCTCTGTTTATTTTTTTACATCATGTTCTATCTCTTTATTTCTCTTTTCAAATTTACCCTAAATATTATTCTTTCTTGGATCAATTATGTATGATTTATTTTAGGAAATACGAAATTAGTGAGGTCGATTCCCGTGTCTCTTCATCTCGTTTCCACCTTGATGTTGACCAATATAAATTTATTTTTTTCGAAATTTCGCATTTTTAATTATGAATTTTCTCGGCACTTTATTATTATTATTTTTTATCTTAAACAAATTGAGCTCTTTTGTATGTTCTTAATTATTATTTTTATTTTTCAATTCACCCACTTCAACATGGCCTCATTTTTCTCTTTTATGAAGGGCCAGAGGTGCCGTGGTTTTTCATTTATATACCACACCAAACTTAATGGTTTCAGGAATCGAATGGATACTTTATATTATCATATGGTTTTAATTTTTATCGATTTTGGCAGAAAACAAAGATTTGAGAGGGTGACCAAGAACTTGAAGGTTACAAGGGCATTTTCTACTCTAGTTGAGGAATTGAAAGCAATCGGCCAGGGGGAATCACATTGTACGGAGGTCATGGTGCCGGTGGCACTGAGTGAGAGAAGTCCGGTGCTGCTACTTATGGGTGGTGGTATGGGGGCTGGCAAGAGCACTGTCACCAAAGATATTCTCAAAGAGTATGCATTTATCAAATTTTACCTCGTAAACATTAAAAATAACTTTCATGATTTTTCTATCATCTGCATAATTTAAATCTAGAAATAGAAATAGAAATATATATAACATGCATGAAAGAAGAGTATCAGCTACCCTAAAAAACGAAAGAAGACTTTAAGAGTAAAAGGGCTAGAACATGGTTTTATTTTTCTATTATCTCTGCATAATGTCATGTGACTCGTTCTTTCTTGGCCATTAGATTATGAATCTTATTTATTAGTTATATTGAAGACATGTTTGTTTTGTAAATTAGTTAATCTAAACAAAAGTTAACTTACGGAATTCGATAAACAATGGGGCACGGAGTAAAGATAATTGAATTTTGCTCTGGAAAAGAGTGCAAGCCTTGGGATTGTGATTTGATGGGACACTGATCAATAAATAATTGGGCAGACCGTTCTGGTCAGGAGCAAAGGCAAAGGCGGTTGTGGTGGAGGCTGATGCATTCAAAGAATCGGATGTCATCTACCGAGCCATTAGCTCCATGGGCCATCACGATGACATGCTTCAAACTGCTGAACTGGTAAAGACTCCATCCCCCCTCTTTTTTTCCACCTGGGTAGAGATTTCTAGCTTTAAAAAACAAAACATTCCAGGATCATAAAGTTGAAATCAATCCCATTCTGTAATTTATCTTATTGTTTGCTATAGGTGCACCAATCATCAACCGATGCTGCATCATCACTCCTGGTAACTGCACTGAATGAAGGACGGGATGTAATCATGGATGGCACCCTTTCATGGGAGCCTTTCGTGGAGCAGACAATTGCCATGGCTCGTAATGTGCACACATGTCGTTACCGAATGGGACCAGGGTACCAGGTTGCTGAGGATGGGACCGTTGATGAAAATTACTGGGAAAAGGCAGAGCAAGAGGAAGAAGACCAGCGATTAAACAACGAGAAAGGAGAAGTAACTGGCAGGAAACCATACAGAATAGAGCTGGTTGGAGTTGTCTGTGACCCTTATCTAGCTGTTGTTAGAGGCATCAGGTAACAATCGAAACATGATAGAACTAGCTGTGTAGTAATCAACATCTTTCTCGTTCATTGTCGTACGGTACATGGTAGTAATGAAAGAGGGTATGTTTTTCTGGGATTTTGAACAGGAGAGCCATAACGACAAGAAGGGCAGTGAGGGTGAATTCCCAGTTGAAGTCCCACAAGAGATTCGCCAGCGCCTTTGAAAGATACTGCCAACTTGTTGATAATGCCAGGCTTTTTTGCACCAATTCAGTCGGAGCACCGCCTACTGTAAGTACGACTCTTCCATCAGGTTTATCCGCCATGCATCCCGTGCTTCTTCTCTTCTTTCTCGTTGTGACAAATGCACAGTGCCTCAAATCCAATGGACAACCTCCTCAAATCCAATGGACAACCTCTAAAACACAACACGACATCGATTAGGGAAGAGTCTGCCAACCACCCTCGTTATTAGTCGGGCCACCATTCTATTTGAATCACTATCTATCGATTGACATGCCAAGAGTCGAAATCTATTGAAATAAATTAGACCCATCACCCACCTGTCAGCTCTAAGAAAACTGGTAAGTGTGAGCTGGGAATCCCAGATTGTGGTCCAATATATGCACTAGTCTGCACGCGATCTCGAGGCCTCGACAAGAAATGGACCTACAACACGTTGCATTATTTACGAAAATTAGCCCCACCTTCCATGCCTCGTAGCTTTAGAACTAGCAGCATTTATCATGGTTCTTGCCTGTAGATTTCCGTACTGGTATCGATTCAAAAGACAAAAGGGGACTGCATTTTTTTCTTACACTGACTTTGATTGGCACAAATGAATGCAGCTGATAGCATGGAAAGATGGGGACAACAAGCTCCTGGTTGATCCAGAGGGGTACAAATGCTTGACAAATGTAAGCAATTTGAGGGCTGAAGCAGAATCCATCTACGAGCTTTACACAGACCCAAGCCCCATTTTCGAGTCGGGTTCTGTTTGGAAAGAAATCGTCATGGATCCTTCCAGGCCCACTGTTCAATCGGAGCTCAGAGCCTCTATTCTAAACATCGAAAAATCATGATTGTGCTTTCTGCCTAATGGATGATGCTACGCTATTAACCTTGCATTATTTTACTCTTTTCGTGAAATTTAACCTGTGTTTATGAGTTTTAAAAGTACATTTTTTTTTTAATTCTTGATGATGCTTATGTAATGACTAGTTACATGCCCCGCGCGATGCCGCGGGTCAATTATTTTTTGCATTTCAAAAATAGCCAAGATCTAAAAATATTAAGTTTTTTTGTAAGGTTATACCCAAGAGTCTCGGTTTTGGTTACATCACCTGATCCAAGAGTAATGTCTATAATATTAATAATAACATTAAACTTGGGTTAACCCTTAACATAAAAGTGTCTGGACTACAATACCAGATCCAATAGCATTGGACGTGAGTTTGGTTGAAAGGTCGTATCATAAAAGTGTGATAATTAAATAGATTAGTTATAAAAAAACCAACAGGAAAAAAAAAACTAATAAGAAAAAAAAATGAATTAATTGGGTTAACCCGTCATACCTTGAATTCGTATCATGAAAGTTTGATAACTAAATAGAAAAAAAAAATTAACATTAACAATTTAAATTAAATGAAAAAAATTAATTAAAAAAAACAAAAGGCATCAGCCGAAAACTACTTAGAAAAAAATTTAATATTAATAAACTAAATTAATTAAAAAAAATAAAATAAAAAAAAACCTCTAAGAAGAAAAAAAAAATAAATATAAAAAAATTTAACATTAACAATCTAAACTAAACGAAAAAAATAATTAAAAAAGCAAAACAAATTCCTGGTTAACTTGTCAAACCAAGTTAAACCGGGATTCGTGTCATGAATGTCTGGTAACTAAAAAAAAAAAGTAAACATTAACAAAGTAAACTAAACAAAAATTAATTAATTAAAAAGAAAAAAAATCCGGGTTAACTCGTCAAACCATACTAACCCGTTAAACCCAAGATCTGTATCATGAAAGTCTGATAACTAAAAAAAAAATTTAACATTAACAAACTAAATTAAACAAAAACATTTATGAAAATAATAATAATAAAAATTGACGGGTCAACCCGGAATTAACTGGGTTCACCCGTAAAACCAAGTTAACCCGTGAAACTCAGGATATGTGTCATGAAAGTCTAATAACTAAATAGAAAGAAATTTAACATTAACAAACTAAACTAAACGAAAAAAATTAATTAAAAAGAATAAAAAGCAAAAACAATTCTATTTTAACTTGTCAAACCAAGTTAACCTGTTAAATCCGGTAAATGTGTCATAAAAATCTGACAACTAAATAACAAAATTAAACATTAATAAACTAAACTAAACAAAAAAAATTTGTTAAAAAAGAAAACAAAGGAAGAAGCAAAAAAAATCTCAAAAAACATAAAAAAAACAGCTAAAAAAACTAAGACAACTTAAAAAAAAAAATGACTATGAAATCAGTGTTTTACTATGGAAATAAAAAAATTAATTAAAAAGAAAAACAAAAAAAAAATTTGAGTTAACCCGTTAAACCTGGAATGCGTGTTATAAAAGTTTGAGATAGAAAAAAAAATTTAACATTAAAAAAATAAATAAAAAATGAAGAAAAAGAAAAGCAAAAAGTAAAAAAAAAAATCTGAATTAATTGGGTTAACCCTAAAACCAAGTTAACCCGTCAAACCTGGAATTCGCGTCATGAAAGTTTGATAACTGCATAAAAAAAAAATTGACGGGTTAACCCATAATTAATTTAGTTAATCTATGAAACCCAGGTTAATCCATAATTAATTAAAAAGAAAAACCATAAAAAAAAATCTGGATTAATCCGTTAAATCCGGAATACGTGTTATAAAAGTTTAAGATACAAAAAAATTTAACATTAACAAATTTTTTTTAAAAAAATATCCATTAAAAAAAAAAAAACTAAAAAATCAACTCAGTTAAAAAAAAAAAAAAAAAAAAAAAAAAAAAAAAAAAAAAAAAAACCGGAAAGTAGCAGGGATCAGTATTTTACTGTGGACTGCACAGTGCAGTCCACAGTAAAACACTGATCCCTTTTAGCTATATATCAATATTAAAATTTTTTTAATATATTTTTAAATAAAAAATACTTTTAAAAAATATAATCCATAACCATACCAATACACGCTAAGACTAATAATTCCATTTCAAATAGAAGTTGAATTACATAGAAATTATTTCTCATAAAAAAATCAAGCAATTCTATACCCAAATAACCCCAAGTAAACCCGCAATTTTCAAATCCTGCCATACTATCCACACAAATTGCTTTCACTTCTTGGTCTTCCTAACTGCCTTCTTCACCTGCGACTTAATACTCTTGGGTTTCTTCACTGCCTTTTTCGCCGGAGTCTTATTTTTAGGCGCAACAACAGCTTTCTTCGCCGGAGACTTTACAGCCTCAGCCTTCGCAGCCTTTTCCGGCTTAGGCTTAGCCTCGGCCTCGGGCTTCGCTTGAGCGGAAGATTTAGGAGGGAGCTTGAAGGAGTTCTTGGCCTTAACTAGCTTGCCATTAGCAACAAGTTTCTTCAATTGAACAAGCAGCAGTTTCTTGAAATTGGTGGGGAGGTTGGGCTTATGCTTCTCTTCGATGAACTTAGCAATTTCAATCTGGCTCGATCCACTCCTTCCCTTCAAAGCCACAATCGCCTCCTTGACCATCTGCAGACATCAAAATCCCAAAAATAACATTACAGTATGAAACGACGTGTCATTTGATTAGTATATAAGCTGTTTTATGATTGATTGATTACCTCATGATAAGTAGGGTAGGCTCTGGGTTTCTTGGCACCATCAGAGGTTAATGCACCTGCTGTTTTCTTCGATTTAGAGGGGTTTCTTGTCATTTGATTAGTATATAAGCTGTTTTATGATTGATTGATTGCCTCATGATAAGTAATCACTTATTACTTGTTTTTTTTCCCTGGTTCCGAGTTGGATGTTAAATTCCAGTCCTTTCTTATTTATATATGATGTTCATTTAGAACGCCGGAAGAACAGAACATTTCAAGCGATGTCTTCCAAATGTTTAGTGTCATGAGAGTTGAAGAATAAGTCGAAAGTGTATTACTTTGTGTTCTAACTTGGATGGTCCAAGATGGATCGTTTTTGCTGCCCGTGATAGAACTTATCAGGAGGGATACCAATTAGATAGGAATTATTATTGGGTTAATTTTTTTCTTTAAGGAGAAATCACTTCCCTAAAGTCCACCAAACATGGAAAAGTGGGGAAAGTGGTTTCTAGTCTAGAAACAAACAGGCCTTAATACACTCTTACCTTGAGAGTGTTTTCCTGTCTTAATTGGTGCTTTTTAGAAGCATATTGTTTTTCAAGCTCTCTTATGATTTAGAGCAATCGTCTTAATTGGTGCTTTTTAGAAGCATATTGTTTTTCAAGCTCTCTTATGATTTAGAGCAATCGTCTTAGTTGGTGCTTTTTAGATGCATATTGTTTTTCAAGCTCGCTTATGATTTAGAGCAATCGTCCTATTAGGCCTTAATCATATGTTGCGTGTTAAAATGTTTGCTTTCAAATGCTCTCTCCACTGTACCATTTATAATAGAAAACTTTAGGTGTAAGAAGTCATATTAAACTCAAATCAATTGATGGGGCTCATATGTCCATCTATAGTTCATTTGATGGGTTTGTTTGATAACTTTTCCTTGATTTCTGATTGTTTAAATTTGAGATCTATTTCTTTTTTAATGTTTTGGAACAGAAAAGGGAGTGCTGGCGAGAAGCCTGAACCAGTACCTGAAATGATTGGGCATTATCTTGCTGAGTTCTCAATCTCATACAAGCCTGTCAAGCATGGTAGGCCTGGTATTGGTGCTACCCATTCCTCTAGGTTCATTCCTCTCAAGTGAGATGTTTTGCAGCAACTAGGATACTCCAGTTCTTTCCAATCTTTTGATGACATCTGGGTGGTCAAATTTTTGTCGATTTAGTTGATTAATGGTGTCATTTTGTGTTTCCATTTATAGTTCTAGAGAATTTCACTCGTTTATGGGTTAGAAAGATGTTTCAGAATGGTTTATTATAATATTTTATATTAGCTTAAACATGTTTTTGGATTTTCTGCTTCCACTTTTACTATGTTGTTTTAGATGTCTGGTATGTGGCCCCATATCATTTCAGTTTTTTGTGACCTTTCATTCTTTGATAAGATAAAACGGAAGAGACACGGTCTTTTTAGTGTTTGTAAGCTTTTGAGGTTGGAATATCTCCTTGCTGGCTTATTTGACTTGATCGTAGCTTCTCTTTTCTGTTCTCAGAATTGTGCTGGCTTATTAGACCCAGTCCTACCTTGTGATGTCTCATTCTTTCTCACAAGTCTTTTTTGTCATGTACACCTCAAATTTAAAGTTATTATAAAACTATTTTTGTTATAAATTATTCATGAAAATAACCTTATAATAGGATTACGGGTGCTCTGGGCTTCTGGAACTGAGCTAACTATGATAAATCCTCCTATCACTTCCTAAGTAAGAAAAAAAGAAAGACATTTGCCACGTTCCTTGTTTATTAATTTCTTAAAGGGTAGTTACACATACCACTGCTTTCCAGAGGAAATGCAAGGTGGCCAGGCCTAACTTAACAGGTCTGAAAATGGCTGACTGCTTAACTGGTCTTTTTATCGAACCTTCCTTTGATCATGTCGCATCTTCCTCCTCCTCCTCTTCTCTTGGATAATAGCAAATAACAGTCTTTCAAGCTTTTATTTTAGTCAATCAAAGTTCAAAGATAGACAATTCAACCATCGAGAAGCTAACCAGTCAGTGATATTCAACGTTGTTAACCTCAATCACTTTACAATCTGTCGAAACTGTACAGTCAAGCTGACTGGTGCTACGATCACGTTTGTTTTGGTTTTCTCCTTTGGCTTCTATCTAACCTTCCAGGAAACGGCGTGCGAATTCTGGTCAATATCATGCTAGTGTCCTTTTCACTGCATTTTCTATCTCAGCAGCTTCAATCTGGCAACATTTGAAACACACAATTAGCATCAATAAAAGGTGTATATATATATATATATTATAATCGTGCATATTTTATCATGTCTATGTTTTTATGTTCACAAGGCCAGCATCAGCAAGAGGAGAAAGTTGAAATTGACCCTTCCATTCCATGGATGAAAAATAGAACAAGTTTGTGGCCAAAGATGACTCGTTTTAGTGCGTTTTGGCTGCTATGCCTGAAATAGATACAACGAAGTAAATACTGACGGATCGTGAAAAATGGTGTCTTTGTTCCCAATTCTCTCTGTCGAGACTAGTAGGCTGCAGCTGCTATTTATTACTAAGCACTAATGTGATAATAACAAGAACAAGTATGCCATGCGTGATATGCTGCATCAAAATTTGCCCAGTTAAAAAGACCATTGTTGGAAAGGAACAAGAGATAACGAGTGGTGGGAATACCTCAGATTCAATTTCCATTACTGCTACAAGTTCCTGATCAGAAAACTTTGATTGAATGCTTCTGGTTTTTGTTCCCAAACTCTTCAAGCACTTGAGAACATCTATCATAGGATCCACCCCTGATGTTGGATTGGCTACTTTAATTCTAATCTTTGTACTCTCAACATTTCTGATTCCACTTGCTGCCAATCTCTCTTCAATCTCATCATTTCTCCCCTTCAACATCTCCTTGCACATCTCCAGCTCTTGAATCTTCTTTGCTGCCATTAGCATAATCGAGTTCTTATCTTTCTGCAAATCAAGATCACACAAAAGAAATTGATAAAATAACCATTTTGATTAATAACTAAAAGCAATTACCATATATACATGCAGTGCATAATAAACACCAGTGAATGGTGATTAATTAGCACGCAAGTTATTGATAACTAACCTTGGTGTCATGGGGTAACAAAGAATTCAGAGCCAGGTAACCATTTCTCTCCCTCTGTCTCCTCAATCTCTCACTCATCTTATG
Source organism: Populus tremula (assembly GCA_964019445.1). Lineage (NCBI taxonomy): Eukaryota > Viridiplantae > Streptophyta > Magnoliopsida > Malpighiales > Salicaceae > Populus > Populus tremula. The sequence goes on along the minus strand of CAXHTJ010000018.1, from coordinate 10,865,738 downwards.
ACGATAACATCGTTTGCTATCAGGTTCTTGAGTTTCAATCTTTACCGTGAAACTTCTCCTCATGAATTCTATCATTCTTCTGTTCATGTTAGTAGGATGTACCCCCATAGAAGAACTCCCTACCCCAACTTCGCTTCCACCCCAAGGTCTGCATATATATGGCACAAAAGCACTTTGATTTACAGGACCATTCTCATAGCAGAAGACATCACCTTGCAGCAATTGCTGTTGAAAGAAGTGATCCATCTCCATCTCCAGTCCTCTCCCTTGCCCTTTGCCAGGAAGTTCAAACTTCAGTTTCCACCTGCTATAGATAACCGTCTCCTTAAACTGGATTTTATGTTCAAAACGCAGGGTAATTGCAAACGAGGCACATTTAGCAATTGGTCACTTTTGTTGTTCAGGTCAAGGCGATTTCTCTTGAGTAAATTTTGTGGTTGGCTTAGCTTCTTTTAGGGGCCATTTTCGTATCATATGAAAAGTCCAAATGATAAATGGGCCCTGTTCTGAATCTGAAGGCAATAAATGTCTAATCCCCAATGTCCTACACGTAATCATGCGCATGTGTAGGGTTTACATCGCACTTCATGTCATGAATAAATATGTATTTGGAATGTGGTTATAATTATTTTTTAAAATATATTTTATTAAAAAATATATAATAATATAAATATATCAAAATAATTTAAAAATATTATAAATATATTAATTCAAAATAAAAATAAAAAATTTAATTTTTAAAAAAAACTTTTAAAATGCAGTGACAAACACGCCATGACTGAGACTCACAAATATCCTTAATATTTTAAAATATGTTTGCAAGAGCTTACAGTGGTTTTGTTGATGAAACTTCTACGTAGTCCGCCTCAAACCAGGAAAAATATCTGAGACACCAACCACCAAAAAAAAGAAAATTGCTAATAACAAACCTTTCTTTTCCTTCTAAAAACACCAAGAAAAATCTTTTCAATAAAAATTAGTGGATCAAAAAGAAATAAAGAAAAAAAAGAATTGAAATACCATCGGCAGGCCAGACACTGGGAGCTTCAGGATCATCTTTGGGGACTTCAATTCCAATGTAATACCCCTTTCCTTATAGTCTCCTACTACCATATAATATATCCAAAAACAAAAAAACAACCAATCACTGCTTCCATTTTATTGTCGGTAAATTCATAAACAAAAGAAAAGGTAACAATTTTGGAATTAAAAAGGAAAAAAAAATAAATGAAAAGAAACAACCATGAAGTTGATTATCAGGATCCAAAAGCTCCTCCAAAACAGGAATATAACGTCTATGCTTCTCATCCCTTAAATAAAACCTTTATTTTCGCACTTAATGGCAATTCAGAAAATTTCTTACTCTGCGTTAATCCCTCCTCCATGAATTGTTGGCTTATTCCATGGTTTTTCACGTAAAAAGAAAAAATCCACAATCCAAACACGCCTACTCTAAACAAAACCATTTTATAGAATCAAAACAAAATTAATGAATTATCAGGGAGAAATTAAAAGGAAAGAGATTATTTTAAATTACCTGTTTGTAAGGGAAAAAGATTGCTGGATATCTGGGGTGGAAAGATCGATGCAATCGAGGAAGGAAATCTTGGTAGACACAGGACCACCATGCTGGTGCTTCTGCATATTCTCCATTCTTTTTTTTTTTTTTTTTCTTGAGAGTGTCAAGTTTCGAAATTTTTGTTCATCGAAACAGGTATTTATGTGCGAGTGTAGGGTCCAGAACAAACGATGTCGTTTCCATGAACTCTCTCCTCGCCTTTCAGTTTTTCTTTTTTGGTGTTTTTTTGTGTGTGGATGAGTTTCACATCTGAAAAGGACTTGCCGGAGATGCTGGAAAGAAGGATAATTTTTTTTTTAATATTTAAATTAGCGCATTTAATATTTACTCCAACATATCAAAAGATTATATTGGGATTGGAATTCTCATCACTCAATATAAATTTTTAAAATAGTTTTTATTTAAAAATATATTGAAATAATATATATTATTTAATTTTATTTTTTATTATATTACATCAATATAATTTAAAAAAAATTTAAGAAATTAATTTAAACTAAAAAAATAATATTTTACAAAAAGCACAATTTTTCTACAATAAAAATTACTTAACTTATTTGGCAATGTAATTGGAATTGCTTTTGAAATAATTTTTTTTATTAAAATATATGTCAATGATATTTTTTTATTTTTTATATTATTTTTAATATTAATATATTAAAATGATTTGAAAATATTAAAAATAAATTAATGTAAAGTTAATAAAAAAATAAAAAAAAATTAATATTTTTATAAATATTTTTAAAATACAGAACAAACAAACAGCTGTAAAGAACTTTGAACTGAGCAAGTGAACCAAATTTTCAACACAATTCTATGACGCAAAGAATCCTGACCATTGATTTTTTATTTTTAATCTTATCTCATCCTGTCTTTTCACTATATCTTCATTTTTATTCCTAATATTTGATACACAATTTCAGCACGGTCCCTGAACTAGATAAAATTACAGAAAACGGAAAAACTCACGCACCTTTATCTTTTTGCCTTTTTGGGATATCTACCTGTTTTTTTTTTATAAAAACAATTGATGAAATAAGGATTCAATTACACAATTTTACAATTCAAGGATCAACATATAGTTTGTCATATCGTGGCTTTTCCCTAAACTAAATGCCAGCTTTCACGAAGATTAGTGTGATTTTTTTTTGTTTCAAAGGTTTTTTGAAAAAAAATTAAAATGATTTTATTTTATTTTTATTTTAAATTATTTTTTTAGTGTTTTTATATTATTTTAAATGATGATGGCAAAAATAAATTTTTAAAACTAAAAAAATATTATTTTAATATATTTTTAAATAAAAAATATTCTAAAAAATAACAATCATTACATTCTCAAATATTTTTTTTATAATAACTTGAGGAAACAATCTTTTCAATTTTCATCTCCTAGGACGCACTTGGCCTGTTGACTAGCAAGATTAATAGCTCATTTTTATTTTGATATCATATATTTTTTAATATATTTTTAAATAAAAAATATTTTTAATACTTACACATAAAATAATATGAAAACGAACGAGTTATTTTCCGGACAGTTGGTCTGAGACATCATATGGAAAATTTGCACGAAGATTCTGAACCAAATTGTTCTCTGTTTCAAAATCATCATCACCACCATCAGTTTCACTGTCATACGTCCCAAGATATACCTCATCTCCGTAGCTGTCCTATGTAAGGACTAAGGGGATAAAAGACAAAAAAATCACGTCATTAATTAAATATATTCCGTTAAAAATCACGTCCTACTACATTTTCTGATAGACGGACATGTGTTTGGTTTGAACTCTGTTTCAGATTCAATTCACTGAACATTTTCTGTTAATCTTTCACTGCTGTTAGGCTGCTGAGTAAGTTTAAGTGTATGTGGATTAATATGAATACTTTATGCTTGTTGGGTTACAAGTCAAAGGTGTTTTGGAGATGGAGGGTCAGGTTATTTGGAAGAAGGATTTCATTTGCATCGAGAGAAGCCAGGATCATGAGCTTCAATATTGATGAATAAACTGTGGAAATTCAAGTGTGCTATGATGGATAATAATAAGATCTGCTTTTCTTAATCATCTAGGTGGTAGCCTAGTAGTAAAAGCTTGTGATTAAGAGGTTTGCTCTCTCTGTGGTCTCAGGTTCGAGCCCTGAGCCGGTTGCTCATATGATAGCCATTGGATAATCGTTAACTTCAGGGCCCGTGGGATTAGTCGAGGTGCGTGCAAGCTGGCCCGGACACCCACATTAAACTAAAAACAAAGATCTGCTTTTCTTGGTGAATGTGCTGACAATTATTTGAGAAGAGTTGGAATGAGCAGACTCCATTGATGCGGGGGGACTAGAGTGCTGATGATCAGAGCATCAGCATGATGCCAATGGCCATTAGGATGGAGTAAAATAGTGAAATGGGACTCACTTGATTCAAATCCAGTAGCAGCATAATGTTTATGCTCGAAGCACCAGCATTGTAGCAACCCTCCATTGGTGCAAGACGAGACTTTATTCTATATTTTCCAAGTTCCAACCAGTGATGACCTAAGAGCTGGCTATCAATGTGCTGTCCTATGGCTACTTTCTTCTTTTGTTTAATGAAAAGCAGCTAGGTATTCATAGTTTATCAATAACTGCTTGTATCATATTTGACGAGGTTGTAAAATCAAAGGGAATGTTCCAGGGTGAATTATTTATTGAAATCACCTTACATTTTTAATGGTGCGTATTCAATGATCTCCGCTTCAAGATCACGCAGGCTTTTCCTTGGACAAATCTTTTTATAAGAAAATATCAGCTTTTTCTAGAATAAATACCTGTATAAAGTTTTCTGCGAGTGTTGTTAGTGAACCTTTCAAAGATCAAGTCAGTACCAGGTATTTTTTTATGTGGTACAAGACATTATAATAGAGATATTTATAAGCTTTTATGAAGATAGAAAAGAGAAAAAGAAAGAAGATGGAAGATTAAAGAAGAAGAAGCCCAGAATCTCCCTCCCCAGTATAAGGTTTTTTTTTTATATATATATATATATTACTTGACTTGACTTGCTTCATGCAACGTAAGAGAGGATATTTAATCTTGTAATAGTAAAATAATATTATTTTATTTTTCGTGTCATCACATCTAATTAATATAAGTATGGGTTACTTGTTCGTATTTAATGATATTAATTATGATGAACATCATGATTATTAATTCAGGCTCAGGGTATGGAGGGCTTAGTGTAGAGTGACCTTTCAACTTTACATCCAATCTAAGAGATGTTGGGCTTAATTCACGCCCCAAGCCCAGGAGATAGCTAGGCATCGACGCGTCTGCACCTAACATAGAGTTAGGCGTGGTCACCCTAGGCCCAGTTGTGGGATTGGACGGCCGAAAAGATGTAGCTTCATTTTGAGTTATGACTTTCTTGTATTATCTCTTAAATGAAGTTGATTTGAAAAACCATGACCCATTAATATTATAGTTTAAAACATTATTATCCCATTCATTAGATTATTTGAATCAGGTTTTGTCTTGAAAACTTGGTTCATTGATCATCTTTGTTTAACTATGTGAAAGAATTGTTTTGATGCATTTATTAAGGAAGCTGGTTGTTCAATCTCGAGGCCTTATTCTTTTTTATTGAAGTTGTTTTGGAGTGGATCGCTGATATGTTCGGTGAAGTGAAGTCCTCAATAATATCAGAATAGTTGTTGAAACCTTGGACAAAACTGGATTGGTTCTAGGCGCTGGAAATTTCGCACTCATAATCTCATGGATGATAGAATGTTTGAAAGTGTGGTAACAATTGTTTTTTGAAGTGTTTTTTATTCTAAAATATATTAAAATAATATTTTTTTTATTTTAAAAAAATTATTTTTGATATTAGCACATCAAAATTATCTAAAAACATTAAAAATATATTAATTTAAAATTAAAAAATTAAAAAATTAAATTTTTTTTAAAATACTTTCCAACCACAATACCAAACAAAATGAAAGGATGGGATGTTTCATGTGATTTTATTGGTCAAAATCCACCTTTGCAATATGGACCATCATGGCCAGTGACATGTTTCATGTGATTTTAATTGATAAATGCGCCATGATGCCGTTCTAATAATTTCTCTACCTTTCAAAATTTTATTTTATTATTTGCGAACAAGGAAAAAACCTAATTATAATATCTGGTTGGGGTTTGTGCCGAACTAAATTTATTTCAAATATATTTTTTATTAATATATTGTGGTAATCTATTTAATATTATCAATTATTTTTTAAAATATTTTTATTTAAAAATATATTAAAATAATATTATTTTATTTTTAATTTTTTGATATTAACATATTAAAATAATTTAAAAATATAAAAAATTAATTTTTTAATTTTTTTAAATAATATATTATTTTAAGGTTGCGAGTTGGTAAGAGAACCGAGGAGGAGAACGAGTCGCACCTCAGTGAGTCATCAACAACAAGGGCGTTCTTTCATCATCTCGAACGATTTCAGGTTCTCCATTATTGAAACCCTTTTGATGTTGGTCTATTTTAACGCACCTATTTCGCGAAAGTTGCCCCCCCCCCCTTAAATTCTTCCGTTTCTATTGATTTAAGTAAGATTTCGTCTTTTTGTCATACGAGAGCATGTTTATTTTCAAGTCTGTAAAATTTTCCTTGGTTGTCAGTAGCTGTTCTTTTTCATAATGGTTTTTGGTAAAGGCTGGTTGATGGGTATGTTTTTATTCAACATGAGGAGAAAGCAAGAAATGTTAAGAGGTTATTAATGTGGACTTTGTTAGCTATGAAAATATTGTATTAAAGTTGATGGAAATGAGTTCAGAGGCTATTATTCAAATTGTGCTTTCTTATTTTAACATGGCATGGTATTATCTGTTGGTGGCATTGGAGAGAGGAGAGAACTCTAAATACTAGATATTGTGTAAATGCATAAATGGATGGAGTTGTTTGGTTTCAGGAAGACTTACAAATTTTTTTCAAGTATGATACAATGTTGGGCCTTCTAAATCAGCTAATAAGAATGTGTCTGTAGAACTTAATCAACATTTGGTTATGTTTTGGATCACGGCAAAAACATAAGACCTGATTTGGGTTTAGATCGAAAGCTAACATTTAAAATCAAGCACACATAATGCTATGTCATGGTTCTAGGTGTAAATGATTTTGAAACACTTCACCAGTCTCTGGTAGTGCTAGAGAAGACTGTTGCGTATTAACAGTACACATGATACATGTATGAAACATTCGAAGTATCTTAGTTGAGTGTGATAGAAAGTTTAGCTCATAACAGAACTTAAGTTGTAGGGAAGAACTGCAAATATCTATTTGACTAGGTTTAGGTAATCGAGACTCCTGTCTGATGTAGGAGAATTTGCTGTAGTTAAGATTTAATATTCTCTGCAGTATGTTGTGGACTGTACTAGACAACCATCTATATCTTCTGCTCCTTTGACTGGTGCAGTGGTTTCTTCTTGTTGTTGTTTTGTATTCTAGGTATATGCATCCTTGAACAGAAATAAAATACGATTAGAGTTATTGCTAAATGTTGTCCCCTCTCTGTTCTTTCAAACTCTATCCTTACTCTGTGATTTCTCTCCTTTGTTTTATTTCCACCTTAAAATCTAGGAGTTATATTTATTCTCCTCATCACTCCAAGGCAATGTACTTGACATGAATGCAAAACATCCCCTCAGAAACCTCGGGGATGTTTGATTGTGTGGGAAAAGGATGATATAGTTAATGTTTGCTTGATTTAAAGTCTGCCAATGGCCTTTGTGTGCTAAAATGCTGTTCAACTCGTCTTCATCCTCTGCATGCCTTTGTGAATGTATGGTCCCAAGTTCCAGCTGCATTCTCAAGTCCTGGGCTTAACAATTCTGCTGCTGTCTTTTGTGGTTTCTATTCTAGATCATATTTTTTCCTTACTTAGCTGACCTATACATGTGGTTATAATTCTTTAAAAATTTCTTCTAATTAATAATATTATCCATACAAACCTCTGGGGACCTAAAGAATGCATTTGGGCTACCTAGTTAATTCAAGAAGTAATGAGTTTTTGGCACTGTGGTTGAGTTTGCAATGGTGAGTCTGCTAGGAGGCTCCTCATAAGCACTTAGTTTCTTCTTTCCATTATTGTTTGTTAGTGTATCTTAAGCATTTTAGTTGGTGCCACTTAAGGTTGGTAAAACATGACATGTTATTATCAAGATGTATCAGTTGAATATCTGGTCCTTATTGTATTGTTTGGGTTATGTAGGGTGCATTGTGATTTAAAATGTACTTAGATTGGCTACTTAATCTATAATTTGCACCTCTAGAGTCCCTTCTGTATAGCTGATTTGCATCACCAAAGAAATTCTTGGTAAAACTCTGAAACCATAACTGAAATTGATTTATTTCTCACCTTTTGGTTTATTACAGGAGAAAAAAGTAGACAGCAAAAGGATGTTTCTCAAAGTGCAGTTGCCCTGGAATGTCATAATACCTGCTGAGAACTTGGATGCCAAAGGACTAATGCTCCAAAGGTCAATTGTTGTCCGCCTTTTAGATGACTTTGCAAAAAAACGAGCCACCAAAGATCTCGGATACTATCTTGCTGTCTCGACTTTGGAGAGCATAGGGGAGGGAAAAGTCAGGCAGCACACAGGGGATGTGCTATTTCCTGTTGTCTTCAGTGGTATCACCTTCAAGATTTTCAGGGGGGAGATCTTAGACGGGATTGTTCACAAGGTGCTTAAGCATGGGGTTCTCTTGAGATGTGGGCCAATTGAGAATATCTACCTCTCTTGTATGAAAATGCCTGATTACCGCTATGTGCCTGGAGAGAATCCAGTATTCTTGAATGAAAAGACATCAAAGATTGAAAAGGATGTGGTGGTTCGTTTTGTTGTGCTTGGAACAAAGTGGCTGGAGGCAGAGAGGGAATTCCAGGCTTTGGTCAGTTTAGAGGGCGATTATCTTGGACCGGTGTCTTAAAGGTCTAATCTGCACTCGGCTGGAGATAAATTTCTTCTGAAATCTTTTTATCAGATTGGCATAACTGCCAGCTTGTTGGTTGTTTATGGTGTTGTATATTCTTGTGCCACTCTACTTGTGACTGTAATCTTTGAGTTCTTGCAACTCCAGTGATTGCTAGACTATAAGTTGAGCAACTTCTTGCAGATGTTTACAGATACTATATCCTTATTTTAGGACATCTCATCTTTAGTTGGTGTGCTTGTGTACGGTGTACCAGTTCTAGCTTTTATATTGTCTTGAACTGACGGTTTGCGATGGGAGATTGAGAACTGAAACTCAGTTGTTGGCAGGTTCTATGATATTCAATGCTTTTTTGTAGTTTAAAACCTAGCATCAGCTATATTGGCTTGGTTGCCTTGCTACTACTCTCAGATATTTTGTGACCGGCAGAGACTAAATAGGTCGCGTTGTTGATGGACTGACAGAGGCTGGCTCCAATTCAGCACTGGCAGCAGAAGTAACTGCGCTTAAAGAGGCTGTTGCACTTAAGGGCTAAGGGCAAGAGGGATCAATATCGAGTCTGACTCCAGCATGGTGGTTAAAGTATTTGCACGACAACTAATGTACTTGCTACTGGGAAGTGGAAGCTCAAATCGCAGAAATCAAAGAGACTTTGTTGACCATGCCAAACTGTAGTGTTATGCTTATTTCCAGGAATGCTAACGCAGCTGCTGGTTTTTTGTAATATGCTTAGAGCAGATGGCCTTCAAGGCTTTGATTAATGAAAGAGGCCTCTTTCACGTTCCAAAAAAACAGAGAAAAAAGTCAGTCGCAACTAGATCAGGCATATTTTAGTCTAGATGTCTCGCATGGCTGTGGTCTCGCTCTTAACACCCTTGCTCTTGCTGCTCATTTACCCCATTCGGTAGTACGTGCACATTCAAAATGCAACTGCGTAGCAGCAGAGCTTTCATGTTGTAAAGCCAAGTAAAATTTCTAACATGACGCACAAATATGGAATCATGCTGCAGCGGAATCTATACTTACCGTCTTTAAGAGGCGTGGTGTAATGACAAAGAGCTTGAAATCTATATAGTACATCTCGAGTTCGAGTCATGGCAGGTATTTTAGAGCATACCCTGTTCCTGTTAATCAAAAGCAATAATGCAGCGCCCACAATATCTGAAACAAGGGAAGTTCACGGGGAGGCAATTTTGTGAAAGAGAGCTGCGTCAAGGATGTGCAGAACATTGAGCGAGTAAAAGGCACTTCATTATGAGAAAATTCACGAACAAGATAATGATCAATTTAAAACAAATTACAATGTTGTGCACTGTAAAAGGCACTTCATCGAAATAAAACAAATTACATTATGTGCTGACCATTGAGCGAATAAAAGGCACTTTACTGAGATAAATTCAAAACATTAAATAAGATGTTGAAATTAAAAAAAAAATATATTTTTTAAATTATTTCAAATAAAAATAAATAGCAGATAAGAGAATAGGAACAAAATAATGAATAAGAATTTTTAATTAAAAAAACAATAAAAAAAATAAATAACATAAATAATTACATGTATCCATAGAATTTTTGGGTATCGTTAATTACTTTTTACTTGTTTATTAACGTATATAATTCTTGATTTATTTAATTACATTACAATGAATATAACTTTTTATTTAAATTTAGAATTTTTAAACTACATAAATATATTAAAAAAATTTACATGTAAGAGTTTTTTTTATAAAAAATAAACTTATTTAATCAACAACAAAGCAGGTCACGTAACTATTCTAATCTAATTTGCGTCTCTTAACCAGGAGGAGGAGAGTGTAATTAAATTATTATTTTTTCCTTCTGATGAAATTAAGAATGCGCATGGGATTATGATAGGCCCCAGGAACCATAAAACGCAAAGCAAGAGGCCGGTGACTATTCATCTTCATTTGCTGTCTTGGGGATCAATACCATTCATGGACAGACACACTGCCTCAAAATAATTAAATGAAGTATATATCATGCTGAAAGTGACAGCGGTCTCGACAGATAGAAGAATTATACAAAAATAAAAATAAAAATAATTCTCATGAATTGTAATGAAAATAAAAAATAAAAGTTGAGAAATAACAACATGAAAAAGTGTCCGTGTAATCTCTAGTTATAAATTGATAATATTACTGTGAAATTATAGCATGTAAATAAAATAAAAATAAATAAATATATCTTGAAATAAAAAGGCTACGAGAAGTTGGTAAAATAACTGATATAGTTCTAATAATGATTATAATAATAATTGAATAATAAAATTTGGATCTTAACATAAAATTACCTACTAATTAATTTTACATTGTTGACTATAACTCTTAATTTAGTCGTTGAATTGAGCTGTAATTTTACAAAGAATCTCTAAACATATTACTTTATTTTAAATTAAAATATAAAGTTAATCAAAGTTTGAAAAAGTCATACAAAAATATCAATAGTCGAACCAAGATAACACATGAGGTTATTTATGATATTTTTCATAAATAAATTTGGAAAATTGGAAATTTAGGCTTTTCTTCCCCTTTAAATTATTGGAGAAAAACCAAGATTTAAAGTAGAATAGATAAAGGAGTGAGTATTGAAATCAAGGGGGAAATCAACTGAAAGAAAAAGAGTAAAGAGAAGAAACTCATGATATATAGAGAAAAAAAAGGAGCATAAAACTTTGATGGATTAACATTTAAAGTTTATATTATTATTGGGTATGATATTATAAATTCGATTGTAGAAATTTAAGTAAATACTAAGAAAGTTTATGTAAAATTATAAAATTTTGAATTAGAATTTTTAAATGTTAAATTGATGAAAAGTAAAATTGTGAAAATATAATATTTTTTAAGGATAAAATAGAATGTAAATGACTTCAAATAAAATATAATTAAAAAAAATCAGGTGTTTATGTGGCTAATTTAGAGGGGGCAGGGACGAGAATTTTTGGAATCAAGATAAATATTTGTTAATTATATATATTTAATATGTGTTATTATATTGATAAGGATTAAAATAGATATAATTATACATGGTAGGAATCTTTGACACTTCAAATCCAAGACGCAAGGCCATGCGAAATAAATGAGAAAATAAAACGCGTAACCATACCTCTGGCTGGAAGCATTTCCGTCATTCAAGGCTCACTAAATGCAAGCGTCAGCGTGATGCAGCTACGAAAGACACCTCCCAGCGATTAATCAGATGTTGAAAATTGGATCTTTGATCAATTATTAAAATTTACTTTAAAAATAGCTGTCATTTCTTTGCAGTGTTTTGTCCTTTTAAATTTTGCTCTGGATTTTTTTTTTAATTCAGTTACTTCTAAAATTTAATTAGGAGTTCATAAGTTAATCTAAATTTATTCGAGTAAATTTAAGTAATATATATCATTTTAATATTTTAAAAAAATTATTATTTTAATTTTTTAATTAAATTTTAATTTTATAAATAATTTAGATTATTTTTAGATTTGTAAAGTTATATCGAATCAGAATCAATGTTGTATAATTATTATTTTTTATTAAAAAATATATTAATAATATTTAGATATTTTTTATTTATTTTCAACCAAAAATAATTAACCCACACATAATAAACATTTATCTTGTTGAATTTCTTAGCCGGCAAGAGATAGTGGATAAATTGAATGCCAAAACATCTTTTGCAAGTTATTAGAGATTGTTTGTTTTTTAAATAATTTTTTATGTTAAAATATATGTTAATAATATTTTTTTATTTTAAAAAAATTATTTTTAATATCAATACATCAAAACAATTTGAGAACATTAAAAATATATTAATTTAAAATTAATAAAAAAAATTATTATGTTTTAAATACTTTTAAAATATAGGAAGAAATAGACCCCACATGGCATGTGATCACGCTAAGAGAGAGCAAGGGTTGACAACAACCAAACCGGAGCCTTGAACTTGAACCAAAAAACAGTCTCTATGCATCTTGAAGTTTACCTACCAGAAATCTCATCATTAGTTCCTACCGCAAAAAAACTCACCATTCATTTCAATGGTTTATACTTGGCAAGGGCATCAAAGTTAAAAATAAAAAATAAAATATTAATTTATTTTATCACTACTTATTTTTCATGCTTTATTTTTTTTTTAAATACAATTTCTCTTATAAAAAAATTATTTTTATATATTTTGTAAAAATATCAAAACTTTATAAAATACTATTAGTTGTAATAATATTTTTTCACTTGTTTTTTTCTTTAGTTTTTTTTTAAATGCATTTTTTTTTGTTTTTTATGAGATATTACAATCTCATAACTCGTGTTATGAGTTTGACGAATTTATTTAAGTTAATTTAAATCGATATTTAGTTATTTTTAATTGATTTTTTTTTAATTTTATTATTTAATATTGAGTTGATTAAGATTTATCCAGGTTATTTTTAAACCAACTAAATTATATTAAATTATTAAAATAATTATATATCAAATATATTAAAATACAATTATCTTTACTAAATGATTTTTTAACATTAAAGTGTATATGAACAAAAAAAATAATTATTATATTTACACTATTTAAAAATCTTATTACCCATTGACTATTCTAAGTAGCTAAGAGAAAAAAAAATACAGTGATGAACTGGAACCAAAAAGATTCTTTATACATATGGACGTTTCCTGACCACTTCCTATAATAATTGCATCAAAGGCGGGTTCCTATACATGTTTTTTTTTTTTTTACAGTATTTTTAAAATAATTTAAATTTTATTTATTTATTTATTTTAAATTAAAATTTTAAGTGTTTTAAATATTTTTTAAAAAATAAAAAAATATTATTTTAATATATTTTAAAAAAATAATATTACCACGATAATATTTTTAATTAACATAATTATTCAGGTCAGCTTAAGTTTATTTCAATTAATTTCATAAAATTTAAAGTTAATAATTATATAAATATCTATTACTTTTAAAATACAAATTAATTATAAAATGAGATTAAAATCTAACTAATTAAGCGATATTTTTTTTCCAGTATTACAGTAGTAGATTTATAGACTTCCAAACACTCCCTTCGTACACAAGCAAAGAGTGGTTCAGGCCATCAGTGGTTTTGTTCCCTCACATGACTTTAAAAAGTTTCAAGGGTTGAGTTTCTCCTTTGTGAAAAAAGAAAAACGAAGAGTAGTAGTAGTTGAGGCCATTTTGAGTGTAGAATCCACGTTCCTCAGTAACCATGGAGATCCCATCGAGTACTTCCATTCCGTCTAAAATGAAGGCTTGGGTCTATGGTGAATATGGGAACGTTTCCGATGTCTTAAAATTAGACTCGAACGTTACAGTTCCTCAGGTGAAAGAAGATCAGGTTCTGATCAAGGTTGTTGCTGCATCCATTAATCCAGTTGATGCTAAAAGGATGCTTGGCATGTTCAAAGCCAGTGACTCTCCTGTGCCGGTAAGGAGAACTCCTCTGATATTGCAATCTTAGTTCTACATCTTTGGCTTTTGTTATAAGATTGCCATGCATGGCCTCTGACTTTCAAGTCCTCGCACAAACTAGGACTCGATGATGATAGCTAGCCATGTTTGATGGGTTCCCAGTGCTTTCTTTCTCTACATGTTTTGAAGAATTTTAAATGGTCCAGGGATAATGAATTATTGAGATAGTTTCGCAGATTGAACATGAGACACTTCTTTCAAGGACTTAATTCTGATTTTGTTTTTGTCTCTGAATTTGCAGACTGTTCCGGGCTATGACGTGGCTGGTGTGGTGGTTAAAGTTGGAAGCCAAGTTAAAAGGCTGAAGGTAGGAGATGAAGTATACGGAGACATCAATGAGAAAGCTTTGGACCAACCCAAACGATTTGGCTCTTTAGCGGAGTACACTGCTGTTGAAGAGAATCTATTGGCTCTTAAGCCCAAAAATCTGAGTTTTGCTGAAGCAGCCAGCCTGCCCCTTGTCATTGAAACCGCTCATGAAGGTCTTGAAAGAACCGGGTTCTCTGCCGGCAAATCTATCCTTGTTTTAGGAGGTGCTGGTGGAGTTGGTACCCAAATAATTCAGGTAGCCTTTCTAATTCTATATAGAGAAATTTTTATCATCTTCTGTCCGCCCTTTGATTTTCCAAGTTGGGTTTCTTCCTTGATGTTTTCTTTTCGTTTTGAGACAGCTAGCAAAGCATGTTTTTGGTGCATCTACAGTAGCAGCCACCTCTAGCACATCAAAATTGGAGTTGCTGAAAAGCTTAGGAGCAGATTTGGCCATTGATTACACCAAGGAAAACTTTGAGGACCTGCCAGAGAAGTTTGATGTAGTATATGATGCAGTTGGTATGATCCTAGATCCATTATTGACTTCTAACTTCTTTCTTGCTGCACTTCTATACTTGCGATTTACATGAATGAACTGCAGTGCGTTCTGTTTGTTAAACACTACCGTTTTGTACTCTAGGCATATGCGAGTTTTATGACTGGGTGTATGCTAAACTGCTAATGCTTAAGAATTATTCTAAACCACCATGACACTAATGGTTGGCGTTCAATATTCAAAACAAAAAACAGGGCAGTGTGACAGGGCAGTCAAGGCAGTGAAAGAAGATGGAAGTGTTGTGACAATAGTTGGTCCTGTAACTCCCCCGGCTTTGATATTCGTGCTCACTTCTAATGGCTCTGTCTTGGACAAACTGAAGCCTTACCTGGAGAGTGGAAAGGTGAAGCCGGTGCTAGATCCCAAGGGTCCATTCCCATTTTCTCAAACTGCAGAGGCATTTTCCTATCTTGAAACCAGCAGAGCTGTCGGAAAAGTGGTCATTTATCCGATCCCATGAAGATGATATATATATATATATATATATATATATATATATATATAATATATGTATATATATATAATATATGTATGTGTGTGTGTGTGCACAATAAATCTCTTATCCTCAATGTATGGGGGATACTGGTGGATTGACTGTATAATAAAGGTCCTGCAGTGTGCTTATGGATTATGACTGCATGAAGTAATAATTGCTTATGTAATGTATTTCTTCAAGCATCTCTTTAAGAACGTAGAGATTCTAATGATTTTTTCTTCAGCTCATCCTAATCTTCCTATGTCTATGCACTAGAACATGAAGAGAACGTAGCTGACTGCTCGTCTATGGGGTATGATGTGGCTATAAACTTGTTGGGATGCCAAAGGAAGACTAGCTCGCTAGGGTTAGCACAATATGTGGAATGATTGAATCAAGCCACTCGAATACAGTAGCTCGTAATGGGTTGATTGGGGCAGGGCACCTCCAAAAGAGAGGGCATCGAAGACCAGAAATTGAAATAAGGTTCAACGTAACTAGAGATTTTGGTGCGGTGACTAATTTATGGCATTCCACTAGTTATAAAATGAGCGAACATAAACCATCAGCTTTTTCACAAATCCATCTAGATCTTGGCTACAAGAGTTTTATAATGCCAGTAGAAATGCTGGTGCTCTGAGGAGGTGGTGATTTCATTTCATTTCTTAAAAGAAAATGTAGCTACAACAAAAAGATGCTCACAGAGTCGCAAACTAGACCTTGATTTTACAGGATCAGGCTAATGTTTCGTAGGACTTGAAAAAAGGACAGAATGTGATTAGTATTGGTGGTGTGTTCCCTGACTAATCATGATACAGTCAGCCTGAGACGAAGTAGGAAACTACTGGTTTATTTGCTTGGGTTTCACTGCACGCCTAATCATGTTTTTTAAAATATATATATAAAAAAGTTATTGAAAACATAGAAATATTTTTTGCAATCCTATAAAATAAAATTTTAAGAACTAACTAGACGTAAATTGGTTTATTTAATATATTTTAAAAAATATTTAATGATTTTTTATATTTTCAAAAATAAATGTTGGACGATAAATTTTTTTAAAAAAAGAGTCAAGCCATGTAAACTTTTTGAACTAGTAATCCGGGATATTAGATAAAAAATATCATCCTTACAAAAGCAACAAAACTCAATTCTCAGTAAATATAAAATCGAATAATGAATTATCACCATTATTATTAGAACAATTAGTATTCTCATTATTATTAATAATAGATTTAGAAGGACTGAAACTATAAAAGAAATAAAAATAAAATAAAAAATTAAAAGAATGAGGACTGAAATGAAAAATAAAACATATAAGAAATTGTAACTGAAGAAAAAAATTAAAAAAAAAAACTTCTATAAAAGGAATAAGGATGAAATAACAAAATCAAATGATGAGGACTGAAACAACAAACAAAGCGGATAATTGTGCACTTTAATTTTTAGGAGATAAAAAAAATAAAAAAAGTTGATCATCGACGACAATCAAACTATTATAAACCTACACGGGCTACACTATATGGAAGAGAGCACGATTACGCATCCAGTAAGACGATGGATAACCATATTTGACCACCAGAAAGCGTCACATGCACCATCTGAATAGTGTGGACTCTGCCCACTCGCTGGTGCGTGTAGAACGCGCACCAACAATTTTTCAATTAAAAAATAAAAATAAAAAAATAAAAATACCAAAACACCTTTATAATCTTTTTAATTACACAAAATACCCATATCAAAATACCTCCAAAGACAGCTTCTTTTTTATCTTTTCTAAGGCTAACAAGTCATTTTACAGTACATAAATTAAAAAACCTGAAATACCTTTGTCTAGTAGCCCATCTTTTTCTCTTTTTTTAATCGTAAAGGTAATGAAGTATTTTTACTCTTATAAAAATTATAAAAAACCAAGAAAACCCTTGATCAAAGTTCTAAATTTTAGTAACTCTAGGGGTAAAAAAATATTTTTATTATGTTACAAATTTTTCGTACTCATACCACCTCAAATTAATGACCACTAAGCTAGGAAAAAAACCCCTAGAAATCCACAGTAATCTACATATAAAGCTACAAAGAAATCTTCACGTGGTTTAGCTTTTGTTAATGTTCAAGGCTGACCAGACATGCACATCCTGGGATTTCCAAGGTTTTTTTGGATCTCCGCTATTCAGCATTAACCTAATACGTCCCATGTAAAATGACGACCAATTCACAATCTAGCCCATGATTGCCATTGCCAAATGTTTCTAAGGCCAACCCAACTTGTTTCGCCAGTAGCTTGAGTCCTAGTTATGCTGTTCTTAAATTTAACCCGTGGATACAAATTAGATAATCATAAACAATCCATATCCGTTCATAACTTCTATAGTTTCTACCGTGTCTAATATTCTTTGATTACAAGAAAAATAGATAAAAAAAAAAAGCTCCTGTTTCCGACCACCTGGACCAAGATCACTGTTGCAAGAGATGGAATTCTGCCGCCGTAGCAAGATGTTTTTGGAGGCTGACTTTACGACCATATGAGAGAACCATTACAAAATCTTTAGCTGAACTGCCTACGGTTGTCTGTATTCTTTCAGATGCTGAAGCTGTCTGCGACCACCAGTCTACCAAGTTATGCAGCTGCAACGTTGAAGCCACCGGCTGACCAAGCAATAAGATCTCCACCTATGAAAATTTGAACATTACGCACGGTGTTTTAAAATTTCCTCAATTTCATAGCCTGTACTTTCCAAATAATTTTTGGAACACACTTCACTGGCATTTTATCTTTTAAAAAGATGGTAAACACTACTATCAAAACAAAAACTGTCGCAGGTCTTGTTAAGGAGGACAGTATAAAAAAGGGTTGATTGCAATATCAGAAACCAAGAGAGCAGCAAGCCTTTTCCCTGCCATACGTTGTTGAAGATGACTCGAAGGAACCACAGGGTAATTTGGACATTCAAGTTCAAAGGAAAGAAATCTTTGAATGTTAATGATAAGAAATAAATACTGTCCACTTTCACTACCAACAGGAAAAGAAGAGGGAATGGAGGAAATAAAACTATTTAACATGCACAAACTCATTAACATGCTAAAGGGGAAAAGGAGAGGATGAAGTTACCTCAGCCTCACTGACAAGACCCAGCTTCTGAACAAGATACTTCTTTATATGTGAAACAGGCAAACTACCATCCCTACAACGAAATTGCAAAAACTAATCAACAAAAATTATAGATGGGTTAAATGAATAAAGAACATCTCCAGACTCCAGTGACGATATTTCTTCATAAAAGTATGAACAATTAAAAGAAAGCTCCAAAATAGTTCTTGGTACATTTGTTTCAAAATAAAAGTTCTTGGTATTGAATCCCCCCATAAAGCTGCTCTTAGAAGTAACATAAGTTCAAAGGCAAAGATTCTTCTCGATATTCATTATTAATATTCTAAATGAAATTCTGGCCTAGAAAAAGAAAATCAACATCATATGTGGTGTGCAGAATTCGTGTATCCATTTAAAATGCTTCATGATCTTCTCTTTCACGGGACAACACCATCATTTTTTTTTTAATTCTATGTGCCACTATTTTAATGTGACCACCGGTGTGCAATCAGAAACTTAAACATGGCTAAGCATGCAAAACTTCACAGACAATATTTTAGACAATATTGTATCTGCAACTGCCCATCAAAGCAATGCAGGGACACACCCTATTTTTCTGAGGCTTTCTAACATTCAGGATTTTGAAAAACATGGTTTCAGGTGTTGCTGATATTTGAAAAGAATGTTTGCTCCTGGACTTTCAATATCATTCCTTCAATCTTATATTCTTCACAGAAAAGAATGGAATGGCAATGAAAGAGCACAAGAGTCATAAATATAGTGAGATAAGAGTAGGAATAAAAATGTAGATAATTATTTTTCTAACGTTTTTGTGAGAGAAAGAGGCAAGTATCAAGTTCATTTCAGATAAATCATAATTTGCGTATTTTAAAAAGCAAACATAGATACACCCTCACAATTCATGCGAGTACATAGATACAACCTCACAATTCATGCGAGTCCTGCAGGACAATAGAATTGTATGTTAGCTATTATATTCATGGTGATGGAGTGATTTGTATTAGAGGTTAATAATATGTTGAAAGATCACAGATTCCAAAATGATAGAACTATGTTTAAGCATATATTTTATCTGATCAGTTAGGAGCCAGTTCACCTAAATCTAGTTAATCAATCTCGCTACTTCAAACAGGTAATCTCATCATATACCAAGTGTGAGTTTGGAAATGCGGTTGGGTAGAAAAGGCACCATATTAATGCCTTTTGCATTTCCAAATGCAATTGACAGCAATACCAAACAGGCTGTAAAGTTAGCTCTAGCTCCATAACGTGCCCAGGATTGTAAAATAAGGTCCACCAGAGTGATGTGTGATTTCCCATGACTATCTTTTTTTTTTGGCGCCCAGCATAATATAGTTATACTTCTAGGCTGTGATTTAGTTTTTTTTTTCCCTGCAGAATATCTGGAGCACATATTCATTGAAACCAAAACGTGTAAATGGAAATAGACATCATACTATTATAATGGATAACAACAGCATATCAAGCTTACAACAGAAGCTAGGGGAAATTCTACGTGGGAAATCAAAGTAGCATAGAAAACGTTGGATAAGATACAATATCAAAATATATCTACAAAGCTTAGCGTGCCAAAATTCAATTACCATTTCACATATAGCAAACCATGGAATTTCTTACAAAACTGAAGAATGGTGCTATAAAACACAGTTTAACCAGGAGTCTATATATATATATCAAAACTCATGATCAAAAAGGAAACTGACAAGCAAACCAACATTATGATTATAAGCCAGATAGTGAGGATAATGAAACTCACTTAACCCTCAAGTAGCAAGAAGATATCTGTGGCAAGGGCGCAATTCCTTCCCTGAAATTATGCCAAAGAGAAACTATATTTAAAAACATGTCATTGTATACTTGACTTCAATCATCAATAAATCTCCAGTAATGGTAAAGAAACAATATCTCACTCCTCATCAGAAGCAACTAGTGACAACCAAATTGGACTAAATCTTCTATCACATTTACTGTTTGCATCAACAGCAGCCCGTGCTGGGATATTAAACCCCTCTCTTTTTCGTCGCATGGCTTGCAGCCTTCTAGGTTTCACTGAACCTGAAGGTGATGAAGTTGAGTTAGATTCTTCACCGATAACTTTTGATTTATCACCATGCTCCTTAATGCTGGTTTTGAGTGCTTGAGCTTCTTCCTCCTGGGCATCAAGCTTCTTTATTTGGACAATAATTTCCTGTAAGTCTGACTTATTAGACTTTGTTTTCGTTGCAGCTTCAACCAAGCAATTTAAGGGTTTCCACAAATCAATTTTCTCTTTACATGGTTTAGCATCATTCTCTACATCTAATTTATTAGGCTTCTGTTGTTTGGATGACTCAGCAGTAGAAGAATTCTACACCGTGAAAAAATAATTACAGGAAATTACTATGCATCAAAGGAAAAGCAGATCATTTTCAAAAGACCAAAAAGAGGAAAAAGGTAGTGGCAAGAAAGCTTCAAGCTTAAACACTTCTACCTGCCTTTTAGTTTGTGCAATTTTTCTTAGAGTCTCGGGAGAGCTTAAACTCTCATAGTAATCGTCCTCTTTCTTAATCTGTTCCTCAACAGGAATGGGAGATTCTCGTTTTCTAGCTACAGATTTTGATCTTTTTCCTGTCAGAACAGACTTGACAGATATCTTAGGCGTGCTGACTACCAATGAAGAGAGAGATCTCTCCTTTCTTCTGCCTATCAATGGAACCGAATGCTCAGATTCTTGGACTGGCACAGCTTCTGGGACTGCCATCAAAGCTTCTGGGACTGAGGGCACATCTTCTGGGACTGAGGAAACTGTTGCAGGTTCCCTGGCCTTTTTTCTTTTGGAAGGGAAGATTCTGGCCCTTAAATCTTGCAAGCTGTGGTCTGCCCTGTGGATTAACATAATGAAAGCAAGTTAAAACAAGCTCAAGATCCATGTCCACTTTCTCAATTTTGGTTTGTCTTCCAAGCATTATGAGTACCTTGAAAATGGACTTTTAATTTTTCTGGCATATAAACAGATTGAGGCAAATGTTCGATCATAATATTTGCAAGATGCCATATCAGAGAATCCAAATAACTAAATCATGCATGCATGCATCCCACATGAGCTGCAGGGCAGGGATGTTGCTCAGGTATAAGCAACACAATAATTGATTTTCAAGAGCCACAATGCATGTCTACTGTTTGAAGCATATGCTTTCTGTGTGGTATAAATATCTAATAAATTGACTTGGCAATTTGATATCTTTTTCCCAAGAACATTAATCAGTTCACTCAACGATTGGTTCTACAGTTTCAAAAGGCAGAGGAGTGTCTAGAAAATCATTTCACCCTCATTTCTCATTCATGCTGACACCCTAAGACAATTTCACTTGCACTGCATGGATAATACTCGAACAGCATTTGCACACGTCCTAGATATGTGTGACACTATAGTCCATTTATATAAGAAACCGCTACATATATATTGCTTTTCCATGGCATGCAAAAGATGTATCATACAAAATTGCTGTGGCATAAACTGAATAATTTATAAGAAAATGAGATTATCAAATACCTGAGCTTCTCAAGTGGAGAACAACCTAATTTAATATCACAAACTGGACAACTATCCAACTCCTCATCAGTTAACTTCATGTATATGCATTTTCTGCAAACTATTTTAAAAAATTAAAAAGAAGAAGAAGCAGGCATTAGATATACTCGATGAGAGATGTATGTAACATCTAGGCAAGACATCACTTAAAACGTACTGATTAAATGATAGAATACTAAAAAAGAAATCTATTTCTAAAGGAAAATACAAGATCTAAACCTTTATTCATCATCCCCAAACACATTACTGTTCTCATTTGACAGCATGAACTAAGCAAGGACAAGGCAATTTTGACGAACTTGAAGAGCGCAAAAGCCTCCAACAACCCCAGGTTATAATTTTACCTTTATGGCAACAAACATTGAAACATTTACATATATATGAACATTAACAAAATGATGACTTTATGGTTGATGAATTACTATAAAGCTTGCAGGTTCACATCATTTACATTGCTCCTACGCAAAATAAGGAAGCTAAATTTGCCAATCAAATTTCAATGTTTTCCTTTATTTCAAAATAAAACTCCCAATCCATTCAGCAAAAATAGACCAAGAAACAAAATAAAGAAATACCAAGATCATAAAATCGCATTTCATTTACACTAATACTCTACATATCACAAAATAACCAAAACAATATATAAGCCATGCTCAACTTCAAGCATTAATAGATGATACACGAATTACGTGAACTGACAATTAAAGGCCCAAATCAGGAAACAAAAAAAAATGAAATACCACAAGATAAACACACATATAAAAAGCGAGAGAGAGACTCACAAGTATGGAGGCACTCAGAGATAGTAGTGGCTTCTCGAAAGAGCTTGTTGCAAAGTGGACAAGTCATGCATGCCGCTATCCTCTCTTTTTGAACCTTCACCACCTGGCCTAACATCATCTTCGCGAACACCACCACCTGCCTTTTGGCTCTCTCACTGTGACACTAACACTCTCCTTTGTTTCACGTGCCCCACATGGTGCATGTAATCAAGACCCCACAAATCACGAAACCTCTTTATTCTTTTCCAAGAAAAAAACACGACAATCACAAGCAAGAATCGGTGAAGAAACAGTAGGGGTTGAGTTGGTTGGTGATTAACGATTTCAAAGATTTCGTTTTGGTGGTGGCTTTGTGTTCGGTGGGCGAGAAAAAGGAATTAAAGAGAGGGATATTATTAATAAAAACAAAAGAATGAAGAGAGTGAGATTCTGGAGGAATTGATTGGAAGTGGGTCTTGTTCGATTTGGACAATGGCTATGGCTTTGGTATGATGTGATTTGTTCGAGGCTCTCAATGTTTTCGAATACATTCACAGAAACTCCTCCCTACAAAACAAAACTTCTACGGTGAGCTATTAACGATGCCTGTTTTTTTAAAAGAAGCAACTAAACTGTTTTGGCCAAACCTCGAACAAGTCCCTCAACTATATAGTAATTTTAGGTTGAGTTTCCAAATACACTTTTTTATCCCAATTAAATCCTTAATTTAGTTTTAAAATTCTCAATTTACTTCCCTTGTCCAGGCTGGCTTGGTGCAGTTCTATTTGGAGTTGGAGAATGTGCCTTAAAGTCCGATTTGCTAATGGATTCTACTCAAATATTTAACTTTTTCATGGGAAAAAAAACCAACTTTTTTGTAGGAAGCTGGGTGTTTTATGTTTATGTTTGACTATTGCCTTCAGTAATATTACGGGTCAGATTAATATTTTTAATGTCAAATAATATCTAAGATATTACTAACATAATTTTTTATAGAAAAAAATATATTTGAAAGTTGATCTAATATAACTATACTAATTTAACTAATCAAAAAATAATTTATATGCCGTTTAAAAATATAATTTGATTAAAAAAAATTCATAACGATGTTTTTTTAAAACATTAAAATAATAATATATTAGATCAACTTAAATCAATTTAAGTTAATTTGCTAAATCCAAGATCTAGATCGTGAGATTAGAATAACCTTATAAAAAATAAATTTTGAAACTTAATTTTTAATCAACTCAATTTTAAATGATGAAATTAAAAAAAAAATCAATTAAAAAAATAACTCGAATCAGTCTAAGTTAACTTACCAAACCAATAACTCAAATTACGTTATGATAAATTCAAAGAAATCAAATTAAAAAAAAAATATAAAGTTAAATTTTCAATCAACTCAATATTCAAAAATAAAATTAAAAAAAATCAATTAAACAGAAGATACAAAAAAAATAACTCAAATCAGTTCAGGTCAACTCATCAAATTTATGAATCAAGTAACGAAACCGGGATAATATAATAAAAAACAAACAAAAAAAGATTTTTATAGTCCGATTCAAAATCAACTTTTAGAATAAAAAAATTTAAAAAAAAAACGATTTAACCTAATAAAAAATAAAATTATAAAAGTAGGAGAAAAAAACTCCTTTTTAAGTAAAGAATGTTTTAAGAGAAAGGGATAATAATTTCATCTCCTCAATTAATTCCCGTTAATAATAATAATAATAATAATAATTAATCGGTTATTCGACTTCGATGGAAGGCCTATTGTCATTTTCCTTTATTCTTGAATGTCTGGTATTATATATATATATATATATTATCTCATAATCAACTTTATCATTTATCAAAGTCAATTTTATTATAGACACATAACTGATATATTTATAATTAATGTTTTCTCTGAACTTCATGACCTCGTTTTAATGATATTATTTAGCTATGTCCCTGTGACGTGGAATTATTCCTCCAGTCTATATATGTATGCACGCGCGCGTAGAGTTGTGTGTAGGGTGCTTCTGTTTGTCATGCTTTTTTGTTTCACAGTTTGGGTGCAGCTCGCAGGTGGCTGGTGCTGCTGCTACGCGCTGCGCTGTGGCCTGTGCCTATGTCGTGTAGTTTTTTTTCTTTTTTTTTTCTTCGGTGCAGACATAGTGTAGTGTAAGTAAAGGGTTGATTACTTATTAATTATCCAGCCGTGCGTTGGAGTATCGGTTCCGGGCACGTGTAACTCACGCGAGTGTTGTGTCCGAAATTCAAAGGTAGTATACATATTACAATATAAGGTACCATGACAATGACAGACCAACTGGTTATTGGATTCGAAAGTACTAACGTGGGCTTTCACCTGTGGTACGGCGTCGTCGATGTGACTGTGAGTGATTATGGCAACTATTTTTCTTTTTTTCCTTTTTAAACAGACCGTGTTTAATGGAATAAACAGGATTTCAAGAGAAACGTATTTACTTGGCATCCTGGGAGGATAGGGTTCTCCTTTAGTAGTACTGTCAATTAAAAATGATTTATCCAAAATAAAATAGATAAAATGATTTATCCCAATAAAATGCTCAGCACCCTAGGTGCAGGCATGGAGGGCACCCAGCTCTTTCACGAGCTCGAGCTCTGGATCACATCCTCCGCTGAATAGACTGGGTGCCAGAAGGTTTTTTTATTTTTATTTTTAATGGGTTTGAGATCAACACTTATTAGTAATTTTTTAAAACTTCACATGATTTTTAATACTTTATATTGATTTAATATATATTATTTTAATCAAATTATAACTTAAAATATCATAAAAATAAAATTATATTTTATTTTTTTTCCCCATAGAAACTATAAAATTACTGACTTTATTACAGAGCCATCATGTCAAAAAAAATATTTTACATGTATAAGCTACTAGTCATTCGATTTACTAGATATCACCTACTATTAGTTAACAACCCTCTAAATTTTTCATATTAAGTCATAATATACTTTGATTATAAAAAATAAATTAAATACTTGAACTAAAAAATTATTTAATTATCTAATATATTAATTTTATTTCTAAACCTCTTGAATTTCAGGCTCACCAAAAACATAAACTAAAACCTCGAGGATGGACTCCCAGATTCAAACCATTTAACAGTCCATTGCTTATTAATATGTGTAAATTTGGGGTGTAGAAATGGCAAAAGAAATACCGATAGGTTTTGTAGAGAGAACATGTTCAAACACTACAAGATTTAACAGTTTTACCGACGGAATTTTTCCGTCGGCGTAAGACACATATTCCATCGGTAATTAATTTACCGACAAAATTACCAACGGATTTACCGACGGAAATTTCTGTCGGTAAATCCGTCGGTAATTATTTAAAAACATTTTTTAAAAAAATTTATTTTATAAAATTATAAAATAATTAAATTAACATAAATCAACATTGTATAATATATACTCAAAATGCTTGGAAAAAAGAATAAGAAAATCAACTCAAACAAATTTGCAACAAATAAATAAAACAAAAAAATTAATTCAACTAAAAAAATTCATATGAAAAAAATGAAGTTGCAATTGCTAAAAATTTAAAAATCCTATAAATAAATCAACTAAAAATTGATCTCATATGAAAAAAAAATCTCACAACAACATTTATACAATTATTATGAACAAAATCAATTAAAATTAAATAAAAAACAAATATAGTGAAAAAAATCATGAAAAAATAAGAAAAAAGAAAAATCTTACCTTAATATACTTGCAAGTGAAGCTAAGGAAAAAAAATTCGTAAAGCATATTAATTAAAAAAAACTAAGAGGATAAAAGAAGAAAGAAGAAGAAGACATACCCGAGCATGGAGGAAAAGAGAAGGAGATGAGGAGAGAAAAGAAGAGAAAGAAATAGATATTGATGTTTTTTACATATAGTGAAGAAGAAGAAGAAGAAGAAGAAGAGAAGTAGAAGTAGAAGTAGAAGAAGAAGAAGAAGAAGAAGAAGAAGTAGAAGCAGTAGAAGAAGAAAAGAAATAATGAGTCTGTCTCTTGTGAAATAAGCGGATTCAGGTTTTTTATTGGGGCGCGTTACCGACGGATTTACCGACGGATAATTGAATATTAATATTTTTAATTATTCCGTCGGTAATATTTAATTTAAATTTTCAATTTCGTAAAAAGTTTTCAAAAACCGCCAAAAATTACCGATGATTTTTCAATCCATCGGTGATTCCGTCTGTAATATTTAAATGAAAATTTTAAATCAATTGAATTTTTTCATAAAACCGCCAAAACACACCGACGAATTTTCAATCCGTCAGAGATTTTGTCCGTAAAGTAAAACAATTAACAGTGCAATTGGAAGATGAACAGTTCTGGAGCTCTCTGGAAAATACCGACGGAAAATTCCGTCGGTAATTCCCTTTGTAATTGACATGATGAACAGTGTTCACAGTTTACCAACGGATTTCCCGACAGAATTACCGACGGATTAATTCCGTCGGTAATTCCGTTGGTAAAAAATGACACGTCGTCATTTTTTTTTGCTTTGTTTTAATTTTTTTTACCACGGTAATTCCCTCGGTATATACCGAGGGAATATTTTTGTCGGTAAAATCTCTCAGAAATTTACCGACGAAAATATTCCTTCGATATTTTCGTTTATATTTATTGATTTTCTGGTAGTGAAACTCTTTCTTCAAAGTTAACCACTAAT
Organism: Populus tremula; assembly: GCA_964019445.1. NCBI lineage: Eukaryota > Viridiplantae > Streptophyta > Magnoliopsida > Malpighiales > Salicaceae > Populus > Populus tremula. The sequence continues at coordinate 10,838,208 of CAXHTJ010000018.1, read as the reverse complement.
TTCAAACATTGTTCACTAGTACTTATCAACAGTCCGCCTCTGAGATAACGAGAAATCCACATTGGTTTCTAACTCCCACTAGTGGCCATTGTTTTCTTTTTCATATTTACGTACAAAAGGTGTCACATCAACATTGGATTTCTATTACACAAATAAACAAACAAAGATGATGATTATCGAAAATGGTCACCAGAAGTTAAGATGCTCCAGCCATGGTGGTGGGCTCGGTGGTGTCATTGAGCTAGCCAGCTACCTGTGAACTGTGATTTTCCTCCGGTCCTTGTACCTCTCCATGTCATTCCTATCTCCCCTGGCAAGCTGGCTTTACCGGGCAGCATTTGGCAACGCAATAGCCATATTTTGATGCTCCAACTTTCCTGGCCATAACGAGGCTCTGTGACGTGTCAGATATTTTCAGCTCAGCTGGCAGGCCTACTGTGTTGCCTTAAGAAACATGAAATCGACGCCGCTATCTGGACAAGTTAGTTCTCTGTGGGATCTTGATGCACCTTGATTGATTTGCCAGAGGAACTGATCGCAGAAGCACTGTATGATATCACTTCCGATGATCCTTTCTCGTTGTATTTCTGGCGCATGGGCCATGCACGAGTAGGTGCCGGGTAGTGTTGCTATTAGTTTTATGACACTGTATATTTCTAGATTCATCCTGTCCAGTTTTAGAGAGTTCATAAACAGATAGAGAGCTAATTAGTTTTCCTCTGTCCGACTTTATAATAAACAAATATATATATATATATATATATAGACACACACACTTGTTTTTTATGTTATTTTTTCTTTATTTAAAAAAACATAAATAGTAATAAATAAATAATATTTAACTTTTTTAATTTATACTACAAGTATTAATTAAGGATCCAGGGTGCCTGACGTTGTTGTTAAAAAGTAATTTGAATATGCTCCTAATCAATTCACATGTTTTTTTCTTTTTTAATTTATTGTAAGCACTTAGAACATTGTCATATAAAATAATAATTATTTACTATATTAATTTAATAAATATCATGATTTTTAAGGAAATCATAAGGAAATAATCAATTAGGAATAACTTCTTAGAATGAATTTATTTTTCTTTTCTAGGTGATTCATCAATATTCATACAAGCTCTAAATTAAGGGAATCACCAACACAGTTTCCTTGGGAGAGATCGATCGAAGCTGTGATCGCTGATATTAAATTTGATCCAGCGAGAAACACCAAATATATGTATCGTTAATTTTGCTAGCAGGAAAGCAAACTTAATTAGCTACAGATTAAGTTGCCAAATCTGCTAGGAAACGCTAATTAACCCCCTAAACTGATTCAGATCCCTTCCTAGACGTTAATTTTGGTAAATATCTAACATTAGCAAATCTCCTACGTACAGAGGCCAAGTTTGATTGAATGGAAACCGAGGCATTTAGGGAAAAAAATTAGATTTAGAAAGAAATTTAGAGCTATCTTAATAGTGATTGATTTCTTAAATATTTTTTTACATATATTAAAATAATATATTTTGTAACAATTTAAAAACAAAAAATAATTTGAAGTAAAAAAATATAAACTTTTTCCAAAAACATTTTCCAACCAAAAAATAAATGGAGCTTTAAATTAATTTTTTTTATATATTTTTTCTAATGGTTTTATTTTAATACATTAATATTAAAAATAATTTTTTTATATTTCCAAACAAGAACTTAAACAACCACACTGATGTGAGGTAATATATCACCCAAAAAACTTCTTACAAATTCAAATTCCCCTACTCTCTAATGCTTCATGTCAATCATATAAAAATATCTAGTAATGTAGAGTATAGATATGTAAAATTATGGCAATGATTACATCTTAACAAGTAAAATACTGTATGCAATTAAAAAAAAAATTAAGATTCACTATCATGGGCAAAAAATAATTAAAACGTATATCTAAAAAATCTGCATGCGGTTTTACAATTTCCGCTTCGGATGCCTTTGATCCAGGATTTGACAAATAATAAGAATTTGCCATAGAGAAGATGCATATGGGAGTGAAGAGGGAGGTAGAGAGAAACTCGACCCTCTGTATAGAAGAATCTCAAGACATTCCCATAGAGAAGATGGGACCGTTCAAGATCCAACCAAACCCTTGTGGCGAGCGTATGTCATTAGAACAATGAACAAAGACGCACAGAATACACCTGTGACAATTACCACCTGGGCAATACCAAAAAAAAAAAAAAAACATGATTCACCAAATAAAAGCAATTTATAACTAGGAGCTAAATTCACCAGTAAAAGTATTCTGCCTACCCATTTAAACATGTAGCCATGATTGTCATTCCATGTATATGGGATGTTCATGCCAAATATTCCAGCCACCAAGGAATATATGGATAAACAAACAGTCCCTGAACTCAGAAAGAGCTCTAACTGCAGAAAAAAGTGAAAAGACACGACATGAACAGCAGGTCAAAACACAAACAATCCATATGTGTGTTGCGTGTGCTTGCTTGTGAGTGAATGGGTCCCATACAATTCACAAAGAGAAATTCGTAAGCACCTGAATCAGCTGATTTCGATGATTGTCAAGCTGCAGAAAAAGGATACATGAATTTAATTTAAGAAAACATGCATAAACAAGAAAACAAACTTTAGTTTTCAATTTAACATTGCCTACCTGAATATTAATGTAATCCTCTGTGTCATCAATGTATTCTCGCAACTGCATATTTCAAAATGCAATTCAAAACGATGGAAATAGCTTTGTGATTCTGGCCATAATGTGTGTGCCTTTTGGGGTAAAAAAAGGAAAAGTACATAAAAAGCACATACCGTTGTCAATTTGTTCAATGAGCTATCAATTTGCATAAAGTAAGCCTGCAAAAATTCATCCATTTTAAAGAATAGGCCCTTTGTCCCAATTAAAATTAAAATAAGCATCTAAAATGAAAGGTAAAACACGTCAGAAACTCTACCTCTAATAACATTTCAAGCTCCTCAACATCATTCTCGTCTCCACGAATTGTTGCCACACTTGCTCTACTTGCTCTAGAAATTTTTGAACCTATTGTTGGGGAAGCAGGAAACCAATTTGCACCACCAGAGACACTTCCTGGTGAAGATGCGCCAGCCAGCTTTCTTGATAGGTAAAGGTCAGCCATATCGTCATCATCATCCAGTAACTGCTCAAGTTCATCTCGCACCTGCAATAAATTGATGAGAATATCATTACCTATCACATTTGCAATTTAAGGGGACAGTTAAGCATGTTATTTTTTGTTAATGGTATGCCAGGAAAGTTTTTTTCCAGTCCCTTCAGCAAATTCACAAACTAAGACCTAACTTATTTGTTATATAGCAGATTTCTTGGGCCAAGAACTCCCAGCTGTATGTAGATTTACATAATCCCTGAATGAGCGACATCCTTAGCTAAATGTACTTCTTGCAAAGAACATTACACTGTATATGAATCAGTTGAAACTGCTATTACCAAAAAATGCAAGTTGTTGGAGTGTATCTGCTAAACTGTCAGTCAACATTTTCTGTGACAGAAGACTGAATCCAGTACAATTGGCCTAGAAGATTGCAACATCAGAGGGCACTGAATCGTTCCCAAGTATTATGATCTAAAGCAACTCAAGGTCCTATTCTCATTTATTACATTTAAGTGTTTCAGTCTCCTGAACATATGAAATGCCTAAAGATGCTAAAATGTTAAGTATTTTATACTGAAATATTTTGCAAACACCACCAACGTTATACACCTACCTTTTGTACCCGAGCAGTCAGCCTCGTCATTGCACTCTTCAATTTACGAACTCTATCCAAATTTCGGCTACTAATCTGCCCATTTATAAAGGGGAAAGGAGAGAGTCAAAATAGTGACAAACAATGCATGCAGGGTTCTGCATTTAAGGTAAAATTAACTTTATCCAGCCTAAATTTTTCCTTGAAGGAAGAAAGAAAAACCTCAAGAGCAATGGAATTAGAACACACAGGGTTCTGTTTATACGGTAATTTATTGAGTTCAAATTGTTGAATGCACAGTATATGCACACAATTACAAAATAAATTTTAAACTGGAAGGAGCACATAAAAGATAACACCACTAACAGTGATAAACAAAATTCCAACTACTGGAAGCTCAAAATCAACTCAATGAAAGCAATACCAAGTATAAGAAATGGAAAAATTGAAAGATAAGATGACACCATAAAGAGAACAAAGCAAATATCCACCATCTCTATATCACCATACATTGGGATCCTCCAAAACCCTGTCAACCCTTAATTTGTTTAGGGGGGTGTATGTCCAAATTTCACCCAGCCAGATTTATAGAAGGATAAAAGGAGCAATATCATTGATAGTAGCAATTGGAAAAACAAACGAAACTCAACAAAACATTTTAACAAAATAAATAGTAAAACTCACCAACTTAACTAAATAAAACACCCACAGTTAAATTCAGGAAGAAGATCAATCTTCCAATACAATTCCTAAGGGCTCCGCCTAAGAACACAAGTACAAATCTATGAAGTCAAAATCTCAAAGATGTTCTTCCAACCAGATCAAACATGCATCACACAACGCTATTGCATTCCTACAAGGTGTCAAGAAACAGTTAATAGCAAATATGCCACACTACCATAATCAAAATGGAGGAAAAACCACCACAGCGGTCAGAAAAAGAGATACGGCACCATTGAAAACAAATAGTATTAACCAGTAAACACACAATCGTGCAATAGTCACCATAGTTATCTATCTCCCAAACAATATTTTTTTGTGATTTTACATTATCTGTTGCAAGTTTTTTATCCTATTCGTTAACCAGGATGTGGCAGGCATATTTCCCTCTCTAAGGAAAAATAATCAACAGAGGTAAAAGGAGGAGATTATTAAATAATAAAAGAATACTAATTACAAGGGAAAACACAAACACTTACTTTGGAGGTGAGCTCATCTAAAGCAGGATAAGCAGCAGTCTCTAGCTCTGTTGTACGTGCAGCTAGAAAACTACAAATGGCTTCGAGGGCTACCTCCAAGGCACGGAATTCAAATGGAGACTCTGTATTGTACAACCCAGATCACTCAACAAGCAAGAGTTTTCTAGATGAACCAACCATGATGCAAGGAAAACATATTTGCAGTACCAGCAGAAAAAAAAAAAAAAAACCTCTACTCTTAATTATCAATGCAAGAAAGAATAAATCAATGAGGCATACCATCCTCTTCGCCAGCTTCAACATCCTGCTGTCCACCAGGGTATTCTTTCCCATCTCCTTGACCTTGACGAAATACACTTGAAGGAGGCAATCGCCTTTGAAGTTCCTCGACAACAGGAATAACATTTTCATCCAAAGGGTCTCGAAGCAATACCTATTCCAGTTTTAAAACGAAATAATCAAAGCTATAAGCATGATTTCTTTGAGACTTTTATTTTCTCCAAAGGAGGGGGATTATCAATTCAAATTCAATTGATCACTACCAAAGAACAATATTCCCTCAACCCAAAACCCAAAAATTCACTCATTCAGCTTTCAAAAAATTTAATTTCAAAATCTCAATTTAAAAAAAAAAAAAAGGCATGGAAAAAGAAAGAAAATAGAAGCCACGAACCTCCTCGGAAGTAATGATTGCCTTGATATGCTGCAACCATTCAAAACAAGCAAATAAGCGCAACACAAAAATAAAGAAATAATTAGAAAAAAGAATCAAAATCTAAAAAAGAAGAAACCTCCAAGTTCAAAACGATGGCCCCCTCACGACCGAGAATGGTGGAGGGATAAGACAAGAGAGGGTCTAAAATTCGGAGATCGCGGGCGTGAATCTGAACGCGATTCATGATAGCGTGTTTGTCCGCATCGAGAATGGTTCCTTGTCCGGTAGCGTCGACGAGAATCCAACTCCTGGCAGGCTGCGCCTTCTTCTTGACGGCAGTCACCGCCAGAGGGTCCGCCGGCACCACGTACCCGTCCCTCGCCATCTCTCATCACCGTATCACATCACATCTCCTCCTCCGTCCGTGTCCTTTCGCTTACTAATTTCTATAATTCTACAACCTCATCCACCAACCCACGCACCAGAAAGAATGCGTTTGTATTTATTTTACTCTATTTATTTACTATATAGAAAGAAAACAAAAAAAGCTATTTATTTACTATATAGAAAGGAAACAAAAAAAGAGAGTGAGCGGTTTGGGTGAGGGTGAACGCAGGGAAGGGGTGAATGGTGTTGATATCGAAAGAGATGAGATGATGGAGTGATCAATCAAGAAGATCAAGGATGTGAGACTGGGAGTGGTTTCTTTAATTTACACATGCTACGGCTGTTTGTTTAAAAATGATTTAGGAGAGCATCAATGCTGGTTTGACACGTAATTGACGGCCGGTTGCTTCCCTGTCGAAAAATAAAAGAAAAATCTTAATAAAATCATATTCTCATCATCTCATGTACTTTGGGACAGGTGTCATCCGGTGAAGTTGATTTTTTTTTTTTGCAGGTATAATTGTGAGTTATGTAAATATTATTTTTAAAAATATCTTTTATTTAAAAACATATTAAAAAATTATTTTTTAAAAAAAATTAAAATTAATATATCAAATGATTAAAAATATAAAAAAATTATTTTAAAATAAAATAAAATTGAATCAACATCGTGCACACCTTATAAAAAATAAAAATACATTTTCATTTTCTACTCCCTTCAGAAAACACAAAAATATCTCATCACATCCCCATTCCAGAGACGTTCGATACTGCTTGCTTATGGCATGTATGACAAGTACAGCAGCCATCATGGCTGCATTATAGTCCATGATGATGGTGATGAGTAGATTTTGGTGCCCCAATCATAATAATAATAATAAAATAATGATCTAAAATGCACAAAATACTGTTTGTTATTGTATTAATAATTATTTTTAAAAGTATTTTAAAAAAATGTATTAAAATAATTTTTTTATTTTTAAAAAAATATTTTTGATATTGGAACACCAAAATGATTAAAAATATCAAAAAAAAATAATTAAAAGATCAAGAAAAAAAATAGACATTATTATTATTTTAGATTTTTTTAATAATTTATTATCGACAGTTAGAAGGGAGGCCATGAATCAATGATTCCAAAATAGTTTTAAAACCCAACTTCATTAGAATTAAAACTAAACTGAGTTTAGAAAAAAATAATATAAGTTGATTAGGTTAAAAACGAAACCCATTAATTATTTATTGTTTAATTAAAAAAACATCATTTTATTTTATAAAAAAATAATTAAAAATCAACTGAATAATCCAATAATCCAGTCAAAACATGTGACCACACCGGTTTTAAAACCTGTGCTCTTCAACATAATAACTACACTCCAAACCCACTCATTCAAATAAATATCAATATTCCCAATTTCAACAGACTGAGTATAATTTATCTAAATAAAAAATAATAATATTTGGTAGGAAGGGCGGCCCGTCTTACATGAATGAAATTAAAGCTGGTAATAATAAATCATATGGTAAAAATTATACTATTGAGTAACAAATTCATCAAATTGAAAAAACATGTGCACTTTGCTGGAAGTATGATTTCTTCTGGTTCTTGTCATCCTACGTTGAAAAATCTCGAGAGACTAATATGGTGTAACAACGGAAGAAAACAGGATGACAACATGTAAAATCTTCAAAATCTATCGAACATCCACTAAAACTCAATGAAAATTGAACAAAACCAGCAAGAGAATGCAAGCAGCTCTGCTGGCAAAGCACAAACAAATAATATTCATTGTACCCAATACAAGGTGCTTCTATTTCTAAATAGAAACAAAACCCTCGACTCAGATAAATTTATGTACAAAGAACTCTCAATCTCGTAATGTAGTTTAGTGGAAGAAACAGAAACGTGGGAAAAACTACACACCACTACTCTTCGTTAACCCTTCACAGCCAGGGCCTGCAAATGATCTATAAAATCTTGCAAGCTCAAATCATCGGTAAGTATAATTTCTGACCCCTCTGTGTATGTTGAATTCTGAGTCACTGATGGATTTAACTTGGCTAGAAGAAACCTAGCTTGACTACTGTGTTGATCGCACTTTATTAGCTTGGGTGCTGGAACTCGTTCCACCATCACTTGCTGTGCATCAATTTCAGGAGCTTCCAAAAGCTTTCTCAGATTCTCATGGTTTGGATCTTTGTGGTAACCAAGCTTTTTCCACTGAGCAATCTTGGACCCATAATGAATCACCACATGGAAGTAGGAATCAAAGAGCAAAATAACATCGGCAAAAATGGAGCGAACATCTAGGAGCACAGGAACAGGAGGCCCATCAAAAGAGTATTGAAAAAGTGTAGGTTGTATCATGATAAGGGAACCCACTACCCCTTCACGGTTCAGCATCAGGCGGAAGAATGCAGTTTCATCAGGGGTACAGTTGAAAACATCTATGAACTGGGACCTCCTCAAGTAATACATGAACTGAGGGTAAAGAGAAAAGTTTGATGACAAGCGGAAGGAGGACGGATCTTCCTGGATATAGTCTCCAAACTTGGAAGCAAAGCAAATAAGGTCGTCATCCAGCCATCTTATAACATCTCGAGCAAAACATCTCTCTGCTCGGTAAATGGCTAGCCTGGCCATTACTGAAGCTGCTGTTTCCTGATCAAAACCAGCAGTGATTTCTGGTGACTTGTTTTCAACCCATCTTCTTGCAGCAGTCGTAACCCTTTTCCGGACTCCCATGTTCCCATGTCTGTAGCGTGTTATAAACTGTACTAAAAACGCAGACCCAGGTTCAGCTCTCTGTTCATCACATAACTCAAAGAAAAAAGCTATGCATGTTCTATTAGTTAGTGTACCAAGCTTCCACTTATAGGTGCCACCCTCCCCAGTCTCACGGTCACTGACTACACTGTTCTTTTTCCGAAGAGAAACGCATGGTCCAAGCGCTCCACAGATTTTTACATCTTTAGTTGTCACCACTTCAATTGTTGCATCAAAATACATCTTCAAATTCCCCTCTTCGTCATGACTAAAAATTTGCCGCAAGCACTTTCTGAATTGATCAGACTCAAACAACTCCCCTAACATCATGAACCCACCAGAGCTCTCAACAGGGCCTTTTAATTCTGCTGCACCTACTTGATCAAGAGAACAAGCAAAAAGATCTAGGACAACAGATGCATCAGATAATCTCTGTGAAAGCTGATTGTAGAAGCTACAGGATTTTGAATAGTACGGTGCATGACCATTAATGAGGTCTCCATGAGTTCTGATGGCATTGCTAAGATCTGAGTCCACAACAATCCCTGGCCCCAAAGTTGCAGGTCCAGATGTGAAAATCATGATCCGGGAGCCTGTATTCACTGAGCATCCTTCAAGAAGTCCAAGTGCAACTGATATTGCAGCTCCTGTGCACCTTTGAGGGCGATGTCCTGGCATGACTACAGCTAAAGAACAGATTTCTTCAATTGCAGTGGTTATATTGAACTCACATTCAGATACAGGTAGCAAAAATCCCAGCTTTTGGATAACTGGACTCTTCCCAAGTTGCTGCTGCTGCCGCTTGGCACTGTATATACCCAGAAATTGTTGGGTCTGCAGGTTCCAAGGTGAAAGAAAAACAGTGATTTTAAGTAAACACAGAAATTTTTTATTTAACCACACGCGCGCACATATCAAAAAGTTTTTTGATGATTTGTGGTATAGATGCAAAACAATGATACTCCACTTATCTGGTATCTAGGAAAAATGGCTAGTGTGGATCACAAGCTATAGAGGTGAAGTGAACGAACAGTGCTAGAGGCAAGTATGGATCAAGCAGTATGATCAAATCCCATTCGGCTTTCAAGCAATGCAAGCATGTCCCTGAAAAGCATAAAGCTTGAGCCATCTAATTAAAACATAAAACCTCCAGCACAAGAGACTACACAAATCACAACAGCAAACTGCTGCTTAGTTTGGCTTTCCTAATCAGAAATTTTTATCAGTCATTTCAGAAAACAGTAATCCTTTTGTCATAAAAAATTTAAGTCCTTCCCAATTAATGCACACTTAATAAAAATTAACATTTTTGAAGCATCCAATAAATATGCACAAGACCCACTAAAACATACAATTGCACATGGAAACTAATGTCTAAGCTTCAAAAGATTAGAATCAGTAATTTAATAAACACTCAAGTAATTCTACAATTGAATGTTTAATCCAAGTACCTGCTCTGACGAAACCTCACGTCCTCCATGAAACACAACAACCTTAGAGCAGTCAGAAAACCCCAAATCATAAACCCTAACCATTGCATCGAAAGTAATTAACCCAACCAAGGCATTCTCCGGCAACTGCTCAACAACCAACAACAACTCGTTCTTCACTGCCCTCAACTCCTCCTCGATCATACAAGCATCCACTACAAACACAAACACCGGTACAGGCCCCACAAATCCCCTGACCTCCCCACCAGCACCACCAATGCTCCTCGGAGTCCCCACGGACATCATAGACGACAATGACACATTAGACGAAGAAAACCCATTAGACCAACCGTAACCCAAATGCAAATTAGACCGAAATTTAGAATCAACCTTGTCAATTTTGTATTCTACAGTATTGTAAGTAGGAAAGAGTTCAGCAGGAAGATTGGTTTCGCCGATACCTGAATAAGAAATAGGGAAAGGATTCCTGTTGTAGCAGAAAGGACAAACCCAAATGCGAGACTGATAATCTACACGAGCATAAGGGTTCAAAACGGCAGCACAGCGAGTGCAGATTAGAGGGTCATAAGTCAGAATCGGAAGCTCAGTTGATTGCATCAGTGGAGTGCACATGATGCTAAGTGGGATTACAAGGGAAGAAACTTGGTTCTTGGTAGTTGGCCATGCGTTCCACGACCAACGTAGGCCCTCGATCGCCTCCAATTCAACGAAGTCCATTCCGGGGCGGTCGGATTTTAAATGTGGATCTTTTGGGTTTTTTAAGGTGATTTCATGCGTTCCACGACATTTCGGATTTCATGTTTTAAGAGGTAAAGAGGTTTTTGGCTTTTTCAAATGTCTGTGAATTTAGGATGGAAGAGAATCTTGGGATGTTGTGTCATGGAAGTAATGTCGTGTTTGGTTGCTGGGAAAGTCCGCCAGGGAAATGCAAATATATCGCATGGTTTGGTCGGAAATGTTTTGAGTTTGAAAAGTGGCCGATTGATTAGCAAGTGTTAAGGTGTGGCAGTGTATTTGATGGTATTTTTTAAAAATAGTTTTTATTTTTTATATAACACTTTAAACTAATTTAGAAATATTAAAAATAAAAATATTTATTTAATGTTTATTTTTTTAATCAAAAACATTTTTAAAATACATATAAATAAAATTCTAAACACAAATTGTATTTAAAAAAGACGGATCACAGGGAATAGCCATCCAACTGAAAAAAAATATCTACAATTATAGCTTTCAAATTTACTAAGGTACTTTTTTTTAGTTATTATTCAGGTATCTTCGTATTTTTTTAAGAAATAAGACTAGTTTTATTTGGAATTTATGACTATTTTTTTTTATTAAAAAGATCAAACTTGTATTTTTATGTTTATAAAGATATAATAATTTCTTAATCGTTAGACCAATATTTTATTAATATATTTATTAAAGTTTAAATAGTTAGAAATGATGTACCAAAAAAAAAAAACTTGTATAGTATTTTCTCTAACCAAACTAAAAAAATCCCTTTTCTATCTTTTTATTAGAGGTTTAATTTAAATAATATTTATTTTTAATTTTAAAATATTGGTTTAATAATTAAACTAGACAATCCCTTTTCTATTTTTTTATCATAGGTTTAATTTAAATAATATTTATTTTTAATTTTAAAATATTGGTCTAATAATTAAACTAGAAAATCCCTTTTCTATCTTTTTTATTAGAGGTTTAATTTAAATAATATTTATTTTAATTTCAAAATATTGGTCTAATAATTAAATATGTATATTTTCTTTTATTTTATTTTATTTTATATACTCGAGTTTTAAGGTTAGTTTTTCCATGAATGCACTAAATTGAAATAGAGGATGTAATTTTTAAGATAAGAACGGAATTACTCTCACTGGATAAGCAAATTGAATTGAAGATATACTTTATTATCCAATAAATAAATAATATTAGGATCTTGTAATGATACTAATATTAAATTCTCTAGAAAAATAAATATTATAAACGTTTTAATCCTGGCAAGATATCTAAAACGATGAGGTCTGCCAAAATAAATTAATTACCATCCATCGCTTATCGTTATAGTCGTGATAATCTTTTTTTTTTCCTTAGCCTTAACATAATAATTAAAAAAATACAGAAACATCAAAATTCATCTATCCAGACAAAAGCACCAATAATATTGTCGTGGTAACAATGCATAAAAGATATTGAAAAATTATATATATATATATATATATATATATATATATATAGTTGTGGTTATTTTTTAAAATGTATTTTATTTAGAAATGTATTGAAATAATTTTTTTATTATTTTTAAAAATTATTTTTAATATTAGCACATCAAAATAATTATAAAAAACAAAAAAAAATATTAATTTTAAGTAAAGAAAAAAACAAAAAAATTAATTTTTTTCAAAAACATTTTTAAAATATAAAAACAAATAGAATTTAAAAATTAATTGCCTAATGAAATCTTTAATCCTACAATAAAGATTTTAAATTTCATTTTGATTTCTTACTAATATTCTAAATATATTATTGAGATTAAAATGTCATTTCGATTTTTCTATTTCTTCTCCGATTCTTCCATTTCTATTTCGGGCCTTCCTCCGAGGAAAAAAATGTAATCTTTAAACGAGCTGGCCTGGATGTCTTAAACTTTTCTTTAGTATTGTTGAATCAGGGCCAAGACTTATTTATACTGTGATGCTCTACGTACATCAAATAGTGAAGGAAGGATTCCGAGGAGCAGCCCAAACAAATTCGGACCGGGAGACTTTCGGTGGCCATTTTTTCCATCTTTTCCCATCATTTCTAGCAACTTTATTTGCCCTTCTAGTAATTCACATTTTCTTTTGAAAGACGATTTTGTGTGTGAGGTAATTTGTATTTTTTTTTAATAAAAAATATGTTTTTTTAGTTTTTGAAGATGTGGTTTGTATTTAAAAGGTATTGTATCTTAAAAAAAACTACCACACTTCCAAACCAAACGCAATTTTTATATTCCATTGCTTTTATGATTTTTAAGATTTTTAACAAGTTAGATTAATTATTTTTTAATTGACTGATGTAAATTTTTATGATGTCCAATATCATTTTATTAATTATTTATGAGATTAATTTAATATATATATATATAAAGAGGTAAGAAAGCATATAAAATCTATGATACATAAAAAATAATAAAGATATGTACACCTAGAAAAAAAATTCCAGTTTTATTTCTTAATTTTATTTTTTTAGTTACAATACCGTTACAACTCTCCAATTAAGGCACCTAATGATGTGTAACTTGAATATTGAAACTATTTTTTTCAAAATGATGGCTGGCCGAATTGAGTCCCGAGGGAGGTGAAGGTGAGCAGCTTTAATCATAGCCCAAGATGTAATATATATATTTTCTTTTAAGCAAAAGAAAGGAAGAGTAAAAGGAAGAAGAAGAAACACCTTCAAAGCATATTTTAATATGAACTATACATTTCATAAAATGTTTCTTTAAAAGGAAATGGAAAAAGGGGAAAAGGATATTGATTTCCAGTTCTTTTCATTTCATTTGTTGATATAGTTAGATGAAAGGTTAATTAATCAACGTAGTGCAAGTGTATTGTAGATTTTGAGGTTAATTGTACTCCTTGCAAATACACAGGAGGCAGCATCATGTGAAAATGTTATAGGATATTTTCAGGGTGATTGGAAATGTAATTATGGTTTTTTTAAAGTATTTTCATTTAAAAATATATTAAAATAATATTTTTTTAAAAAAATTATTTTTAAAATGAATGTATTAAAATAATCTAAAAATATTAAAAAATATATTAATTTAAAATAAAAAAATTAATTTTTTTAAAAACACTTATTAAACATAAAAACAAATTCTTTTAATGTCACTTGGTTAAAAATCTTAGGAACAATTTCTCCATTTATCTCCCTGAGATATAATAATTTAGGAACGTGAGGCTGCCATGATGCACAGATCCACAAATAATAATAATAATAATAATAATTTACTTCTGCTTGAAACGCGTGCAAGTAGATAGAGAAAGTGATAGAATGATAGACGTAAATCAATGTTAGTGTCCCCATTGAATTCAATTAAAATAGTAAAATAACACAAAAACACATCCATGGAGATGTCGCTAACGACACTCTCTTTTGTATTATTTTACTATCTCTTCTTGAAGCAGTGTATTTTTAAAAAAAAATATATTAAGCTAATGTTTTTTGTTTTTTATTTTAGTGTTAACACATTTAAATCATTTAAAAACACATGAATTTAATATTTTTTTAAAATGAATAATAATTTTAAAAACAAATCAATAAAATTCCACCCACTTCATCAATCAAAGACATATTTGCTTATCGCAAGCTCATGAACATGTAGCATAAACTAATGGTCATAATTGAAAGCCCCATCAACATGCACATGCTCTTGTTCCCTACCCCTCACTTGGGTCATGAATTTCAAAGCAACTCCCCTAACAACTCATACATATATTTATGAATAAATGAGGGCATAAGGAATCTATTTTTACGAGAAAAAAAAAAAAAAACGAGTAGCATTGAATTGAAGGAATAAAACACGTACGTACTCGGCAACCATGGCAGCCAATACAACAACAAACAATAGAGAAATAGGTTAATTATTACGCAAGACATTAGTAATAAACAAGCCAGACAACAGGGGGGTTAAGTTCTTGCTTCTTGTCCATTACAAATGTCTAGATCTTTGATATCTATATACGATCAAACGAAAATACAGACACATCTTCTCAAAAATAATTTTTTTTAAAAAGTACAGACAGATCCAGGAAACACCACTACTGCTCCACCCACGTTGCACAAGTGCCTTGTCTCCTTGTCTTCATGGATACTAGGCTGAAAAGAGGGAGTTCAGTAGGAAAGCTAAATAAATGGAGTATACAAGGTTCAGGCTCTGCTCTTGCATTTCTCCATGGCTCTCGGTGCTGAAACTTGGACATGAAGTTTAAGTTAGTCGTATACCCTTCTCGCTCATGATTAACTCTTTTTTTATTTTTTTTGAAACATGTGGAAGCAATATTTAGTAACAAATTTACTTTCAGAATAAATATTATAATAATGGTTATGATGATGAGATGATTAATTAGATCTAGATGAATACCAAGTCCAATGGCTTCAGATCCTTTCATGATGCGCAGGCGCTTGCATGAATCGACAAACATCCTGCATAAGATCAACGCAACCATGTTAGTGATAAAATTTCAAACTAAATCTTGCCTCTTTCGTGATATTTAAAATCAATACAAAAAACCATTAATATTCTTGCTGCACCTGCCCAATATGTTTTTTGCTCCATATGATGACCTAGGAAGCCCTAAAACTTTGCTATTTGTTTTATATATATTATAGATATATTACTGGACGCGACTCATGAGTGAATAATTACTTGCAATAATTAAATCATAAAAAGAGTTCATCAACTCGAGATCTGAGCTCAGTGTATAGTAAATTTACATTAAAAAAATACTAGTGGCAACATTCGAAACAAAGTGGTACTTTTGCAGAATGAGCTACAAGCTCGCCTCTTTTCTTCTTTTTTTTTCATTATTTGATCAATTTCTTACATGCTTTAGAGCTTTTAGGATACGAGGAACTTACTCCCATGGAACATCACCCACGAGCATCCAATCACCGTCCTTGTCTTCGTAGGATGGCACGTACTCGGAACTATTAAGTAGATCCATCAACTTGCTCTCATTCATAAAGTCTATCATTCCCTGGGCTCCATAATTACCTTCAAAAGAGTACTTTTACGATGATTATTGGGTCTATAATATTAATTAGATCTATCTAATTCAATGTATTCAATCTTGTTCTCTTAATTTTAATTAACTCATCATGATATATATATATATATATATAATCACACTCACCCATGGTGAAGGAACTGAACATTTTGGCCAGGGCATCAGATAATTCTTGGTAGCTCCTGTACATCTTCAAGTCCACCTTGCGAAGATAGGGTGCACCATCCATGCAGACCTTCACAAATGCTGCACTGCTGCCGCCAGTGCTTGCCTTCTCACCTTCCTCACTGGCGTTCTTCTGAGCCATAACGTTCTTCCTGTAAGATCGAACTGGTGGCCAACCTACAACTTGTGCCCTGAAATCAAATATCACTCATGTTAATATCACATCTCTAATTTCCAAAAAAAAAAGAAAACAAAGACAATAAAATAAAATAACTAACTAGTACGTACACAAAGAGGGGGAATCAATAAAAAGAAAAATCCCTTTAAGGATTAGAAGAAAAGGATTTTCTACGCAGATGATTTTTTTTCAAAAGTTTTAAATAACAAAGGAAAGAAAGAGGGTTAATTTATGGCTTGTGATAAAAACGACAGCAATAATACAGCTTCTATCCTGTAATATATCATACGATATATTGAAGCAGGAAAGAAAAAAAAAAGATCCAGAAGAAGAAGAGAAGAATCATAAAAAAGAAAAACTTACTTGGCCGGCGGCTTAGCAGGGTCCTTGATGGCAGCAGCAGGAAGGTGGTTCTTGTCCTTTGAAGTAATATTCTTGATATTCTCATTCAGATCCATGACACCGTCTTTAGCCTGAAGATTAAGCTTCAAGTCAACAGTCTCAGCAAACCCTCTTTTCCCAGTAGCCTTATTAGGTGTCTCAACTTCATTCTTGGCACCAACAGCACCGGGCAATCCGAGACACAGCTCAGTCTCCTTGTAGTTCAAATCAGTTCGCTCGGTACCTAGCACAGAAGTTGCCATTTCTCTCTACCGCGAGCTCGCCAATGAATGCCTTTAATGGAAGATCTAACGTGTTTTGATTTATTGCTTGTTGTTTTTGTTGCTGTTGATAGCTAGGCTCCTTGCTTCTGATTTCCCGTGTCTTCTTCTTCGTTTCGCAAGCCAACTAGCTAGAGAGAGACCACAATAATATAACTGGGGTTTTGAGGGGGAGAGGGGGTGGGTTCTCTCTATGTATAGCTGCATGTGTACGTCATATCGACTTGTTTATCCATGGTTTGTGGACACGTGGACAGTGGATTGTGATGTTGGTTCTTGAACATTTAATCAATCTGATCAAGAGCCGAAAATGGTCTTCTTCATATATACATCTTCCCCCTAAAGGTCAACCACCATCTGCAAAAGCAGTAACAATGGAGATGTTTTCCCTTTTTTTTTCTTCTCAATTTAATGAATTTGAACCTGCCATTATCAAATGATTGTTTAATCCAACAGTTTATGTAATTAATTAAGTGAAGATTAAAGATCGATCGATAAAATTCAAGATCAGAAAAAGAAAACTGTTACTTTGAAGATAATAGCTGATGTGCTCGACACGTGGGAGTAATTAGACTACGTGTATATAATACAATGTTTCAGAGACTGCAAAGGGTGTTTCTTGACTTAATTATAAAAGGGAAATTGGTCTGGCAAATTATTTCGTTGTGAGAATCTTTTATTATGTAATGGTCCATAAAAAAATAAAAGAAGAAGAAAAAAAGGTGGCTTCTCTTTTTCTGTCTGGAGCACAGTGATCATCATCATTCTCCCATCAATTTCAGCATAATAACTATTATTTTATATAGTCGTTTTCAAACTCAATTCTTCTCATTTTACAGGTAAAAGTGTAAGAAAAATCCATTTAATATAATAATTTAAAATATTAATTAAAATTTTAAGATATAATTTATATTATTTTTTAATATAACTTTTCAAGTGAAAACTTTTTGGGTTTGAAATTTATACAAATCCATATTATCTTATCCATGTTTAATTTTTATCAAATAAATAGAAATAATGATATTCAAACTTATAATCGCTTGATTATTAATACTCTGATACTATGTCAAAGAATCAATTAAACTCCATAGCTTAAACTATTAGATAAGATCATAAGATATAATTTATATTACTTTTTAACAAAAAAATAAACATGTTGCCATAGCA
The DNA here is from genome assembly GCA_964019445.1 of Populus tremula. Lineage (NCBI taxonomy): Eukaryota > Viridiplantae > Streptophyta > Magnoliopsida > Malpighiales > Salicaceae > Populus > Populus tremula. The sequence goes on along the minus strand of CAXHTJ010000018.1, from coordinate 10,820,072 downwards.
CTAAATTTTAAATATTAAAATTAAATAATTGAGAGTGAACTAGAATTCTGGTAAATAAATGCAGCAAATATATATATATATATAATTAAATTCATCTCAGCTTGAGTTTCACTTGGTATATGTGTGTGTATCACGCAAATAATCTCTCTGATTTACGTCTTTTTTACTCTTAACTACCTTTTTCTTTGGTTTTCAAATTCACTCTCTCTCTCGTTTTTTTCCTCCTTTGTACATGCATGCTCATATTCTTTTCCGTCGATCCACGCGGTCCGCTGGCTGATGAGCATACAATGCTCGACCGGCTCATATGCCCACTGTATCATTAAAATTGGACATAGACGCCCTTACCTTAATGGTAAGATTCTGCCAGGAACCTTCCAATGTGCAAGTAATCACATGAACCAATAATTCATACAATGCTAGGGAATATATATATATATATATATATATTAGACAGGCTTAGCAAATTGCAAGGATGCAAGGACAACAATATTATTGATGGACGAAACTCAGGCTGTCTGATTCCCTATGTTTTTCGTTATGGAAATTAAGAGCAGCGCTGGTTTAATGTCCCCCCTTTTTCTAATTGCTAATGGTTATTAAACATGACTTGTCTCAACAAGTTGACCTGCTGAATTAATTAAAGCTCAACGTGGATTGAATTTTTATTTTTATTATATTTTATATTAACTTAGCTAAATTAATTAGGAGGATTCAAAAATTAATTGACTCGTGAGGGAGTCTAAACTTGACCGAGTTAAAATTAAATAATTTTTTTAAAAAAAAATTAAATTAATATCATTTTACATAAAAGTGATAGATTAAAGTTGATTCCTGATCCTAATATTAGATCTATCAATTACTATAATTCTTAACGGGTTCGCTAGCAAGTTTTTATTATAAAATACAAACACGTAAAACCATCAATAACATATTTACAAACACTTGATGGAATATATCATGAATTCAAAGCTAAGTTTTCAAATCTTTTATACGTAACTACTAATATACGCATCCAATTCCATTTTATTCCTTATAGAAGAAATTAGTTTGGTGTTATTCTCTCTCTCTCTCTCTCTCTATATATATATATATATATATATATATAATGAGTTCTAATAATAAAAGTGGAAATACAAAACTGTAAAGCATGACATACACATCACAAATTTACTAGATAGAACATTATATGCGCGTACGCACGAAAAGCACCCAATTGGCGATACTAATAATTTCAAATTAATTTATATTTTCTAATTAAGTTGAAATCAAAAGGATCCTTGTTTTAATTACATGAAGCGATTATTAATTGCACTTGAAATTTATCTTTATACACATAAGATCAACATATTTTAAATTTTAATTTTTAGTCTAATTCTATATTTAAAAGGGTCAAAGAAAAGTTGAAAATGAAACATCTTTAGGCTTGACAGAATATCAAATCTATATAATTTAAGTCTAGCTTGTTGTCAAACTCAATATTTTTAGATTCAGTTAAGTGTCGAACCCAGACAGACATAAGTCTAACAAGCTACCAAAACTAACATTCTTGGGATCGGCTACATGATAAGCCAAAATATCATTGAGTTTAGTTACGCGTTAAGCCCCAGGTACATTTGAGTTTGACAAGCTACCAAACCTAACGTTCTTAAGTTCAAGCTGCGTGTTGAGCTCCAAATACATTTGAGTGGAAAAAACTTAAGCTTTAAAGTTAGGGGTTTGTTGGTCTTTTCCACCAGTCCATTAGTCATTAAAAAATTATTTAGGGGTGTATACTTCTTTTTTATTATTTTATATAGTAAAAAAACAATACTATTTTAGCTCATAAATCAACAAAATTTATAATTGTTGACCAAATGTTTTCTTGAAAATATCAAAGTTTATGATTTTTAATCTTAACAAGTTTTTGATTTTTGTTATTTCAATAATAATAATAGTAATATTTTTTAATTTTATCCTTCAAATAAAATTTATGATTTTTTTTTCAATAATAATAATATTTATTTCAGTTTGGTCTTTTTTCTTTTGATATTTAATTTGTTTCCTTTGTCTTTTTATTAGAATTTTTATGGTTTTTAATTTTATCATTCAAAACAAGTTTATGATTTTTGTTATTTCATCAATAATAATAATAATAATAATGATAAAAATACTAATAGTGGTAATTGTAGTCGTAGCAATAATAATAATAATTGTACTAATGACGATGATAATAATGTTAGTAATAATAATAATATATTATGATAGTAATAGCGGTGATGATGATGATGATAATTGTAATAGTAATATTTATAATAATAATAATAGTACTATTACTACTAATAACAATAGGAATGATTAATAATAATAATAATAATAATAATAGTTTATTATGATGATTATAGTTGTTATAATGTCAATAATTATGATGACGATGATGATAGTAATTGTGATAATAATATTAGTAATTACTATAATAATGATATTGGTGGTAACAACAACAACATTAATAATAATAGCAGTATTAATGCAATTAATAGTAATAGGACAATAGTAGTAGTAGTAATAATAATAATAGTGATAGTGATAATAATAATAATATTACTTATTGATAATAATAGTGATGGTGATAGTTGTAATGATAGTGATAGTATTAGCGATGATAATAATAATAATGAGAATAATAATAGTTATAATAATAACAATAATAATTCATCATTCGATATTAGATTTGTTGCGAATTGAGTTTTTCCACTTTTTTTATATAAAGGTATTTTTGATCTAATATTCCAGGTTATTGGTTTAAAAAGTTTTCCTGGCTTGACGTATTATTTTTGTTTTTTGCTTATTTTTTTTACTGATTTTATTACTTAACATTAATTTTTTTAAATAAAAAAATTATTCAAGTTTCTTTTATATATTTTATTAGAAACTTGTGCCAGATAAAGATCGATGATAAAAGATTTACAAATTTACCTTCTTGAATGAGTTTAGTATTGAAAAAAAAAATCCTTGATTTTTGTTAACAATTTGAAAAACACCAGGGTAATGATTCGACTCTGTTTGTTTTTGCGTTTCAAAAGTTTTTTTTTAAAATTTAAATTTTTTTAGTTTTTTATTTCAAATTAATATGTTTTTGATATTTTGAGATTATTTTAATGTGCTGATATTAAAAATAATTTTTTAAAAATAAAAAAATTATTTTAATATATTTTTAAATAAAAAACACTTTAAAAATAACAACAATTATTCCTAGAAATAGTCTTTCCCGAAAAGGACCGTCTCTCTAAGAAATAGACGCCTTTTTATCTTTTGGACTTCTGGTCGAGTCAAATCATATTAGAATACAAGAAACGACCGCCTTTCACTTTCTTGAATTTAAATACCCCAAACAACACCTTAGCGACTCCCAATCGAGGTAACGCAGGGGCTTGAGTTGCTAGCCAGTGTGTTCTTGAGGTGGTCCTGAATCCTGATACAACCCTCGACCCACCCGAGTCAAAATTCAACCAAGCGACCCGGTGGTCGTTTCCTGGCCACAACCTTCCAGATATAGCCACATGGGACAATAAGATTGATTGTTTTTTTGCGTCAAATTAATATTTCAGCGCTGTACCTTGCCAATTTCCTGCACACGCGAAATAAAGTTGTTAAATCAGTCTTCTTCTCGCGGGCCTAAATGGCAGCTGTGCATCGATACATTAGTGCACGCAACATCAAAATAACAACAACAATAATTCATTTATTTAACATGGAATTAAAAACAAGTTACTGCCTCATCATTAAGCCATCACCTGCGCCAAAAGAGCTCCTGTGTCCAATACGGGTCAAAGCCAGGACACCTGTCCACCCACCTGGCGGCATTTGCTTAACAGTTACACATGTTAACGAAGAAAGGTCTTCGAAGTAGATTGAACATGTAAGAGATTAAAAACATTTCGGATTTGCAGTCTTTCATGCATGTCCGAACTTGAGAAATATCACCATGCACGATACAAATTCTTTATTAAAAACCCAAATCCCGATCGTCTGGATCAATGGTCAAGCGCCCCATACCTCGATAATAATCTTTTGCCAGTAATTACATATCCATATATTATACTATATTTTAAAATATAAGGAAAACTATTGTGCTGGTGCGATGTATATAAAATATTTTTATTATGAATTATATTGTAAATATAAAGTTAAATATAAAGTGTTTACACTATAAATCACACTATAATTATTTATAAAACTATATTGATATTGCCTTATTTATTTATTTTATTTCAAAAATTATTGACGAGTGTTGGATCAAGACATGACTATCAAACTTAAAATAATTAAAATATTATTTATATTTTTTTAAAAAAATTATACTTTTAAAAAAATTATAATAGTATATATCATGTCACATGCAAATGTAAACGCACACCCTCTGCCATAATTAAAGGCGCCCCCACCCCCACCCTCTCTCTCAATATATATATATATATATATATATATATATATTAGAATCTTTCCCCGCGATAATATTATTCCAAATGTTGGCAGAAGCTGAGACATTGAATATCATGGTGGGGGCTTACCAGGGTACTCTTTGCTTGGAATGTTCACTTAAAAATTAGCCTGACCAGCCTGCCCGACCATTCCCTTGATTATCCTTTTCTTGACCCTAACTAACGCGGTGTTATGCTAATGATCGATGGCTAATACTTTTCTATATATATAATATAATCTGGTAAAATCAATTAATTAATTATGCTTGGAATGTATTCAAATCAGCAAGAGTTTTAGTTTTTTCTTGGAGGCGTTGCTTGAAGTCACCAGTGACGATATGCTTACCTGCAATCACTAGGATACCAACCCCACTTGTGGCGGACAAGAGGATCGCCGATCTCTTTTAGGCGAATCACTTTCTTGGTTACTGCTTCACCTAAATATAGGATCGATTTTTTTTTCCTTTTTTTTTATTCGACGACGAAGTGCTTTCGAGCCATGTTGGTACGATACATTTAGAAAAACTTATTCCTTTCTGATATCAAGATGCTGTACTGGTTCTATCATAATACAGAAAACTAAACAGAGGCTAGGGGGTAACTGTGAATACTAATTAAGTGTTTTTTTACTCGAGCATAAGGACCTCTACGCTTGTATAAGTCGGTATACAGCTGAGGTTTTCGGCCATAAGTTCCTGGCTAGAATTTGCTCCGTTCACAAGGATGACAGCAAACACATAGTCCACCAATCAAATATGCTCTTTACTTCCTTTTACTTGCTCTAGCAGGGAAACGTCCATTGATTGATTGTTCAAATATGCTCTTTACTTTAGCTCAATGTCTTTGGTCCTGCTATGAAACACGTAATTCTTTGTCATGGCTATGGTGGACATATTGTCACAAAGAAATGGTTGTAAGGGTGTCATTTTTCTGCAGCAAATCTGACATAATTCTTCTTAGCCAAACACCATTCACAGGCCGCATCTGCTGCAGAAATATATTCTCCTCCAGCTGATGAAAGTGCAATAGTCTTCTGCTTCTTTGATAACCATTTTAGTTCCCATGCAAAACACATTCCCTGAAATGCTTTTGCGATCATCTGGAAAACCAATTAGCTCGCTACCATTCTCTTTGACATATCTAATGCCACGTTTTCTCGCACTTGAAGATAACGCAAAATTATTTCAGCTGCTGATAATGTAATTTTCCTGGTTCTTGCATGAATCTTGAGATCAGGCTAATTAAAAAGACGATGTCAGACCTAGTGTTTGCCAAGTAGATTAGAGAACCAACCAGGCTGCTATACATCTTCTTTTGGTGCAGTACCATCATTCTGCTGCAATTTCTCGTTTGTTGCTAATGGAGTAGAAATTGGTTTGCAGTTACTCGTTGGAAATCACTTCAGCAAATCCTCTACATACTTTTCTCGAGAAATAAAAATCTTGCCCTTAGATTGTTGGACTTGAATATATACCAAGGGAGTATTTCATAAGTCCCATACCTGTCATTTCATATTCCATGATCTTAAATTGCAGCAGCATTACAGGAGCAGTGCTCATGTATATTATTAAATCATCAACGTATAAACAAATTAACAACGAGAAATTCTTAATATAGGACCTGAAATTAACTTGAAAGAAGTTCACCTGCCCCAAAGATGTCTCTCATGTTCCAAAATCTCCTCTCAACTTGTTGAATTAACTATTTAAGATACTACAGGTCGATGTTCCATTCATTGAATCCATGAACGAGTTTTTTATTTTTTATTTTTATCATTACTCGAACATTAATCACAACTCTGATAGAATCTCAACCATAAAAGTTTACTAGTAGATTAATATATATTCCATTCCGTAATGAATCCATGAATGGGTTTTTTTTTCTTCTTCTTTTTCGTGAAAAAAGAAATCAATTAAATGTAATAATAAAAGACTATTCGGCTGACACTCCTCTACCTAACATTACTCAAACAAGTAGCTGAATATTCCATTCATTGCTCAGTAATGATTTTGATTTGCTTTTGCTTTCATTGTTTGGACATTATTTTCTACAGTTATCACTGTCCAGAGAGTTCATGCCATGTTTGTCAAATGTTAATGTTACATTTGATCAAATGATTACTCCAAAATGAATTATTCATATCTGATGAATTATTCCCACTCTTTCTCCATGATAAAGTCTCAATACTATGGGCCCCAAGGTCGCATTTAAGCCCACTTGAACAATTCGAACCCATTTGGAACCTGCCCGTCGAAATGAAGGATATTTAATTATGCCTCTTTACTTTTCTTTATTGCTTGAGAATTTTAAAGAAATAATAGATATTATTTTTAAAGTGTTTTTTATTTAAAAATATATTAAAATATTTTTTTAAAAATATTTATTTTCAACATATCAAAATAATAAAAAAGTATTTAAAAAATTAATTTAAAGCTAAAAAATATTTAAAAATATAATAGTATCACTTAAAATTCAATTACATAGCTGGTTACTCAAGGGAAAAATAGTTGTCATCATGTTTAATTCCTGCATATTAATCAAAATAGCGTTTAGTTTAGTTTGTGGAGCTACACTTTCTTCTTCTTTTTTATTTTCCTTCTGGCTTTGATAATTGTTGAAATTTTTTATTCAATTAACGAAACTCTTTTTACTCCAAATATAGTAAAAAAAATTATGGTAGGATTCTTCAAGTGTCCTATATATCTTTCCCTTGCTTGTATTAATTAAAATCTCTTGAAATAAATTAAAACATAAACATGTTCAATCCTTGTAAACAAGTATAAAAATCTTTGTTTCTGACAAATTACCGAAATAAAATCTATAATTGAGTTCTGAAAATATAAAAAAAATAATGAAAATGAAACATAAAAAACTATTCTCTGGGCCTGAAACAGGTTCCTAAACATTTCAGGGATGTATATGTTTGATTGTTGCGAATGAAAAGGTTGCGTAGTTGCATTATCAAACGTAGACAAGACAAATGAAGTAGTGTACGTTTTTAATTAGCAGCTTCGTTTGGGTCCTACTTTCTGCAGGAAACGAAGCCATCCCATGAATGGTCTTCAATGGACAGACGTGGCTTTACCTACTTCAAGCATTTCCAGTCTATCTTCAAGAAAATACAGATAGGCAGATTGATAGCTAGATGGGTTAGCGACATAATTAACCTTCTGTCAATTGATCAGACCTGACAACCAGGCAAGCCTACCACTCCTCCTCCTCCTCCTCCTCCTGATGCTCTGATCCACCAGACACGAGCACAAGTGGATCTGCTTGTAGCAAAATAAGTATCAACGTTACTCGGTGTCTGAAATCTTCTTGTCGGAAACGCGCTTGTAAGTCAAGTTGGGGAATCTGGATTCTAACTTCCCATTTCCGACCGCAAAGGTCCACCTAAAATCCTTCAGATTCACTCAACGCCAATGATTCTCGCTTAAAATCCAAGGGAACTGCATAGATCATCAAAATCAGCTAGCTATAGCTGAGGTGGGTGTACATTTATCAAAAGAAAAGTATACAAATGTGATTATGAGTGAGACACAGGATTACTCCAAGTATGTTAATTGTCGTTATTATAACTTAATTGATTTCTTGGTTTGTTCACCTTTCTCTTTCATACTCTCTTAAATTTCCTCTTTCTTGCCATAATAAGTATCAAACAACCAACTATTTCCTCAAATACTCTCTTCTTATTTCTTCAACTTGTTTCTATTTTTCCATAATGCCCATGAAAATAATTAAATCTATATGGATTGTAAATTGATAACATGAAGAATAATCTAAAAACTACACAGCGCAGGTGTAATTATCTCTAATATTTCTAGCAATGCACTCTACAAGGAAAATCAGATGGCTCAGAGTGAGATTTATTGATTTAACCACCACCACCATGATCATCAAGGTGCCTGTGCAGTTCTGCTTCACATACATATGCAGAGGGCGAGGTGGGTGGGATATTGAGAAAGCCATTGATTAATCAAAAGGTTTTGGTCCAACATTAATTACGATGAAATATGGAGTTGGACATCCAAAAGATTAAAAAATATGTGCAAAGAAAGAGCCGGACCCTTTATGAGTGCAGATGTGGTCCTTGAGGGTAGAGGTGAATATATAAGAGTTGGAAATTAACAAAGAGGAAGCCCACGGATTTCTTGCAGAGAAAGGAGCCCTCTGATTGAATGTGATGGCCACATTTTTTGTCAAGTTCTCCTCCCATTGTGAGTGGGGTTCCTCGTGAGTTGGATTGTTTTAATTTCTATTATCTGGTGGCCTGTTTGGGACCAGTACTATACTTTAGCTAAGTTGTATTTGTCGTTTCGCCTACGTTAAGTAAGTCAATATTCTCGAAGCAAAGAAATTCTTCCCAGCTCCTCAAGCTTTCGCTTGGTCAGCTGGTTATTCTTGGACATTTACTTAGAACATGCACAGCCTATGATGCTTGCTGGTGTCCATACATATTTATGCTCGGTTACTCATCTGTTTCGTTTTATGAGGATAAGCAGGATCACCGATAAGCTTCACTTAAAATAGCACCGCACCTCACCGACTTGTTACGAGAGCCTGAAATCAAGCAATCCAGCCCCTGCCGCTCTGTACCCTGGCCTCCGTGTCTGTCTTATTGTGACCATTACATGCACGCATTGGAATCAATATTCCGGAGATTATTTAAGTAGAAGAGTTGCTGTGCCTTATACCTATTACGAATCTGTGATAACTACAAGAGACACCTCTGCGTAGACGAGGAAGCGTTTTGCTTGCTTGATCGACAACGATGGAATATTGTTGAGGATATGGACAGTAAACCAGCTGTTTGTTCCCATACATGTCGTTGATAGGAGAAAGATCTAAAACACTTGCAGCTGGTTGTCCTTGTACAGACTAAGTTTACTTATTTAATTTCTTCATCTAGGTACAAGGAAGGTTCACCAGGTCTAATTCTAATGTATGTTCAGATCCGAAGCATGCACTCTGTTTTAAATGATTGAGAAATATAGTTTTTATGTAGTTCTTAGTTGATATAAAGAGATTTGTTACAACCAGTAATTGCTGCAGTGAGTTTCTGTAATGCGATTAATTTGATTCGCATAAATCTATCAGGTTCTTCCAATGATTTTTCAGCAAAATTAAAGCAATCCTTGGTTTTTTACTCACATTATAGAAGGAGGAACCTGTTTTCACAGGTTCGCGTATGCAACAGATTTATAACAGCAGTACGAATAAAATCATCTTGTCCGATCCTCGATTGCCCGTATAGCAAAACTCAGTTCAGGACAATTATTTTTTCATGGCATCGTTTATTATTATTATTATTACGTCCCAAGCAACTCCGCCGGGGACGAAGACTGTGACTTGTAATAAAGCTGAAGGGTAAAGGATAGATTCGAAAGGAAAAAACAAACTCAGACCAAACAATTCCAATGCTCCTACATTAAATCTCAAGACCTGTCACTACCACTCAGGCACTCACTATTTTCTTACAACCAAACATGAATCAGAATCCGTGTGCACCACCATTGTCGAACTTTCTGTGTCACACGTACTCGGTCAAAGTTTGCCGACCTGCCATGCCATGCCAACTGGACTTTTTTCCATTCCGTTGATCAGTCTTATCATCCACGTATCCAACCTGGAAAATATTTTTGTGGATCAAAGACTTCGAAATAGATTCAATTCGGACTCATTCGTTAGGCATCGCTATCTAGCCAGTTACTCTTCTTCTTCGATGTCCAAATGCCAGCACAGGGTCGATCAGGTACCACTAGCTAGTGCAAGCTAACAAACAGCTTTCACATATTTGTGGTCATCGGTGTTGCACCACAGAATTTAGCGAACTTTGTACGGATGTCATCGATGTTGCTATCCAAAATTAACTCGAGACATCAATGTAATCCGACTTCAGCATGCCCAAATACAGTATACCGCCCAAACACTTTTCCTATCAAGGTTTGAAAAGGTTAGATGTTACATCAGAGAAGAATATATACTTTTGCTCAGTTCTGAGGTTACATGATTCGGTAAGCACTTAATTAAAACACCTACTTCGAGAAAATAATTAAAACTTTAATGGTTAGCCGGGCTTATCTAGTTAATCCAAGATTTCCAACCATATTGCAGTACCTGTCCATCAACAATAACTTAAGCATGTCGCAGGAACCTTCTGTGCCCTATCTTTCAAAATATGAGCGCATATAATAGCTGGGAAACTTGCTTGTGCTTTGAATTTTGCTAGTACAGTTTTTATTCATGAATGTGCTCTAAATAAGAAAAATGTGTAGATAAAAACGTAATTTGAACTTGAAATTTCTAACCCAGCTAGATTTGCATCTTATTCAGAGTGTGTTTAAATTTCTGTTTTTATTTTTAAGTCTTATTTATTTTTGTGTTTTAAAAATATTTTTAAAAAATTTTAAATATTTTTATTTTTTTGCTTTAAATTAATATTTTTTTGGTATTTTAAAACTATTTTAATGTGCTGATTTTAAAAATAATTTAAAAATATATAAAAATTATTTAAATGTTTTTAATTCTATTTTTAGTAATAGGATACATCACTAAAAATAAAAAAAAACACACTATTATTTCAAATCCAATACAAGATTTATACGTAAAGGTGAATGCATTGGTTGTTCTAGAAAATTCGTAAATCATCCAAGCACACAAGAACTCACATGGCAAATCAACATGGTGAACAATTTTTGTTTCACACGGTATCACCTCAACCTAGAACTTCTCTAAGCTCCTGGCCTTCACAGCATATATATAATGGCAGGTAAATAAATCAACAACTTGAATGTTGGAAGTGATCATCTCAGCGCATGAAATATCCTTTGAGATTTTGCTTTAGTTACTTTTCGAATTCTACGAGTGGATTTTCGGATTGATTGCTGGTGAAAACTTCTTTTCATGTCGAAGAACAAATAAAGGTGCTTATTCATGGCTATTGAAAACAGAGCCTCTATTTTCTTCTGCTATGTCGAATCCTTTTTTGCCCCTTTAAACTAGCAAAGCACATACTCCCTCCATCATTTTCAAACATCCATCGAATGTTAGCTTTGACCGACTTTTTATAATTAGTTCCAGCGATTAAAAAAGTTCGAAACCAAGTTATAGAAATATTAAAGGTTCTATTATTTTTGTTAATTTCTTACCTTTTTTAACCAAGTTATAGAAATTAAAAAAGTTCGAAACCAAGATATATAACAAGTTATAGAAATATTAAAACTAATTTGTATTTACAGCATTACAGCTTCCTTTTCGAGCATGTTGAATTTTTTTTTTTATTTACGTGGATGTCCGGACTAGTTTACGTGCACTACAATTAATTTCACGGCTCATTGAACATCCTGCAAATCCAGTAAAAAACACCACGAGGATGACAGGCGTACACGCTGAGATTTGAACCCATGATGCAGCCTTTGCCTCCGCTGGGCTACGAGCCTCGGTGAGTATGTTGAATTTTAATTTCCTTCAATATACGCATTTATTATCGATACTCTGTTAAAACAAAAGGCAAATTGTACAGAGGTGCTGAAGCAAATTAGAGTTTTCTTTGCCGACACACACCTGCTGCGATGCACAGGCTCGTATTTACGGATCAACAGCTCTTCGAAATGAAAGGGCAACCCGAACATGAAAAGCAGCTTTTCAAATTTCGAGGAACAGTGAAACAACATGAAGACGACAATGACGGGTAAGGAGACAGTAAAATGTTTCGAATGGATGCAAGAGGTTCCCATGATGTTTCATCAAATATTATTTGTTGAGCGTGTACAAAAATCAAGATGATAATTATTGGACAACTTTTCAAGGCGCACGGGGGGTGCAACAGCAGGACTGGACCCTGATGTTGATCATTTGCAGAGTTGCACAGCTCTGAAATGAGCATCCTATGCACAGAGTCAGACCATTGGACCGAGTGGGGCTCACCCCTCTGAGCCCAAATGGACAAGGTGCCATTATGCTGCACCCTTTCAATCTCCACTTCTTACAAGGTGGTGATTGTGTTAATGTTATAGATTGTATTTTAAAATATATTACAAGATAGCATAGTTTTAATTGGTTAAAATGTGACGTTTTATATATGTTGTAATTTTAAAATGCAATATTTTAACATGTTTTTGAAATTACATGTTTTTGAAATTAAATCTCAATTTATGAGATTGTTTATTTTTACGTTTCAAAATTATTTTTTTATATATTTTTTTTCAAATTAATATTTTTTTGGTGTTTTTAGATCATTTTGATATGCTATTGTTAAAAATAATTTTTAAAAAATAAAAAATATATTATTTTGATATATTTATAAATGATAAACACACTTTTAAATAGACAAACAACAACATTTATTTAATATCGAATTTGGGAACCATGAAAAATATGAACTATATTATTTCACTAAATTTTTTTATTATTTTATCAAAAAAAAATTAATTTTATGCACTAATACCCCTGAAATAGCCTAAAATCACCATCACTCTTTATCCTCTCGGAAATCCATCATTAGAAGAAGATAACCATTCTCCTTGAAAGCACACCCCATAATTGGAAACATTAAAGAGAACGTCGAGGACAAGCAAAGAAAGTTTAACTGCATTTGAAGACTAAAACATCCCAAGAAATCAATGATGATTATGCTGTTCGTTCTGAAAAGATTAGCTGATAATTACATCGATGTATGGTATGATCTTACAATTTCGGGCACACTAAACATCATTAGGATAATGTGAAAGGTTTATGTATTAAATGAACGAGCAGCTTTAGACCTTGAGATAATTAAATTGATTCTCAAGAAGATTGAATTCATTTAGTTAAGGCTCTTGTGCTCTTCTAATTAATGACATGGAATAATCAAATCAATTATTATATAAACATATAAATAATATTAGGCATTAATAAGGGGATGGCTGACCATGTCCACATGATATCCCACATGCCATGTAGCCCACAACCCATTCAACCGAATTCAAAACTCAATGGCCAAATTCGAGTCCCACATGGCCTGGCCATGCCCATACCGACCTAGCCTTGCGGGCCCCATCGCCCACATGGAGATGTTTCCTCATCCTTTCCTCTTAAGGAACCAACGTTCCTGATTTCCCTCCCACAATCCCCCAAAACTCATCTTGACCGTCCCCGATTAAAGCTCTCGAAAGTCTTCCATATGGGCGGCTGTGCTTGTCCCCCTAGTGTCCCTCGATGCAAGGACAAGGGGCCTCAAAGGTGCTGCTATTGCTACCGACAGGCTTAGCTTGCCTTCGTCCATAATTCAGGCATTTGAGGAGACTAGCAGGGATTTTTCTCAACCTCTTCTTTTTATATATAAAATACACTTGTTTCCATTCACACATCCCCTCGCAGAGAGAATACTAGCTATTATTTCTCTCAAGAATCTACATATCAAAAGGAAACAACAAGAACAATCTTCAAGTCTCGTGTGTACATCATCTCTTTACAGATCCTGCGCGTGAACAAAGATTGTTGGAAACATGGAAGGTGGTGTTGCATATGAGAATGATCTAAACCTCAAGGCAACTGAGCTTAGACTGGGTTTGCCAGGGACGGGCTGTACCAATGAGAAAGGAGTTTCTGGTGCTAGAAACAACAAACGACCATTTCCAGAGACCAGAGAGGAGGGTGGAGCAAATGGTAAATCTGATGCTCAACATGATGACCAAGAAACTGCCTCTGCTCCGAAGTAAGTCGGAAATTTTCTTTTTCCTTGTTCTATTTTGGCTTAGGGTCTTTCGTTTTTAGTAGATAGATTCACCCTTTAATTTCCTATGATGTATTGCAGTACTTATTCATTTGATATGCATGCGACATGCAGGGTACAAATAGTGGGCTGGCCACCAATCAGATCCTACAGGAAAAATAGCTTCCAGCCAAAGAAGGCTGAGGACGAGGCTGCAGCTGGGATGTATGTTAAAGTAAGCATGGACGGAGCACCATACCTTAGAAAGATAGACCTTAAGGTTTACAAGGGATACCCTGAACTCTTAAAGGCTTTGGAGAACATGTTCAAGCTCACCATAGGTAAGACTATTTTGATGAACATGCATGTGCTATATGTTGTTCTTTGTATATACTTCATGGTGTTTATCTATGTTTGATTAGTATTATTGTGGTTCTGATGATGATATTTGTAACTATGCCAGGCGAATACTCTGAGAGGGAAGGCTACAAAGGGTCAGAATATGCACCTACTTATGAGGACAAAGATGGTGACTGGATGCTAGTTGGAGATGTTCCTTGGGAGTAAGTTCTGCCAATCTGCCTGCCCCCCCTCCTCTAAGATCGTTTGGATCTATTTCTATATATTATGTAATAGATTGTAACAGTTCATTTTCATTTGCAGTATGTTCCTGTCTTCCTGCAAGAAACTGAGAATCATGAAAGGATCGGAAGCAATAGGCTTGGGTTGTGGACCATGAAAAACCCACAAGCCATGTTAACCCATAGGAGCAGGGCGAAGAGAAGATTCATCCCTTGAGAAAGTCTTTCAGCTTGGTTTCTCCTAGAAGAAAACTCAAATCTGAATCCGCGTCTCTCTCTTACAGAGTTTTCCACAATTGGACTGGAAGTTTTAGACAGGAAACAGGAAAAACCAGAGTGAAGTTACAGTTTCTATCCTAGTGTGGCAGCGAGATATTTGGTGGTTTGGACACCTATGGTGTCATTTTGTTGGTCCTTGTAATATCATCAAAACCGAAACTGCATACAGGAAGATAATACTGCTCCAAGTGCAAGCAATTATGTAAATGAAAACAGAAAGAAAATTATGGAAAGACAGGGTCGTCCATGTTTTGCCATGTAGTGTTTTCCATACACCACTATAAGCTAATTATAAAAGTGTGTTTTTGCCAAGTTCTAACAAATCCTGTAATTGACTCTGACTATATTTTTATATTGATCCGGTTCTGTGTTCTCCAGTCGGTGTGAAAAAGAAAGGACTTTTTGATTCAGCATGTGTCCACCTGCTCAGGGATCAACTGGTTCGATACCCACGAGAAATGTCACCTTTCAGTCAGATTTGGATGTTCAGTAAATGTCTAGCATGATCTTTTTATACTTTAAAGGGTATGCCTTCCATAATTATTCCCTGTCCAACCCCCCCAATCCAAAATCTGATCCAATTATAATTTTGTTTATCTTGGAGACAGCATAAAGATTCAATGCAATCAATAAGAATATTTTGGTAAAAGAAAACGATGGTGGTTCATGGAATCTCGATTTACTAATAATGCAAGAGAGAGCCGGTGCTAAATTAAGATTTTTCACTTAAAAAATAAAGAACACAAGCTAATGCAAAGATTAAGGAAGAAGAAACAAAAGAATCTCAACCTTTAGATTGCAGGTCCTACTTATGTTTTTTTTCCTCTACTCTCTTTTAATCTTTTTGACCAGTGATGTGAAGGACCGGATCAAGTTTGTTCAAGGCTGTGGTTGATTTTCAAAGCAGGGAAAGAGAATAAAGGAAAACATGAAAAGTAAAAGAAATACCTCTAGTGTTTAGATATTCCAAGAGAAAAGGAAAGAGATTTTCATTTGCATAAGCATCAAGATGGAAATTGATCGAAGGTAAATTTCAAATAGCTGCAGTACCAGGAGAAATAAGCTATCCCCTCAGTTTATTAACAATCCAAATTAACACAATCGTAGACTTAACTGCCAATGGTGAAGTCCAAAAAGCATTCGACGATGTAATCCAGCTAACATCAAAAGAAAAGGTCTGCTCGATATATAGAAGACATGAGGAATAGAATGCAAGGAAATTATTAGGAAGCTTCACATTCATGTTGTGTGGTCATAAGTACTCATCAGAAAAGACTACATGGCAATCAGAGCTTCACCAGAGTCCTTAAGAGGAATAAGATTTCTGGATGAGTGTGAAAACTAAGAGGAACAAGGTGTTCCTACAACAAGAAAGTAAAAGAGAAGCATAAAGTGCTTCAGAGGCATCAACTTTCAGCTAATAAAGATGCTCATCTTTAACCCTTATCAATGTTCTTCAGCATAGCTAGTTGACAACGAAAGTAAGCCATGTCGGGAATAGTGAAGAACATAAAAATGCACATGACACAGGATTAAATACTCCGTGTGTGTTTTACAGGTAAATAGTCAGAAGTCAGAAGTAGCAGGAAACTGTAGCTTGTCTGGTAAATTAAGCAGTTACTACATAATTAGATTCCTCTTCAAGATAGCTTCTTCTAAATTCAATGTGAACTAAGTAATCCAGAGAATCGGCGCAAATCTTACAGACGTGAAAATGTTGGTCTTGTAGGAACATCATTCTGTCTACACACAGGTTTTCAGAAGGCATCCAATATTTGTTCAGAAGACAAGTTTTTGTGTAATTATTATTGATTTACTGTGCATTTCTGATAATTACTTCATAGGACATGACTACCTAAAACCCTGAAATCACTATACAGGTTTATAAAATGGTTGGCTGTGTTTTATCACTAATATAGTTTGGTTAAGAAAATCTTATCGAGCAGAGAGAGAATTTTTGGAACTTAGTTAAGATTGTTTTGTCTAATTTGCTTTAGGAAAAAGGTAATTAGCTGGGAACCACATGCCATAAAGCAACCGCGTCTTTTCAATTTTCTGGCTCATAAGATTAAGAAATCAATAAATCCATCATGTATTTATGTCTTCCATGCAATACATTTATGTTTTTTATTTCTTTATTTTTTCAACCATTTCACTTTCCATTAAAAAATACAGCATTCCAAAAGATTTAAAATGTACAGGTTCGTTGAACTTGCCTTAGAATATAAGATTTACAAGGCAACTTGTTGCCAAAACTATCGCAAAGGCAACTTCTCCCATACCTACACCATCCATCACTAAATATCAACATCAACATCTTAGCTCTCCTCGTCTAGTGCGGACTAGATATATAATAGCTCCTAAGGAATCCACCTGACACAATTCTAGTGATCCTTATTTCATACAATTGTCAGCAAACCAGAAAAACAATCTGATGTTGTAATCAAAGATCATGGAAGATAACTTGATGTTATGGTCCAGCTTGCACCAATTGAAAATCAAGATTCACATGCTAGAAAAAACATTCCTCATCTTGGACACTGAGTGCTTGAACAAGAGACAGCTCCTATCTTCCAAAAAGAAAATGAAGATCTGATTGATGTGTTCTATAGCTTGCGTTGCTCAAACAATTCTCAGCATTACAATATTGTTGATTGCCAATAAGCTACATTTCTCATTAAGTACTCTGATGATGATGTTATTTCCACCAGCTGCAACACTACTGCCTACTTCAGGTCACTCTTAAGGAATTGATAGCCAGGCATCATCTTTCACTAAAAAAAGCCTTTGGCAACAAAGCTAGTGGCACAACAGAGAGAATTTAAAAGTGCTATGGAACATAAATCCTGAACCGCTACCACATAGTTAGGCTTGATCTCAAAACAAAGTAAAGATCATCACTAGCATCACAAGGGATCATGTTATTATTATCTTAGAGAGAACAAGATCTGCACTGCTTTAAAAGCACTGGTGGAAGTCATCATCGAACTATAGTTTTGCTTCTCGTTCAAAAACGATACCTGGTTTTTATTATTCTTTTCACTTTTCTCACTGAGCTTCTGCTCAACTTTAAACAAACAAGTACATGCAAGACAAATCACATTGAAAAATAGCAAGGCTCCTCTAGGCCCAGTTTCACTTCAGGGGACGTAAGCATCTAGCCACATTAATACTTCCATCTTGATGTTTCCCTTTTTACATCGGCAATTTGTTCTTTACTTGATAAGATAACAGGCCCCAGTGCTATTAGCTGGTGGCAAGTTCCAGTGTTTTTCGGCCAAGATGGAACCAAAAGAAAAGGAAATATCCATTCCCACTTACAGATTGTCACTCAGTTGATATCCTTGTGATGCTAACATTCAATCTGGCTAGATAACGCATTAAAAACAGTTCCTCTCCCCTACCAAACTTCTAGCCATTACTTTCACCTTCCCAACTTCAGGACCACATTCCTCAAAAGGTATAAACCACGGCCCATTGAAGAAAACAATTTCATCTACCTAAAACACTTCATTTTGAAACCAATTCTGGAGGATTTTCAGGATATATGTACTGAAACTGGTTCCTTCGACAAAAGTACTGCAAGCTTTCCCACAATAAACAAATTTTTGAAATACAAATCTAAAAGCAAATATGTAAAACAACTTAAATTATCAATGAAAAAAGGATGATTTTCCCACATAAATAATGAATCGTACTGTTAATTTGATGTAGTGAGATTTCTTGGGACTTAATCCTTGAACGGACTAAACCACCTAAGCAAGGGAAGAGGTAAAAGTTAAGTCGAGTTCATGAGCTACTTGCCACTTTTGTATTGATCTACAATATCAAATGAAAGGTCATTCTTACGTGTTTTTTTTTTTTTGAAAAGTATAAGGGGGTTATAGTTTTACTAGCAGGATGATTTTAGATAACCTAGTTTTATAGGAGGAACTGTGTATATGAATCTGGGCAGTACTCTGCTGGAAAATTTGCATCCTTGTCTCTATATCACTTCATTCTGATCATCCATCTTTCAAAATGCTGCAGAAGCACATATTAGAGGGACACGAGGTGCAGGGAGGAAATACTTCTCTTTTGAATTTCCATAATAGATCCAAAACCTTCATATCTTTGAGTGAGTCTAAGATATAATAAATGCTGAGAAGTATCTCTCATGAAGCTTCATGGATAACACTTCCCAACTCAAATCGGCTGGAACTTCTATGCTTTCTAATTTGGTTCTCCCAGATCTTTTCTCTCAATTTAGCAACATGATCTGATCTTCCAGCAAGTGCATGGATATCAGACAAAAGAACAAGATTAACCAGAATTATCAGGCTCGATCTTGAATAACGCAGCTCCTGAAATTTCAGCCAATTGAATCTTGTGATGAACCCACCATGACTGCTACGCTACTAACAAGGTTATATGCTTATTCAAGGCACCTAGCATGGCTAAGAAGGTCATCAACAACACCGGCGTAGAGCTTTTCCACTGATTGAATTCCATGATCATCGGTCGTTCGCTTGGAAAACCTCCTCCCTCGTTCACAATGCCCCCAATGTTACAAGCAGTCAAAACCACTAGAAAGCAACTATATCAAGTTTTTTTTTTTCCCTTTGCATCAACAGATAAAGAAATGCTATCTTGACTCGGTCCATGATTTGCAAAGGCAGTAATATTTTGCAGGGCAAATCTTTCTTATAGACCATTCTTAAAAGCTTTCAAAGCTCTTTCTCTTCTTGCACCATTTGCATACACATCTATCAAACTGGTGACCACTGTGAACAAGCTAGTATGATTCCCAATAGAAAGTTCCAATTGGCCTTGATACCTTATTCCTAAAGAACTCATACACGTACAAAGCATTATGCGGCTGCTATTTTTAGCATCCTGTCAAAAAAAAAAAAAAAAATCTGCAGCTTCCAAATTCCCTGCTTTACAGAACCCAAGACCGATGAATTCCAAGTCACAACATCACGAATTAGCATAGCTTCTAAAATATTCCAAGCAGCAGAGACTATCACATCCAATACCACCAAGTCCTTCATAGGCACTATCTCAACACGAATGCCTCCTCAATGTCCCCAGCCTTAACATATCCCTGAATCAAACTATTCAAACAGATAACGTTCCTCTCTTCCATCCATGATATATATGTTGTCCAACATAAACTCTTTCGCTGTTTCCATACCCCAAAACCATTGAATTCTTGCAAACACCTCCCTCACAAAACCCATTTTTCCTCTCCTCGTCAAAAAATCAATCACCACCTCTGAAAAATCAAATCAATTCTAAAAACAAAATTCAACAACCCCCCCCCCCCACTCACCATCTCTCACTCTCCTTAATCCATCTAAAGCAATAGTGAAATTCAAAGGTGCGAAGGACTCTCTACAGATCTGAATAACAAAAAACATACTTTCATGTTGACATCTTTAAACAAACCCATTATCAATGAGGTCCACATAAATGAGCTTGATTCAGGAATTTCATCTATCAGTCCATGAGCATAAGAGGAGGCACTAAAACGCCAATGGATAGAGAGCAGTGAGGTCGGAGGTGATGGTGATAGAGCCTAAAATTACAAGAGCGAATATCTCATGGCGCCAAAATTGAATCAGGGTGGTTTTAACTGTTGGGTTAAGGAGCGTAGAGTTTTGGAGAAAGAAATGGACGGGTTGTATACGGTATACGATTAAAAATACATTTTAAAAAAGTATTCATTTAAAAAGTATTGAATTAATATCTTTAAATGATTTTGATATATTTATATCATATATTTATATAAAATAACATTAATTTAGTAATTAGTGCTTTTATGCCTTTCTTTTTCCTGGTTTAAATGCAAATAGGGCAGCAATTGGCCAATGCTACAGGCGTGAAAACGCCACAGGGCCAGCGACCCAGGGGGTGGATCGTGCCTCTACTAAAATGGGGGTGCGATGTGGATTTCAAGCCTGTATCCCGAATCCTAAAAGTAGAGATTAACTTGTAAACCAGAGCTGAATTGAATCAAAGAACGCTAAAAACTAAACATTTGTCAAACCTGATTGAATCCTCAAGAACAGCAGTGCCTGGCAAAGAGACAGTGAATGGCTGCCATGTCGTAGGCGCTTTTGTACTGGAGTCAAGGATCTCACTAATAATCTCAAACTACCAATAAAATCAATATTTAAGGCTCACTATAAGTATAATTGTACAGAAGGTATGGCGAATCATGGGTTACAAATGGTTTGAGCTCGTATTCCCATCTCCTTACCCGGGAAACATGTAGACAAGGTTAATTAAATATAGGATCAATGTTTGTTTTTCTTCTTATATTTCTATCCCGAGCCAGAAACCCGCTTTATCAACGATTGCTGAATTGCCCAAAACAGTCATCAGAAAACATCGGTAGTCTGGAGCCAAATATCAATTAGTTCAGGGTTTGCACAGAGCCAAAGTCAGGTACCATGTCAAGAATTTCTTCCATTTCTCTATCATAATTCCTGATCTTTTCCCCGGTGAAGCTAGCAGGATGAGAGCAGCCGATGCCTTGTGGATCTTGGTTGCCCGAACAGTACTTTGCATCAAGCAGATATTCCTATTATTCACTTGATTCCTGTACATTCCTGTCATGATCATTGTTCTTGTTTTTCGACAGAGAATTATCAGCACTTTGTTGGGAAACAACCAGCAGAGAATGGCTATCAGCCACATTCTCTCTTTGGTGCGTGGAGTGATCCTCCTGAGCTGTACGCGTTGCATCTAGGTATGATATTCCATATTTTTGTCCATGAGTTAATCCGGGGCAAAGTCCCTGCAAAGAAAAACCATCAACATTCCATGTCAAGATTATTAAGGCTGTTGCAAACAGCAGACAACAGTGAAGGTTGACACTCCTTGTTTTTATTCATTTATTCTATAACTTCGCAGTTGGATATTCACTGAAATTCAAAATGACACGTCAGGGGATAACAACACTCAATTTGCATCAAATTCATTAACAGCATTCTTCCTCTTCTCAAGAAAACGTAAAATCAATTAATACAACTTTAACAAGGTATCATATAGGATTTAGTGCTAAAATGAGGATGCAGGCGGAGGATTTGGAAAAAACAAAAGGTAAACTAACCTTCATCAACCCTGATGTAGTAGTAGACTCGAGAAAAGAGGAATCTGATGCATAGCTAGAATGAACCCAGCTCCCAGAAAGCACACTGGCATTATTTTCTTGGGGATGGATTGAGATGTCTGATTTACGAGATTCCTGTTCAATGCCACCACCTTTACAGTATGCACCTAAATATGAACAATGTTCATGTATGAGAGATATTTGTGGGGTTGCGGGCAATAAGTGGCCCTCTGTGCTGAAGATGTACCTGTAAATGAATAAATATTTCCAACAAATGAGTGAATAAGAGATAGTAGAGAATTAACCTTGCAAGCACAATTAAAAGCACAAAGCCTTACTTGTATGGCCCATTTTCTACAAGGTTATCTGGACCCGAAGCCAAATCAAAAAGGAGCCATAGATACTTGACCTAACAACAGTTTTAGCAAGCAATTAATCAAATGCAATGGCATAATCAAGGCATAGATGGATTAAAACTCATGAAGCTCATCAAATGGAAAGGCAAAGTCACTAACATAACCTTCTGCATGGCAGGACACACTCATTTATTGCCATAGAATATGAGCATCAATCCCTCTTATATCAAATACTTCAAAAAAAAAAATCAAATAACCTTCTGCCTTATTTCCATGAAGACACCTTATCCTCCTTGTTGTACAGCAGTTTTTATCTCTTCTAATAAATCCTTCTTCTTTTTCCAGAAAAAGGGAAGCAAAGAAGATTGTGCCTAATTTATCCCAGAGGAAACAAGCTATCATCAAAATATAAATCTCATATAAAGCAAACAGTCAAACCCAAGGTTCGTACACCTTGGCCAGAATAGGAGTGGTTCAGTTTGGCCAAGGCAAAAAAGTTTAGCTGCCAGGTTTGAATAGAACATAACCCATTTAACCAGTCTGCACTCCTACCCTAATCCTAGTATCTAATTGAAATTCTTTAGCATGTACTTAATACGTAATGACACTTTTCTCAAGCAAAAGGAAAAAAAAACACAATATGGAAACCAAACAACATATTAAAAGAATTTTATAAACATCTTCATGCTATTTTTTTCATTACAAACATTTGAAAAGGTAAAATTTCCCTCTCATCATAAACAATCTTTACATTCTCAAGCATTTTCACAACCTTCTATTATTGGATGACAAGACCATCTATCAGGGCAATAATATTAGAGATAACTCCTAAACATGTTGAACAGACAGTCTTGATATTAACCAAATCCACAAAGATGAAAATATTCCATCCCATTTGATGGTATGGTTCCTCTATAATAATTAGGGGTGAGCAAAAAAACCGAACCGTGAAAAAAAACCGATTAAAATTTTGAAAAAACCGACCGGTTCGGTTCGGTATCAATTTTATAAGCCTAAAACCGAACCGAAAAAAAAACCAAGTCAAACCGAGCCAAAACCGAAAAAACAAGCCAAACCGGTTTGAACCGGTTTTCCCCTAAAAAACCGAACCGAAACCGGCTGGTTCGAACCGGTTTCGGTTTTAAAAAAAAATTCGGTTTGGTTACTTTTTTTGATAAAAACCGAATCGAACCGAATTTGATCACCCCTAATAATAATACCAAGCAAAAAGGAAAATAAAATATCTGACTGGAGTTACCCAAAAGTAATACTAACAGTTTCAGCCAGGAAAAAGCTCTCCATGTGGTCCTCTTTCTTGTGAAATTCTACATCTACTATATGGCAATAACCACAGGGGCATCGAGCCCCATATTGCAAGCTCACAATCATATCCCTTCCAACGTCAAGATATCTGCAGAGGATAATTAGAGACATGCCTTCAATTGCAATTTCGTGACAGTAGGAGAAGCCACATCAGATGGAGCATGGGAATTGAAACAAATAAGTTGGGAACCAAGAGAAAAGGCTATGCAATCTGGCAAAAGACCAGAATCTGTTTTATAGCAGCTTACATTCCAGAATATTTCTCGAATTTCTTTCCAGGTAATATTTTGCATCCAGGAAATTCCAGTCTACCCCAAGTTATCTGTTTGTAATTAAATCTGGTTAACCTTTTATTATTTTTTTATGCTAAATGTGAAGGTTAAGTAGAAGGAGCTAACAGCTAGTAAATCAGCAATGCATATGAATGTATTATTCTCCTATTTTCTAACTGGGATCTACTGCCTATGATAAACATATATAGAAATTTCATGTACTGGCACGTCAGTATGTGATCCTTCCCAGATCCTTCCCAAATATTATTTTTTAAAGAATCAATGATATTTGTCAGTATATAAAATTTAGAAATCCTCAATACTGGAAAAACAAAAAAACATTACGGAAGTATGAAGTTGTCACAGATTTTATCTGACCTCGGATCTCGGGTAGCTTTGTAAAGCCAATATGTGCTCTCTATCAACTCTGGGCGCAGTGGATACCTCTTCTGCCCATGCTATAAAACAAATGTATGGAAAAAAGATACAAATATATGAGATAATATATAACACACAAGATGTCTATTAGCATGCAAAGTAAATTACATAAAGAAAAGTGGATGGTGGAGGGAAAAGGCAAGAGTTATGGTGATGTCAGGTCAACAGAACAGACATTTCCTGCACAGCTATTTGTAAACCCATAGAATGGGCCTAACATCTGGAACACTTATGAATAATAACTTTCTTGGGCTTCCAATAACAATGATTTGGATACCTGAACAGTCAGAGTAGCAAGATTAAAGCCTTCTGGAGTAAAACCATATCTTTTCCAGACACTGAAGAATGCAGCATGAGTTCGAATTGCAGGATCAATATCTCCTGCTAAAACCTTACTCATATCCAATCAACCAAATATAGATTCAAAAAAAGGCAGTCATAAAATCTATAGTCCAAAACCTATAATAAAGAAAAAGAAAATACCTGTAAGCCTGGCCAGAAGGCCTGCAAACTGTTAAACAATGGCCAGACAATAGCAGCAGAATCCATGTTTACCTCAACATACCTATAAAGACATCTAAAATTAAGATCCAATGGGTGAATTATTGCCCCATAAAAGAGGAATAACAAAAGAAACCAAATATAAAAGATATATTTATATTGAAGCACAAAATAGCCTAGAGATTTTACCAGGGATCATTGTAAAGATAGTGCATAGCAGCTGCATAGGCTTCTTGGAAAATAAACAAATACTCCTCATCACCAAATAACAAATAAGCCTGAAAAGATGAAAAAAAAATTCAGCCCAAAGATTCTTGTGAAATGAACAAATACTCTTTGTATTGATTAAAAGATGAACCTGATTTATCTGCTATAGCAAAGAAATCTCTACTATTATCTGTGAACAGGAAATGATTAAAGCATTTTGATAGTGCTGGTTCTGCATAGACAATTATTTCTGAAGTGCTCTTTCTAAAAACCTTAAGAAATGGTGCCCACCAGTTTGGAATTAAGGCTTAGTTGAGTTGAGTATTTCTAACCCCCCCCCTCTTTCATGATATATAGAACACAAGTCATAAAAAAGTGGAAAAAAAATTTGGTGACTCTGATAATCAAATAATTTTTTGATGGAATCACTGTATGATCACATACCTTTAAGAGATATTCATAGAAAGAGTCAATACTTGTTCCTATTCCAGCATCCTGCAAAGCAACAAAGGAACATGAGTATTGTCCCTTGGGGAAAAAAATGAATTGAGTTGCCCAAACGTTGAGAAAACTCAACCATGAAGAAATATGTGACAAGAAGCTTGATTGAATTTTTCAAGTGAATGCCATCCCTAATTTTAAGGTCACAAAGAGTGCACGAGCAAAGAATACCACCTTCTCCGGAATTTTAAAAAAAAATGCTCTCAACCATCATTTCTGAGCAAGTTAAGACAAAGTTGTCAAATATCATCAGACATGTACAATTTCAAGCCAAATATCAAGCAATGTGACTTCAATTAACCCAAATTCTTATTCTCAAACCAAATCATGTCATCAGCTAAATATTGAGATTTCAACCAAGTTCCCACATTAGATATCGATATGCTGCATTTTTTTGGGGGGAAGAGGAAGGATGTGGGTGGATGCAATAAATTAAATAAATACTGAAGCTGAGATAAAAACTACTAATATGTTCCCATCCTTGTACTTTTAAAATACACGATGACATCAATTGACAAGGTCATTACAATGTGTCTCAAAAACTTCTGTTCTTTTTTTCACAACTTTCTTAAGGGATGGACTAGTCAGACAAACCATATAGCAATCTGTAATTTGCTCTCACAATTTAATTATTCCTCATTATTCAACTTAAAAGAAAATGTCTAGGAGATTGCCATGTTGCTGTCAAATACAGGTAATTTTAAAAACATGAGATCTTCTACACACTTTGAAAGGCCTAAAAAAATGTTACCTTTTGTGTCCATTCACCTGTAAATACATTGATGTGAGCACCAACCAAATTCAGCTTTGAACGGCGAGCCCATAATCCACGCACGGCATTCTTTGTTACTTGCTCAAAAACTGCATTTCCATGAAGATGAGATAAGAACAATAATCAATGTCAATAAGTGAATCACAATCAACCTTTGCAATTCCCCACAGAAACTGAGAAGGAAAAGGATAATAAAAGAAACCAGTCAATATAAGAAAAGAAGCTACAAAGTGATATGGAGATACAAAAGGCAGTTTTAGGATAACGTTCTGATAAAGTCTGAATTGACATTAGAAAGTTAATCTTTTATCAAATAAAAGTCAGAATCCAGAAAGGCACTGTAAGGTCCACTTGATGGATGAACACACAATACCCATAGTTGCTAGATACAGTACCACCACATTAGGGAACAATTTAGCAGAAGGTGAAGATTGCTTCTGGTTTTATTTCTGGAGTTGAGGTGGAAGGGGCTGTTACCCTATTATGTTTGAAGTACCGATGAATTTATAGAAAGTTTATACAGTAACTATTAATTGAGGCAAAGCCCCTGGTCAATATACAGAAGTTGCTTGATAATTAACTAAATATAAAGTGACTGAACATAGTTTCAAGTCAGGTCGAGATGCGTGCAACAGCTAGGGAGTCAATGGACTGCCTCTTCTGCTCAAGTCTCTTATGCAGCAACGCTCATTCCAATGCAAGTGAAAAATTTATTACCTTGGAGGAGGATTCATTTTTTTGTTTTTTCGATTTGAACCATCAGGAAAGAGCAAGAAATAGGTCACTCTTGTTTCGACTTTCTCAAAATCACTATATCCTAGCATATTCATGTGCATAAACTAAACGTTCATATGCTGTTGTAGCTGTCTACAGTATGACTAGAGAAAGTCTTATTCATAATAATGTTACATAAATGCCTTAATATTTCCATAATATCACCAAATTAAATTTCTTCAGCCAAGCTGCCAAAAAGAGCAGACAAAGGTTCTGCCCGTGCCAATCCTCATGGAAAAATCCTATTCGGATCTTGAAATCTCACCATTGACCATGGACAGCAACTGAAGAGATCACAAATCTGGCACCGCTGCTTTGCAAGGCTCAGGAGTTTCTATTCAATAAATGATATACAAACTATGGATTCCATCTAAGAAATGGCACATCTGACAAGCTAAGAAGTTTGAGATTTGCAAAATATGAAACCTGGCAGTAAGCCAAACACTACTGGGCCATGATATAATAATGCAAGCACAATCTAATTTGTGTGAAGATGCAATTTATAACGTTTTTATACATAAATTCTGTATTAAAGGTTGAAAAACACAAAATTATCTCAACTTAATCGTGACATCTCATTTCTCTAGGAGAAAATCAGAAAGCTCAGTTGCTAGATGGAAAACAACAATTCAATGGCCAGCCTGGAAAATGTATCATGCTATGAATACTTACTTGGATCATTGGTCAAGCGACTAAGCATCCCAAATTCCAAAGTCAAGGTTCCACCACCAGCAGTTGATGTTATCTAAATACACCAAAAATTGCATTTCACAAGCTACCCAGTCATTTTAGGATATTGAATTCATGGAGTCAATTCTACAATGAATAACATGTAGCAGCAAAAAACATTTATTATAACTGTTTGAAAAAGAGGGGTGCTATAAGGTGAGGAAAGCATTGGCAAGTATCTCAAGAAATTCACATAAAAGGAGAAAAAGAGGGTGGCTTTACCCTGCTTTCCTGTTCATCAACCCCATATAAAAGATTGACGGACCCAAATGGAATTCCTGCAGTACATCACAGCTTAAGATCAAATTAATATAATATTACAGCATTTATGAACTTGCAAGGCCAATATTCAAAACACGCAATTGCTTTCAGAAATTTTAAATTTAGAGATTGATGGTAAGACAGACTCTATCCAACAAAAATAAAGCTACAAAACACATCCCCTAAAGCTAAGCTTGAAGACAATAACTAAGAGGTCCTGTTAATAAAAAAAAATGTCAAAAATATGATAGGCTTAAAACAAACCATAAATATAAATTCATTATTAATTGCCAGAAACATAAACTCATGAGTCATGACCACCCATGGAACTACAGATATAGTGCATATTCTGTGTCCATGCAACAGATTTCACCCACCTCTCAAGGATGGAATGCCAAAAACCACAAGAACTACAGCAAATGTCAGTATCTAGTGGTCATACCTGTAGGAGTGTCAAATGCAGGTAGCATTCTCCGAGCCAGATCCTCAGCTAAGTCAAGCAATTGATTGTCATAGGATGGAATTCTCATACCCTGCAACCAAAAGATGGAAGTGGCATTCTCCCCGGATAGAATATCGAAAGGGTATCTAAGCATTTACTCATTATTGAGGAGCAATCAAGCACATCAAGTTTCAAATATAATATAAATTAGCACCCAAGAACATATTGTCTTTAAGCTATAACTTACGTGCAGCATGCACACACTTGTGTGTCATGTGCATTGCTTTCTTAATGCTTTACTTTGATATTTATTCGTAGTAAAAGGCGATAAAATTCATTACTAAATGTTTCCCATTTCTGCCTTATCCTTAACTAGAAAGATATTGCAAGGAAAAGATTTACAAAGGTGATCATTGTATTTACCGTAGCATAATCACTTGCAATAAGATGAGCAGAGAGTAAACCTCCAAGGACCCGGATGGTAGTCTCAAAGACAGATACTGTTTTATTCTGGAAACACGATAACAGAATCACAAAAATAAAAAATAAAAATTAGATAAGATGTCTTCTGATAACTACAGACATAGGTTTTATAACTTCAGAAGGATAGTCATTTGATTGCTCGACCAAAATGATAGGAGGGGTAACATGGCTTGTAATTTCTATGATGTAAATTTCAATATAAAAATGCATTGATGCCTGTTAAAAGGTTATTCCTTTCAAAAGTATCAAAACATGTGAGCTCAAATCATCATAGTAAATGCGTACTCACTATATCAAACCGAAGATTTTTACCAATCCAATCAACAGAGGAAGTGAACCGTTCTCGATCACCAAGTAGAGCCAGCATATCCAAGGAGTCAATCTGCGACAGCATTAATATGTTCACCAGACTTTCATATAATAGCTTAAAGACAAAGAACCAGGAACAAGGATATCACCAACCAGAGTCAAAGCATAACCACCAAGACTGTCTTCTCCTTCACATGATAGAGGCTTTAATTCATCAAGCGGAAAGGCATGCTCCATGTATCCATTAAAAGCATGATAGAACATTTCACGAACCTATATCATACCATCAACAAAAACACATGCCGCACATGAAGAAAAATCAATTCTTTATTTCTTTTCTAAAAAGATTGATGCTATTCCCAAAACAGAGATGGTGCAATTCACCAAAGATTCGTAACAGGAAAAAATACATATAGGGATTTTTGTCATTTGAGCAATGCTTAAAGCTTCAATTAGTGTGATTGCAAATAAATTCATCAATGCAATTAAATAATAAATGGGCAGGATCAAATTTATAAAACATGTAAAATTTACTTATAATCACCATAAATAAGAGCAATTCTCGAAGTCCAGTAATTACTGTAAAGAGAGAGACAGAGAGAGGAAGCAGCTTAAAAACTTGAAATTCGATGATAAAGCTAGGAGGTGAATGCTTGAGCAATGACAGATCCAATGTTAAAGAAGAAGAAGAAGAAGAGTTTTCATTTTTTTCTTTTTATGATATTTCAAATTGAATTAAAAAGAGGAAGAGGCAAATTTAAAAAAGGAAGCGGGGAGGGAGTACCTCGTCTCGAAGAAGTGTGGCTTCCTCGGGAGTGACACCATCAGCTGCAGTTTGTCGAAGGAAGATAATGTTGTTGTGGTTGGTGTCGGCAGATAATATTGAGAGCAACAACAACAAGGGCAGGCATCGTTGTTTCCAGGTTTTTTCCATTCCTTGCTCTCTCTGATTCCAGTCTCTCTGTTGTTTTGGTAGCAACAAAGATATATTGCAGCAAATAATAAATAAATAGATATAATGAATGAATGAATGAATGCTCGTGTTTGAGTTGTGCCCTTACTGAGAATTGAGCTTCTCTTTGATGTTCAGTTTTACTTTTACTAGGAAACCATTTCCCTTCCGTCCCAACCGAGTTTGTTAAGTCTAGTAAAGAAAGAAAAAATAAAAAAGAGTTGAAAGAAAAATTAAACTTACTTTGTGTTTTTGATTGTCGTGTATTTTTTTATAAAATAAATTTTTTTAATTTTTAATGTTATAACATCAAAATTATAAAAAATATTAAAAAAAAAATATCAATTTAATGATTTTTTAAACTAAAATTACTTTTCAAAAATACTATAAAACAAAAATATAAATACTCTCAGACACACTCTTAATCACACATCAAGTAATTTAAACATGTCTTTAGTATGTATTTGTGAATATGTATTTATGTTAAAGATAATTAGAAAAAATTAATAATAAGTTAACTTTTAAAATCTAAATCATTATCAAATTCATTATAATTTTTGAAGATTAATAAATCTATTTTTATAATATGTATATGGTATCAATATTACTCTTTATACTTGATATTGTTATCATTTGATATTTTTTCTATTTATCACTATTTTTTATAATATTTTTTTTAGTTTTTTATTTTATTTATTTATGTTTTTTTTAAAAAAATATTATTTTTTATTTTCTTCTCTTGGAATATTTATCACTCTACACTTAACCTATTTATATCATTATTTCTGTTCTTATTGTCTTTTTTTTTACTTGACAGTTTTTAAAAAAATTATAATACAAACACTAAGAAAATAGTGTTTTAATGTAGCAATTGCAATATTATCATATTTTTTTACTACTTAAAAAATAAATTTGAGATTTTATATGTCTCTATCAACATGTAACTTTCACTATATTTTATAACATGTAAGTATTAATTCACAACTATATTTTTTATTTATTATCAAAAAATATATTAATAATACCTACACATTAATCCATCCATGTTAAAAAAAAATTACTCGACTTGTAGCTAAACAAGTCAAATAGACATGTTACTTCTTTTTTTATATTTATTAGCACAAATAAGTATTAGTTTATTTAATTAAATACATGGATAGAGCTTGTAATTTATAATTAGAATTTTTATTTTAAAAAACACATTTACAAAACATGCATATTTATTTTTTTATCAAAAGATAATTATCTAATCCATAGTAAAACATAGGTAAAATAATTAGTACCAAACTATGTATAGATATCGCTTGGTGAATCCATCAAACACAACATAGGCATTCTTCTTTTGTATATATATAAAAAATCTCACACTATCCCAACAACCTCTATGAATATAAATTAAAAGAAAAATACCGGAAACAATGGTCATGCCAAGTATTTTTTAATATGATAATGATTATTTTTAAAAATAATTTTTATTCAGAAATATATTAAAATAATATATTTTTTATTTTTAAAAAATAAAAAATATTAAACAAAAAATTCTTTTGTTTTAAAACACAGAATCAAAAAGCATTTAGCCCTTCATCTCACCCATTAAAAAAAAGAGGATCGGAGCCATAAGAAACCGCAATAAAATAATAACATTGCATCTTAACATCTTTAAGGTGTTGTTTTGGTGAAAAAGTGATTGCAGACTCGAACGAGCTATGGCAAAGATAACAATTGACCACGGATACATTTTTCAAGCGAGCCCTACAGGAACTCTCTTTAGAAAGAAGGGAATTCAAGGACGAGAAAGCCAAATTTTCAGTGCATGACAACACATTCAAATCCCTGATAAACCATGTTCAGATCCAACTGCCTCTACCACAACAACACCGAGGTTTGCCAATCTTTCATCTCATTTAACAGGAGAATGGGTCTGGGGATACATATAGATCAGAAAGTGTGTTTCTGTCGGAAAGAATTCTCAAATAACGCTATCATTCCAGAGACATTGGACCAAGTTAACATTCAAAAAGAAAAAACAACAGATTCCCAACTGTTTGTTGATATGAAAAATACAAAAAATATTTGGCGGGGTTATAACAGATCTGCAAAAGAATTTCATAGATAAATGATGACAAGCTAATTAAATTGATTATAGTGAAGTTACATGCGTGCTGATTTCATCCACTTCAGGCCTGCAAATGGAGGAAGAAACAAATCATGCACCGCAGAAGGTTGATAATTAATAAATATAACAGCAAATAGAAGCATGTTACACAAATTGACTTGCACACCTAACAAACTCCAACTCAAGAAATTATTTTGAAGATAATGAATACAGCAGTCTAGGATGGTTGAAAGAAATAAAGAGATAGAATGCAAGATGGACATAATAACAGCCAAGAGTAACATACCTGTTGCTTTTTCTTCTTTGGCCTCCTCTTCCTTCGGGGTTTATGAGCATCGGAATTTGAACTTAGATTACTGCTGTGGCCTGTCCTCGTACTTGAAGAACCCCCTGCCCTAAAGGAAGATCCACTTATGCTACTTGATGTATTACTAGATGTAGAAATTCCAGCCCTCTGTTTCCATGAATTTTTGCTTGATGAAGCTCCAAACCTTGATTGAGCATGCACTGGATTTGCATGCAAATTATTTGAAGGCCGAGGAGGAGGCATCAGAGCTCTGGCAGCTGTCTGTCTCAATGGAAAAAATTGATGTCAGAAAAAATGTTCATTTTCTTTTTTAAATAACAAAAAAATAAAAATAAAAAATAGCTGATATATAATTTCATTAAAACAGTGCAATATTCGGGTTTAAAAAGTGACCTGATTCCTTTCATCGCTTGACATTCCAGAAGCTGCTTTGCCAGATGCACTAGAAGCTGGTTCCCTGAAAACAAATTATAATATGCACCTTTTAAGGTATAAACCAGTTTACACCATATGCAAAACTATATTATGACAATCTAAATATAGGACCAAATGGGTGCGCAGAGCTTCCAGTCTAATGTGACAGCATAAAGCTTGCAGAATAAACCATTGTACATGCATATTTATTTTTTCATTGCTATCTTGATTCAGTAGTAAATGTGACTGATAAAAACATGAAGGAAATACAAATCAAGCAGCTCATAAGATAAAATAACTTGCCCAACTGCAAATGTAGATCTTGAAACTAGAATCTTCCCTCACAGTTATGGTATCTACCTTGTACTTTTATCTGTCCATTCATCATCTGCATCAGCTTCATCACTCGAGGTTCCAGCTAAAAAGAAATCATCTTCACTCAGATCCAAAAGACCATCATCCTCACTCCCTGTCTCTGTTAAGGTAAGTTAAAAAAAAAAAACATTCATCACAATAATAAGAAGATATCACAAGAAAACCACTATAATGAGAATGTATTAGCAGGTAAACAGCATGAACAGGTGTATAATCCACAAAGCCTTTTGTAATGTGGAAAGCATTACTGGTGGGTGCTTGCTCGTTCAGCTTATGACCTGTATCATTTATCTTAAATCAAAGTTGTCACTCTAGAGATCTGCCCACAACCCAATAAATGGGAAAACATTTAAAGCTAAGTGATATCTACCAGGCATAGAGGCTGGGTTCCCACCGTTGGCAAGGGAACAAACAAAAACCTCATTTCTTCATTCTGGCTATGTACAAATTCGCAAAGTATTGTGGTGCACAGAATGGTAACATAGGGAAAAACATTCTTCCTATGACAACCGACATTGTATTCTTTATTAATACAGATACACATAATTGTATATTTTAGTTTCATTTCTTGAAGACAATGATTTGTCTAAACACAAATGCCTGCAAAATAACTTAATCCATGGAGCAGATCCACAAGCATGAAACGGTAATGTTTCTACATCAAGATTTCGAGAACAAACCATATCCACCACTCACCGCTATATCCTATACAAGGGTCATTCTTTGGGTCCAGTAGCCAAGCAAGAAAGTTCATATCATTTTATTTAGAAAGTTGCAGAGGTAAGCAAAAGAAAGAAGATACCTTCCAAATCCTTGCCGCTGGCTGCAGCAGCAACTAAGTTAGCTTTAATCTGCTTGCGCAATCTATTTCTCCTATCAACTATGTCTGAATCATCACCTCCAGTAAATAAAGATACATATTTCTCGGTCTTGGGGAAAAACTGCAATTCCAAGAGAAATTAGTAATGTAAAATAGAAAAAAAAAAAAAACTTCAGCTTAGAAAGATTTCTTTTTTTAAAGGGAAGAAAAAAACAAGAAGCAGGACAAGCGGAGCTCATGTATTTGTTTAAAATACTTCTCCAAGAAGACTCAAGTGCAAACTAAATACAATACAGTCAACATTTCATCTCACACTGTATGGTAGACTGTATCTTTAGTTTCAATCAGGTTAGTACAGAACAACAGTAAATGTCCATTACATATTTACTCAACTAAAGGGCAAACTATAGCGTTGCAAAAAAACATTTAGAGCAGCAGCAGCTTACCCTAACATATTCAAGATCTTCTTTCAATTTAGAAAGCTGGTCAGCAACATCAGCATCTTGGGGTAGCTGACCAGATGAAGCGCGCTGCAGTTTCTCAAGACGCCTTATTCTTCTTTCTATCTTTCTTCTCTCTAAACAAAACAAAGGACATGACTTTGAGGATTCAGCTTGAGACTATATAATGAAAAATATATATATTTCACATTAAGTTGTTACCAAAAAACTTAATCTTCCGATCACGCAAGAAAATCTTGCGTTCAAGAGCCAAACGAGTATGAATTTCTTGTTGCTTCTTCAATTCCTCTAACCTCTTTTCTTGAGCTTCTCTTACTTGAGGTGGAAGTTCCTTGTATTAAAAAGAGAACTGGTTAATGGTAAAAAAAAAAAAAAAAAAACCCTAATTGAAAGTGAAAAAAGGAAGTAAGAAGTAGTACCTTGCGGAGCATGCGATCTATGGAGCGGATTTGGTTCTTGATAGAGACGGATTTGGGCTTTTGTTTAGGCTTCTTGTCTACGCCTAATCCTTTGGAACGGCGACCTACAGGGGGTTTGCGCTCAGCCACTCTTCGTTTGCCATAGCCACCATGGGCCATGTTGCTGTTCGAAAGTTGATATGCCTCCCTTCCCCCCCTCCGCTCTTCTGTTTTGTTTATTCTCGTTCACTCGCTCGACAAGATTTGGGATCCTTTCCCTATGCTATGATACGACCTTTTTCTTCTGCTTCGCTTGTTTGTTTTTTCGATTTTATTTATTTATTTATTTATTAATAATAAAAATAAATTTTAAAACATAAAAAATATTATTTTAACATATTTTCAAATAAAAAATACTTCAAAAAATAATAATTATCACAATGTTAAATATTATTTTAAAATCCTTAATAGCCAAAAATACCCGCGCAATAGCATAGGCTAAAAAAAAAAATAGAAAACAATTATATTTAAAAAAGTAAGAAAAATTTGATAATGAAGTTTTAATTTTAATTAATTTTATAATATAATAAAAAATAAGATAACAACAACAAATAAAAAAAATATCTCGAGTGGAGCAGTGCTAACACGTGAAACTCGTGACCTAAACATAAAATATTTATAGATTACATATCTATCAGGCATCCTAAGTTATAAAATCAGAATAATTTAATAAAAATAAATCTGGAAAATCACAAGATAAATATAGATCAAGTTGTTTAATATCGCAACACA
This sequence comes from Populus tremula, assembly GCA_964019445.1. NCBI lineage: Eukaryota > Viridiplantae > Streptophyta > Magnoliopsida > Malpighiales > Salicaceae > Populus > Populus tremula. Next base: position 10,783,959 of record CAXHTJ010000018.1, on the reverse strand, counting down.
CGTTTTTTACTTAATTGTGTTTAATGAATTTTTTTATTAAAATTAATTTGTAACATAAATCGTACTTAAAAACTATTAAATAAAATAAAAGGAAAAAAATATTATGCAAGGCTGCACATATTTAAAATATTATAAAAAAAATAAAAAATTTAAAATTTTTAAAAATAAATTTAATCTATAATATATAAAAAAATTACAGATGTATCATAATAGCCTCTTAAAAAAATTAAATACACCCAATATAATTAAAAAATTACCATCATTTAAAAAATGTTTAATAAGCCAAAGAAACGATACAGAACAAGTAATAATTAAAACATAAACTTAAAAATTATATAAAAAATATATATATATTAAAAAGTTATTGATTAAAAAAATCAAAATAAAATAAAATAATAAGATCATGCGTTGCTGACCCTAGCAAGTCAAGCCAAGTGCTTGGCCCATTAAAAAATGTCCTCTGCGGGGGCCTTTTTATTTTTTTGTAAGGTGATGGGATGAACAATATTTTTTATCCAAAACACTTAGAAATCACTCCATGTATTTTGTTAAACCAATCCATAGCTTAAAAATATATATAAAAAAAAACACTTAAAAACCTGAAATAAAAAATCTTTTCAGGTTCATATTTGTATTTTTAGGTACTTCCAATGAAAAAAAACATTTACTCTGAATTCTTCTTATTATATGAAATTATTTGACAATAAATCAATTTTTTTCACAAATAATAATTTTTTCTCTCTATGTCAAAACCCAGAGAGTCTCTCTTTCTCCCCCCACCAAAAACATGGTTGAAAAATAAAGAAAACGAAGTCTGATATCAAATAGATATTTTAAAAATGATCACCTAAGAATAAAAAAAAAAAAAAAAGAGGAACAAAAATAAACTTTTAAGATAAATTTCAAAATAACCTGTTTCATTTTTTTTTTCACTTATTTTTCAATTCAACACTCCATAAAAAAAATTCAATTGACTATTGATTTGGGTTAAAAAAAAATATATATATGCAAAATAAAAGTTTAACGATAAAATTAAATTTTTTTAAAAAATCACTTACAGTTCAAGGAGCTCTAATTTTCCTCAATAAATCAATGAATACACTTGACTTTTTTTTGGAGTGTGTGGCGGATGATATTTTTAAAGTATTAAAAATATATTAAAATATTTGTTATATATATATATTATATATTTAATATTAACATATTAAAATAATAAAAAAACTAAATACATGAATTTAAAGCTTTAAAAAAAATTAAAAATTAAAAAACACAATCTAACCATACTCACAAACATTTCAGTGTAATGCTGCCCTGCTCAGTACTCGCAGATTTCACATTTCTTCTAAATTAAATTACATATTAAATAATTGAATACCATTAAAATATATAATTGAAACAATTAAAAACATTAAAAACTTGCTCGATTATTTAAAGATAGATTGAACTATACATCCAAAGTTACATAGGAAAAGCAACAGAGCTTTGAGCCAGAGTGCATCATAACTGAACGAGAGTTTGGATATACGGGGGTCCCTAAAAAGAGCTATTTTTTCATTTTTATTTTTTTTTATCAAATGACATGTGACGGGTTGGCTTTGAAACGGATCAACCCAGTTGAATCCAATTCTTGACTGATTCAGCTCAGGCCAAATCAATCCAGTTCTTACCTAATCAATTACCAAACCCTTGAACCAAACCGGTCCAAGGTCCGATTTACTGGTTAAACAACTAGCCCGCTATGAGCTCTTAAGGGTCATCAAGTGCCAGCTTACTGGTTGATTGGATGCGGCCACAATTTTTGTTCTCAAGACATGGTTACAATAATCCCAACATCGCAAAAGTTTTCTGATCAGATGAACAGCTAAAAGTGGTATCTAAATTCTGGTAATAAACCAATATGAAAATTATCAACCAGTATCACCTGTGCCAACCTCCTTGGAGCAAAAATACAGGCCAAGGGATTTTCCCGCATATTTACACACTGTATACTGTATGACTCTGCTCTGGGTAGCCATTCCTTTAGTTAAACTACCATTGATCTTCTCTCTCGTCATTTTTCTTTTATTTGGGATGATTTTGACACTGTTTCTGCTTGTTAGGCAGCATCCACATTAGACAGAAACAGAGATGCCCTGCAACAATGGGAAAAAAAAATGCAGGAAGCGGGAGCAAAGGCAGATGATGACTGAAAGTTCACGTTTTCCAAACAATGGGCTGCTCTCCTTCAAGCTCGGAGATAACGATTAATGCGTCAGTCAAAGACAGGGAAAGGGGTTCTGATTTTACATTTGGATTGATAACCTGCAAAATTAAGGTTGATGAGATGCCTAGACCAAAATGGTTAAAACCTAAACCAAATGCTAATATACTTTCTTAATCGTCTATACCTTTCTAGAATCTTTCACATAGCCTATAGCAACCTCTCGACGCAAATATGCCCTTTCAGAGAGCTCTGCGAATGAAGGATTCTCCCCCTCCTTCATGTAGAGGTTGATGTCCTGCCAAAGAAGCACAGAATAACGTAGCTAAAATGTGTAAAATGGGTTGGTACTGAATAAACTCCATACTAATTCTAGAATGTTTAGTCCATCACCCGCCACTCAAGGAAATGGAAAACAGCAGCCCCGAATCTCCTTCCACGACCGAGTCACTCTTTGATGAGAAATATGCCTAACTCACCTAAGGAGGCTTGACACCAAAATACAATACAAGGAAGATGAATTTACCTTCACATATATTTCATCACCCTCTGCATTCAAGATGTCTTTCCACACCTCATTCAATTCACTGTTCTCTGCAACTGTAATGTAAACAAAAAGTTACTCGAACATGGTAATAATGGAATAGTGTAACAGCAAGTAGAGTACAATGATTCGAGACCTTGAGCTGTCACAAGGCTCATTACTTCCTCTGCTGCTATATAAGTCAAGGATGGCTTGATTCTTGAAATCTGAAGAGATAGCATGAGCTTAATAAATACCCACACAAAACAACAGTGTTCTTGACATAAAGCTGAACAAGGCTGTTATAGGATGTGTTACTTGTTTGCCTAATTTTGAGTCGACAATCTCTGCAACTAGATTTTGTACCTGCAGAACAGTTGTTTGTTATATTGATGAGTTGATTATCATTTCTCGAAAAGATAGATCAATTCATTATGGCTAAATTTTTTTGGATTAAAAACTCTCAAAACTGATCTTCAGAAATAAAAAACATGGATCCATATGATCAACTGAAATTAACAGGAACCATGTTCACCTTTACTCCAAATTTGTTGCAGATATTTTCAGCAAGAAGAAGAGAGAAAGCAGATTGCTTGTCTGCCCTGGATGGATCTGAAGACAGATAACAATTAGTGTGAGGCCACATCAACCCGATAAAGCTTTGCATGTTGTTATCTCCAAGGCACGTATTTTTACCTCCTAGAAGCCATTCTCTATCAGTTATTACCACAATTGAAAAGGAAATATCTTCATCTTTATTGAAAGAATTCTGAATATCCAATATGGTTTCCTGTAATGCATCAAAATTCATGGGGTTTCCAATCTGCAATATTTGAAAGATCATAAAGCATTAGACTCAAAGAAAAGAAGGTTTCCAAGAAAAACAAAATAAAGAAAATGGTGTAAAATGGCTGTTCTTGGCTTGGATGAATTAGACAGTACCCTGTGGGAAACCTGGACGTTTTTTAGTTTTCTTTGATTAGCAACGCTGCTGGTCCTCTTCCTCTCATCTAATGGCACATCTGATAATATCTCCTGCATATATTTGTAGAGGAGGTGAAACTAAACTATAGATCAACACGTTTGATCTAGAAGCTGAAAGCACGTCATGTGTAAACATTAAGTTCTGTTCTATCAAGTTCCAAAAATTATAAGTCAAATCACGGGGGACGCCAGACTTAAATTGTCCAATAGCTAAACAGATACTAAATGCGAGAGGAGACTCGACAAGAAGAAGATGAAGAAGAGGAGAAACAAAGCATAGAAAGTTATGCTTTGACATGAGAAGTTATCAATGGGACTGGAAACAAACATGCAATTCAGTCTTATTCGGTAAGAAATGCAAATTGACAAAACGCTATTGGTAAAATCCCTTGTGGGCTGAAAACTGGAAAAGTGCAACAAAGAAACCCTCTTCGTGGGAATCTGGATACAATGACGCAAACAAAATGTCCATATACACTTTCACGGAGTTAGAAGCTAAACAAAGGATATATATGATAATGGTACATTTCTACAGAAGCATTCTGCAAACAACAATTCTGAAACATTTAAATTCTCCAATACAGACTACAGCTGACTAAATCATCTCTTTACTGTGTATATCCAATGCTACCTTCAACATGGTATTCCTCTATTCTCCAGAATAAATGTATCAATTTACTAATCAATTAATCCATGGGATATGTATCCTGGATCATTGACTGCCTTAAGGTTAGCAATAATTTTTTATAGGCTGTTCCTAAACCATTTCTGATAAGTTGCACGTCTACATCATACATGTTCTCATTATAATTGCTTGTGTGTAATTTAATTTTAAATTTCTGGTAAGCAAAACCAAATTTGAGGAGCAATTATTATTTAAATTAAGAGGTATGAAGATGAACTGCAAGAAAAATATTGAGAAAAGCTATAATTTAAATAAACTAGTTAAAAGCTCTAAATTATATAGCAGCATACCACCACACTCCCAGGTCCAAGATAATTATCATACTCGTCTATCATTTCTACAACATCTGGGCGCCATCCAAGCAAAAGAATGCGTTCTTTTGGTCCTAGACTCCAGTCTGATGCCTACATAGACAAGCAAAACAATCTTACAAAGCAACAAATATAATCCAAAAGTAAACTATTGATTGAGCAATCATCTCTAGGATAAGATACCTTTGACCCTGATCTGTTGGAGCGTTTTACAATATTTTCAAGCCGTGTTTTTCTCAATTCTATAGCAGAATTTAAATTGTCACTGTTATCTTCCGGAACTTCAAGATTTTGAAAAAAGGAAGCTCCTTCTTTGAAGACACTAGAATATGCAATTTGTGGGCTCCTTTTACCGTGAACTGGACCAATGAACAAGATCTATGTAGCAAAAGCGAGCAAATTAGAGAGCAAGTAAATAAGATCAAGGGGGAACCGTAATCAACCCAATAACATGAGTGAAGCAGATATATTTGAAACAATATACTGTGAGCAGACATATCTTTCCATTTGAAGTAGTAGCCATCTAAAATTTATATAATGAAGTTGACAATGAGATAATATAAGACAACACAATGTCATGGCATATAGGATATATGCTGCGTAACATAAAACCATTGATGTTCACAAAGTAAAACATGAAGAAAGTGGTAAACTAGGCAACCATACAATTATATGCAGCCAGTGATGGTTGGAAATGACAGATAGTGACCCTTCATACAATGGAAATTGCTCTAATTTATAGTAATTCTAGAACCTAAAGCTCAAAATATCTTTTCTGGGAAGATAGTAACTTAACTAATCCATTGAACTATACAGCATCATTGACTTCCACTTAATGATACATATTAATTTAGTTTATAGTTACCATCATTAACTGATCCAAATACAGTAAAATCCAGTGAACTGCAGGCATTTGACTCCAAGTCTCAAACATGCAATCATCAATTAGAGATAGATGCAACACTATTTTGCAGCAACAATCAATCAACTCATTGACATGCAAGGCCAAGGGCTCATACGCATGCCCGTTCTTAGTCAAATTTGGAACCGTTAGATTTATCCTGGCAGCAAACTAACTGCTGCAGCATGTTGTTACTTGAAACTAATCTGTTATCTTTATATTTTCCCAGGTAGATAATTGGATTTACCGGATTTAAAAATATTAAAATCAGCTACCATAGGCAGCATGTGATAAGACAGTGAAACAATAAAAACAACAATGCACACCTAGAAATTAATAAACCATGAGGCTGATATATGATTGTCAATTTGCAACAATATCTAAAAATCATTCTGAAGTTTTCGGAGTACAACCTCAGTATTTTTTAATCACGGTCAGACTGAAAAGATAAAGCAGTTTCATGTGGCTAAATAGGTTGGCATTTCAGGTTCCACTCTTTGCTTTCATATAGAAATTAGAAGTTTCACTGGATTGCATCTTAAGGTTAGGATCCTAAATGCGCAAACTAAAGGATCATGTACGCTAGTTCAGAAATCCATAACATCCACATACTTTGTCAGCTTGCTGCACAACCTCATCATCATTTGGGTGGAAGAATATTTTCCCATTCCGGTAGAGACCACAAACCACTACCTGAAGAAGAAAATATCAGACTTAGTGGACTGCATGTCAGCTATCTTCTAGCTGAAACCATGAGGATGACATTACCTCTTGAAATCCACGTCTTAGTTGCCTATATTTAATTCCAGCTAGAGCAGGAAAACTGCAAAGATTAAATACATTTTCTGCAACGAGTAAACATGATACTGATTAGCGCTTTCTGTACAAATACAAAATTGGGCAATGGAAAAGATATTTCATACAATAGAAAAAGGAAAAAGTTCTGCTATTTAAACTGATTAACTTATAGGGGTATTGTATGGGGATACGTTTTAATAGCCCAAGAATTAACCCAACTTGCACAGAACCATTCTAATTTAAACCAAAGCCAATTGTGTTTAGGCAGGAATTTTCTTTTTTGCTTCGGATAGTAGAGTTGGGAAGGTTCAAGTAGTATTTGGGTGGTGCTGCTTTCTTTCAGTAGGAAATAGCATATTAACCCAAAAGGAAACCTAAACTGTCTCTCTCTCACAGACAATACTGGTAGCCATATTTATGTAAGGGAAATTCACACCGTACTTTGATAATTAAGCAAGTGTCTGTAGATCTTTATAAGCCCCTTCTGTCGAGAACATTGAACAAATAATTTGGATGCAACATTTTCCACGGGCTCCACTTTCACTCCTGAAATTGATTTTAGAAGCTCGCATGTGTTGGTGTTTGAAACCTGTATATCAAAATGAACCCCATATTCAGTTAAATTTTGCATAATAAACTTTATTAAGTGATCAGGAAAAACCTAACATACCTCAACAATGGTGGGAACAGAATCCATCCTTGCAATAGGTTGAAGGGCCAGCACAGATAGAAATGCATTGGTATCGATTTCATACCTAATCAATAGAAGATCAAAAATCAATATAATTCTAGTTTTTTTCTAGTCTTGCTTTCGCAAACAAATTCTTAGAACTGTACATTCCCAAAACATGATCTGTTCACTAAGAAAAGAAGCAAGATTCAGATGCACAAAAAGTGAGACTTGTAACGGCCAGTTCCATCATTCTAACAAAATCAGAGGCCATTAGATCCAACATCCTTTTATCCTTCCCCATATTCCCGTAAACCCTATAAGAGCTACAGTATTTCTTGGTCAATCAAAGTCCTAGTGGTCAACACCTCAACAAAGTCATCATGTTGATTATTTCAGGTGCATGCAAATTAAAATCATTGTCTCGCTAGCAAGCTGCCAAAGGCCAAAATTGAGATCGAAAGGCACAAAAGGAGACAGCAGGGAACACTTCAAGTTATGTATGTACTTGATCTGGAAGCAGTTGATCAATGGATTAAATTACGACAGTAATCATAATGACATGCAGAAGTACAAATAGTAATGAAAAAATTAACAAAAAGGTATTAAATGCAGTCAATTTAATGTGGCATCTTTGTAGTTTCTTTGTTGCTAATGACCATACCCTTTGTAAGTTTCGTTGTTGCATATTGAACAAAATCCAGGGAAGTATCTTGGAAGGGTCTAATATATCCCTACAAATCTTGAGTTCATCTACTACTGATTGTAAACATTATTTGTTACAAATTCAATGCCATGGAGAAAAGTTTTGCCCTATGGTAAGGGCCAATGACCACCATAGTGGACAAAAGACACTGAAGGACAGCACTCCTTCTGTCAATGTAATTAAGGCACAAACCTTATCAGTCATCACGATAAAGCATCAAGGAAACATGGCTCATCGATACAATTTGGACCGAGATCCAAATATATTATCCACAATATTTACAGGTTAACAGTTAAGCTTAAAAATGACATTTACCATGGTAAGAATATCTCTATCATTAACAAAGCAACTCTGGTGCTTGTCCGTGTACTACAAGATGATTTCCACAAAATGAAAGGGAAGCAGTTTTGTGTGACATATTGCTAACATGTCAATTAATATGAGCAGATAGTCCTACAAATGTTGCTTTGAATTTCTTACCCATCTCCTTTTGTTGGCAGTATAATTATGGAACGTGCCTTATCCGCTGCAGCTCTTGCAAATGATTTTGTTAAGCTAAGGCTGCAACTGTACAAATAAGAAGCTGAACATGTGAAAACAGAACACTCACAGATAGGTTGTCAAAATTCAAATGTAATGTATATGTTCTGGTTGTTTGAATTTATAAAATAATTTTATTGATGGGTAATTCTTTAACGAGAAGAAAGTTGTTGAAAGAAAAGTCCTAGATGCTTGGTGTGCCTTAAAAAGAGATAAATTCATTCGTAATGAAATATTTGCATCGAAATTAAATTATCGCCAAAATAAACAAATGTTACAACCAAAGGATGTTGATGACGAAAGAAGGAACTCTTGGCAAAGCCACAGGGAAAAGAAAAGAACAAGGTTGAAGGATTTTGCAGAAGCCCTGCAGCAATTAGCAAAGAGGATTTAATTATACCATACCTTTTGGTGAGGACATCAATGTGGCTAAGATCTTTGGCGATATTGTCGGCTAGCTTGTCCATCTGCTTCCTTGGGAGGTCAGACATAAGTAGAATTTTCTGCCTCCTGTAAAGACATACAAAACATAATCAAAGGTGCATATAGCACATGATACTGCAACAGAACAGTCCTAGCAGATGAGAATTAATTACCTAGCTGTAGCAGTGCCTAAGCGGACAGCAAACTCATGGTACTTGTTTAGCTGCTTTAGTATGAAAGTAAGATGACTGTTTACTCCGCAAATGATGATATGATCAGTCTCAAGAACTTGCATTTGTGCCCCTTCCCTGAGTCTTTGCATGTTATGCTGTCCAAGTAACAGTCTTAAGAATGCAACTTAAATACAATTCAGCATCAGTAAGTAGTTCCTGTTCCAATAGCTTACCCTGAACTGTTCTGTCATTGTGCTCAGTAGCCGAGAGTAGAACAATATACCCCATATAGCAAGAACAAAGCCAATTACGCGTTCAACTCGTGTTCTTTGCTGCAGTTCCATATATAATGAAGTTCTTTAGAATAGAGAAATGTAAGCAAACAATTCTGAAAATGTAGGAAAATCTTTCTCATGAATGAACTCTAAAAATTCCAAAAGCCAAGTTCACTTGGAGGTAAATCCATGCAAAATTACGAAGGCCACTATTAATCATGTATGGTGGCATTTGGAAGAGGTAAACAACCCCCCAACAAAAATAAAATAAAATCCCACCCAAAACAAAATCATGCATTTTCTTATATATTAAACATTCCCTCAAAAAACACATCGAAATAGCTTTTAATCCCTACACCCTTAATAATCACTCCTGTAAGCATTCACCTCTTTAACGCACCCTTAAATGAGTAGAAGATGAACACAAACATGCCCAAGCTTCCCAGAAGCAGTCCTCCAGAGATTGGCTACCCCTGTATTGTTAAACATAGCACAAGCCCAGATTAGCAAACAAGTGAGAGCACTAGATGCAGCCAGAGTTAATTAAGAGAAGAACCAAATAAGCAACCGATCACAGCTAGAGTGAGTTCCTTGATGAAGAAAGAGTGGTTGGCATTGATAAATGGAAAATGATTTTACTAAAAAAGCTCACATAGAAGATTTTCAGCTTATAGAATGGAAACTTTACATCTGGTTAACGGAGATGAGCTATAACCAGATCAAACCTGAAGAGATCCTCTCCAATGTCTGTTTCAAATAGTTAAGAGACAAAATACAGGATGGAGGCATCAATAGATGGAACTTCTTTATGCAATGTTTGCACATTTTTCTCCATTGATCAACTTGAAAATAGTGCACATGGAAGGAACAAACAAGAAGGCACTGAAAGTCCAATGTCAACCAAATGTTTAAAAACATCATCATATCCACCAAAAAAAGGTGACAACATGAAGAGTTGAGGCAATGGCTGTGACTAAAATAAGCCCGAGGAAAATGAAACTTTTGTTGCAAAAATGATAGCCTGCGAGATAGGCATATAGATGACATGTAAAATAAAAGTTTGTTGGTATAAACTCTACAGCTTAACGCATGAAATGCACAAAGATCCTCAAATAAAAATATGGGCATAGCTTTATCCATGCAATGCATTTTAATTTTCCACATAGTCCCTCCAATCTGCATAAGCCAAAGGATTATGGCAAAATTAGTGCATTGCAATCTTGCAAAAGTTCCAAACCAAGAGGTATTGGAGACAAAAATATCAAGGCATGGTGCAGGCATGCATAAAGCTAAACAGTTCCATTTTCCATCAGAAAGTAACAAAACTATCCTCCTTTGTCATTGTATTCTCCAAAGGGAGTAGTTGTTGGTAGGTTACCTGAACTTGAAAAACAGGAAACCTCCAATGAAAACAAATGAGAAGCAAGCCATGAGTAGCACCACAAAGGACCTACAACAAGTTTACAACAAAAATGATCACTGAAAAACAACGAACAAAACATAGGGCCCTCATAACTTTTCACATGCTGAAAAACATAATTTGCCAATATAACACAATCACTGATGCTAAATTTTTTAGGTGCCTTATTTTTTGTGGGAATTTAAACTATGGAAGAGATTTAACAAATACATTAAGCAGACCATGTCCTTTTCCAGTGAAGGTTTCATTGAAATACTCTGTTGCCCAAATGTTAACCCTTAGAGATTTAACAGATACCAGAACGATACACAGACTGTATAATTTTCAAGATAAGGTTTCAATTAAGTACTTTGGTACCAAAATTCTAACCCTTAAGATCAAGTTGTGCACATATTTACAAATGTTTGCTAAATATTAATTTAAATATCCATCTCAGAAATCTAGTAACCCATTATACACTCAAAAAGATTGCAATGCTTCTCAAGCAGCCAAGTTTACCACAAAACTCCTAATGCAGAATAACAAAGTTAGATTTAAGAGTGAATAATTGACAGATAGAACTATAGAAAACCTTCTTGGCATAATTGGTGATCAGTAGACCATTTGATTGTAAAAACATGCTTGGGATTTATGCCATTAGAACTCTACTTATTTTGTTTTACAGGAGAACAAATCCATGGTTTGTTTTCCCTTAACTGCAGCTACATCAACTTTGTATCATAATGTCTTGATGACATCTTATCTTCTAATCCCTCAAACCATAAGGGATAACGCACAAAACTTATTGTGATCTAGCTGGTAGGAAAAAAAAAAAAAAAACAGGCACATGGACCAGAACAAGGATATTTATTATTTCACTTACGTAGCAACATTTCTTTCAAGTTGCATGTTGAACAAATAAAGTAGGCGTGATAAGCTCCACTTAATATCTTGAAATGAGGGAAAGGACACATCCAACTGCAGAGGTGTTGGTTTGTTCAAGGAATTAGATACACAAGCAAATGGGGAGTTTGTAGTTCCAAGAGTCCCAGCCAAGGAGGGAAGCAAGTCTTTGACAATCTTTATTAATGTATTTGCAGAATTTAAGTGTGTCAATAAGCAACACATTGCAATTGATCCAATTGTAAGTTTAGCTTGGCAATCCTGCACATACAGTAGATCACATCAACGTAAATATGGCAAATTACAACAAACACATTTACTTGTAAAATTTTCTACAACGAGATATGCAGAAATATTGTATATCAATCCAGATCACTTTTCTTTCAGTACCAGATACACAACAAAAGAAAACCCTATGAGCCAAATATGTAAAATTGTACACATGAAGTAGAGTAAGAATCAATGCAACCAAACCATTCTTTTATTTTCTCGTTGTGGAAACATCACAAATGGAAAAGGAAGATCCCGTTACTCTATTACAGTGTATCCAAACTTTAACTTGTTCCATATTCAGGTTCTTTCACTTAATGCTTACCTCAGAGCTGCTATTTGGCTTCAAACTCAAGAACTTGGGATGTGAATTATCTGGAATATCTGTATACACCGCACTATCGAACTTATACCATGTGCTTTGATTAATGGCTTTACAATTCCCTGAAAAATGTATTTTTTAAGATAAAATGTTGTCACAGTTCATTTAAAAATGATGATGTAGTATCAGCAAAGCACCAAAATAGGAAGGATTATGCTAACAATTGACACGGAAATTAATGTCAAAACAGATTGATACAGCATTTTCTTTGATTTGAGGTGCTGAAATGGTTGCAAACTTATTGCCTCAGAAGTTATGGGCTCTAAGTAAAAAATTACATCCTTGTAAAACAAATAGATGCACTTGATACTACATTGAACTAGACAGAACCCCAATCTAGGTACAGTTCTGACCTTGGTATCATACTTTAGCACTAAACGAGTGGTAAAGGGTTACGGCTTCAAACTCACCTCCAGTGTTGCATAATTCAAACTTACAAGCTCCAGAAGCTGGAGACTTTATCCACCAAAATCGGCATGGAAACGATTTCCTATAAAAATACACTGTCAATGTGAAGTTGTTGATGTCATCCTATAAACCAAAGTACCAACACCACATGAATTTAGCACACTTTTCCATCTTTTCTGTTAAAAAAAAAAATTATTGAGTGTAGCCATCTTAAATGCTCAGGCCGGAAAATTTTTGTTTAACAAGAGCAGCAGAGAACAAAGAAGACCTCTATCGGGCAGATACTATAAAAAATTCTTGAAGAAACTCCTATCTTACAGAGTATTTTGCATCCAAGAAATCAAACAAAGCCGAACAATTCTCGACTATGTAGGAAAATAATTCTTCAACATATTTTCCAGGAAAAATCTTTGTGTAAGCAACATTCACCATAAAAGGTTCACACACTGTTTTCACTATCTCAATTAATGAAGTCCACTTCATGTTACTGTCAATGTTGTACTTGACTCCAGAAAATAAGTTTTAATCCTGCATACATCAACTCAAAAGAACGTGCGCGTACAGATAATGAAGAGGGAGAAGTAATGACCTCTTAGGTGAAGGAGGAGTTTGATTCAGTCTGGGGATTCGAGATGGTAAGATCCATGGGTGGGTGCTCTGCAAATGGCTGAGAAGCATCTCTCTTTTTCGATGTTTTTATATTGTTATATCCAGTGTTTGAAGAAAGTACCGAGAGAGAAAGAAAAGGAAGAGAGCGGTGAGATGTGATGTACCAGCAGAAAGTGTGATATTTTTCTGTTGAGAGGGAAAACTTTCCGGAAAAGGGAGGGGGGACTGGAGAGACAAAGAGGAGAAAAGAGGAGAAAAGAGGAGAAAGTACCCTTTCCAGTCTAGGAGTGCCAGTGTTGCTGACTTGCAGGAGGACAAAGGTATCTTGTGGACCACTTGTTGCGAGTGGCCATCTGTTGTTTATCCTCGTTCGGGACTTTTGGATCTTGTCATTGCCATTGGCCCGCTTCGTTGTTGACTAGTTGGAATTAAATCAATTTTACAATTTTTATTTTTTTAAAAAAAATTATTTTATATATTAATACATCAAAACGATTCATATATATATATATATTAAACAAAAAATAAATAAATTTTACTCTATCCCTATTTAAAACAGAATGCCAAACAAGAGCTTTGGCTTTGGAGAAAGACTAGTCGGTAAGGTAGTTGGTGGACCTAACAAGGAGAGCCATGCCACGTTTAACAACGGATTCAAGCTGCTATGATTTCCACCTTCAAATTATAAACAACTTTTAAGGTATTGGATGATATGGTTGGTGAACCTTTTGCTATCATGTTCCATAGAAAGAGTGAGAGAAAATAATTTATCATGAATTAATTTTTATAATCCTAGATAGCTTGTAAAAATTCTGAACAACAGTTTTAATACATAAAAAACAGCTCAAATTCAATCTGATTATGATGGTGTTTGGCGTTGCGTTAGCTTCTGCTTTTTTTTTCAAACACAGTAGTAGAGTGTTTGGTTATTTTCAGCAGCTGTGTTTTGGCCATGGAATCCACACAAAATTGATTTTTTACCTGCGGTTTGCGCAAGCAAGTTTTTCCTGTTTTTCGTGCACTGTTCATGTAATTGCACTGTTCAATGAACAGTACAAGTAACATGAACAGTGTACATGATGCACTGTTCATATGAACAGTGCAAGAAATTACGTTGTTCACTGAAAAGTGAACAATGCAATTCTCTTGCACTATTCACTGTATTGCGTGAAATTTATTTATTTATATTTTTTTTAAGTGTGTTAATTTTTTAGTGTGTTTTTTTTAAAAAAAATTAGTTTAGAGTGAATTTTATACATGATAATATTTTATTCAATTTTATTACATGCTAAAAATATTATGAAAACTGTAGTTTTTGTCAGATGTATTTCGTACGTAATGGAATTATAAATGGTTTCATGGAATAATAAAAAATATTTTATATAAAGTATGATTTATTTCATGATATAATAGCAATAATTAAATCCATAATATTTAAATTAAAAATCATCAGTATTAATATATATTTTTAAAAATATTTTATAACCTCAATTTTAAAAGCATTTTTAACCAGACACATTAAACTACTTTTTCTTCAACCTCAATTTCAACCACAGTTTTAACCAAACACCTATTTTTTCAAACCAACCTCAACTAAAAGCACTTTTTATAAAACAACTTTTTTCAAACCACAACCACAACAGCTACCGCAATACCAAACACACTCTATAATAGCTTAAAAAAATCTTGTTTATGGTTTGTTTGAGGAAGTTGTTTGGTATTTAACAAGACGGGATTGATACTTAACCATTAATATTAAGTAATAAGTTAAAGGGCGGGGAAATTCACTGTTAATTTACACCTAATACACTGTGTATTACAATAATATAATTCACAATGTATTCTTTCTTTCTTTCTTGCACTTTTTTCTTTTTTTTTCAAAATTATTTTTGTTAATTTTATTTTATTTTTAATATAGAACTGGTTAAAAATTTTGCTATATAATTTTTTTCCTTTAAAATAATGTGGAAAATTATCCTTGTTAATTTTATTTTTTTAATACTGAGCTGATTGAGAATTACAATTATAAATCACTATAAATAAGGCTAAATCATGAGGGGAAGTATTGTAGCTTTCATTACAAAACAATGTGAATTGCTATAGTGTTTCCAGCATGGTTTTTTTTTAGTTTTTTTTTTCAAAAATTATCTCTGTCGATTTTTTTTTAATATTGATGGGCTAAAATATTTTTTAATTTTTTTAATATTTCCTCATAAAATATTGTAGATTGCTATAATATTTCTCTAAATGGTTTTTTTTATATATATAATTATTTTTTAATTTGTCTTTGTAGATTGTATTGGGGAAAACACTGTAGTTTTACTAACAAAACATTGTCAATTGCTACAACGTTTTTTCTCATGTGTTTTTTTCCTTTTAAAATTATCTTTTTTGATTTTTTTTTAATATTAAGTTGGTAAAGAATTTAGCTTTGTAATTTTTTTATTTTTTATTAACATAAAAGCTAAATCACGTGACGAAAACATTATATCTTTCCTCACAAAACATTGTGAATTGCTACAACTTATTTTGTTCAGTTTCTAAATTTTTTATCACCAACATAATTTTTTTTTCCCGTCATGAAATATTAACTTCATTATACCTTTAATTTTTATTACTTATTTAGTATTGATTCATAATTATAATACCATCAAGTATATTTATCTTATACACTCGCAAGGAATACCATCTTGTTAATATAAAAAATAACTTATTTTTAATCCCACCGAAGATAAATATATTCATGGCATCGAAGAAAATTAAAGTCAACACCACGCTTCCCTTGTAATGATACCAGTGTCGTTGCAAGTGGGATAATGAGATGCTAGTATTATAATATAAGGTAGTGCTCGGTTACGTGGACGCCGCATATTTTAAATTTAAAAAATATATAAAATTTTTAATTTTTTTAATTATTTAATGTGTTAATATTAAAAATAAATTTAAAATAATAATAAAAATATTATTTTAATATATTTCATAAAAAAACATAAAAATATACTAGAAAATAATATAAATTATATTTTGAGATTTTATCTAATAATTTAAAATTTTGAATTGAATTAGTTCTTTAATATTGTATTATAATTTTGATAATGATTATGAATTTAAAAATTAAACATTATATTTAATAAAAATTAAATATAAAATAAAATAAATTTATAAAAGTGTTAAAGTTAAGAACTATTTTGCTAGAAAATATATATTAAAAATTAATATAAATTAGCTTAATATCTCAGATATAAATTATCTGACAAGATAATCACTGTAACGCTACCTGAAAAGGCCATGGCCTTCTCAATCAGAAACGTGACTAAAAAAGGGAAAGAGGGCAGACCACCGCAGGATAATGTGGTTGGACGGGAAAAGTGACAAGGACGGACGGACAGACAGACAGCCCCCGCAGCATCTCTAAACCAAGCGAAGCGTTTTCGAGATAAGAAGCGTGAACTCTTCCGTTATCAGGACACCGTGTCCGTGGACCACCCACATGGGAACATGGGAACAGGGATGAGTAAATGCTAGCTTCAATTTCGATTAGTGTTTTTTTTAGTCCTAGATTTACGCAACTTGATACTTAATTATTTATTATTTTTATTTTGTAAAATTCACCTCTAATTTCATCCAATTTTAAATTTATATTTTGGAGTCCTTTACATAGATATTCTTGATAGTAAGTTTCTTCAATTTAGCTTTTAATTAAATTTAAAATTTTAATTTTTTTGTGATTTTATCCATGATTTAAACCAATTGATTTGATAAAAGTTTAATTTAATTTTAATTTTCTTAATTAAATCCAAATTAAACTATCAAATTTAATTTTTCACCTATAAAACTCTTAATAAAATTTATAACCAATCTTTTACACTTGCTTTCGATTCTTAACGTTGAATCAAACATAACTTTTTTCCCCATAAGAACCAAATACAAGCTCAACGATGTGGCCTCCAAGTTGCATAAAAGATAATATTTTAGATAGAGATAAGCAAAAAAAACTTGAAAAACTAATTAAATCAAAAAAATTAAAAAAAAACTGAAAAAACCGAACCATAAAAAAAATCGATTAGAATTTTTAAAAAATTGACCGGTTCGATTTAGGTTTTATAAACCGGAAACCAAATCGAATCGAAACAGAAAAAAAACTACAAGAAAAACCAAGCCAAATAAAAAAAAACCAAGACAAACCGAACTGGTCGGTTTGAACCGGTTTTTGTTCTAAAATAACCAAAACCGGTCAGTTTGAACCAGTTTTGATTTTTTTTTTTTAAAAAAACCGGTTTTATTAATTTTCTTTTATAAGAGTCACACTGATCCAAAACCAGTATGCGTGTCTTGACCATTTGGTGACGCTTGTTCGAGAGATCAAATTCAATTACCGTTTCGCACAGCTAGCATGCACCGGATACTACATGACCACTTTTTTCCAGTCTTTGGACGCATTGATTCAAGAAACACATTTTGCTCCTCAGCACAAGCAATCCCACTCACCCGTTCATCTGAATCTTTTGAACACGACAAATACTAATTGGAGGACTAGCTTTTTCTCTGTTCAATTCAAGGTCTTTTTAGGAGTGCTTCCTACAGTAGAGGCCACCACCTTCTCGATAGTCTACCAAACTCTCTCAACTTGTAAATCACAGAATTTGCAGATGAAATCTGTTAATTAGGAAGTCCTAATATTTATGAAATAATTCCCACTGTTATAATTCTAATATGGAAAAACATGTGAATATAATCCCTTTCCTTTTAATTCAGAGCTCGAATTCCTGTGGGATTATTGAGTCACTTTCCAGGAACATTCTTAAATGATATTTATCATTTGTTGGACTCTTTGTGAACTATATAACTTCCCAGCTCTCTGAAAATATTCAGTCATCGATCGGCATTCCCTCAAAGAACTCTGCTAGCTGGTTTTTCTATTACCAATTTTCTAAATCAAAGTCTAATCCTAATATAATTCAAAGAATTGAAAATAGTTAACTGTTTACGCTTTTCTTTATTCCTTTCATAGCCTACTGGAATTGTCGATAACCTGTTTTATTCATTCATAACCTCGTATGAAAACATATTATTCCAGTCTCCGTACCATGTTATATTTCAAACTTCAACCCATGCCAACTTGCCAAGTCATTTGTAAGAATCCATTCATTTTCCGCACACAAGTCAATTGACCAATTAACAGGTGATTGAGCAAGCAAAACTGATCCTGCCTCGTACGTAAGACATGGACATGTTGGATGTCTACATATATGAACATCATTCCCCTGCTCAATCATACGCATTATCTGCAACAGAGTCCTTCAGTTCATTTTTAAAAAAATGGCCTTCAATGGAAATAGTCGTGTCACAATTGTTTTCACTTTGTTCTCCATTTTGTTGACTTTAAGCACACTCCAATGTGGTGCAGCCATGAGGCCACTGCATGAAGAGCAATTGTTGAAAAAACACTTTCCACTTATCGAGTCCCTTCAACGGGGTTCAGTGCCGCCATCTGTGGCTTCCCCTTGCATCCCTGGAGCAAGTGGCACCTGCGAGTTGAATGAAATGAACTTTGTTGGCCGTGCCAATCGTCAACCACCGCCTGCCTTTCCCAGCTCAGTTACTGAGCAATCCAAAGCCTCTAATTAGTCCATACAGTAGTAAGACTGCAACCGGGACATGGCGGTAGGTTTCATGCTCTAAATAAACCGAAAGTGCGGCTGCGACATTGTCTACTTATTAATCCTGTATTTTGTTCTTTCGTATGCCAATTAAGTACTCTATTTCCTTTTTTCTTCTTCTTCTGAAAAAAGAAACGTATAAACAGCAGCTTTACGTATAGCTTGTGCGTGCGTGCGTATACAGTTGTTATACCTCCAAATGTCATGGTGAGGAGTATGATTTATACATGTATCGAATCTATCAACAACAATATTTAAGAATCAATCTCAGTTTTTCTTCTCCTTTTCTTTTTCTCTTTTCAATTTTGCTAGTTAGTGAAATATTCTTGTTCTTCAATGAATACTGGGCTGGTTTGCTGCCAAATTCCTCCAGGTCCGTGAGTTCTTGAATACATAAGAGGGCACTTCGTTTTATATATATAAACTACTAAATGCACCCTAATAAAGTCGGAACATGAATATAATTTGAAAGCTTTCTATAATAATTGTATTCATGTACGCAAGGCTGCATGTATTCATGTACGCATCCTTCATTTTTTTCAAAAAAATTTAATTTCAATTAGGAAGAGCATGATTGGTGTTGCTTAAACACAAATTCTTTAATTCAATTTAATAAAATATCTCCGGGTTACAACGACAAAAGCCCTTTTAATATCTTAATTTAAACAGAACACGAAGCCTGAAAGTATATTGCCTATCCGAGTATATATGCTCGGACTTATTTTGTCATCTTCCCTCAATCTGAATGCATTGTGTATAAATGGAGGTTTACCCACCTTGCTTTAATTTCATCAAAAGGATATTGTTAAAATCAACATATGGTGCTGGTACGTAGTTCTACATTAAAATTAAAAGTAAACTATAATTTAGTCCGTGTTTTTTAGATTTAGTGAGTTTATTAACCTTTGAGTTTTAAAAATTACAATCTTGTTTTTTTTTACCAAATTTGACTGTTAAGTACTTTTTTATAATTTCTATTACCCTATCTTAATGTATTTTTAGTTTTTTCCTAATAGGTGAGATTGAATTTTTTTCATTAAAAATGATGGACATTTAGAGAAAAGGAATAATTAAATTGTTATGAAGGGCTAATAGAAGGACCAAATTCTAAAATAAAATATGAAAAATATAATGATTTAATAATGGGGTTTTTAAACAAAAGAAATTAACTAATTATTTGACTAAAAATATCATAATCAAGTAACAACCACCTACATACTCTAAAAAAACAAAACTAGAGTTTTTTATGAATTAATAAAAAATTTTAATATATTTTTTTAATCATGTTATAACAATTTTATGTTATAGTTTAGTTAATTAGCGTGTAGGACAAGCTAGAGGTCACGAGTTAGAGACCCAAGGATCACAAATATTTTTTAAATTGTGATAAACAACCAATTATCTATCATTTTTTTAAAAATAAAAGATTGATGACATGATATTTATTTTCTTAATTAAAAAAAAAAATTAAAGAGGGGCAAGGCGTTGGGCCTACCTCTAGTTTTTTTTTACACTCCAAAGAATATTATTGGATTCACTTGCTTTTTTTAGTTTTGATATGTTTCTTAGATAATATTATAAATTTTTATTTGAATTTTAATAAATAATTTTTTAATAATTATATATCTAATCTGAAAATAATAATAGTAATAATAAAGTATCATTAAATTAGTTTTTTATTATTAAATTTTTTAAATTGATTTCTAACATGATTTTATATTTTTTAGAAAAATATTTTATTTTTTAATTATACAAAATATAGACCTGCTATTTTGAAATTGTTTATTGACTTGCTTTAACAATACCGTCTGCCTTCGTTATATTTTGCATATTGAAATTTCGTTAGATTTAGGTTTTTTTTTTTTTTTATATATATATATAATAAATATTAATGTTTTCTCATCAAGGTTTGATTTGGTGAAGACCTAGAATTACTGGGTTCAATCCTAGGCAATCAAATCAACCCATTTTTTTTTAATTATAATAACATTCTTTTATTTTTCATTCAATTACATAGAATTATCCAGACATTTTTTTTGCTTTTCAGTTAAAATTTATTTTTTAAAATAATTTTTTATTCAAAAACCATGATATGGATAAAAAAGACATGATTCTGTTAAAAAGGAAGAACACACATATATTACATCATATTATTAAGCTTAAATATACAACCCTTTACTTTAATTACTCCCTAAATCTTATCCCCAGCTCCCCAAAAACACAACTTATCTTGCCATTACCTGAGGGTTTGACAATCCGTCTTCTGAGATGTCAAAAAACAAATCATCGCTCTTGCACAAGGCATAGACAATATCCACCATGCTAGGCCTCTTTGATGGATCTCTATGCAAGCAAGCAATTGCAACAGCCATTGTATTCACTACACTCTCCATTGAGCATGACTCCTCTAAAAGAACCTTGTCCATCCATGCTGTCAATCTCTTCACCTTCCTCTCTTCAACATTTCCATCCAGAATTCCAATAGCTTCTGCCCACAAAACCTTGCCTCCTTCATCAATTGCTTCTCTTCCTGAGATTAGCTCAAGCAAAACCACACCAAAAGAGAAAACATCCATTCTCGTTGACACCACACCATCAGCTAAATATTCAGGCGCAATGTAGCCTTGAGTGCCAACAATGTGCATTGTTATGGCGTTGCAGCCTGTTTTTGCCAGTCCAAAGTTGGCAATTTTGGCTCTCATGCTGGAGTCCAAGAGGATATTGCTGCTTTTAATGTCTTTGTGCACAACCCTTGGCCTAGTGTGCTCATGGATGTATTGGAGACCATTTGCAACATCAATTGCAATGCGTAACCTTGTTTTCCAGCTTAGTTTTTCTCTCTCGTTGCGATGCAACCACGAATGTAGAGAGCCACTGTCTACGAACTCGTAGACCAGATAGCAATTTGCATCCTCGGGGTCTATGCAAAAGCCCTCTAGCTTCACCAAGTTGCCATGGTTTACCTTCAACAGGGAACAGTGAGTTTGCCACACAGCCATACAGAAATGTATTTTCATAGATGATTAAAATGAAAGTCATTAAGCTCTTAAACATAATTTGGTGGGTACTAGACAAATTATATCACAGTTCTGCTTTGGCTAAAGCATTTTATTCTACATATTTAACCCAAACTGTCCAACCCATGGAGCTAAAAGAAATAGCTTAAAAAAATATATACGCTAAGCTATTCCAGGAGCTTGATGGCAATCATGAAATCATTCCCTTATTTATATATTTATCATTATTTTTTTATAATAAAATCATCCACTTATTTCTATATGTTAGCATTTGATTTCGAATATTTTGCAGTTAGGTACATTCATTTATCTGCAGAATTTAGTAAGGCAAGGATATCAAGAAACAAAAGGTTGACATTCAGTATTTAGCTATGGATTGAAAGTCCATGTTCTGATAATGGCATCATGACTTCTTTTAACTGGGAAGTCGACAGCCTTTATTGATTTTGTTCTGGAGAAAAGATGGCATTTGACTACTGCCTTCATCTGATGAGGAATCCACATTCCGCAATAGCACGCCCTCAAAGAAATGGGCCGATCTGACATGACATCCTAATCTCATTATGAAGCTGCGGAAAACAAATAAAAATGCGTCTACTTTTTAAAACCTTAAACCTGCTAAATAGACAGGTCACTTCACCTAACCATTATAAAAATTAGACACTTGCAAATTTTAATGGAATTCAGACATTGGTGTCCTTGTCATGTCTCAATTTTTAATCCCGTGTTTTTCTGGATTCCTCATAATGGCCCCTCCGCATCTGGATTTATGTAAAAATTTCCTATGGCTCAAAATATCCCAGCCCACAGAAATCAAGCAGATGAGATTCATGAACTTAATCGCCTATGTTGCTACTTGGGAGTTCAGGTCAAGACTAGAGGTTTTTCATGACGGCGATAAGGCTAGACCTCTGCTCTACTAGAACTCTGATCACTGGTATGCATTGAAAGCTTGTGAAATATAAAATGCCAAGTCGTCTTTAATTGGGTTATATGCGTTAAATTTTATGAGCTGTAAAAGCATGGAAACAGCGAAGTTTTATGCAACTGGGTCCCTGATCCTACTATCTCATTGGAAACCAAAACAAACAGTAAAGGCTGGAGTATATACTGTAAATCTGTAATCAGTTAAAGAAAAAAGAAATAAAAAAACTTACCTTCTGCAATATCTTGAGCTCCTCACAGGCATTCCACTTCATCTTCTTGATGGCATAGGTCTCTCCGTTTATGGACCCTTTAAACACAGATCCTTCAATCAAGCAATTTTCACCGAACCCATTAGTAGCTTCTTTCAGTTCATCAATCTTAAAGACCCTGTACTTATCCAAGCAATCTGAAACATCTGCCATCAAATTCACTTCTATATCCTTCAACCCTTTCCTTCCCCCATTCAACTGCATCCTACGCTTCTCCTCAACTTTCTCAACATCTCTTCTCTTCTTCAACACACCCTCTCTATAAAACCAAACCCCACTTACCAAGACCAATAAAAGCCCAGCAATTCCTAGCCCAACTGCTAATCCTATAATCACACCTTTCCTCTCTGTCTTCTCAGGGGGCGGCGCCCCAGAAGGAACAGGAACAGCTACTGTAGGCTGTGCCAGTTGTGGAAGTTGATTGACTGGAACGAATATGGTATCATAAGGCTGGGTGTTATTGCCATTAACATCAACAATAGATTGTGTTTCAACTCCAAATGTTGAAGCAACTGAAGATAAGTTATCAGAAGGCTGAAAAACATAAGATACCAGATACTTCACCTTGTTTTGCAATTGGGTTTGATTAGGACACTTGCAAAATATTGGAAAGATCACCTCTACTCCTATGTCGAGTAGTTCGGGGATAAGTGTAGGGTTGAAAAGCTCAACAGACTGGTAGGTCGTAAGGTTTTGGAAGTATTCAGACGAGACAATGTAGAAAGTGTTGCCTGCCTCGATGGTATATGTGATGTTTGCAGAGGAAATGCTAGTGCTATTGATGATGGGGTTGCAAGAACATGATAAAGGGACAAAGAGGGGTTGATTGGGGATGAGAGGTGAGGTTGGAGAGGAGATGTTACTTGGTTTTGATATCATAAGGCGGCTAACCGAGAAAAGGTCACCGATTGAGGCAAGGTCAAGGAAGTTAGGAGCTGAGGCTCGGTAGAAGGCATAGGTTTGACATGGAAAGGAACTCTGGTTGGCTGGGCAGGTGAACCCTTGAGTGCTTGGCTGGGCTTGCAAGTGGTGGAGGATATTACTGTAAGAGAGGAAGAAGAAGAGAGAAGAGACTAAACGGGATGCGGGTCTCATTTTGGCTCTTGATAGTTCTGCTTTTCTGCCTTGCAATGTTTTGTTTTAAAGAAGAAGGTAAAGGTGATATCAGCTAGTCGATAATATGGTCACGTTTTTCTCTTCTTCCATCAATGAAAGGGTACAACCAGGGGTGGAGCTGGCAGTATTTAACAGGAGAAGCTAAAATTAATATAATAAGATATATTATTAAAAATTTTATTTATTTAAAATAAAAAATTATACTATTTTATATTTAAATACTAAATAAAAAATTAAAATGTTTTGCAGAAACCGGTACGTAGTGGCCTCCCCCTGGTTCCGCCCCTGATTCCAACCACCTGCTGGATCCCACCTTCGTGGACTTTCAGCCAGCTTCAATGGGGGTATCAATCTAATATTATATCTTATTATTTAAAATTAGATGAATAATAAATACTTCGTCGAATTTAAAAGAAATACAATCAACTAATTTTAATTAAAAAAACAAAACTCATCCGAATCATTCATCTTGATTTTTAATAAAACCCACCATACATATTCACATAAATTCAACTATTTTTACGATTACAATAATATTTCATAGTCTTCACATATTTTTCTACCTTCGGCGTCAGAAATCGCATCAGACTTTGAAATGTTCATGTTTCAGATTCGAACAGAGACTGGAAAGAAGGGAGGGCATAAGGAACAGACTTGACGCTAGTTTTCAATCGATCCAGGTCCACAAACTCAAAAAAATCATGACCCTGCAAGGTGCATAGATGAAAACGAACTACTACAGTTTCCATCTAGTTTTTGAGTAACTAGACATTCCATCTTTGTCCTTTTAAATTATTTTTAAAAAATTAATTTTTGAACAAAAATTTATTTGTATTATTTTTCAGTACTTGATTAGAAAAAACAAAAAAAAGAGATTCTTCAATTTCAACAATGAGAGAAAAAGTCACCGCTCAAGTGGTTTTCGACCATCAAATTAGATTTTTTTGATAAATGGATTTCATGGGATGAAAGGGGCCTGGTAGTGATTGTTTGATGCCTCAAAGTTTCTTGAAAAAATAAATATAAATCGAGATAGATAAATCTAAATCGGTTTGATTTCAAGGTCATTTTCTTTTTCTTTTTTTTTTCTCTTTCATTTTTTTTTATTATAATTTATAAAGAAATATGAAAGAAAAAAAAAGATTCTAGAGGCTCATCGAAACTCCAGTGAATACATCGTCAATATCGCTGTAAAGATCTCGATAAAACGAATCTAACAACACCAAGGTCGCAAATAGTTAACCAAGTGAGCCACACGAGTTATCTAAAGATGCCAGTATTCATTTGTATTTGAGCTATTCATGTGACTCACTTCGATCATCATTGGTAACTTGTTTTGGTATCGTTAGATTTGTCTTGTTGAGATCTTTCTAGTGATACCAATAATGTAATCGTTGAAGTTTTAATGTGTTTTTATGATTTTTTTTTCTTTTCTCTCACTCTTTTTTTTTATTAAATCTTGTGTTCATCAAATTTATAAAAAGTAGCACATGATACTGGTGACCTGCAAATCACAAGTATCATCTATTATTCTCTAAACTTTTAAACTATATTATTTTTTATAATAATTTTTTATTATATATTTTGTTAGACTAAAAAAAAAACCCTCATGGCTGAAAGCGAGAATTTCATTAAAGTTGAATCAGGACAAAGTTACACATAAAAAAAGCCCATGGTTGCAATAAAAAATAAAACGGTGTTAAGGTTGGAAATGGGTCAGGTAATTTTCTAGAATGACATCAAGAGCTTGTTTTTATTTTTATTTTTTGATTTTTTAAAATATTTTTGATTATGTATTGGTATCAATTTTTTTTTTTAAATTAATATATATATTTTTAAAAAATATTTTTGAAAACAACGATATAACAATACAAAAAACTATCTAATCCACAGGCAGCATGACCGGGTGACAAGGTGCCCTTCCTGGGTGACTTCAATGCTGCTCCACCATGGATGACTAATTATCCGTGATGGGCTCATTGCAAAAGACAAACCATGAAAATAATAATTAAAAGATAACACAAAAATGCCTAGCCTTCCAGAGAAAATGGTGGTGGAATCTGAGTCATGAGACGCCAAAGTCACTCTTCTTTGACTTCCTCCTCTTCTACTGCTCCAAACGCCGATGATCGTCGTGACCCCTCAAGAACTCTAACCAGTTACCATGGAACCTCTTCCATACAGAAACATCTCAAGCTACAACAACAATAATCTAAAATACCAATTTACGACATGCTTCTTTTTAATTCGACATCAGTGAATTCCAACTCATAAAGGCAGTGCAGAATTTTGAATTCTACAAAACGGGCTCCTTTTCAATCAAGAGGATATACCAAAAGAAATAAAATAAAATAAAGAGTCAAATCCAACAAAAATAAAATAAAATTATTATACAATCATTTCAATTTAATTGCTTAAGTTTTTAGATAAGGTCTCAAGATATAATTTATATTATTTTTTAATACATTTTTTTAATTGAAAATCCTTTGACCTTGAAACTTGTACATGTCTATATTATTTTGTGCTTGATTTTTATCAAATAAATAGAAATGATATTATTTTTTAACACATCCTTTTAAGTGAAAATCTTTTGACCTTAAAACTTGTACATGTCCATATTATTTTGTGCTTGATTTTTATCAAATAAATAGAAATGATGAGATTCAAACTCGTAATCACTTTGTCATAAGACTCTAATACCATGTTAAAGAATCATCTCAATCTAATAACTTAAACTGTTAAATGAAATTTCAAAATATAATTTATATTAGATCACAGAATACAGAGAAGAGGAAAGGTGAATAAAATCGAAAGGTAATACCTCTAAACAGTGTCACTTACTTGCCAAGGTGAAATCATGTCTCCCCTCTTCACGGTGAAATCCCAGAGGCCTCCATATATATGAACCTGTCACGAGCTCCTCTCTCTGTATTGTATATCTGGGGCTCAAAGTTATGTGGTTTGTCGGGCTTATCCATTCAATCACACTGAAAATAAACGTAAATAGATCTGCTCCAATGAACTGATACCGCCCCTGAAAACGATTAGATAACATCTTGTATGGAAGCATCAGAATTAGATACTACCGGCACATTGAAATACATCCCAGCGGCAACTGCTGGTGGGAAGATCCATGAATATACCCTGCAAAGTATCAGCTAAGAATCAAACCCAAAATCTCTGCACCTGAACAGTTTATCACCTCTAAATTCTGATCTACATGACCATGTCATCCAAGAGTTTATGGCATTTTATTGAAGGACGACAACAGATGCCCTCTCCAACACAGATTGCAAAGTCCTCTAGTTCAAGTTTCCTTGATTCTGTTGCATCAACTGTGCAGGGATGATATAGTGCAAGTTCACTCCGCGTACTTTTCAGGATCCCAAGCAATTGAACATGGGTTTTGTCATGGATTGGCAAGATTTCTGTTGATTTAAAATATACGAACTGCATTATTTTGATTTCTATACATTTTGTTTTACCGCTTCCCGTAGTTCCAAAGATGATTTTAAGTAGCTGAATATTTCAGCAATACGATTTCCCATAGAGTTAAGTAACCAAGATATAATAAGTTGTCCCTTGCATTGCCGAGCTTTCTAAGCTTGTGAAGGAGATTCAAGAAGACTAGTATGGCTATTGACATAGCCAAGTTTGAATCTTTCACCACCAAAAGCAATTGTCACAACTCTTCATCAAGGGAAATAGTTAAATTGATTTAGCAATATTGAGCCTAAACATTGATTATAATTTAGCTTTCCTTCCTGTATATTGCAGGATCTATCTGTGCCATCACCACTGTTCATTTTGAACGGGTCTTTCATAGGATTCTTAAACAATCAACAGGGTATTAAGAACCTCCCTGGTACCATGAAGAAACAAAGAGAAGGAGGAATCTCATTTCGTATATTTTCTGTTACAGCAACAGAGGTATATACACAATTGATTTCTGTTACAGCAGAGCAGAGAAGGATGGTTATTAATTCTCCTATATTCACGATCTATCTTTATTAACTACCATCCTATCACTTGTATGTAGAGCAATCGTAACATTGCAGCAGTAGGAAGGAAGCTCTGAAACTCTGCTATTTGTACAATTTGTGTTGAGGTCAGACTCTTCAATCTGAGCTGCAGGAGAACTTTGCAATCTGTGGTGGAGCGAGGCTTTGTAATCTGCGTTGGAGTGGGAATCTGTTGCCGTCCTTCAGTACATTTATTACACCTTGAAAACCTGTTGAGGGTTCTGCTGTTGTGTATTCCTCTCAGTATTTTCCAATATGGAACGAACATCCTGATAAGATTCAGGTTCCAGTAAAATGAGATTGCTTACATGCTTGTGTTATTGAAACAGAAGATGCTTAATCCGTTTCTTGAACAAGATTCTTGAGTGTTCTCTGGTTTAAAGCACCTAACCCTATTTTCGATATGGATATAACAGCTGATTTTGGGTACTGGATTTGCCATGAGAATTGGGAGTGATGAACTCACTGCCATTAATGTTTTTTTTTTCTTTCCTACCTTTTATCCGGTTCTATTACTGTAGCCATTGGCTGTAGCCCTGGGGAGCCAAGCTAACTACTAACCAGTTGAGCTTGAGCCTTTAAATTAAATGCCCGCCTTTTTCATCCTTATCTCGTTGTTTTTGTTCGGAAAAATGTTTGGGTTACCCTGCTTCGTAGGAGTTCGATTGTACAACCTTGGATTCTTTGCAACACGTGTTCCTGGAGTTTCTTTGTGCGGGACTGCTTGGAATCGGTTCTGAACGACGTTTCTAAAATAAATTAGTTTTTTTTATATATATTTTTGAATTATTAAAATAATTTTTAAAAAAATAAAAAATACTACTTTAATATATTTCTAAATAAAAAATATTTTTAAAAATAATTACTACTACACCCTTAAATATATCTTTATTATTAAAAAGCGACGACAATATACCTATATTTTTATACCGTTTAAACAGTTTTTTTGGGTGTTATATTTTGTCTCCATTTAGGTTTTATATATATATATATGTTAAATATATTTTTTTAAAATTATATTTTAAAAAATAATCACTGTATTATTTCAAACGCTCTTTCTACTAAAAGAGAGAAAAACGAAAAGAATCATCGCTGCCGTTTTATACCCTTACTTTCAAGGCGGAATATGTTCCAGCAGAAGATGAATAATGTTAAGGAATGCTCTTTCCATCCTCACATTTCGTTTCAAGGGGGAATATGTTCCAACAGAAGACGAATAATGATAAGGAATACTCTTTCCATCATCACATTTCAAGGGGGAATATATTATTTCATTAACGTTAGAACTCCATTTTTCTTCCACCTTTAAAAAGTGTGGATTCTTCGTTGCTTATCCTCCTCAGGTTTGCTTGTTTTGTTTGATCATAGTACGGCTAAATTAATGATTGATCTTGTTTGATAACAGATGGGCTTGACACCGATTGACCGAATTTGCTTTCTTTCTTGATGCTACTTGCTTGTTGTTGTTCGCTGCTGGCTTGTTCTCTCTTTTGATGATTTTGTTTTCTCTTCAATCTGTAGTAAACGATCTTCTGCCCTTCAAGCATTAATGGACGCCTCTGTATCTTCCTCGCCGAAGGATCTGCCAGTTGGGTTAGATGCTAAAACTGAGGAAGAGTATGCTTCCCTTTCCAGTTTACTTCAAGATTTCACTAGCATCCCTAACATTGACAATGCATGGACTTTTAAGTCTAACACTGGCAAGTCTAGTTATTTATGCGACTTTAACTTTTCTTTTTCTTTTTCCTGTTTGTGTTTCTTGAAACAATGTTTGGTGCAGGAATTGGTTCCCAGGCAATGTTTTCGATTAGCCAAGCAAATCTTCTGGCTAATAAGAGGAGGAAGTATGCTCTATCTGCTAATATCTCGAAAGGGAGTGCCAATTCTGTTAACTTTCAATGGTCTCCATTTCCTGTTGAGATGACCGGTGTGTCTACAGTTGTTCCATCACCATCAGGTTCGAAGCTTCTTGTTGTTCGGAATCCGGAAAATGAATCTCCCACCCGTTTTGAGATTTGGAATCAAGGTCATGTGGAAAAGGAATTCAACATCCCCCAATCTGTACACGGTTCGGTGTATTGTGATGGATGGTCAGTGACTATATACATCTAGCCTTTTCGCTGCGGGTGACATCTTTTTAATATTTATGATTTGCTAAGCCAGGCTTGCATACTTTCGACTTTGTACATTCATGTCTTTTAGCAGTAGATTTGTTTGATTACAAGTATCATTGTTCACTGCCATCCTCGAGTATCCAGAAATTTGAATGTTTTTAGATGTCATAGGTTTGAGGGGATCTCATGGAACTCAAAGGAAACTCTTATTGCTTATGTTGCCGAGGAGGCCTCACCCTCCAAGCCTACATTTAATGATTCGGGGTATAAAAAAGGTGGTTCAGCAGATAAGGACTGTGGTAGCTGGAAAGGTCAGGGGGAATGGGAGGAGGACTGGGGAGAAACCTATGCAGGGAAAAGGCAGCCTGCACTTTTTTTGATTGACATTAACAGGTTTTGTAAGAGGTTTTTGTTGTCATTGATACAGCTAAACATAGTTTTTTGTGAGACATTAAATCCTCAATTTGAACTTTCCCATGTTGTGCAGCGGACAAGTACAGCCTGTCAAAGGAATTTCAAAGTCCTTGAGCGTTGGCCAAGTTGTCTGGGCTCCATCAACCCAAGGCTTGCATCAGTATTTGGTGTTTGTGGGTTGGTCATCAAATCCAAGAAAGCTTGGCATAAAATACTGCTACAACAGGCCATGTGCACTATATGCAGTTAGAGCACCAGTTTATGCATCAGAAGCCAATGACTTGGAGCTCAAGTGGGTTACTTGTTCTCATAAAGCTCTCGTTGATTTTCTGTCTCTCTCAGTTGTTAATTAGTTGCTGTCGGAGATTGAGCATGCTAAATCTGGTTTATGTAATTTAAATTTCATTTTGATCTTTCAGAGAGAGTCCAAACGAAGACTCGCCCGTTCTTAACCTAACTCAGAGCATAAGTAGTGCCTTCTTTCCATCATTCAGGTATGCTATTTATACAACCACCTTGGTTTTGAGCCTTCACATTGACCTAGAAACTATATTTCTTCTCCTTTTCTGTGTGATAAGCGATAGCTTCTGCAGTGTGATTTCTCAAGTTTTGGATACATTTTCAAGACAATCAAGTCTGCCGAAGATTTTATTTCATGGGAAATGAATTTATCCTGAAGCCCTAGCCCAAGAGAGGCGTGATGGCTTCTTTGCTGAGATTGCATGTCTCTTTTCCACTTTCCAATTTGACACGACCTTTTTTCTTTTTTTGTAAAAATATATTACAAGATAAAGGTGACCAGTTAATTTTTGCTAGTTTCCAGCCTATAGATGCTCTTCATATCGATGACTTGTACGGGTTATGCACCGGCACAGTAAACTTGTTACTTCTTTTTTTTTCATCACTATTTTCCATCTTTCTATTCCAAGTTAATGGATTCCCCTGCGGCTATGTGTTGATATTAAAATTTGCAAATTCGTTGTCCAGATGTCCTTTTTAGGTGTCACAGACACATCAGGTTTAATTTGTGCATCATTTCTGAACTGTTTAAGTGTGTGAATGATTCCATGCATGTGCTTATGCACTATTTCTTGTTTTTTAGTAGGTGGTTATTTGCTTAAAAGTTTTTATGATCTCCCTCACCTTCTCTTTATAAGCTTAGCTATAATGATCAACAATTCTGCAGTTAACTGGAAACCATTGAATATATTAAGTTGTATAAATTGAAAAAAAATTCCTTACACGATAGTATTGATGTATTTAAAGCTGATTGCATGTGAAACATGTCTTTGTTATCCAGCCCAGATGGAAGGTTCCTTGTGTTTCTATCTGGAAGAAGTTCTGTAGATTCGGGTGCACATTCTGCAACAGATTCACTTCACAGAATTGACTGGCCAGTGAATGGACAATTGTCCTCTTTAAAAATTATTGATGTGGTGAGCTCTTCATGTATAGAATTGCCGATTTTGTTTGCTATTGCTTTATTCATTTACAAGAAGTTATGATGAACTTTGCCCTGTTCATCAACAACTTTTATATAAGATACTAGAATGTGAATATTTGAAATTAATGATTGATAATATAATATGGTTTGCATTTTGTTCTGGGATCAATGTTGCTTTTAAAATAGCCATGCTTTTTCTATGGGACCACTCGATCTTCTTGTGAACTCTCACCTTTTAGAATTTCAAATGAAGGGTAGGAGTATACATTGTTGGGAACCCGGGCTGGATGACTGCCAATCCCTTGTCCCGAGGCTATCCTGGGCAATTTCCTCTTGTCTATATTTCCCTATGAATGATGCATTTAGCAGTATCCACAGATTTGGAAGATTTTCTTTCATGTGTATGGTCTGTAACTAACAAGTTTCTTCTATAAATCATTGCAGATTCCTATTGTGCAGAGCGCAGAGGATGGTTGCTTCCCAGGGCTTTACTGTTCTAATTTTATTCCTAATCCATGGCTTTCAGATGGATGCACTATGATTGTATCTTCAGCATGGGGCAGCAGTCAAGTTATACTTTCTGTGAATGTGTTGAGGTAACTTTAAAAGTCATATAGGTACAGCTTTTCTTATGTGTACATACCTACAGATTCTGTTTGTATAGTTGATTCATGGTATGATTATCGAATTACAGTGGGGATGTATCACGTACTAGTCCCACAGACTCCAATTTTTCATGGAATCTTCTTACTCTAGATGGAGACAGCATTATTGCCGGTAAAGCCAAATGCTGAAAGCTATCTATAACCCACCATGTTAAAGTGTAGAGAACGGAAATATAATCTTTTTTCTTCCCCTGTTCCAGTGTTTAGCAGTCCAGTAGATGTACCTCAAATCAAGTATGGTTATCTTGTTGATAAGGAAATTAAAAATGCTGCATGGGATTGGTCAGATGTTTCAAGCCCAATATTAGGATGCTCGGCGAAGGTTTGTATTGTTGGCATTTTTAGAACATGAATTTTGTATCGTTTATCCATTAAGTTCTAGTTTTGTGAGGACAGTTTCTTCTTGGTACAGGTTAATTCTTTGCTCTCTTGTCGTCAGTTCACTATATTGAAGATTCCAGTCAAGGATGTTTCTGAATGCCTGACAAAAGGTATTATACATGAAAGTGTTGAATTATGATCACAGCAATGAATTTTGCTTCATTGTACATTTGTTTCTTTCAGGTGCCAGCAAACCTTTCGAAGCTATTTTTGTGTCTCGCCAGTCTAAGAAGAATGATGTTTGTGATCCACTAATAGTTGTGCTTCATGGAGGCCCACATACTGTCTCATTGTCAGGCTTTGCAAAGTCCTATGCATTTCTGTCTTCACTAGGTTACAGCTTGTTGATTGTAAATTACAGGTGTTTAAAGTTTTTCCTTTTCTCTTTCCCTTTTCTTCTTAAGTTTAATCAGAAACTCAGATCAATGCACATTTCTCTATGCTCCACCAGACTTTTTACCCATGGAAATATAATCTGCAAAAAAAAAAAAACTCTCTCCAAGCTGATGTTTTATAGTTTTTACATGGCATTGTAACGAGGAGCGAAGAATGACAACAATGGGAAGTATTGTTTGATTATTTAGGAATTTCAAAATTGGAATTTAGTTTACTTTAGTTTTATTATTGGATTAGAACTATTTAGTAGGTTTTCTATATAAACAGATATTCAAAAGAACATTGGATTTTGATTATCACGAAGATGCAGTTTTTCTTCAGAGAATTAGTGCTTTTGTATTCTTGGTGGTGGTTCTATACCAGTTTGAAATTCACGTAACTTTACCATTAAATTCATTTGGTCCCTTGATAATTTTCATCTTTGCATGCTCAAAAAGTTTGGTGCAGTCGTTAAAATTGTGTGTTTGGGGGTGCTTCTGCCTCTGAGTGCTTTTTTAAAGTGTTTTTGGCTTTAAAAAGTTTGAAATTGATATGTTTTTTTTTTTAATTTTTTCTGATGATTTTAATATGCTGATATAAAAAAAATATTGAAAAAATTTTATTTTAATATATTTTCAAATAAAAAACTATTTTAAAAAGCATCTTACATCACAATCTTAATCCCAAAGACGGAATGCCAGCATGTGACTGGCCTTTTTGTTCTTTCCCAGATTTTTCTAACTAAGTCTTTGATCACAGAGGTTCCCTAGGATTTGGTGAGGAAGCATTGCAATCTCTTCCAGGGAAAGTTGGTTCACAGGTACTCATTCTTAATAAAGTCTGTAGGCATAGGACAAATTTACTCCCAAAGTGTTATGTCTATCCCAATGGAGCCCCCATACATGGATATCTCAAATGAGTCCCCATTCTTTGAGAATTTTCTGAATCAGCCCCTGCGGGTGCAAGCTCTTTTAGCCTAGTTTCGAGGACAAAAGCGAGCCTAAAATATTTTGGAGTTACAAATCACACCCACCTGTGCAAGACTCTCTAACACACAAAAAAGGCTATAACCTCTTTTTATATTTGAGCATTCACATGCGTCATGTGGGGTGACTTTTAGTGTCAAGATCCTTGTTAATGAATATATTTGGCACCACAATGTCTGAGGGAGCATCAGTTTTGTGCGAATACTTGCCTGAAATATGTTAAAAATAAACAGACCTTTTCACTGTAGATAACATTGGAGATGATTTAACGAACCCTAATAAATGGGGACTCAATTGATCGGTGGAGGATTCATTTGGGATGTGCATAATAATTTGAGGGCAAATCTGCCCTTTCTCCTAAATTTTGTTTGGCATGCTTTTTGTAAAAATCAAGGCTTTATGCATCAGGTTGGATTGTTTTTCTGAGTCCTTTTTTTTTTTTTTTCTATGAAGGGATTCTCTGATGTAGTTTGAGAACAAGAAAGTTACCTGAACTCAATAAGAAATAAGTATCCTAATATCAACAACAATAAAATCCTAGAAAGTTATCAAAATAATCGTTAAACTCTAAGCAGTACTAAACTACAAACAAACAAGTCAACTTTCTTGTTCCTATATTGCATATTTCTATCTTACTTTCTCCACTTCCCTTTGCCCCAGTGTTGATTCTTCATTGCTAATAATCTTTTGCAAGCAGTATCAGGACACATTACCTGTATTTCCTGGTTTCTTATTCTTTTTTCTCATTAGGAAAAAATCCATTTTCTCCCAGAAGACATACAGATATCTACTCAAGCATCTCAAACATTTGGGGAGTTTGTGCAAATTCTAACCTTATAGCTTACTATGCACACGATGTCAAGGATGTAATTACAGCAATAGATCGTGGGGAGTTTTTGCAAATTCTAACCTTATAGCTTACTATGCACAGGATGTCAATGATGTAATTACAGCAATAGATCATGTGATTGACACGGGTGTTGCTAGCCCCTCCAAAATAGCTGTGATTGGTGGTTCCCATGGTGGCTTTCTCACAACTCACTTAATTGGCCAGGTTTAGCATTTCCAGCTCTCTCCTTGTGATAGTCAGGTGTCTTCTGTAGACTGTGTATCGATATTTTTGTTATTACATAGACCTCTAATATAGTGAACATATCTGTATAACTTTCGGCAGGCGCCAGATAAATTTGTTGCTGCAGCTGTGAGAAATCCCGCCTGTAATATTGCTTCAATGGTTGGCATAACAGACATCCCTGATTGGTGCTATGTGGAAGCCTATGGAGTTGAGGGGAAAACTAAATTTACGGAAGCACCCTCAGCTGAGGACCTGGTTCTCTTTCACAGCAAATCTCCCATATCACACACCTCAAAGGTACTTTCTAGAGAGACCTGTTTTCTATTAGGTGATATGTGATGGTGTCCATTGTCCAGTGGATAGGACAGAGGTCTTCAAAACCTTTGATAGTGGTTCAAATCCTATTGGACACAATACTTTTCCAATTTTCAATATATATATATATATATATATATATATATTATTTCCTAGTATTTTTGGGACTTAAGACAGAGGCAATAAGAATAGGAATAGAATGGTCCAAACCAAATAAAATTTACTGCAAAAAATTCTCCAGCCTTGACAGCAAAATGACACCTGGTAGTGCGGTTGCTTTTACAATGCTGGATGCTATCAACTTTAAAGCAACGGAAAAATCTAGTATAGCTAGTGTCAGAAAACACAATGCGTTTCCATGGAACTTGCTGTGGACAACTGTACTGGATCGGAAATTGTACCTGCATGGATTGCATTGGCACTAGCCAGATGCATGGAATGCTATACAACAACAGCCAAGCAAGCTCTGCTTTTGGCTGTTGTGCAATGCAAAGGAAAACAATATGTTGAGAATGAAGAATCTGAGCTTCATGGTAAAAAACATTCTTTGGTTATTTACCAGAACATCAACCATGTGTCGGTGTTTGCCTAAAGCAAAGGTGGAGGAAACAGGATACCTGAAACTTACAACTTTTTCCCTCTTTCTTTCAGTCATATTGGCCGGGTAGAGATAGTGATTGGCATTTCTTTTGGATTTTTTTATCTATGCTGAGTCCCAAAACCCTCAAGTCATGGTATTGAATTTCTTAGTTTGATAACATTCGCAGGTCAAAACACCGATCATTTTTGTTCTAGGTGCTCAGGATCGTCGTGTTCCATTGTCTAATGGGTTGCAAGTAAGTTTCCTTCCCTCTTCAAGTACTAGCTAGCTGTTTAAAATTGTATTCCAGTGTATGTTTTGAAAAAAGCAGCTGGTAGAGTGTTAGACAAGATAAAAAATCGCAAACAGTTTTTTTTTCTTCTATTACTTGCATAATATGATGGTACTAATGGTTTGATATTTGAAAAATTTGTAGTATGCACGGGCATTGAAAGAGAAAGGCGTTGAGGTCAAAATCCTCATGTTTCCCAATGATGTCCATGCGATTGAAAGGTAAAACATTTACTGTGGCACCTTCTTGTGTAAACAGCTACAATTAACGAAGCTCAAATCTAATTCACTTTCACATAAAGCCTGACCCGCATTGCTTTTCTGCAGACCCCAATCCGACTACGAAGGCCTCCTTAACATTGCAGTATGGTTCAACAAGTACTGTAAATAAGCATGCATGGCTAACCACATGTTGCTCATGCTGTACGAGGTCAAAATACAAAAAATAATCAGCAAACTATTTGCTCGCCTGGATGCGGGTAATTGATAAAGGGTGGATCTTTATGGTCAACCCACCATGTCTTGTATTAAGAAAGTTTATGAGCCCTATAAGCACTGTTGTGCACAAGCAATATGCTCACTCAAGGCATGAGGTAAAGAAAAGGGATAATCGTGTCCTGATGCATCAGCTATTCGTTTGGAAATTTGTTGTCTTTCAAAATCCATTTTGACTATCGATAAGCCTGCATGCTGCCTCCAATTTTTATGGATATGGAATATGGATGCGGAGTTATTTTTATATATATATTGTTTTAAGAGCTTCTGTGATAGGTTTGTGTTTCGATTTTTTTTTTCTTTTATAGGAATGTTTCCGTTGTTACATCTTGTTTTAGAGCTTGTTTGAAAAAACAGTATAAATTGTGTTTATTTTTTAAAATTTTAAATTTTTTTGTAAATTTTTTTTTATATATATTCATATTAAAAATATTTTTTTTTAAATAAAAAGAATATTATTTTAATATATTTTTAAATAATTTTTTTTTTGATATATAATTGCCACCAGAATTCCAAATCTTGCAAACATGGAATTGTTAAGAAGAGAGTTTTTTTTTATTTGGGGTGCCCATATCTCTAAAACAAACACACCCGAAATAATATAAAGTTGAGTTATTACATTATGGTCTTGTTTTTTTGTGTATTAAAAATATTTTAAATTTTTTATTTTACTTTAAATCAATATTTTTTTTAATGTTTTTATATTATTTTAATATGTTGATATTAAAAATAAAAAATATTATTTTAATATATTTTTAAATAAAAAAACACTTAAAAAAAGAGACCGGTGTAAGAAATTAAAAGGCTATGGTGCCAATGGTGAAAAGAAACCACCCCCCAAACCCACAAACACAGGAGAATCACTTTCTCTACTAGAAAAGATTGAAACTGTCGAAACACAAACAGCAAGGCCTCCTCGAAACCCACAACGGAGGAATTCTCAAGGAGTTCAGTACAGTTCACTAACAGACTCCTAATAAGCCTGTCTTCTATAAAAACCCAGATAGATAACTGAGAA
This sequence comes from Populus tremula, assembly GCA_964019445.1. Lineage (NCBI taxonomy): Eukaryota > Viridiplantae > Streptophyta > Magnoliopsida > Malpighiales > Salicaceae > Populus > Populus tremula. Next base: position 10,745,635 of record CAXHTJ010000018.1, on the reverse strand, counting down.
ATACCTCAAGGAATAGTACTATAATTGGTAATAACAAGAATTTTGGGGTTGATTTGAAGAGGGTTAGTAGCAATGGTTCCGTTGATAAAGCGCACACCGCGGTTCGACAACTGGGCAAATTATGGAGGTTGCATTCCATCAATTTTGGAAGCTCTTGATACGATCAAAGACTTGGACGGGGCATTGAATCCATGGGAGGATACACTTGGTAACAGAGATAGGAACATGATTTTGAAGTTGCAGTCTGATTGGGAAAGAGCTTTGGAGATTTTTGAGTGGTTTAAGGGGAACGGTTGCTATGAGTTATATGTAATTCATTATAACATTATGCTCAGGATTCTCGGCGAGCTCGAAAATGGAGCCATGTTGAATGTTTGTGTATTGAAATGGGAATTAAACGGATTCAGCAAGGTGACTATGAGAATTGTTGTGCAAATGTACAAGAAAGCTGGGGAGTTTCAAAAGGAATTTTTGAAACTCCCCAGCTGGTGGGAAGATCCATGAATATACCCTGCAAAATATCAGCTAAGAATCAAACCCAAAATCTCTGCACCTGAACAGTTTATCACCTCTAAATTCTGATCTACATGACCATGTCATCCAAGAGTTTATGGCATTTAATTGAAGGACGACGACAGATTCCAAACACAGATTGCAAAGTCCTCTAGTTCATGTTTCCTTAATTCTGTTGCATCAATTGTGTAGGGATGATATAGTGCAAGTTCATACCTCATACTTTTCATGATCCCAAGCAATTGAAGATAGGTTTTGTCATGTTGTCGTGGATTAGCAGGATTTCTGTTGATTTAAAATATACGAACTGCATTATTTTGATTTCTATACATTTTTTTTACCGCTTCCCATAGTTCCAAAGATGATTTTAACTTTAATATTATCAAGCATCATATTCTATTTTTAACAAGATAAATTGTTCTAGGTCTCATTAATAAAAATATTCTCAAACTTTTGTTCTTCAAAATCAAGTTTTCTTTATGATGGATGTTCCTTACATCATCCACAACCCACATCAAATGCATTTAAAATATATTTTACTTTTCAATTTCTCTTTAATTCAAACAAATAAAAAATATATAGCAAAGTATACTAAAAACAAAACAATACTTGCTCATAGCAAAATATAATAATAACAAAACATTATTATTATTATTAATTTATTATTATGATTGGTGTAAACGCATTTTCATAATGGCAAACAAAACAAAACTGGAATCCGAAAATGGGAAGAGCACACCTGGTAAAGCTTAATTGGTTGTCGTGTCTCCCTCCTTCTCCTTCCTATCTTCTTCTTTCTTTAACGACATCTCCTCACTCTCCCACTCCAACTCTCCTTCGCTCCTCTTTTTCCGCTCCTCGTTCGCTCTCTACGTAAGGGGCCCTTCTCGCTCTCTAGTCTCCTTGCAATACTTGGTTTATTTTCATTAACGTTAGAACTCCATTTTTCTTCCACCTTTAAAAAGTGTGGATTCTTCGTTGCTTATCCTTCTAAAGTTTGCTTGTTTTGTTTGATCATAATACGGCTAAATTAATGATTGATCTTGTTTGATAACTGATGGGTTTGGCCCCGATTGACCGAATTTGCTTTCTTTTCTTGATGCTACTTGCTTCTTGTTGTTCGCTGCTGGCTTGTTCTCTCTTTTGATGATTTTTGTTTTCTCTTCAATCTGTAGTAAACGTTCTTCTGCCATTCAAGCATTAATGGACGCCTCTGTATCTTCCTCGCCGAAGGATCTGCCAGTTGGGTTCGATGCTAAAACTGAGGAAGAGTATGCTTCCCTTTCCAGTTTACTTCAAGAATTCACTAGCATCCCTAACATTGACAAGGCATGGACTTTTAAGTCTAACACTGGTAAGTCTAGTTATATATGCGACTTCAACTTTTTTTCTTTCTTTTTCCTGTTTGTGTTTCTTGAAACAATGTTTGGTGCAGGAATTGGTTCCCAGGCAATGTTTTCGATTAGCCAAGCAAATCTTCTGGCTAATAAGAGGAGGAAGTATGCTCTATCTGCTAATATCTCGAAAGGGAGTGGCAATTCTGTTAACTTTCAATGGTCTCCATTTCCTGTTGAGATGACCGGTGTGTCTACAGTTGTTCCATCACCATCAGGTTCGAAGCTTCTTGTTGTTCGGAATCCGGAAAATGAATCTCCCACCCGTTTTGAGATTTGGAATCAAGGTCATGTGGAAAAGGAATTCAACATCCCCCAATCTGTACACGGTTCGGTGTATTGTGATGGATGGTCAGTGACTATATACATCTAGCCTTTTCGCTGCGGGTGACATCTTTTTAATATTTATGATTTGCTAAGCCAGGCTTGCATACTTTCGACTTTGTACATTCATGTCTTTTAGCAGTAGATTTGTTTGATAATAAGTATCATTGTTCACTGCCATCCTCGAGCATCCAGAAATTTGAATGTTTTTAGATGTCATAGGTTTGAGGGGATCTCATGGAACTCAAAGGAAACTCTTATTGCTTATGTTGCCGAGGAGGCCTCACCCTCCAAGCCTACATTTAATGATTCGGGGTATAAAAAAGGTGGTTCAGCAGATAAGGACTGTGGTAGCTGGAAAGGTCAGGGGGAATGGGAGGAGGACTGGGGAGAAACCTATGCAGGGAAAAGGCAGCCTGCACTTTTTTTGATTGACATTAACAGGTTTTGTAAGAGGTTTTTGTTGTCATTGATACAGCTAAACATAGTTTTTTGTGAGACATTAAATCCTCAATTTGAACTTTCCCATGTTGTGCAGCGGACAAGTACAGCCTGTCAAAGGAATTTCAAAGTCCTTGAGCGTTGGCCAAGTTGTCTGGGCTCCATCAACCCAAGGCTTGCATCAGTATTTGGTGTTTGTGGGTTGGTCATCAAATCCAAGAAAGCTTGGCATAAAATACTGCTACAACAGGCCATGTGCACTATATGCAGTTAGAGCACCAGTTTGTGCATCAGAAGCCAATGATTTAGAGCTCAAGTGGGTTACTTGTTCTCATAAAGCTCTCGTTGTTTTTTCTGTCTCTCTCAGTTGTTAATTAGTTGCTGTCGGAGATTGAGTATGCTAACTCTGGTTTATGTAATTTAAATTTCATTGTGATCTTTCAGAGAGAGTCCAAACGAAGACTCACCCGTTCTTAACCTAACTCAGAGCATAAGTAGTGCCTTCTTTCCATCATTCAGGTATGCTATTTATACAACCACCTTGGTTTTGAGCCTTCACATTGACCTAGAAACTTTATTTCTTCTCCTTTTCTGTGTGATAAGCGATACTTCTGCAGTGTGATTTCTCAGTTTTGGATACATTTTCAAGACAATCAAGTCTGCCGAAGATTTTATTTCTGGGAAATGAATTTATCCTGAAGCCCTAGCCCAAAAGAGGCGTGATGGCTTCTTTGCTGAGATTGCATGTCTCTTTTCCACTTTCCAATTTGACACGACCTTTTTTCTTTTTGTGTAAAAAAATATTACAAGATAAAGGTGACCAGTTAATTTTTGCTAGTTTCCAGCCTATAGATCCTCTTCGCATCGATGACTTGTACGGGTGATGCACTGGCATAGTAAACTTGTTCCTTCTTTTTTTTCATCACTATTTTCCATCTTTCTATTCTAAGTTAATGGATTCCCCTGCGGCTATGTGTTGATATTAAAATTTGCAAATTCGTTGTCCAGATGTTCTTTTAGGTGTCACAGACACATCAGGTTTAATTTGTGCATCATTTCTTCTCTGTTTAAGTGTGTGAATGATTCCATGCATGTGCTTATGCACTATTTCTTTTTATTAGTAGGTGGTTATATGCTTAAAAGTGATTTATGATCTCCCTCACCTTCTCTTTATAAGCTTAGCTATAATGATCAACAATTCTTCAGTTAACTGGAAACCATTGAATATGTTAAGTTGTATAACTTGAAAAAAAATTCCTTACACGATAGTATTGATGTATTTAAAGCTGATTGCATGTGAAACATGTCTATGTTATCCAGCCCAGATGGAAGGTTCCTTGTGTTTCTATCTGCAAGAAGTTCTGTAGATTCGGGTGCACATTCTGCAACAGATTCACTTCACAGAATTGATTGGCCAGTGAATGGAGAATTGTCCTCTTTAAAAATTATTGATGTGGTGAGCTCTTCATGTCTATCTATAATTTACATTTTGTGAATTCCACTGGCATGTATAGAATTGCCGATTTTGTTTGCTATTGCTCTATTCATTTACAAGAAGTTATGATGAACTTTGCCTTGTTCATCAACAGCTTTTATATAAGATACTAGAATGTGAATATTTAAAAGTAATGATTGATAATATAATATGGATTGCATTTTGTTCTGGGATCAATGTTGCTTTTAAAATAGCCATGCTTTTACACTCGATGTTCTTGTGAACTCTCACCTTTTAGAATTTCAAATGAAGGGAAGGAGTATACACTTGTTGGGAACCCAGGCTGGACGACTGCCAATCCCTTGTCCTGAGGCTATCCCTGGCAATTTCCTCTTACCTATATTTTCCCTATGAATGATGCATTTACCAGTTTCCACAGATTTGGAAGATTTTCTTTCATGTGTATGATCTGTAACTAACTATTTTCTTCTATAAATCATTGCAGATTCCTATTGTGCAGAGCGCAGAGGATGGTTGCTTCCCAGGGCTTTACTGTTCTAATTTCATTCCAAATCCATGGCTTTCAGATGGATGCACTATGATTGTATCTTCAGCATGGGGCAGCAGTCAAGTTATACTTTCTGTGAATGTGTTGAGGTAACTTTAAAAGTCATATAGGTACAGCTTTTCTTATGTGTACATAGCTTCAGAATCTGTTTGTATAGTTGATTCATGGTATGATTATCGAATTACAGTGGGGATGTATCACGTATTAGTCCCACAGACTCCAATTTTTCATGGAATCTTCTTACTCTAGATGGAGACAGCATTATTGCCGGTAAAGTCAAATGCTGAAAGCTATCTATAACCCACCATGTTAAAGTGAAGAGAAGGGAAATATAATCTTTTTTTCTTCCCCTGTTCCAGTGTTTAGCAGTCCAGTAGATGTACCTCAAATCAGGTATGGTTATCTTGTTGATAAGGAAATTAAAAATGCTGCATGGGATTGGTCAGATGTATCAAGCCCAATATTCGGATGCTCTGCGAAGGTTTGTATTGTTGGCATTTTTAGAACATGAATTTTGTATCGTTTATCCATTAAGTTCTAGTTTTGTGAGGACAGTTTCTTCTTGGTACAGGTTAATTCTTTGCTCTCTTGTCGTCAGTTCACTATATTGAAGATTCCAGTCAAGGATGTTTCTGAATGCCTGACAAAAGGTATTATATCAATATGTTGTATCAAAATTCTGAACACTTTGATGCATTGACATGGGTCTGCTAGCGCATTTCAGATGCATCATAAAAACAGTGTGATTTCTACCCCGTTTTTTATGGGTTTTTTTTTTTTTTTTGGGGGTATTGTTTTACTTATGTTTATTCATTTATTTACATGCATTAGCCCGTCCATTGGAAATTTTGTTGGAATTTGATTGGTAAGGAAAGAAAGTAAGATATGAAGTATTCTTTCATTTAGTTTCCTGCATCAGCATATGGAGCTGAATTTTTTTAGGGACTTCGTACATGAAGAATGGGATGATTGAATTTTTTTTCTGGTACTATTGGGAAGTCTTTCTCAATTCATGAAAGCGTTGAACTATGATCACTGCAATGAATTTTGCTTCATTGTACATTTGTTTCTTTCAGGTGCTAGCAAACCTTTCGAAGCTATTTTTGTGTCTCGCCAGTCTAAGAAGAATGATGTTTGTGATCCACTAATAGTTGTGCTTCATGGAGGCCCACATTCTGTCTCATTGTCAGGCTTTGCAAAGTCCTATGCATTTCTGTCTTCACTAGGTTACAGCTTGTTGATTGTAAATTACAGGTGTTTTAAAGTTTTTCCCTTTCTCTTTCCCTTTTCTTCTTAAGTTTAATCAGAAACTCAGATCAATACACATTTCTCTATGCTCCACCAGACTGTTTTACCCATGAAATATAATCTGCAAAAAAAAAAAAATCTCTCCAAGCTGATGTTTTATATTTTTTACATGGCATTGAAAGACAACAACGGGAAATATTGTTTGATTATTCAGGAATTTCAAAATTGGAATTTAGTTTACTTTAGTTTTATTATTGGATGGGAACTATTTAGTAGGTTTTCTAATTTTACTGTCTATAAACAAAGACCCTACCCTGATATTCAAAAGAACATTGAATTTTTATTATCTCCAAGATGCAGTTTTTCCTCTGAGAATTAGTACTTTTGTATTCTTGCTGGTGGTTCTACACCAGTTTGAAATTGACATAACTTTACCATAAAATTCATTTGGTCCCTTGATAATTTTCATCTTTGCATGCTCAAAAGGTTTGGTGCAGTCGTTAAAATGGTATTAGGGTGTGTTTGGGGGTGCTTCTGCCTTTGTGCTTTTTTGACGTGTTTTTGGCTTGAAACAGTTTCAAATTGATGTTTTTTTGAATGCTTTATGATAATTTTGTTGTGCTGATATCAAAAATAATAAATAAATAAATCTGAAAAAAATTCATTTTGATGCATTTTCAAGTGAAAAGCTATTTTAAAAGGCACCATGTACTACAATCCCAAACACACAATTAGAGTGCCAGCATGTGACTGTCCTTTTTGTTCTTTCCCAGATTTTTCTAACTAAGTCTTTGATCACAGAGGTTCACTAGGATTTGGTGAGGAAGCTTTGCAATCTCTTCCAGGGAAAGTTGGTTCACAGGTACTCATTCTTATTAAAGTTTATAGTCCAAGGACAAATTTACTCCCAAAGTGTTATGTCTATCCCAATGGAGCCCCCCATATATGGATATCTCAAATGAGTCCCCATCCTTTGAGAATTTTTTGAATTAGCCCCTGCAGGTGCAAGCTCTTTTAGCCTGATTTCGAGGACAAAAGTGAGCCTAAAATATTTTGGAGTTAAAAATCACACCCACATGTGCAAGACTCTGTAACACACAAAATAGGCTATAACCTCTTTTTATATTTGAGCATTCACATGCATCATGTGGGGTGACTTGTGGTGTCAAGATTCTTGTTAATGAATATATTTGGCACACAATGTCTGAGGGAGCATTGTGCGAATACTTGCCTAAAATATGTTAAAAATAAACAGACCTTTTCACTGTAGATAACATTGTAGATGGTTTAACCAACCCTAATAAATGGGGACTCAATTGATCGGTGGAAGATTCATTTGGGACGTGCATAATAATTTGAGGGCAAATCTGCCCTTTCTCCTAAATTTTGTTTGGCATGCTTTTGTAAAAATCAAGGCTTTATGCATCAGGTTGGATTCTTTTTCTGAGTCCTTTTTTTTTTTCTATGAAGGGATTCTCTGATGTAGTTTGGGAACAAGAAAGTTACCTGAACTCAATAAGAAATAAGTATCCTAATATCAACAACAATAAAATCCTAGAAAGTTATCAAAACAATCTTTAAACTCTAAGCAGTAGTAAACTAACTACAAACAAACAAGTCAGCTTTCTTGTTCCTACATTGCATATTTCTCTCTTACTTTCTCCACTTCCCTTTGCCCCAGCGTTGATTCTTCATTTTTAATAATCTCTTGCAAGGAGTATCAGGACACATTATCTGTATTTCCTGGTTTCTTGTTCTTTTTCCTCGCTTGGAAAAAATCCATTTTCTCCCAGAAGACATACAGATATCTACTCAAGCATCTCAAACATTTGGGGAGTTTGTGCAAATTCTAACCTTATAGCTTACTATGCACAGGATGTCAATGATGTAATTACAGCAATAGATCATGTGATTGACACGGGTGTTGCTAGCCCCTCCAAAATAGCTGTGATTGGTGGTTCCCATGGTGGCTTTCTCACAACTCACTTAATTGGCCAGGTTTAGCATTTCCAGCTCTCTCCTTGTGATAGTCAGGTGTCTTTTGTAGACTGTTTATCGAGATTTTTGTTATTACATAGACCTCTAATATAGTGAACACATCTGCATAACTTTCTGCAGGCGCCAGATAAATTTGTTGCTGCAGCTGCGAGAAATCCTGTCTGTAACCTTGCATCAATGGTTGGCATAACAGACATCCCTGATTGGTGCTATGTTGAAACCTATGGAGTTGAGGGGAAAACTAGATTTACAGAAGCACCCTCAGCTGAGGACCTGGCTCTCTTTCACAGCAAATCTCCCATATCACACATCTCAAAGGTACTTTCTAGAGAGACCTGTTTTCTATTAGGTGATATGTGATGGTGTCCATTGTCCAGTGGATAGGACAGAGGTCTTCAAAACCTTTGATAGTGGTTCAAATCCTGTTGGACACAATATTTTTCCAATTTTTCAATATATATTATTTCTTTGTATTTTTGGGACTTAAGACAGAAGCACTAAGAATAGGAATAAAATGGTCCAAACCAAATAAAATTTACTGCAAAAAACTCCTAATGAACAGGCTGGTCTGCAGCCTCGACAGCCAAATGACACCTGGTAGTGCGATTGCTTTTACAATGCTGGATGCTATCAACTTTAAAGCAACGGAAAAATCTAGTATAGCTAGTGTTAGAAAACACAATGCGTTTCCATGCAACTTGCAGTGGACAACTGTACTGGATTGGAAATTGTACCTGCATGGATTGCATTGGCACTAGCCAGATGCATGGAATGCTATACAACAACAGCCAAGCTCTGCTTTTGGCAGTTGTGCAATGCAAAGGAAAACAATATGTTGAGAATGAAGAATCTGAGCTTCATGGTAAAAAAAAATCTTTGGTTATTTACCAGAACATCAACTATGTGTCAGTGTTTGCCAAAAGTAAAGGTGGAGGAAACAGGAAACCTGAAACTTACAACTTTTTCCCTCTTTCTTTCAGTCATATTGGCCGGGTAGAGATAGTGATTGGCATTTCTTTCGGATTTTTTTTTATCTGTGCTGAGTACCAAAACCCTCAAGTCATGGTATTGAATTTCTTAGTTTGATAACATTCGCAGGTCAAAACACCGACCATTTTTGTTATAGGTGCTCAGGATCTTCGTGTTCCATTGTCTAATGGGTTGCAAGTAAGTTTCGTTCCCTCTTCAAGTACAAGCTGGCTGTTTAAAATTTTTGTCCAGTGTATGTTTTGAAAAAAGCAGCTGGAAGAGTGATAGACAAGATAAAAAATCTCAAACAGTTTTTTTTTTTTCTTCAATTACTTGCATAATATTATGATACTAATGGTTTGATATTTGAAAAATGTGTAGTATGCACGGGCATTGAAAGAGAAAGGCGTTGAGGTCAAAATCCTCATGTTTCCCAATGATGTCCATGCGATTGAAAGGTAAAACATTTACAGGGGCACCTTCTAGTGTAAACAGCTACAACGAAGCTCTAATCTAATTCCCTTTCACATAAAGCCTGATCCGCATTGCTTTTCTGCAGACCCCAATCCGACTACGAAGGCTTCCTTAACATTGCAGTATGGTTCAACAAGTACTGTAAATAAGCATGCATGGCTTGCTACATGTTGCTCATGCGGGACGAAGTCAAAATACAAAAAATAATCAGCAAATTATATGCTCGCCTGGATGCGGGTAATTGATAAAGGGTGTATCTTTATGCTCAACCCACCATGTCCTCTATTAGAAAGTTTATGAACCCTATAAGCACTGTTGTGCACAAGCAATATGCTCACTCAAGGCATGAGGTAAAGAAAAGGGATAATCATGTCCTGATGCATCAGCTATTCGTTTAGAAATTTGTTGTCTTTCAAAATCCATTGACTTTCGATAAAGCTGCTGCCTCCAATTTTTATGGATATGGAATATGGATGCGAGTTATATTTTTCTATATATTTCTTCGAGGCATTATAGTTGCGGTTTTTTTTTTTCAAATTCATTAAAAAATCAATTTTAAAAAAAAATAATAACAACGGTGTCTGCAATACTATTCCAGCTTAGATGCGTTTCAGACCGCGGTTGCACCCTGTATGAACCTATAAGAAGAGAGTATTTGTTTGCGGCGCATCTTGTTCGTACTTAAACACACCCAATTAATGACATCAAGTTGAGTCGCTGCTCTATCCTCTGTTTCGACTAAAATTCAAGTGCAAGGAACGTGATATCTGTTGTTTGGCAGCATGACAGTTGACAAGACCCGGTGTAAGAAATTAAAAGGCTCTCAACTGCAAGGGATGTTTAAGTTCAACCAATCTAACTAGCTACTTTAAAAGGATGAAGGAGACTAGCAGAAGATGTAGGGGTTCCGATGCCCACCCGACACAAGGACATACAATATTCTCATTTGCCCTCGTGCTAAGCATGATAATATAACCGTGGAAGCTAGCTACTTTAAAAGGATGGAGACTGGTTTAGTGCCAGATCGTGTCAGTTACCACACACTCTAGTGATGCAGAAGACCTGGTGCCTGAGATGGATGAAAAGGGTTTGGAGATTGATGGGTATACTCAGTCTACTCTGACCAGGATGTACATTGAAGCTGGAATGGGTGAGTTTTCATGGATATGGTTCTATCATACAGATTTTGGCTGGTGCTGACTTGCCACATAAAGCAAAACATTATCTGAGGAAGATGCAAGAGGCAGGACTATTTCCTGATTGCATCTCCTATTGTGCTTTGATCTCAAGCGTTGTGAAAATAGGTAAACTGGAAATGGCTCGAGGAGCTTTATAACGAGATGATAGGTCTTGATGTGAAGCCAGATGTTGTAGTTTATGGTGTACTGATAAATGCTTTTGCTGATGCTGAAAGTGTTAAAGAAGCTCTTGGTTATGTAGATGCGATGAAAAGAGCAGGCTTTAATCAAGCTTTATACCGAAGTTTGGTGCTCAAAAGAGGCAGAAGAGATCTTTGAGAGCTTGAAAAGATAAGGGAATGAAAATGATTACCTTTGCAATGATGCTGTGCATGTAGAAAAGACTGGGGAGGTTTGAGGAAGCCATTCAGATTGCAAAACAGACGAGAGAGTTGGGGCTTTTGACTGACTTCTTGTGCTGTAACAATGTGCTTGGGTTGTATGCATTGGATGGCAGATGGAAAGAGGCTGTGGGAACGTTCAAGGAAATGGGAGAAGCTTCCATTCAACCTGACGATTATATGTTCAATTCTCTTGGAATTGCTCTGGTAAAATGTGGAATATCAAAGAAGGCTGTTGACAAGCTTGAAGCAACTAAGAAAATTGATTATCAGAATGGCTTGCAGGCATGGATGTTAGGTCTCTCCACTGTAGATGATGATTATGACGAGTAAACTTAGGTTGTGGTTGTGGTCTGCAGTCCCTTTTCTCTTGCTCCTAGGGTAGCAGAAGTTGTTTGTCGCTGTGATCTGTAATGGATAGGATCAACAAAAGCGTAGAGTCAAATGTACAGTGTTCAATTTGAGTTCAATGACAGCTCTCCGGAGCGAATTTCTTCAAGTCAGTGCCTGTGACCTCCTCTGGTTCTTAACTCAATTGACCCTTCCTCCTTCAGAGATGAGGTAAGGAAATGAGATACTCACATAAGCTGCCTTCGATATCATTTTTCAAACAATGAAATTATTTTTACTGGTTACAGCTGAGATCAATGAACCTCAAGCCGTAACCTTACCAAAAGTGTTGAAAAATTCTTGTATTATATTAGTCGTGACGCCAAAAAATAAATTACTTTTTCATAAAAATCTTCTAAATATGCCAGCCCAAGTTTGAAAACAAAATCAAACGTGTTACCACAAATTTCTGGTGGCTCACACTGTCATTGTTGAGTTCATCTGAGGTGGCTCCTTTGGTTCCCAGCTTCCAATTGCTCCCTTAACTATCTCCATTAAAATGCATGAGATGTTGTCAGAAAGAAAAGAGAATCTCCGAGATGAGTCCAACACCTGGAAAAAAAAACAAAACAAAACAAAACAAAACATGTTATTTACTCTCTTTTTTCCCCTCAAATGGCAAGCAATTTTGGATACAGTTCTCTCTCATCACTGGAGCTGGATAAAAGTACAAAATTCGAATGCTATTAAAATTAAACAAGTCCGGAATATGAGTTCACAGAAACTACATTTTAAAGTAAATTCTGAAACACTCCCAAATCTCTGGAAAAGATTCTGTATTACAAAACCGTTTTTGATCATTCAGTTTTCCAGCTAGGATTGCTCTGGCTATCATTAGCAAACAGTTGTAAGAATATATACCATCACCACGTCAATTACATCGGTACTGTTTAGTATTAGCGAAATTGGTTGGCTCATTTCTGTCAAGGTTGGCTATTCATGATCATGATCAAAAGCTACTACTGTTGACCAAACTCAAAACAAAACAACATCATGATTCGTATCAGCAAACATGTGCATAAATTCAGCAATCCTTTTAGTTTAACTTGTGCATAAGTTCTTTAGAAAAATTGTCAGAATTCCAGAGTGTTTCGGCTCATTCTCAACTGATTTCATTTTTTGTCTTCATTTCTACTAACACATCTTCATTTTCAGTCAACAGGAGGAAAAGCAAAAAGGAAATCTTCAGTTTCCGTTTCCGTTTCATGCAGGGAATTAATCATAATTATCCCCTGGATGTTGACCTTGAAATGTTAGTTATTGCCAAGAACACAAGATTGTCACTGCATAAACTTGAATGTGTAGTTAAGAACCATTCCTACAAGTTAATGCCAATCGATTGTGTAGTTAAGAGTCATTCTCATTCACTGTTTCCTTTTCAAAGATACACGACCATTATGTTGAATAGAAAAGCTGGAAACTTTTCCGGACTTCACAATAATAAAGTACACCATAACTTATAATGAATACAATACCGCTCATATCATGAGCAACCATACAATAAAATTCATCACCATTATTTACTAACTTGACTCTTGATAGAACTCTCCAGAACGCAATAACTTTATACTTTGGCAGGTGGGAAGCAACCAAGGAGATGATAATTGATGAGTAATTAACATCTCTGAAGAACTTCGGTGGAAATATTACGCTGCAGTCATAGGCTGTACCCTCCCTTCCTTCTGATATTGCATGTTATTGTGTCATGCATTGGATCAACAAACGATTAGGGTGTATAATACCTGTATTGTTTTGTGCTTCATAATTTTTTTTTAAAAAGGAGGTTTAAAATTCAATGAGCGTGAATAACTTTTTAGAGTTCTAGTTCATGACTTCACAGGGGTTTCATCTGTGTTCATTTATTCTTTTTTTCTTTTTCTCTATGCATATTTCTTCACAATTGGCCGCCTGTGACTATGGCTTCTAATTCAATGGATGAATGACTAACGAGCAATCAATGGTATCTACAGCCAGAAATCTCGAGTCTCATCAAACCAAAACCAAAAGTTGACAATGCTGTAAACTGAAAAGAAACTCAGAACTGAAATTAGAGGTGACGCAATGCGACCAATGATGAATTATCCTGAGGTATGCTCTACACAGCTCCTGATAAAAAAACAAATCTTGCAAGTGCTTCTTTTGCATATCCTGAAGTGCTGGTTTTGTGTCATGCCAAATCAAAGAACGCAAGTATAGATCAGAAACTAACAAGGCAAACAAAGAGAATTTAATTATTCCAACTTGAGTGAGATTATCACCGTTACAAGTTAACTAGCTTAAACCAAGAGGTTAAGATCACAAACCAAGCTAACACAAGTAAATAGTGAAAAATATACTGCAACTGAACACATTCTTTCATGAACAAAGATCAGCTCAGGTGTTCCATCCCCGATTAGACCAGTAACCATATACGCATCCATCCGAGAACAAGTAATTAGGCTAACTTTGTTACTAACATCCGAGAACCTCCTCAAACTGATCCATTGAAGGACAACATGAACCTCTCTTCACATGGCATCATTATGCCATTGAAGCACAACGTCCTCAAGCTCATCTTTCAGTTCTCCCCAATGAACCTCCTCAAATTCCACCCCACCACCCTCCACCACCTTAACTTCCACCACCAACAGCTTCTCCGCTATTTCGAACACCTCAAACAACACTCCCACCCTCCCTTTCCCCAACCCAATAGCACTCCCACCCTTTCCTTCCACTACCCTATACCCCAATCTCCCTCCAACCTCTCTCAATCTCTCTGTAACTCTTTCCACCGTTTCGCTTGATGTAAATCTTCTCTCTTTCCGACTCTTAACCTCAAATAACCGAGACAAATCCAACCCTGAAGATAGAGATATTATATCAAACGCAGTAATGCAAGCAACCGCACTATTTTGATCAAATTTACAATATTTTTTATAATCCAACTCGAACACACTACTTTGAGTTGGCAATTCAAACTTCTTCAAAAACCAAGAATGCTTCATTAAAGCTTCCATGCTCATTCTTGTATTAGGATTTGGGTCTAGAAGCTGGTTTATAATCGATTTAACCGGCTTTGATATACAAGAGGGCACTTGATATTCTCCTTTATGAGCTCTCTTATACAAGAAAGCAAGATTACTGTCATCAAATGGCAAATAAGCCGACAATAAAAAGAACAAAATGACTCCACAAGACCAAGCATCCGCTTTAGCTCCGTCGTAACCCTGCCGCGACATCACTTCCGGTGCCGTGAAAGCTGGGGTCCCACAAGCAGTCTGAAGCAAAAACACACCGTCACCACCACCATTCTTCAAAGCCGAGAGTCCAAAATCAGATATTTTTAAATTACCTTTACCGTCTAGGAGTAAATTATGAGGCTTGATATCGCGGTGAGAGACACCATTTTGGTGGCAGAAGTGGAGGGCAGACACAAGTTGTTGAAAGTAACGACGTGCGGCTGATTCTTTGAGTTTCCCAATCTTGCGGATCTTAGAGTAAAGATCACCTCCTGAGGCAAGTTCCATGACGAGGTAGATTTTGGTTTTTGTTGCCATAACTTCGTGAATTTTGAGAATGGTTGGGTGGTCTTGCAGGCGTTGCATGGCTGAAATCTCGGAGATGATACGAGGTTCCATGGCAGCATCGGTTTTTGTTTTGTCTATGATCTTGATCGCTGTCAGCTGTGTCTTGTCGGATAAAGAGCGGGCTGCATAGACTTTTGCAAAGCTACCACGGCCTAGTAATCGGCCTAATTCGTATTTGTTGAGAAGCGTGGTCGGTATCGAGGTGGTCGTTTGTAGTGTTGATGGTGGCGGGGGCTCCATGGCTCGTGGAGGGTAGGGGGTTGCGGGGAGGAAAACAGCAAGCAACACAAGAGCGTGCAGGGGATCGGCTTTTTAATGTAGGGGAGGGTTGCTTTTATAAGTGGGTGAGCGTGTGCCGGTTGTCGGTTTCATTTAGAATTCAGGTGTCTTCTAAATTATTGTTTTTTTTTAATTTCCCTTATTTTTGTTGTATTAAAATATCTCTACTACTTGCATTTTAAAAAAATATAATATAGCGCAAAAGAAAACGAACACCATTTGAGGCACAATTAAGGATGTTAATTTAATTCCAACATAATGTACCGATCTAAATTGCTAGACTTGTTTTAATTATTTTATTTTATAAATAATAAATATGGTATGAATATTATAAAATCTAATTTAAAACTTGATCTAATTTAATCTAAAATATATATTTGTATTGTGTGTGTGTGTATATATATATTTTCTTACTTTTCAACTCACGGATGCCCTTTGACATCCCAGATGCAATCCATGCTAATTTTGGATTAATAATTGTTAAGTGTCGGATTTTATTAATTAGTAAAACTAAGACATTGTTTGGAACGCGGTGCAAAATATATTTTTAAAAAACTTAAATTTTTTAATTAAAAATTAATTTTTTTTACGTTTTGGATCGTTTTGATACGCTGATCTTAAAAATAAATTTTTAAAAAATAAAAAAAATCATTTTGATACATTTCAGCATGAAAAATACTTTAAAAAACAACTGTATCCACACTTCTAACAGATGCCTTTAAATAGGTATAGATAAGCTTTCTACACAAATATTGTATCCTTCGTAATCATACATTTATATCAAAATTAGAAGAGAAAAAATCAGTACTATACTTGTGTTAAAATTGAACCACCTGAATCATTTTATTGATTAGCAGGGTTGTCATGCATTGACATTTTTATATTTGAAAAATATTAAAAATATATATAAATTTTCTTTTTTTTCTAATAATATTTATTTATCGTCACTGCTGGAATTTTGATGGAATTCTAAGAATTTATTTTAACATGAATAATAATCGGTTGTGGTTTTTGTGTTATCGTGTTAGCTTGATCAAACTTAATTGTTGTTGTGTATATATGTGTGTGTTTTGATTAATGTGGATGTCTGGCTTGACTTGTGTATATCTCGACTAATTCTACAGGTTCCGAAATTAACGACTATGTAAACCTCCAGTGATCATCATATTAGCAACTACAAAGCTTGAATTTAAAACTACAGAGGAAGCAAACTTCTTGATCCCAAATTCTTACCATTAAATCACCTATTATATGGTTATATATTTTTATTTTCTTAATAAATTCTAGAGGGTTGGCCAATTTTTTATTTTAATTTTTGAATACCAGTGATTTCAGTGATGCACATTAAAGAGGCGAGTTGATTCAAAGAAAAAAAATGAAAGTTGTTGTAAAATATAAAGTTTATATTAGTTATGTGTAAATAATATAAATTATATATTAGAATCTCATTTAATAATTTAAACTATTAGGTTAAAATGATTATTTGACACATCCAAACCAATTTACATTACAATCTTTATTTTTAGGATTATTTTCACACAATAACAGCGATGGTATTTCTAAGGATTCGTAAAATTTCAAATTAAAGTTATCCTTTTTTCGGTAATTAATTAAATTTATTGTTGTTGTGGTTCTAACTGCAAGTAAATCCATTATATATATATATATATATATATATAAAACTTAAATCAAAATATAGAATGAATAGGGAACGATAAGTTTTTGGTAATTTACCATGTTTCCTTTTAATATAGCTTTTTAGAAACGTTTCAAAATATTTTTTGAAAAAAATTAAATTTTATTGTTTTATTTTAAATTTATTTTTTGTTTTTACGTGGATGTATTAATATCTAAAAAATAAAAAATATTATTAATTTCTATTTATTTCTAGACAAAAAAAAAACCTTAAAAAACATCCACCACGCAATAATAATGCTGGTAATCGGCAAGCCAGTGGCGGTGGAAAGACCAGAAAAAGAAGAGGAAAAAGAAAACAAAGCTAGATAGTAATTTTCTATTCATATGCAAGATATGAAGCAGGTGATGTATCCAAGAGAATCTGGTCGAGGAATATTATTTCTTTTTTCAAGCTTTTGCTCTCAAGTTGACGCCTCAAAATGAAAGAGCACTGCAGTCGAAAAGGACTTCACCACTATGAACAATTAAAATGCTTTAATGACTACGAGACGCAAAGAGTTATTTGCCGACGCTTATCATGCATAAAATAACCTATCATCTCGCTGTCAGAGAAGACGACGAGTCCAGCTAGCCAACGATCACCTTCATACCATCGGAGTATAAAATTTCTTGAATCCCTGTCCTCTTTTTCTCCAAATGGTGGGCGGACGACTGGAATGTTCAAGGCATCCAATCATCGAGACTTAACTGGCCCTCCCTAACAAAAAGCAAAGAAAAGATCAATCTCGCGATGCTATTTCAATGGCGTAGAGCTCCCTTTTTCTGCAACCTAGAATTGATCTTAGTCGAGCCAGGTGGCGTTTATCGTTGATTTCCAGCTGTGTTTTTTAAAATAAATTCAAAAATTAATTTTTACACCACTCTCAAACAGTAGCATGTTATATAATCAGCAAAGTTCCTCGAGGAAACCGCCTCAAATATTCCAAGAAACCGCAACTGCACAGTTTGTCATTTCGCCGTGTTTTGTGGTGTGGGCTAGGAGGTCACTCTCCAGCTATGTTATTTTGGCAGTTGCTGGCATCATTGCTAGTTGCTACGCTGAGTTAGACGGTTATTAACGTGCCACGTGGGAAAACTCATGACCTGTGTGTTTCCAGGTCAGGGCTGTGGGACCGTAAGTCAAAAATACGAACCCACACAGACGAGCTAGAATTCAAGTAATTAATTAAAGCAGGATAGAAGTAATTATAATAATAATTAACGTAAACAAACCAAGCACGCATTCTCTCGACAAGACGAAAGTAATTCTCAATGATTAAATATTAATATCTAGGTCTTAGATGCGTTAAAATTATAATTTATTTATATCTTAAATAAAGGCTAGAATGAATGAGCACCCTTGATTTTCAGTTTACTTATCATATTTATTGTTGGGTTCAACAATAATTTTTAAAAGTTTTTGAATATTTTTTTATAACAAGATATCATGCACGTAAGTTAACTAGACATCATTATCGGGCCTGTATGGAAATATAATTGCTGTTTTTTTTAAGTATTTTTAATTGAAAATAAATTAAAATAATTTTTTTTAAAAAAATTAATTTTTAATATTAATGCATCAAAATAATCTAAAAAATATTAAAATAATATTAATTTAAAAATAAACATAAATGCAAAAATAAACATCCATAGACATGCCAGTGCAAGTGATTTTTGTAAGATAATTTTAAAAAGGGAGCAAAAACTGTTTTTTAGCTAATTAATCCTTTCACTTCACCAAGGGCCACTTAGCTAGCGTAAGAAATATTTTTTAACAATTTTAATATATATATATCACTTTTAAAATCACATCAAAAGACCAAACACAGCACCTACAAGTAATGAACAATTAACAACTTTGGAAATTTTGTAATCATGTTTTAGATATTTTTTATTTTTTCAAAGCAGGTGGGAGGGGGACGATTTGGATCCATTGTCCACGTGGACCAACAGTAACCCGTCTTTAGATGCCAACGAGCCTCGCTGAACAGTTATCGAAGAGTATTAGATTGCATGTCAATAATCAATATCACCATATTTTTTTATGTTCAACAGAGAAAAAAAAACAGAAGGTGAAATAGACACGCACAGACCGGGGGGGGGGGGGGGGGGGGGGACTGTAGAGTAGTAGATTTATAGCGTATTTGTATTTAAAAAAAATTATTTTTTTATTTCAAATTACTTTTTTTATATCTCCATATTATTTTAACATGTTAATATAAAAAATAATAATTTTGATATATTTTTTAACAAAAATACTTTATACCAAATAAGCTTCTAAAACAAACGGACAGGAGCTGTGGTCTGAATTGTGTAGAGTAGATCCACAGTTTTCTGGTGCCAATAGTTTGAGAATAGATGGTTAAAATAGTCTTTTTTCGCTATACATTGTGGCATGCAAGGGTGGAGCTGTAATTATTTGATAAGAGGGTCAAACTAATATAATAATAAGATATAATTTTTTATATGCCAACCATGTGCATATATAAATGCAAAATTAACATATTAAAAAAAATTGATATATAAAAACAAATCTAACATAAAAATGAGATTATTGGTTTCTAAAGAAGAAAACTTAAATTGAATTAAAACTCGATATGTGTTCTTCAAAAACTTAATTTGACTAGAAAGATCGTGTCGAATTGTATATTGGACTTGGTGATAGTAAGGTACATATAAGAAAAAATTGATAATTTTAGCAACTCTGCTAAAAACAAATCATAAAAAAATCCAGGTATAATCGAAATAAACCCATAAAATATATCAAATTCATTAGAAAAAAAAAAGACATTTACTATAACAAAAAATAAAAAAATGGTAAAACTAGGAGATCTAGAAAAAAAGAAAAAAATAGCAGAATTATATATATATAAACCTCATCAAATTCTTAACAAAAAAAAAACAAAAGACTTTAAATTTAGGTCATTAATTACCTTGTTTTGATAAATAATGAATTAATTGACAGCTTTATTTTAACCTTTCCGCATTACTTTGTATTATTATATTTCTTGGTTAGAACTCTAGAGAAGGAAGATAGAGAAACGATAACGAAAAATAATTAAATTGAAAAGGTTATTTATCTTCTTCTTTTTTCAACTTACACAAAGAGATAATTTTAAATTTAAAAATAACTAATGAAATAATAATTTATTATTAGAAAACTCATTGCTTGTTATATTTAAATACTAAATAAAAAAATTCTAAAATATTTTACAGGGGCTCGGGCCCTGCTTGCCACCCCTTAGTTCCACTTCTAGTGGCATGGATTTCCTTCCATGATATTCATCTTTTATTATTGACCGAGATTAGATCTTATTTATTTTTGTGTTTCAAAAGCGTTTTTAAAAAAAATTAAAGTTTTTTTTTCTTTGTTTCAAATTAATATATATATTTTTTATATTTTCAAATCATTTTGATGCACTGATATCAAAAATAATTTTTAAAATATAAAAATATATTATTCTGATGTATTTTCGAGTAAAAAACACTTTGAAAAGCAACCGTGATCTCACTCTCAAATAGGCTCTGCGACACATAGATTCTCTGAGAAATTAAAAAGAAAGAGAAATCTCTGGAAGTAGATAATATTGATTTCATGACCTGAATCACAAGTTTAATGAATTAATTTGAGTTTTTTTCTCAATTTCATCCTTCGATATCTGATTTATTTGTAATTAAGTTTCATAATCTTATTTATTTATTTTTTATAAAATTATCCTAGTCTCATTATCATGATCATGAGTTTGAAAGTTTAACTCAGGTTGACTCATTTTTTTAATTTATTTTATTATTTTATTATTCAATACTAAGTTGATTTAGAATTGAACTTTATAATTTGTTTTTTATGAGGTTATCTCCACATAATTCGAGTTATTGGTTTAACATGCTCAAGTTGACTCAAGTTTTTTTATTTTTTCCTATTATTATTTTTTTTAATTTTATTCTTCAACATTGGATTGATGAAAAATTAAATTTCATGATTTGATTTGATTTAACAGGTTAATTCAGGTTGATCTGTGTAAAAATCTCGATTAAAATTTCCTGAATATTAAAATATTAACCTGGAGATAGAATGAGTTAATTTAAATCATGAAATTAAAAATATATTTACACACCCCAAGTTGCTAGAAAAAAAAAATACCAAACTAAAAGGGATAATATGTAATTATATAGAGATAAGACTATAAAAAGCCCTAATCTTTATTTTTGTATAAAGAAGAAGGGAGGGGGGGTGCATGAAAACTTAACTGGATTTGAGAGAGATTAGTCTAGGTAGTGGGAAACAACATCAAAGCAAGAATAAAATAATAAAAAAAGGAAGAAGAATTTAGAAAATAAAATAAAAAGGGTTTAGAGCCAAAGAGAGAAAAGAGGGAGCGCCAAAACATTTTGACTAATTAAGGATCGAAACTCTCTTTATCACTAGGTAAAGGGTTTTGATTTTGATTTTGTAAGTTATATTGAATTAGAATTAGAATTGATGTTTTAATTGTAAATTATACGTTAAGGTTCATGAGAAAATTTAAGGGAAATGAGGAATTTATCTTGTTTTGTGAAATCAGGATGGAAAATGATGAAAACAACTTAAAATAATGACTAATTAAAAAAAATCTAGTGTTGTAAAGAATTTGGTGCCGACCATAAAAAGAAAAAAATTAGAATTTTTTTTAAAGAAATTCATGAACATTGTTTAGTCATGATTATCGTAACTTGTGTTGAAACATGAAGAATGAATTGAATTGAAATAGAAATTTTATGTTTAATGGTAATGGAAAGACTTGATTAAGCTTGAATTATGAATGTTTAGGTTATGGGAATTATGGAATTTTGCAATAAATAAATAAATTGCAATATTATGATGAAGGAATATTACGAAATCTAGGTAGAAAAAAATAATTTCATTGGATTGTGAGAAAAATGAATAAAAAAAATACTTTGCTATATGTTACAATAAAGAAATTGGACAACTTAATTGTCTAATTTTGAGTCGGAATTAGGACTCAATAGTGATTAAAAATTGAAATAAGTTATACATGAAAGTCGAAATGAGGATGATATCTTTTCAACAAAATTAACCTTGTTTAAATCGGAGTTATAAAACTCTGGATATAAATTAAAAACCGAAGGAAGGTTGAACTAAAATTGACTAAATAATTTTGACGTTACAATTAAAAATAGTCTTGGATGTGTCGCTGAAAAAATTAACTTTCTTCCTATGTTATGTTTTAAGTAAGGATTAACTTAAATATATGGAATAGTTCTGTTATATTAATTCAAGAAATAAAATGATGGTCTACTGAGTTAAAATGTGAAGCAACCAAGGATGAAATAGTAAATGATATTGTTCCTGTTGTTACAAAAGATATTGTAGAATCCATTCAGCAACAAGACATTGGTTTAAGCTCCCAGACTTTAGATAGGTTTTCGAGATCTCGCAACTAGAGCTTTATTTAATTGTGTTTGTAATTCTTTCTTAAATGAAAAGCAATCATGATTGATAAGCAATAAATTATTGAAAAAACTAACTACCCTAGTAAATGGGACTAGTGTCATGATTAATGAGCAATGAAAAAATTAGTTATCCATGCAAATAAAACTAATACCCTGGTTAATGGACAAACAAGAAACTAGTTATTCTGATAAATAAGACTAGTATCCTGATCAATGGACAACTGAGAAACTAGCATCCTGATTAATGAAACTAGTGTCTTGGTTAATGGATATATGAAGATAATAATTTATTAGTTAATGGGATTGGTTTCCTAGTTAATGAGCAAATGAGAATTCGATTTCCTGATTAATGGGATGATTCTTTGATTAACAAAGTATTGGAGAAACCAATTCCTAGAATTATTGGGACTAGCGCTTTAATTAATGAACAATTAAAAGAAATCATTAATAGATAATTGAAATAAATGCCGGTTTCACAAGAGAAGATATTGTGTTCTTGATTAACATGTTAATATTTTTAGTGCAACATCTTTCATTTAAAATAGTTGAACTTTAGTAGATTTCACATGTATTTTTGAATTTCTGGAATTTGTATGATATTATAGTAAAAATTGTTTTTTTAATATTTTTTTGTTTGAAAATATATTAAGATAATATATATTTTTTACATTTAAAAAAGGAAAACAAAATAGTTTTATGGTGGTGAATATACCTTACTAGAACTTAGTGAAAATTGTTGAAATAACACCAAGATAGCCACTGGGCCAATTCCAGCCCACAATTGGCCCATTTCCACCTGAAATGAGCGACCGTAGCCACTCGCACTCTCCAATCCTTTCACGTATCCCCTCCGCTCTTCCTTTCATTCATCTATTATCCATAAACCCTTTATTTACCCTCTTCCATCTCATCTGAGAGACCCAACTTTTTGTTATGTCAATGATTCAGATGGATCACAATTGAAAGAAAGTTTTCGGTATCTTGATAGAGAGAAAAGAAAAAAGAAAAATGTCGTCGTTGGGGACATCAAAGGGGATTTTGGAGATTGCTAAATTCGGAGTTTATGTGACCGTTCCCATAGTTCTCATGTACAGCTTCGCTAACAATACCAACAATCTCCAGAAATTCATGGGAAATGTATGTATCAATGATACTGAGATTCTCTTTCCCTTTTTTCTTCATGTTCTCTCTCTCTCTCTCTCTCTTTTGATGAGATTTGTTATTCTTTCTTTCTTTCTGGCCTGCCCATGTCTCTGCAAACTATGCTTGAGTTAATGCCGCGATTAGGACAATGTTTAATATAATTCTCTACGCGCATTAGCTGCGATTATTTTCTTGTATTTATTTGTTCCTATTTTTCATGTTGCTGACAAAAGAATTGCGGGCACAAGTTTCTTTTAGCTATGGAAGGAGTAGAGTAGACTTGAGGGTCTAAACGTGTCATTATCCATGATCAGTATCAACACTGATGGAATACCTCTTGTGGGTTCTGTTCTAGCTAGTGAGATACAAGACAGAGAGAATATGAAATATTAAGGGGAAAAACAATGAGGGTATAGTGCACAGAGGTAGGAGTACTTGTGACTGGGTTAAGACTTGGTAGAGAATGGGAGCTTTTGGTTTTGGACATCACATGAAGATTTTATTGTATTTTCATCAGGTCAGATCGAGGGCTAAGGATTAACTTTAAATGGTTGGGATTCAAAACTTCCATTGCAAGTTTTCTCGGCAGCAGCTTAAGATGGATGGGTATATGTTGGGGTGGTTAAATTGCTGGAAAAGATCTGGAAGAATTGTAAGTAGTCAAGGTTTATGTTGTAGTTTTTAAGAGTTGATAAATGTGGGAGGACATTGGATGCATCCTGGATGCTCCACGCTGTACCCAAGGCACTGTCTGAACATAATTCAGAAATGAAAAGTAAGTACATGCACAAAGAGAGAGAGAGGGTGGTCGGTGGTAGATCCTCAACTAAATTATGAAATATCATGTTTTCTTTGAAATATTCTTAGTGTCACTTAAAACTAAACTTAACCTAAAACTAGTAAGGGTTTGTTCTCCACAACAAAGTAACCAATGCCTGTGTTGAACTTTGCTCGTGGAACGTGGCGGAAAAAACCTAAGCTGTAATGAATTACATTAGGTGATAATGGACAGGTATGATCCCTGGGTTACACCATATCCTTGACATCATTGTATTCTAGTTTGTGAGAGTTGCACATTTTAGGGCAATCACAAGTTTACATTATCTCAATTGAGCTGTAACATGTGGCAATATGCACTTGATGCATCGCACCTAAAATTTTGCAGTTTTTTTCTCTGAAATTGTTTGTTTTTTATTTTTTGATTTACGTGGGTGTCCGGGTCAGCTTGCACGCACCACGACTAATCCCACGGTTCACTGAACATCCTGTAAACCCAATGAACATGTAAGGCACCGCGGAGGTGACAGGCGTGCACAGTGAGGTTTGAACCCAAGATGCAGAAGAAGGAAACAAGTCCCTTCAACCGCTGGGCCACGACCTCAAGTGCGAAACTGTTTGTTTTCTTTGTTGGCCAAGTCCTGTCATGAGCATGGCCATATGTCTTAAGTGTTTGTCTAAGGCGTGGCTCTGTTTTTTCTGAAATGCAATTTTGATCAATTCTTGTAATCGTCATATTTTGTTTTCTCTTTTGTGTGAAGCGTTCATACATAGTGTTCCCATCAAATACAGTAAGACCTCCATCACCAGAAGAAATGAGGGAAAGGGCTCGAGCATTGGGTCGCTGGAAGGATATCCATTGATGCTGACTGTAAGTCACCATTGTAGCCTCTCAGTTGTGTTCATTTCATCCATCTTTCGTACTGTTGGACACCAGTATCCACATAGATTGAGGTACTCCTACATGCTGCGTGGACCTTTTGTTTATCATCTCAAATTTTAAGTTAGTAATGGAGGGAATTCATCCTCCACTTCTAAACACGGTCTTGAAGAACCAATTATATGTGTCAGGGACGTAACTTACAGACATCTTATTTTGATGGAGAAATTTAAGAATCTTAGGTCCCAGAAAGAATTTGAGGGCTTCGTTATGGTGGGTTCTTAATTTCAGAGCTCAATTATGAGTTGGTCGATTCGTTTTATCTCCTGACCTGACTCATTTGACAGTTTGGATATTGGCCCGAGCATGTAATAATGGTGCCAGTGGCCAGTGACACTATTTCCTCGGGAGTTCTTGCTAATCTTATGCTTGGCAAGCGCACGAGTCCGAGATTCGACCCGCTTCAACTTGTTATGGGCCAAAGCGTTGCCCTAGGCCCGTTTTCAGCCCAGGTCCATATTAGAGGAAAGAGGTGGCGGGTTTTCTCGTGTATTTTCCGGGTAAAAACTTGGGTTAAAATTATCAAGACTTTCGAGTTTTCCTTTATTTGTTGGACGCTCGCCACCTAATAAAAATAAATAGAATGTGGGTAGGGGTTTCGTGCATGGAGTATTTCTTGCCTACCATGCCCAACAAGCTGGTGCTTGTGTCCATGCAGGGTGATAAATACGCTACAACGGTTTAAATATCAAAGGTGGTTGGTGGGTGCTGATTGGCTGGACGTTCAAACAATTAAAGAAGAAGTCTTGTTCTTGGACACGCAATTTCAAGAGAGAGAACAGACGGCTATCATGGTCAAAGGGCAGCTAAGTAAACCCCACTATTCATACTCAATGCCGACCTAACAGTCTAGAAAGTTTGGGACCCTGCTAAAACCCTTTTTATATATATATTTTTTAAAAAATAAAAATATATTATTTTAATGTATTTTCAATTAAAAAATAACATTTATCACTTTGAAAATATTATTTTTTGATGGTGTTTATATTAGTATATTAAAACCATTAAAGAATACTTAAAATATTAATTTAATATATTTTTAATTGAATTATATTTTTTAAACGTATCCAAGAAATACAAAATGCTGCAAATGACATTCTCCCACTAAGTATAGTGGTCACAAGCCCATCCTAAAACCTGCCATGCCAAAACCTGGATCGCTAGCTAGATTATTGTTCAATTTACAAGCTCTATTTTTTTTTTTTAATCAAGGTAGCCGGTTCACTCTATGTTTTGACTTCACCAGAAACACAGCTAAAAAATTAAAATTGGAGGGTAAATAAGAAAATAACTGATTTTTATAAATACAAAACATAATAAAATTGAAGAGTGTGGTTAAGATTTTCAAAACTTAAGAATTAAATCATAAACTGGATTCACTAATTTAATACATTAAAAAATGATGCTTTAAATCATGTGTGAAGATCACACTATTGTTTCTCGTAAACAAAAGCGAGCTACTATACACAAAATTAGTCTCTTAAATTTAACATATTTTTTTTATTAAAATTTAAATTTTTTATATAATTTTTTAAATGTTTTTATATTTTTTTGATTTATCAATGTTAAAAATAAATTTTACAAAATAAAAAAAATTCAAAATATTTTTAAATAAAAATATTTTAAAAAATAACTTTCTAATTACGCCATGCTATGGTTGGGTTGTACTCGTACTTTTTATATTTTAAAAATGTTTTTAAAAAAATTTAAAAATTTTAAATTTTTTTTTGAAATTAATATTATTTTATCTTTTTAGATTATTTTAATGTGTGGATGTTAAAAATAATTAAAAAAATTAATATATTTTTAAATACAAATATATTTTAAAAAATAATTATTATTAAAAGAAAAAAAAAAAAAAAAAAAAGAGCCTTGAATAGGGCATGCGCAATCTGTGAAGCTTCTGATGTGGTTTCTTCTGGCTGGCATGGTTGAGACAGAGAGGGGAAATTGAAGTGCCCAAATTGCACGCGCTAGCCAGCCAGGCAAGGTTCGTAACTTCGGACTGCAGATAATGGTTCGCGCTATTTATGACACCCCACTTAGGCTTCGTGTCGGGACCCGTTATGTTACGTCCGTGTGTCCTAGCAATAGAACGAACTTCTGTGAAAAATTCATAACACCGCGGGTTGACTTTTTTTCTTTATTAAAAAAAACCGTGTGTATGCAGGCAGTAGGCTTTTATGACATGTTTCTTCATATAAAAATATCTCCGGAATTCAAAAAGTTTAGGTATACTTTTAATTAAATAAATAAAAAAATATTTATATATAAAAAAATATTATTAAGCCGAATCCTCATCTAGCAAAGGTTAATAAGTTAAACATGTAATTCAAGTCATGAACTCAATTAAATTTAATTTTTTTATATATAATTTTTATTAAATAAATTAAAAATTATTTATTAAAAAAAATATTATCAAGCTTAATCCCCACTTACCCAAACTCAATTGAGTTTAATTTTTTAAATATATATATATTTTTTAATTTAAAATTAATACTTTTAAAATTAAGAACCAATAAAATATAAAAAGAAATCAAACCAAAACAAATTATATTAATCAATTAATAATCAATCAAATAATATTAATTGATGAGATTGAAAATAATAAAAAAAAAACAAATGCAATTGTAATGGATAAAATTATATTACTCAATTAATAATCAACCAAATAATATTAAGTGAAGAGATTGAAAAATAAAAACAAATGCAATTGTAATGGATAAAACTATAAAATAAAAAAAAAAGCAAATCTCTCAAGCAATGAAAGCTTAAAGTTCTTGGGGGCTTTAGAAAAGGTCTAAGCACGCTGACATGGAGTAGCCTATGCTTTTTGATCTTAGTTTTTAAAAAGTTTTTTAAAGGATGGGTTCACCCTTTAATGGTTTGAAAAAGAGAGTAGGCAACACAATGCTGTTTAAATTCTAGCGACCCTAAAATCTTGTAAAAGATATACATATCCTTTAACAAATAAGAAATTTGTTTCCAAAACCACAATTAACTCAAAATAAAAATTATTTTTAGATTCATAATTATCATTTCATGCAAGTTTAAAGTGGAAAAAACATCATGTATAAACTTTTTTCATTAAAAAAAATCTATTAGCACCAAAATCACCTGTTTTGATTATCAAAATCAATTTCAATCAATATTTTTTCTCTTCACACTAAAATCCGCTCATTTTCTCTTTTTTTTATGAATATATGGACTAAAAAAATAAGAAAAATAAAGTTTAAAATCAAAATTAAATGTCAATTTTCATAAATTTTTAGGGATTAAAAGTTTATAATTTAAAAAATTAGAAGATAAAATATATTATTAGTCTCAAGTTTAAAAAAACCATGTTTTTGCCTCTCTTTTTTTTTCTATCTAAGTCCCTTATCTTTGAATTTTATTCTTTTTAATCCTACCCTGGACCACGCTAGCCTCCCCCTATTGTTCGAGCATGATTCACATGTCTGAAGTGTGAGTTTGTTATTCATGATTATTTCAACTTGTTTTGGTTTTTGTGTTTTAATTTTTTTTTTAAATGATTTTTTTTTATTTGAATTAACCTTTTAATGTTTTCAAAATATTTTAAGTGCTATCAAAAATATTATTTTAACACATTACCAAATAAAAAACACATTAAAAAATAATTAATATTATAAATTCAAACAAACTTTTTATTAACCTCGTCACATTCTTTTTCCTAGAAGCAAATCCAAAAGTTTCGAAATTTGTTAATATAAATATGTTTTAATTGACTATTAATTTGTATCCAGAAGAGTATGATAAAAATAAAAAAAGGGATCAAATCACTAAGACAATCCATACTAATTTATTCTTTAATAAACAGTGCCTTTAGAGTATTTCTTAATTCTAAATGAGAACACTGATGAACCCTTTGGCATATGGCCACCATAGGAGAGGCGAAGTTCAAAATTAGATGCGTACAAGGAGACCTAATTGTATAAACAAAAAAGGGAAAAATACTTGTGTACAAAACTAATACCTGTATTTTCCTGGTTGGCAAATTGAATTCCATGGCGGGTTAACAATTAAAAGTTCGCTGGGGTAGTTGCATCCTCCCGAGTCCAACTCTCTCTTCTTTATCTATACCCATACTCTTTAAATCCCAACTCATCTCTTCCCTCTTTGCAAGCCATTTTTCTTTCTTCTCAATTATCATACAACAAAGCAAGCACACCTTCAAGTTTTTTTTTTTTTTTTTCTGTGCTCATTTCACAGAATCCGGCCCTCTTAGCTATAATTTCCACACTGATCAGAGATCTTTCCATTCCTTCTCTATAGCTTTGTGGGTTCTCTTCTTTTTTGTTTAACCACATAAAAAGAGTAAGAACTCCAATTTAATTTCTTAGGCTATACATTGAAGTTCCAATAAAATGGCAGAGGATCAGAGCAAACAAAAACCGAAACCAGAATCAGTCACAATTGATGCTGAGACGAAGAGAGACAGGCTCCCATACTTTCTCTTATCAGTTAGACTCAAATATGTGAAACTTGGTTATCATTATTTAATCTCTAGTGCCATGTATCTCTTGCTTGTTCCACTCCTATTCATTGCATCAGCTCATCTTTCAACACTCACTATCCGAGATTTTGTCCAGCTATGGAACCACCTCAAGTTCAATTTTGTCTCAGTAACTCTGTGCTCAGGTCTTGTAGTTTTCTTGGCGACTCTCTACTTCATGAGCCGTCCTAGAAAAATATTCTTGGTGGATTTTGCATGTTACAAGCCTGAACCTGCTCGAACGTGCACCAGAGAAACTTTCATGGAGAAATCAGTATTAGAAGGCTGCTTCAGTGAAGAGAACCTGGCCTTTCAAAAGAAGATCCTCGAGAGGTCTGGTTTAGGACAAAACACTTACTTCCCCGAGGCTGTGATGCGGGTCTCACCAAAGCCGTGCATGGAGGACGCAAGGAAGGAGGCTGAGATGGTGATGTTTGGAGCCATTGATGAGCTCTTGGCCAAAACTGGGGTTAAAGCTAAGGATATAGGTATTCTTATAGTGAACTGCAGCTTGTTCAACCCAACCCCTTCTCTCTCTGCTATGATAATCAATCATTACAAGCTTAGAGGGAACATATTGAGCTACAATCTTGGCGGAATGGGTTGCAGTGCCGGGCTTATTTCCATCGATCTCGCCAAGCAGCTTTTGCAGGTATGAAAAATCAAGTATCGTCCCTTTGTTTTGGACCAGAAAAAAGTAGCAAGGAGTGTTCGAACAACATAAATGTTAGTCCCATGCACACAACCACCTTAGGTCGGAAAATAGTTTCCCTTTCAAGCTCTATCTTGTCGTTCACAGTAATGCATTTATAGCTTTGGAAACAGTTCATACGTCATTAATAAATAGGAAAAGAGAAAGCACCACACAAAAACAAGAGAGTCCAATATTGCAATAAATCAACCTCCAAGTATTTGCTGGCTGTGTTGGATGAACGTTACACTGATGATCCAGCTGTATGCTATGCTCTTTTTCGGAAATTGAAGCGCACAAGTTGGGTTCTGCATATGTACAGTGCTCCTGTGTATAAGTTAACAGATGGATTTTATCTTAATTAATTACAGGTGCTCCCCAACTCCTATGCCCTGGTGATCAGTATGGAGAACATCAGTCTTAATTGGTACTACGGCAATGACCGCTCCATGCTTGTCTCCAACTGCTTATTCCGAATGGGTGGTGCCGCAATCCTTCTCTCCAACCGACCATCCGATCGCCGCCGCTCAAAGTATCAACTAATCCACACTGTTCGCACACACAAAGGTGCCGATGACAAGTGTTACAATTGTGTCTTCCAAAAGGAGGATGACACCAAAAGAATTGGTGTCTCACTTTCTAAAGACCTTATGGCTGTTGCGGGGGAAGCTCTGAAAACCAATATTACTACTCTAGGGCCATTGGTACTTCCCATGTCAGAACAGCTCCTATTTTTTGCAACTTTAGTAGGAAGAAAGATCTTTAAACTGAACATAAAACCATACATTCCTGATTTCAAGTTGGCTTTTGAACACTTCTGCATTCATGCTGGAGGGAGAGCTGTGTTGGATGAACTAGAGAAAAACCTTGAGCTCTCTGATTGGCATATGGAGCCTTCAAGAATGACTCTTTATAGGTTTGGTAACACCTCTAGTAGTTCGTTGTGGTATGAACTGGCTTACACTGAGGCCAAAGGAAGAATTAGGAAGGGTGATAGAACTTGGCAGATTGCTTTCGGTTCAGGATTCAAGTGTAACAGTGCGGTGTGGCATGCATTGAGGACGATCAATCCGGCAAAAGAGAAGAATCCCTGGATTGATGAGATTGACGATTTCCCTGTTCATGTGCCTAAAGTGGTGTCCATTGCTTCTTGAAGCTCGACAATTTCCCCTTTTCGGAGGGAGATAGTTATAATGTCAATTGCTTACAACTCTTTTCTTTTCTTTTGATTTTTCTTTTTTGTGAATGGATTATCAATTGTTTTATGTAAGTGCAATTTATATGCAAGTGAAGACAATTAATTGTTTATGGTTAAATTCTGATTCTCTTCCTATTTTTATTCTGTTGTTAATCAACGAATGCCATTCATGTTCAAGATGGCAGAAAAGCTGAACATTCTTTAATCTCTCTGTTTTTTTTCTCTCTCGAAATATTTATCAAGCCTCTCAGCCTCTGTTGGATCTTTGATCTAGGAGAAAAGGAAATCGAAAAATAAAGAAAAGGAGCCTCTTGGATCATAACACCAACCCAAGAAGATGGTTCCATTGTTTTTCCTTTTTTCTTTTTTGATAATTTCAACCAATTCTAAGATCCATTTGGGCTTATCTCAAAATCGAGCCATCCCATTAATCTCATCCATAGTTGTCAATTCCCAAATGCATTCTCGAGAATGCCAAGCATCAATTTGGTCGATTGTCCTGTTTTCACATATATGATATGCATTCCCGATTGAGGCATTATTTACATGTATGTTTCGTACAAGGAAGTGGCAGGGCATCAATTAGATTTGTTTTTATAAACATGGATGTTTAGAGCAATTTATATATATTTTAATTAATTTCATGAATCTTAAAATTAACACTTATATAACCTTTTAATAATTTTAAGATTTATATGGAACTCAAATTGACAATTTTTAAAATACAAGATTAAAACATGAACAATTAACCTACATCACCTAGAATTACATCAATTGGATTCTTGCACAGCTAAGGTGCACTGAAATTCATTTTAATAAGAGGTAGGTGGGCTTTGTTAACTTTGCTTGTATACACCTCCACCGCCGGAGGCTAAGTCAATTAAGCTTGAGGTAGGGCATGCGGTGAACCAAGCAAAGTGTCTTGTCAAATAAATTAGAGGTTGGGTGCTAGTAAATCGATTTCCAACATAATTGAACTCTAAATGATCTTGGTTTACGAATCTGAATGGATGGCGACAGGCACATATGCACACCCTACTTTGCTTAAGATTACTTGCTTTATGTTCGTTCCGGGATTGAAAATTAAAGACGGGTTAGGTGTTGATTGGTAAAATATTAATAGTATATAAAAAATATATTTTTAGAATGAAGTGTGAAGGATCTCTAGTATATGTGTAAAACCATATGCAATCATGAGTTCATTAAATTTAAATTAAATATAAAAAAGAAACTTAGGGGGTTCAATGCTTTGCAAAGAGAGTAAAATGAGTCAATGGTTTGAAAAAATAAAAATAAAATAAAAACATACTTGAGGCAATTTTGAGGGTAAACTTCTCCTCCTTTCTAAATAAAACTTCCAAACAAGGTTAATAAGCACCCATATATTTAGGGTTCCAATAAGCAGTATTATGTCATATTAAACTCGGACAAATTCGATTAATTAAACACAAGGCAGGATCATTTTATTATTATTATTATTATTATTATTATTATTATGAATTAAGAGCATGATTTATTTAATATTAATAATAATAAAAAAAGTGATTCTACCCATAACAAACGAGATCAATATTTTTTTTTCTTTTAAAATGAATAACAAGTAAATAATATTTTGCTAAGTCTAATTCACAATCCAAACCTTTTATGACCTAACAAATCAAACTAAGATCCTAATTAGATTAGAAGTTGAATCCAAATGTATTTTGTGGTTTTACTCTTACATTATTTCAATTAAAGATTTTAAATAAAACCTTATTAAAGAAAACAAGACCGAGGTTCAAACTCGGGGCCTGCGGTCCGAGATTTAACACTCTATGGGCTGGACTATTTAGAAAACAAAACGAAAGCTGGATCGGTCTTGGCACAAGAGCTCACGTTTAAATGTAAAATTATGTTAATTATTCGAGATGCATCGCTCGATTCTTTCTTCTTTATGGAGAATAGTAGGGAAGGGGAGAAGGAAGAAAATCTTGGATTGGGGGAGGATATCTTCACTTATGCGAAAAGATTGTTTGCTTAATTTAATTAGTTTTTTTACTTGACATGTCCAAACATCGTGGACCAACCTTTTGTTTTCTATAAAATAGAATGAAAAAGGCTTTCACTTGAGAACTTATTTGCCAAAAAGAAATAAAATATAGAGACCAAAGTAAATTTTTTAAAGATAAAAATATACACCAACAAAAAATAATATAAATAACGCATGGGTCTACGTAATGTGCAAGTTGATACTAAAACAAAATAGCAGAAATACTTTTAAATACAAAATAAAGACTACAAGGATGTTAAGGCATCAATCCGATTATAAAGTGAACCTAAATGCAAGTAGGCAACTACAAAATCTAAAGTCTTAATCAAGTTTCAGTACATTAAGCTGAAAAAAGTTCCAATACAACATTCTGGCAGCTCGGAGCTGGATCAGCTATAAATGATGCCGGTTTCCAATCACATGCCCCAAACACCACGAGCTGCTGTGAATTTGTTACTTGGTCTGGACGTCAGTTCATACAATATTCTGGCAAATGTATCAGAATATCTTGTATCTGAGAAGAGAATCTCAGCAAATGCGTTCTCGTAAGCTAGTAGCAAGGCCTTGTTTTGTGGCTCGGAGACCAGACTCTCCAATATCATTGCCGCTTTCCGACAAACTTCTGGTACAGGATGTGGCGCCCGAATCACTCTAAGCAATCGATCAACTGCCCTGAATTTTATAAATTGTACACACCAAAAATGTCATGTCTGCAACCCAGTTAACCCGTTGACAATAAAATTTCTTCTCGCAGCCTTATTTCTTCGTATCATTCTAATTTATGAAACCAAAATAAAAAATAAAAGAAAAATACCATCGCTCACTAGCAAGCTTCAATCTGCAGTCCATATTAACTTCTGCAAGGTTATAAAGAGCGCCAACAGCAGCTGCCTGGGCATCAAGTGCAGGTGAGCTCATAAGATCTACTAAACGCTTGTGTATCTGCGATAGTCATTTGGCCCATCGTTATAAATTTATGCACAGACATTATATAACTTGCGCCATCAACAGAGAAAAATCAACCTGTGGGAAAAAGGGAAGAAGGAAAGGTTCATTGTCAGGATTTATAATCAAACGCCCTAGTAATTCAGCAGCTGCACAGTGCCAGGCTTTAACTGCAGA
The DNA here is from genome assembly GCA_964019445.1 of Populus tremula. NCBI lineage: Eukaryota > Viridiplantae > Streptophyta > Magnoliopsida > Malpighiales > Salicaceae > Populus > Populus tremula. Next base: position 10,710,916 of record CAXHTJ010000018.1, on the reverse strand, counting down.
TCCCAGCATCCCCATGATTGCTTGTACTGCACGTTTTTCTCTGCTCAATAAAGAAATTAACAAACTTATCAACCACAAGTTAGAATAAAAAAATTAATCTTTGAGGCAATAATAAATAAGATTTCTCACGTTATTTTGATGTAAGATGGCTTTGTGGAGCTAAAAATTCGGAGATCAAGCAATGGAGCCAAATTTACAATTGTCTCAAGGGCATTCGTAACAAGTTCCTCATCCTCTGTAATTGTCAAGAACTTTTAGAAGCATTTAAGACAACATGTGAAACATATACATCTAATTTCTGCATCAGCATTGTATGGTGCAAGGAAAAGAAGGCTAGAATATCGCAAGTCCTCAAATTATTGAAAGCCTCATTACAAATGAGAAAAGATAGAACTACAAACTTAACATAATTCAAGAGCTCCATACAAGGAAGTCCAATGAAACTGTCAATAACAAAACAAGCAAGCAAAGAGAAGCTACACACTTAAATTATTTGCACTTTAGGGGAAAAAAAATTATTCACAAAGAAAAACAGAGAGACAAAATGGGAGTGGCAGGTTGATGAAATAACGCAAGGGAGCTTCTAGAGGGGAAGAACAGGGTTATACATAATTTGCAATTTGACAAGAATATCCACACAGATATCCTCTCCATTAACATAAAGCAATCTTACAGTGTTTCTTGAGGATAAAAGAAAATGAAAGTGTTACTATAGTCTGCGATGATGCTAAATGATTAAGAAAAACCCTTCTTTTCTGACATAAGATCCTAAACCAGTAATGGTGAAGCTAGAATCTAATATCATCACATTAATGGTAACTTGAGCCTTTCAACTATTAGGATAATGACCTCTTCAAACGACTTAGAGGTCCAAACTCATCTCATATCTTATCGGATTCAATGGATTATCTAAACTATAAGGCAATTATGAGCAATAAGAAAAAGTGATGTCCTTCATGTTGCTTCGGGATTCAGCGTTTCTTAATACTGTCTAGACTTATATGAAAAATATTTAATGGAACAATAAGTACAAAGGGAGCATTGCAACTCTACACAATTAAGATAAGTCTAATGAAACATGGGCACAGTATATAGTTGGTGAAACATAGCGATGTACCTCAAAAATAACCTATCCATGATGATGATTTACAAATTTCATGAAGGAACCTAATATCATTACATTTAGTGAGGCTGATCCTAAATCTGTCCCAACTTCCCAAAGCCACAAAATGATGATCATTAAGGGCTTTGAGCCACGGAGAACATCGCTAGTCACTCCATAACTTAGTCCCCTCTACATTCCCAACTAATAATGTTGTATCAACCTTCTTTCTTCTAAATGCTATAGCAACACAGGATCCTTTGGAGACCTAATAGAACTTTCCTTCATTAAGTAGTAATATCCTATAGACATTCTATTTGCCCCTTAACTTTCACAGCCAATATCAAAGAAACAAGGGACAGGACAAACATTTTATATACTCAAGCTGCTATGTCAGGAATATAATCAGTGACTTAACTCCACCTAGAAGGTCAACATTTAGCTGCCGCAATTTCTTTTCTGCCCTCAGGAAATGTCTAATCACAGCTACATCAAAATCCAAAATTCTTTAACAATATTAAGCTATGTAGGAGACAACAGCATTCTATCAACATGGAAAATAAGAGCAACACAAGAATAGTGAAAACGCAACTGACTTTGCACAACCTCAAACAAAGAACAAATGTAAGTCAACCCTTTAATAAGACAGAATCCACAAGCTCAGCATCCTCTCTCGAGTCTTCAAAAGCATAACAGGTGCAATTACCTTTCTAAACATCTTCCTACTTACATCACCGAAAATAAGTTCAATTTCACAGGCTATACTTGTGAATTTGAGAAGCACTTTGTCAAAACAACCTTTTTTTTTTCTCTGCTGTGCGCAAGGGAAATGACTAATAAAAGCAACATCAAAATCCAAGTTTCTCTAACAATATTAAACCATGTAGGAGACAATGGGATTCTAACAACATGAAAATAAGAGCAACACAAGAATAGTGAAAACAGAAATGACTTTGCACAACGTCATACAAAGAACAAATGTAACTCTACCCTTTAAGAATCATAAGACAGATCTACAAGCTCAGCATCCCCTCTCAAGTCTTCAAAGGCACAACACGTGAAATTGCCTTTCTAAACATCTTCCTACTTCCTTCACCAAAATACGTCAACGTCATACAAAGAACAAATGTAACTCTACCCTTTAAGAATCATAAGACAGAATCTACAAGCTCAGCATCCTCTCTCAAGTCTTCAAAAGCATAACACGTGAAATTGCCATTCTAAACATCTTCCTACTTCCTTCACCAAAAATAAGTTTGATTTCATAGACTATACTTGTGTATTTGTGAACCATTTCAGCAAGTCAATTTCTTTTGCTGCGATCAAGGGACAGATGGCAGACAGAAAAGGGCAAAAAAGATTAGTTTAGCATGGCAACAATCAGTAATTATCAGACCACCTTTGATGATTCAATGTGAACCAATATGCTAAAATTCCAGTAGGTGCAGTGTTTGCATTGTATCACTATCCCAATCCAGTTTATTAGGCTTTGAAGATATCTTAAACTCATAAAAGAACTTTTTCTCTGACTGGTGAACTCACATCAGAAAAATCACTCCATTAGAATCAACAATGAGAAACTAAAAGGAATAGCCAGCCCTAATATCATAAAATAGAATCAAGAGAAGTAAGCCAACTGAAAAAAATCTAACTCTTTCCTTCTGTTATGCACAGGTAAATATATATGTAGAGTTCTCTGGTTCTATTCTTCAAGGACATTTGCTGACTCAGCGAGTGCAGTTGATATCTCTATATTTCTCAACCAAATTCTAAGATCACAAACTCAAGGCTAAATCACATATTTATACGCTCCCAATCCCTGCAAACTCCAATATACCAAAGCATGAACACGCTGGTTGCACTAAGAGAAGAACTAGATCACTGTTTCAGAGCCTCCCATATGCACATGACATGTAAAGGAGGCATGGGTGTTTCTCTTTTCATTCAGGGATCATGAACCTAAAATTTCATGCATGTACCTTAGCAGCAATGGCCCTTATCATTATAGTACATTTCGGTGGAAGGTGAAACAAAATAATAAGATCAGGGAAGAAATGTAAAACTTATAAAAAAAAGAAAAGAAGATGGAAACAGGAAAAATAATTCACATCAATATCAACCCCTGAATTCTAGGTCATACAACACAATCTTCACTTTCCACATTCAAATGAGCAACTACACGTCCATCAAGTTTTCTGCCCTCAAAGTTAGCTCTAAAGCACAAGGATGTCTCATGAGGCTTCTCATCAATCTGAGCATCAGCTTAATGACCCTAGATGACCTAAATTTTAGTGTCTTGGTCTACCATATTCTGCAGGTTTTTGCTAGATATAGTTCACACAATCTTTATTTGCAACTGGCCGTATGAAATCTCAAATTATCCCGAGATTGCTTCAGAGAAACAATTGTAAATTTTCCAAAAATTTTGATTAGGATGATGATATTCAACTTGGATGATAAATAACAGAAATAGCATTTTGCTTTATTAAGTCCTCACCAGTAGTGTGATCCTCTATGCACTGGAACACTGTTTCCAAGCAATGCCGATTTCCAGCCATAATAACTTCATTCTCTGGCATGAAAGAGAAATTGCGTATGATATTTGAAGCAGCCACAGCACACTGCTGCTTCTCTGCCCTCCCTTCATCATCTAAATTAAACAAACCATCCTCGTCATACCACCACTCTGAAGGACGAAATTTGGCTACATTCTTCTGCGCTGAAGCATCCGTCAATCTGCCACAAAGACATCACCCCACATTCACATCCCACTTTTACCAAGACCTGATTTTAATAAAAATCCTACTTACCCAGATTGCTTGACATTGTCATTTGATCCCAATGCCTCGTACTCGTAACCAAATCCTGTAACAAGCGAATTAGAACCTAATGTTCTTACTCTACGAGTCTTCTGGAGTTCTTTGGGAAGCGCAATATCACGCCAGTCATCAATCTGTTTTGTTTTAACACATCATCACTAGCACCAAATTGCTAAATATAAAACAATCATACACCTAATTAAGTTTTGCTAAAATATAAACAAAATAATTCAACAAACCACGAGATTTTAAGAGAGAGAGAGAGTAAAGCGAGATGCATACGACTTGAAGAAGAGCATCAAGCAAGCCAGATATTTTAGCGAGAGAGTCTTTGCGCATGTCTTCTTTTTCTTTGAAAGAAAGCAAAGTGAGAGTGTTGAGTGCCCATGTTAACTCGCTCTTCAATCCACTTTGAAGTGCCAGTACTATTCTCTTATTATTCTGATCTGAAGCTAACAAATTAATCAAAGATATGTTAATTTTAACACTAAAAGTTAGGCTTTCTTCTTTTTTTTGGAAAACTGACCGGCGAATGAGGTGTGAACTTGAAGTGAAGGACCGAGGAGAGTGGACGGTGCTACAGAATCTGCAGCAGAAAAGGCGGCGGCGCTGCCGCTTGTGCTGCCGAAGGGGCGCCCTCTCTTAGGTGCTGGGGCTGCTGATCCGCCCCCTGAGCCACCGGACTTGTTCAGGTCCCGCTTCTGCATTATTTTGTGTGTGAATCGGTCTTGTTTGGCTATCGCGATTAGGTTGGCGACCGCGGGATCTATTTTTCAGGGGCAGTCGGGCAGGGAGTGTTTTGACCCGAACCCGATTTGATGATGATGGTTTGGGCTTTTGCTTTTGCTGGATCATCAGACGTTGCGGCCTTCATATACAAATGGGTTTTAAAGATGCAACATAATAATCATGTTAGAATCCCAATAATTTACACAAAAAAGAAATTGAGATAATTACCAAAACCCCTTCTAAAATAATATTTAATCCAAAAAAATATTTCAAAATATTTTCGTATCCATAAAAATATTTTCATATCTAAAAATCTATATATATCAAACTCTTAGTTAATATCTGTAATCCATTTGAATTATTAATTATGGAAAACCTTACTTTAAGGTTTTTTAGATATAAAAATATTTCAATGGATAAGAATCTTTTATAGATTGTATTTCACAATATAAAAAATGTCATATCCAAAAATTTAAATTATATGTAAAATTTTGGATAAAAGATTTTTAAAAAAATGTTTGATAATTGTAATAAAATTTACTCATGATCTCAAGAAGAAATACATATATAATATCCACAGAACATTTATCCATCAAACTTTTTTATAAAAAAATATCAATACCTTAGATAATTTATTTTTGTTAAAAAATTAACAGTCACGGCGAGCATGTGGATAATTTCAACGTCAACGTGAATTGTCCAAAATAACTTCGTAAATAGTTCATCGGTGACTTCGAGAGCCTCCACGATCAAAATCACCAAAGGGCAAAGATTTCCAGCGAGACAGACCCTATAGGCCAATCGATTCATGGTCGATTGATCCATGGAGGATTGCCATTCCTTGCTTGCTGGTCGTTTCTTACAAACTTCATCGCATTCTTCTCTGCGTGTTTTTACCATGATTGGGCTAGGCAGCTTCTTGGCTGATGGAGGGCGCCGCTTATTTTAGGGGTAAGCGCAGCTGTGAAAAGGGCATAATACTTCTGAGATTAGGGTGATTAGGCCGCCTCCGGCATCTGTATGATATTCGGGTCGTTTAATTCCTGAAAACGGCCGGTCAGGTGGTGAAGCATGGGAGCGGGAGGGGCTGTTTGATTTTGGAGTTTAGTAAGCAACTCTTTATGAATAATTAGGATGGGCTTTATTCTGTACTGGACTACAAACCAAGAAAAGAAGTTTCGAAATCAATATCTTACAGGCCTTGCTTTATAAAAGTTCTGACAGCCCACATGTTGGTGGGAGGTGAATACGTTAAAATCTTCAAAGCAACCTCTCTTCCCATCACTCCTTCTTTGCAGCTTTGCTGATATCACAGGAACATTCAGGGACGCGTTCTTGGTTGTAGCAAGATTCTTTTTACCTTGTCACTACCAGATAGAATTATCTAGGGTTCAAAGACCGCAATATGAATTTGGAACGAAGATTTAGACAGAAATATGGATTTGGAATGAAGATTTCCTCTAGTTACTAGGTACCGAACGAAGTGTCTAGGGTTTCGTCCTTAGGAGAATGATATTATACAAGCACTATCATGTACACAAGTTGCAGTAAGCATCGCACATCAGAAACACCTGTTATACAAAATGGATCAGGGTCTCACTGGGTTTTCTTTCTTTCTTGTCTGCTTCCTCAAAAAGATGATTATGGCCGTTGTTTTTTTTGGCTTACAACTTCGATATATCTCTCGGGAGAGGCGGTTCGTGGATCTGTTGATTCTGAGATATAGTTACTAATAGAATCAAATACTTTTATAATCTTTTCATACCAGTGCTGATTTCCTTGCAAGAAAGGGTGATCCTCAATCAACCAGAGATAAGATTATCATTATCTTTACAATTTTTCGTATCGCTAATGACAATTTCCAACCCACATTAGCTGGCGGGTCTGTAACTTTTCATGGAGTGTTTTCTTACAGACAATATTAAAAGGTTCTTGCTCGATTCGCCCTGATCTGGAGACTGGCTAGCCATTATAATTATAGCCCTCTCTGGAATCTAGCTAGTTGGTTTATTTTGTGTTTCAAGATATCGAATTATAAATAAATGAATCTGTGTCAAGCTCATAGTTTTCCCATCACTTCTGATGACTATTATGCGGATAAACAAAGAGGATCGTTGCGTGCGTTGGGAAGAAGAGATCGAGTGGCTAATCATTTAAATTATCTTTATGTTATTCATATATTATATTGATAGCAAGGAAGCTAATAGAATCAACAAGGTGGTTAAGAAACTAATGCTGTGCGCGGTAGATAGGGCCGACCAAATATTGATGATTCCATTGGCTGGTTTATTTTTTTCAAATCCTCCTCTGATTCCATCTATATATATAAAGCCATTAGCTAACAATCGCTCCAACTCCATGAGACCAATCAAAGAGATTTATTAATTTTTTTCTAACATAGAAAAGCAAACATTAGAAAATTGCTACCATCTAAACTACCTTTATACTATATTTTTCTTAAAAATATCCCAAGAGCATCAACTCGTAATATCTTAAAAATTCAAGCAGCCTAGAAACAATACTGACGGATTGGTTAATCGATTAATTAATTTTTTTTTTTTAGTTAAGGTAATTAATAACTTGTATTTTCTAATTGATAGGCCAAAATAGTTTGTCGCTACCTTTAATCAACTTGCTCCCCTTGATCTACTTGCAAAAAAATCATTTTCGGTGAAAGTATCGACTCTTCAATATTTAAATAAGTATCTTTTTAGAAAAAAAATACAATGATATTTTAGAACGAGATATTTTCAAAATATATGTGCAATAAATAATGAAAATTGTGAATCTTTGTTTTGAAGATATCATAAGTCTTGTTATTTTATAAAAAGAAATGGTGTAAGTGTAATTTAACCTTTCTAATATTTTGAGTTGTATTATGAGTAATATTCTACTTATTTTATCCAGTTAAAAAATAATGACAGGGTTAGCCATGAAAAATTTTAATATATCTAATAATCTTAGTAAAATATAAATTTATTTAATTAAGTCTATTTGTTGAGAAATAATTCCTTCATAATTTTATATAAAAATCTATAGAATTGATGATATTAGATCCAATCATCTACTGGATCTGGTTTTGACCAGAGACCTAGGACGTCTTCAATGAGACGTGTTTGTGTCGGCGTATTTCGGTCCAACACACCCGAAAATCAAGAAAATTATACACATGTTTTCTTGATTTAATATTTTTTGATAAAAATATACCAATAAAATCTTGATTCATAACGAACCCTCGAAAATTGCCACACCACCTAGACTACATCTGTGATGAATGGTTAAAATTAATTTATGTGCTATCATGTATTCACGCAAGGTATTAAAGTCTTCGATCTCAAGTTAGGAATAACACGATCCGTTGCGTTTATATGATCCATAATTCCATACTATTTCATTTTGTGTATTAATGTCTTTCTATGTTTCAATCCTTCTTGATAGGTATCTTATCCTTTCACCGTCATCTTTGCAACAGAACACTGAGAGTGTAGAAACTCCAACTGAGATCTGATCAACACATGTACATGTATTTGAAGAGCAATATTTGTATCGTTTAAATTACTATTCTATATTACTTAGCCGTAATTCAAGGGTCCTCTGACATCATTTACATCGACAAGTGATCTGCTTTGATTCCGAAGTTTAGAACAAATCTGTCATAAATCTCAAGGTCAAACATTCATATTAACAAATAATTATAAGTTATTAATTGCAAATGATTACATCACTCGGTACAGTGATACTACCTTCTAGTTTCTTCGGGAAACAAAGGGCAGGAATCCGCTTCAAAGAAAGAGGATTAAAAAAGGATGTCTAATCATACTGTTCGGATTAAATTATAACGCAAAAAGTCTCCGTGAGACTTGCTTCAGGAAATTTAATAGAGTTTATCAATTCAACGCTAAAAAGTTTATCCCGAGTCTTGCTCTCTCCATCTCTAATATTTGCCTAGCTTTGCACGGCAGTGGAAAAATACAGCTTAATGATCAGTGAATATAAAAAGTCGATGCCTTGCTTACAAATCACGTTTAGCCAAACGCGCATCGATCTTCTTGTGTTGTCTGCTGTGTGATGTTTGTTTCTTAGCACTTGAAGTTTGAACCATTGCAAATATTAGAGAAATTAAAGGACCTCTTTGTTCATCGCAAAGCTAGCTCTGCTATGGCATATTCTACTGGGATAATGAATATTCATTAATCTTCATGAACTGCATTATTGGAAAATGCATTCTAGATAGCATTGGTTGAGTCCATTTCGAAATTATAGCTGCGGAAATAGCAGTAAATGCTTGCCAGTTGTGAGATTTGTAAGGGAAAAAAAGAAAGGGGAAAATAACAAAGATAAACAAGACCATGAAGCAATTTCGTGTCGTATAGCGTTGTCTAGGTACTAATAATGGAATGCTAATCACCCATGCTTTTTATGCACTGACTTCGTGGTAACTGATACAAATATCGAAGTTCTCTTGCATTTTATTGCTGGTTTTGCTATTAATATTTCGCTGGCTGGGTCGTTTTCTTTGAGCTGTTCTCTTTTCTTTTTTATGCATAAGGATTCAATGGGATGCTGCGAAATCATTTATTTCGGTGCCCTCTGCAACATCTTCAGCTACATAGTACATACAGTAGCTGGAACTCAAGGCTGGTAAATGCAGCAGCAGCAGCGTCTCATACATATTAATTGACATCTGATGTGAATTTTATCTCCCTTTTCTATTGCTGGTTTCCAAAATGTCCATAAATGGTGTATTTAATTGGGATTGTGGCATTTTTGTTCATAGTAACATTAACTAACTGGGTCAAATATAAAAAGTACTGCTGGATAGCAACTGGCAAGTACGTTTTAATGGCGCATTTGAAATAAGCTCATATTAATGAAATAAAGACTGCCATAACAGAACATCGACCAGCCGAATTGTAAATGCACATCTGCAGAGGAAATTAATCGTTTAAAGAGTTGAAATTTATTTCATGAACCGAACCCCCAAGGTTGCTTTACCACCTTTACAGTCCGATACACATCGAATCTGATTTCTGGGAAAAAAAAAAAAACTTCGATGGCCTGTGTATCCTTTCATTATTTTTTGGTTTATAGCTTATAGCTGGATAAACTACCAAACCTCGGGAGTTCTGTCAACTTTCTTCCTAAACAAAAATTTCGTTAAACATACTCCTGGGCCTGGGGTGAGGTTTCAGTTTAGCTTTTACTTTATCAATTACCAAGAATAGAATACTTTAATTTATTTTCTTTGGGTGATAATTGGAAAAGTTGTCAAGGAATTATGTTATGCAGCATAACCCAAACATATGAAGAAATTGTAAACGTACAAAAGTGAAATTTGATGGAAGTGATTAAAAAAAGTTATCAGTGTAAAGGGAAAAGTGACGGAACCCCCGAAGATCAGAGAAGGGCTTTGTGGTTTACCCTTTACAGGTTAATGTTGACCCAAGAAACTTTTAACCTGCTCTGTTGATTCGACGAGGTGAGCAATAACAGAGCCAGTCAGAGGCATAAACTAACTATATCAACACAAAGTAAAACTTCTATGCTTCTCGAGATATAAGCTTTGGTAAATCGAAGTAACACTATCGATCACAAGTATGGTTGCCTTGTAGTATGATCATGGGGCTGTTCCATGCTTTTTTGAGTTTTAGTTCATTCAAGATTTGACTACAAGAAAAACAGGGCAGGAGTCCGAAAAACTTTTTAAAAAAAAACAGTACCACGTGAGGAAAAGCACTCAAGGGGGGAGAAAGGGCAAGGCTGAAACACACGCACAAGGACCACATGCCACCTAATATCGAGTCCATGTCGTAACGGATAAATGCCATTGAATAAAGGAGGGACTGTAGGCTCTGTGGGCAACATGTTAGATCTTGATTGGATGGAGGAGAGGCTAAGGTGTCTAGACTTTCCATGAGCTCTCACACTGTTTTGGATTGAGACATCTCTCAACGTTTGTGATTAAAGTAAAGCACCAAATCGTGTACTCCTATCGAAAGAATATTTACTCTGCTTTTTTTCTATATATGAATAATCGCTTTTTTCTATGTATATAAAAGTACATAGCAAAAGGGAGCGTCTCTCACTCTCTTGTATTGATTTCAATTCCATGATGTAGCAACTTAAATGTCACATTGATTTCCTCCGGTCGTTGTTTTTGGAAGCCCGGCAATGTGCCCAGCGTTCTTGCCATGAGCAACTGCGCTTCCAAGTTCTTTTGCCGTTGTGCGCTATGAATGCTCTGTTTTCGTGAAGCCTCGGCAAACTCAGTTAATCAAAGGCACACCTCACAAGCAATCTCCATACCATCCATGTATCCATCGAGAGGAGGAGAGAGGGGGAGTAGGTGAAGGGTTGCTTTCACAAAAGCATCATTATTGTCAAACTTGGGGCAAATTTGCTTTTATTATTTTGCTTTGTATAGGGAAAAGAGAGCCCGCCCCACCATAGTACTATCATCTAAAAAAAATAAGAAGAGGAAACCGACCCCACATCCCCTCATTAGCTCGGAGAGCTTTGTAACCGACCCTACCCACTTCGTGAATAAGATAATACTTATTGTGGAAGTATTTTCTCCAAATAATGAAAGATACACAGATTATTACAAACAGGACTGCCCAAGAACAATGATTGTGGAAGTGTTTTCCCCAAATAAAATCATCAGAAAGTGATAATTAACACACCAAAGAAGCCAAAGGAAAAGGGAGTTCTGTGCTCAAATATGCTAGCAGACCAGGCTATTTTCGAAACTCTTTAGTTGCCATGATGGAAAAGGTCTAAGGGTGGGGCTCTTGCGATCCTTGAGAGTTAAGTTTAGAACACTTTCCGTAAAGTTGAACTGAAAAGAAGAACTCCATCCTCCTATCTAACCTGCTCCTGTTAGTCCCATAACTCTGCAATCAATGCCTGCTTCGAAATGACTGATCACAATGTGCATCCGAGCTCACACATTCAATTGGCGATGTCCCTTTTAATCCACCCACTGCATCCAACTTCTCGTTAAACATGACGAGTTTTCAAGTTGTTTAGATAATGCAACGGTGCGCTCGTCCAGGGAAAGGGAAAGGGCACAGGGGACATGTGAATGCACCTTCAACATGTTAATGGAGATTTAAATAATATGAGTGGCCTGAAGGAGCTGATTTCTTTAAGGAGTGGTTGGTTACAGGTGAAAAAAACAAAAGATTTCAAATTATGACATGATATGTTGGCCCTCTTATCCTCCACAATAAAATATAGAGGGAGCCCGGATTCAATCCCATGAGCTCCAGGTCCATTTTGATCCAAATGCCTCTCGGATAGCAGGGAACAGGACGGGATTCGCTTTCGGTTTTACAGATTGCTCCACTAACATCTAGCCTAGGTTAGAATATCAGAGTTTATGCTCTCAAAACGTGTTCACCAATTATCAACTCAGAAATCTGAAGTGCTTCCCGAGAGGGTCAAAGTGTCCCCTCCCTCTTTAACCTCAACCAGTGCTTGTCTTGCACGTGTGACAGCATCTTCCTAGATTATACCCTTATTTCCAGTCCCAAACTCACAAACCTTGACCGACGGTAGAATGAAAGGAGAAATTTCCCTGAAGGTTGGGAAAACCATTGAAATGAATGGATTCAAGAGCTGCATTGAAGTAAAAGAGGCGTTTTTTAGGTCTCCCGAGAAAAAGAAAAAACGAAATAAAAACAAAAACCCAGGTGGAGTACTGCTAGACTAATAAAAAAGCTTTAAACATGAAAAGCTAAAGAGAATATCACGCCATTCTAGTGAAGTTTTTATTTGCCTCCTCCCTCGCGGAGTCCGAGACTCCACGAGCCACTGCCGTCATCATCGACAACAATAGCAACACCCCCCAGGCACCTCCACTCCTGCAATATTTCCTAAAGAAAATTTATAAAATAAATACATTTTACAAAGTAAATTGCCTAGAAAGATGAGTTCTTTTTTAAAAAAAAAACACTAAAGAAAATCTCCATCCTCCTTTGTTCCCTTTTTGGAAACAATACCTAATGGAAATGGATATGACACCCCCAAACTTGTAATCGATAGTGCCTGACATTTAGAGTAACGAGGTTCCTCAGGTGCTTTAATATTTTTTGTATTTTTTTTCTGATTTCTAATATTTACATAATTGGTTTTTTATTACAACGACGGTAGATTCACCTGCCTCAGATATTACACAACCCATCACCTCGAAAAAAAAAAAAGAAAAAAAAAGATATATTCATATTTATATATAGCACTGATATTTTTTTTTCCTATTTTTTATGCCTCGGAAAAATAAAAAAATCCAAAATTTTTTATGGTTTCTCCTTAAGGAGAGAAGCTAATCCAGTCACCATCCTGGCTCCTCTCTCTACGCCTTTCGGTTTCACCGCCGGTGGCTGCCACGCCACTGTCTCCACCTTTTTTTCATCCTCGTCCGAAATTTTATTCGGCGAAGAAATAAACGACTCGGAATCCAACGTCGGGGTATCCTCTCCAAAAATCAGCTCAAACTCTCCACCGCAATCGTCACTGATCTCCAAGGACTTCTCGTTTTGCCCTTCAGTTTTGTTGCTGTTGTTATTCAAAATGTTTTCGTCTAGTCTGGTATAAGGTGAGAGCCATTTAGCACGCATGTACTCGGCTTTTCTCCAAGGAGGAAAATGCATGCCTTTCTTCTTCAAGCTCTGTTTGGCTGCCTCCGATACGACCGACACGATCTGTCCAAGCCGATCTGATTTTCCGACAAAGATATACGGCAACGATTGCAGGATGGCCTTGTAGGCCCCAGTCGATCTCGCTATTTCAAATTCCGATTTGAAATCAATATCGATTATCAATCTCTCTTCTTCAATTATCACATCCACGTACTCGTATTCACCTGATCGAAGAACAAAATTAAAATAAAATCAACAATTTTCTTTTTGAGTTTTAGACTGAAAAAACAAAAACAGGGAAGGAATTGTATATGTACCGGCAGGGAAAGAGGGGGATTTGTCCCATTTAGACTTGCAAATTGAGGAATGGTAGCCGAGAGATGTTAATCCATCGGCTACCACCTTCCTCAAAAAATCATCTTTCTGTTTGTGGTTCTTGTTCTTCTCCAAAATCATTGCAGTGTCTGCTAGTAGATTTCTCTCTGCAACGCTCGCACAAGGAATCAAACTCTGCCATTTTTAAACACCAAGCGAACACATCACCATTTTAGCTCTCTCTGATGATTTATTTCAGGAAATTGAAAGAAATAATCTTATTATGTTATTTACTTACCTTGAGAAAATCACAGGCGTCGCCAGAAGGAGCTGTACCCATTGATTCTCCGAAACCATTACCAAATACATCAAATTCATCATCGGAGCTGTCGTTGCCATTTCCGTTGAAGCAATTGCAGCGGTGGCGGCCACGAAATGGCTTGTCGTTGGATTCCTCCATGTAACTCTGCACCATTTTAGCCAAACAAACCGAGCTTGGCTCGAACTGCTCATCTTTACTGTTAGCCCCACACTGAGCTTCAATACTGCTAGGTGGTTTGTCCACAGAGGAAATCCTCAGCACGCTTGGTAACTGCCGGTCAAAGAGCCTCTTCAGACGCGATTTCAGAACCGGTTTAGCCGGTTCAGCTCGAACCGTTGCCTGAGAATCGATATCTATAGGTTGGATCTTCATAGGGAAAGGCATAACAGAGATTGAAGGTTAGTAAGTATTGATTGCTATGGAGTTTTAAACACTTGCTCCTTGTCAGTTCTGCATCTGCTCCATATTCAGAGCTAGCTAGCCGCTCTTATAGATTTGCTTCCTTAGACAGTGACAGCCTAATCATCAATGATTCATTCTGATCCTGATAAGTCTTGCTTTGTACATTTTCATGAAAAATCAATGCGTGCTGGTTAAAATTAAACCTCCTCTGCTAAGCTACCAGTATTATCTCCCTTTTCCCGGGAAAAAAAAAATTACCCACTCAAAGCCCTGAGCAAATGAGTTAATCTACCAAAATTTGATCAAAAGAAAAATCTAGAAGAACAAAAGTAAAACTTGGAGACTATGCAAGAGAGGACGATGGGTTTTAGCTTTGGGTCTTTTCGTGTAAGACATGACGGCGATGGTCGGAAACGCGGACATTGCGTATAGAGTTAGAATAAGTCATCGCCGGAATATTCATTTCTCCGGCGAGATACAAATCGACTGCTACGGTTAGAAATTTGAAGGAGATTAAAGGAGACTCGGGGAGATAGTTCTTTAAGGAGGAGTGTGGAGACTGATGGACTGGCTCAAATGGATGGGGTTCGGACAATTTATAGGGGGAAATGGTGTTGCTGACGTGGATTTCTCAAGCCATGTAGACTCTGAAATGGCAGGTTTCCTCCTGATTTTGCAGGTAGTTTTTTGATGTGGACCTGGTTCAATAATTCCACCTGCAACTGTTTAAACAAGAAAAAAAATCAAAGGAGCTCGTGATTGGCTTGTTATTTATGTAATTACAAGAATGACCTCCCGTGGTGCTGGGGTTGCGGGGGTACGTGCAATTGTGGTGTTTGTGATTAGTGGGGTAAATTTGAAATTTGAATAGAAGTGGGAAATGGATGCCTGACATTGTGTAACACGTAAGGAGCATCAGTCGTGTGTTATATTACTAAACTTGATTTTTATTAACTGGTACATTAATTATAATTTTATTGTGTTTTTTAATTATAATATCAATAAAGTGAGTTTTTTTATATATAAAAAAATATTTTTAAAAAAAAAACACACGGATTGCTCATGAGACTAAAAAAAAATGGACCTGATTTTTTAAAGTTTTATAAAGAAAAGGTCCTTTTTTATTCCAAAAAAAATTAAAATATTAAAAAAAAAGGATGAAATAGTATTGTTTAAGTTTACGGGCTGAAAATACCATAGCTATAAAAACCATATCAACCTTATAGGTTGACCCTTAGCATGGTCGACTCGGAACCTAGTGCAGGTTAAGTTTAAAAAAAAAGTAAAGGAATTAGTTGACTTGACATAACCCGTTCAAAAGTTATAATTTTTTTTTTACCTACTTCGCTTTTTAAAAAATACCAAACGATATCATTTTGATTTTTATATAAAAAAAAATATTGATTGATATTAGTGTATATTTTGATCTCATTGTTCCTTTTATGCTTGGTTCTTGCAATTGACACTCCTACCAATTCTACAAACCAGGGATTGCAGGTCATGCTCCTTCTCAACCCAACTTGAACCTTACACAACAAACACTTCCACAAAATGACCCTAACTGTCCTAACTTGTTCTCGAGTCTTTGTCCTGGGTTGATTTCAATAACCATGAATAACACACATAACAATACTACTAATAATAAAAGGTTTGAAACGCAGGTCGTTCCATGCACCTGTCATGTACAAATGGTCAGCCTTGTGGGTCATGCCCATGTAAAGAGGTTTGGCTCACGCATCAGGCCCATATTTATTAAATCCGGCTTGGAAATTGACACGATCAAGGGGTCGGGTTTCAGGTTTCATGATTTAACCCGAAAAAATTAAATATATAATGTTTTATATGAAAAAAAATCCATATAAATATAGGTTATACATATTGTAAACAATGAAGTTTAAAAAAATATTTTAAAAAAGTTTTTTTATCCTACATTAAAAATATATTATATTAAGCTTTTAAGTTGAAGTATTTAAACCAGAAGTTTTTTTTATCCCATATTAAAGAAACATAACTTCTTTCATGGGAACATAGAGTATATATATGAAAGGGCTTCAAATCTCACATTAAAAATATATTATGTTATCCTTTTAAGTTGAAGTATTCAAATCAAAAAACTTTTAATTCAACATTGAAAAAACATGATTTTTTTTTTAGGAACATAGAGTATATATATAAAAGGTGTTATCATTTTAAGTTAAAGTATTTAAACCAAAAGGTTTTTTTATCTCACATTGAAAAAATATGATTTTTTTTCTTGGAAACATAGAGTATATATACTAATGGGTTTCAAATTCCACATTTGAAAAAAAAAAAAAAACCGGGTCTCGCCCGGGTTATGGTTCGACCCGCCAGGTCACCCGGGTTTGGTCGGGTTGTTGCCATAGCTGGTATTTTATTAAACTCGGACCAATCCAACCACCGGGTCGACCTGCCAAGCTGGGTAGGGTTTAATAACAATGATCAGGCCTCTATTTTTTTTTTCAAATATTAGAGGGTGACTAGCATGTTTGTTCGTTCTTTTTGTTTTTTAAAAGGAAACAATGCAGACGACTCACCTTCGGAGTAAGTGGACGATGCGTCAACTAAATATGCATATGAGGCGTTATCCGCAGGCTCAAAATTATTTGATCGGAATGTCACTAAAAACTCAGGGTGGTGGGTTTTTAACCAAAAAAATCATTTCAACCTTTTTTTTTTACCCAATAACAATTAAAAAAGAAAAACAATTTATGGACATGAAGAAACTTGTTTATGCCTTTAAGCAACCCAAAAATCAGTTCAAAAATTAAAAAAATCAACCTGAAACCCAAAATGTTCTCAATGTTAAAGTTTAGACTTCCACGTTGAATAGAATCTGTTGACATCTAAATTAATTTTTTTGTATTTGAAATCAGTATCAATGATAATTTCTCTTTCTATCATCAAAATCTAATGATTTTTGTTTTTACCATCAAAATCTGATCATGCCCACCCCCTCTCGCTCCTTTTTCCTAACTAGAAATTAAAAAAATTAAATTTTGGATTAAAATTAAATTTTTAAATAATATATGAACTGTTAAAGTTGAAAAACAGAAGTTAAATGAAGAAAATGAATATTTTATCTAAATTCTATATTGACTGTAGATTTTCTATGTGTTTTACTTTTTAGTCCCTTGGATCTTTAATTTTCTTAGTAAAAAAATATAAAGCATGTAGAATATAGTATGGATCTTTAAAATGATAATACTCGCATTTCACACGAAAGAAGAGAGGTAAGTTTATTAACTTGTAAATAAAATAAATGTTGTTGGCAATCAAAGGAGTGTCTCTTAAAGTTCCCCCAAAAACCTAGCAAGATTAGCAGGAAGATCCTGTAAATTTCGAGATATTGAATATTACCATCTCTAGTTCATTAAAGTAAAAAAATAAAATCCTTGTTGAAGAACCAAACAATTGTCCTAATTTTTTTAATATTTTTTTTCCTATTTAGTTTGAATTTGTAGCAACCAACCTCTTAAGCAAGCGTGTGAGCGCCCATGTGTGTGATGTATACAATGTAAGCCAGAATCTAGAAGATCACGATAAATATTTATTAAAGCAACATTTGCATAATATATACATGGAAAAAAGGAATCAATATAGTATTTTTTGTGAGAGTTTTCTTTGGTGTGATCGGGTTTCTGGGTAGTGAGGTATTCCTATTTACATTAATTAATTACTGTAGTTTTCATTTTCTACAGTGAAGTTTTTAAATTTTAAAATTGTGGTTATGATTATTTTTTAAAATTATTTTTACTTGAAAATATATTAAAATAATATTTTTTTTATTTTTTAAAAAATATTTTTAAAATCAACCCATTAAAATAATTTAAAAATATCAAAAAAATATTAATTTAAAAGAAAAATAAATAAATTTTAGGGCACAACAAAAATTGCATATAGCATAGATGGCATGGAGAAGATGCATGTAGAGATGATGGATGGCCCAAACCTTCATGTTTATTCGGTGGGGAAGGTGTCTTAGTCGAGGGAGATAGAGTAACTTTGTTGTTTAGATAAAAAAAATTTGCTAGGCACGTTAATGATGGCAGAAAATTTTGATTTTTAAATTATTATTTTTTTATGTTTTAAATTATTTTAATATGCTAATATGAAAAATAAATTTTAAAAAATAAAATAAAATAAATTATTTTAATACATTTTAAATTAAAAAAATATTTTAAAACACAACTATAATCCCACCAACAAATCCTTCCTTAAAATAATTGAAGCAAAGCGGGAGATGTTGTGATTACCAAGAAAAATAAGCTACAATGATTGCAATGTTCTTATGGTTCATAATTAATGTCTCATCGATTTTAATTAGGTATCATCGATTTTTTGCTCGGGCAGCATTTGCATAATATTTGTATTGCTTGTTAAGAAAATATCTAACAATGTATATTTTTTCTGTGAAGTTTTCTTTAATATAACCGAGTTTCAGATATCAAGACGCTTGTACAAATTAGATTTTTTATGGAACAGATTTTCCCAAATTGTATTATTTTTTTATATCCTTTTTTTTATTGCTCGATTAGCGTCGTTTATGCGTGGGTTTTTTATTATTAAAAATTATTATAAATATTCAGATTAGCTTATATTTTGATTAATTTTTTAAACTTTAAAATTAATAATTATATAAACATTTGCTCACCGTCATTTTACCGGCTGCTAAACTTAAATTTAAATATAAAAAAAAATTAAAATTTTTAATCTTAAATTTTTATTACTATCCCTACCCCTACTATATAGTTGTCTATGCGCGGGTTTTCAACTGAGCAGGAGCTAGCAGAATAAAATACTAGAATTTAAAAGCAAAATAATTTCTACCGCAGTGGGGTTTTTATATAATTTATTTAAAATCGAAGGCTCCACGCCGCATGAATGATGACACTGACCTCTTTTTTTTTTTTTTTTTTATCGCGAAAGGTTACTTGCTAGTACACACGTAGACAATATAAAATTTAATTAAGAAAAGTGTCCGTAAATATAATTGTATTTGTTTTTAAAAATATATTAAAATAATAATTTTTTTAATTATTTGTAATATTAACATATTAAAATAATTTAAAAATATATTAATTTAACTTAGAAAAAAATTAAAAAATAATAATTTTTTTTAAAATATTTTAAAACACAAAAAGAATCTTAACTTATAATACTGTACAATTTTAATTCTAATTACATAATAAGGCCATCTTCGGTGAATAGATCATCAAGTGCCGATTGTGGGATTTAAAAAAAAAATCTTTTTAACTTTAATTGTACCTCTTTTTTTCCTCTTAAGCCTAGATTTCGTTTTCATAATTTTTTAAATAAAAAATGAATGATTTCATTTTCACGTTACCTAGTGATAAACTTACAAGGAAAATAAATATATCTTGTAGTGTTTGTCAGTGTTGTATAAATTGCTTTTTAAATATCTCATTTTCATTATTTGTTTGGGAGACGCTTTCATCATCTGACTTGACTCTTGAAGTACGTGCTGTGGTTTTAATTGGAGAACCTTAAGATATACTTTAATATTGAATTATTTGTCAAGTTTTCATATTTCAAGATCAAATTATTTTTACATTGATCTTTAACTAAACAATTTAAACACATTCAAATCAGCATACGGACAGGAAAATATATTTCTTACTGTTCCCATATGATTCAAAAGTGTTATCCGAAATACCATTGATTTTTATCTTAAATCGTTGGTTTGGAAGTGATCAAAGCAACTTGAAGGGAGTAAATCTATTTCGACTCGAGATTTTAGAGTTTTTTTTAATTGTTTTATTAAAAAATAAGATTTTCTTTATTTATTTTAAATTAATATTTTTATATTATTTTAATGTACTCATATCAAAAATAAATTTTAAAAATAAAAAAATATTACTTTAATACATTTATAAGTGAAAAACATTTTGAAAAGTAACTATTACAACAACACAAAACGAGCTCTTAGATTATATTTGACATTGCGGTCCAACCATATATTAAAAAAAAATTAAATTTTTTTAACTTCAATTTTTGAGTGTTTTTTGAATTATTTTAATTTATTGATGTTAAAAATAAATTTTTTAAAAAAAAAAAATTATTTTAGGATTTTCAAACGAAAAACATCTTAAAAAACAATATTTATCACTCTCAAACAGGCAGACTGCACTCCCAAACAGGTATCTAATATGTATTCAATTCTTGAAAATACTATTTCAAAATACTTTTTTTTAAAAAAAGAAATATAATTGTGTTTTTTATATATTTTTGTAATTTTGACATTTTCATAATAAAATCATTAAAAAACACTTAAAAATATTAATTTTACATTTCCATTTTTTTTTTTTTTTTGAAGAGCTATGTAACGAACACCTGAAATGTAAAGCCAAACATTGCTTTAGTCACCTATGATTTGATCAAAGAAGCTATACATCCATGTTCTCCACAAACAACGGGGCAAAATTTCACCGTACTGGTGCCTTTACTAGGCAAATGTACTCTTATTCATAAAATGTAGTTTTGAGTTCAAAAATTGTCCCCACAAATAGATAGGATGTTTTTATTACAGGGATTTTGGTTTTGTGAAGAAGAACAATAGCATTTTTTTCTCCCTTTTTTCTTAGAATTAAAAGAAGGGCACCTGAAATAATACAGGGATGACATGATCTATAGAAAAAAGAAAAAGGATGGCAATGATAGCCAAAACCGATGGCTAGCCCACCGGAATCAAATCAAATGATTAAAAAATAGCTCTACTTTAGTTATAGTTAATGATTGAACCGGCTCTGATCATGGCTATAATTTTTATAATAATCGAATCGAGAGAACGGTATTGAGATTTCTAATTACCAGTATAATTCTTTAAAATATCCTCAACGCAAAAGAATAATTTGAAGAACAAGGTGTACCTACCATGGATACATATAAAATTAACGTGTTGTTAGGCTATGATTAGGCAGCAGTTCAAACTCCGAACCATTGGATCGTATGGTCCAGGCCTGGCGGTGTGAAAGAGGAAACAAGGGTGGAAAACGATCGAGAATGAGTCTTCATCTACAAGCATGTCTGGCCATTCTCGACACAGTCAAAGCTACAAGAACACCAGGATAATGATTTCGTGTACATCTCCTAAGAAAGCAGTGATTGTGTATCTGAGTACTGAGAGCTGGGGAATAAACAGAGAAAGCTAAAATCAATGGCTGAGGGTGGGGCACTCCATTAATTTCCTGGCTGTGCATGATGGAAAATCTCTTACAAAGCACTAACCCAAAATGGGATTGATTCATGGCACAGATCTTTGAATCAACTAGAGAGAACCCATGATTAAGTTAAAGCATATTAAACTGTCCTTGTTCATTGGTAAATCCGGGACACAGCGATTTCCCACAAAGTTTGTGCACAATCATTATGTTTATATTAGGGATTCTGAGTACTTATGGACATTTACACATGGCATTGTAAGATTTGGCTCGTCTGCAATGAAAGTGTAATCCGCAATCCAAAATATATAACTTGTTCTTTACTTTTTATCATCTAGGGTTTTTATTCTTAGATACTTGGTTTAATGAACAAATTGTATACTTCTGCGTTATCGATCATCTAAACCGTCTAAAAATAACTCCTACAAAGCTATTAATTCCACTTCGAGTGATCTACATTAAGATTATACCAGAGAAAAATACAGTCTCGGTGTCCGAAAATGATAAAAAAATTATTCTGCCCTAAATAAAAAAATCATTTTGAAAAGTTGATCGACCAGCACCCTATATTATCGTGCAAGTAAAGGGTCAGTACCGAGGTTTTTAAATAGCCAGTATTATGTATCAACTTTCTCCAAACACCGAGTGGGGCCTTGCTACGCCCATTTAAGAATTTCCCATTGTCGACTACTGCTTGTATCTTTCTCTTATTTAATGAAAAGACAAAGCTTGACAGTCCGAGAGAAAAAACCAGGTTCCATGAATCGGAGATCTGTGTCGCCAATCCGCTGGGTTTATAGCCTGAATGTGTTGCAACTTTAACGTGGCAAGACTGTTGATGCCACCTTGATGAACTTCTTTTCATGATGTCTGTTGATATTATTGAATCTCTTTTAAGAACTTAATGATTTTCTCTTTAAAACCCTTTTTCGTTTTCTTTTCTTTTCCTTTTCCTTTATTTATTTATTTATTGGGGCATGGGCTTGTTAAGTTGTTATGAGCTTTTGGAGGCTAGGATGCTTTTTACTTGCAATGGATTGCTTTGGGTGACTTGAGAAAAAGTTGCATACTTTAGGAATTTTTCTGTACAGTGAAGGACTTTAGACAATCGTATTAGGAGGAGGCCCTACCTTCATAATTCCGGATTTAGTGCCTCGAAACCCTAATCTACCCCTTTTTAAAAAAGTTTAATTACCTTGAAATTCCCAGGACCTCACCTCCTGCCCAGATCCTCGCCTTCAATTAACCAAACCGGCTTATAGCGTGCTATTTTGTCGGCACTTGAAAGTTTCCCTTGGATTTAGTGCAGTTACAGACATTGGAACTGATATAATATTTGACAAAAGTTCGTGTGTTGAAAGAATTCCAATAACACAGGACATAGTACAGCCATGATGTCCCCGGAACCCTAACCTAAGTACAGTTTTTTTATTTTATATATATATATATATATATATATATATATCAAATATTCTTTCGCATTAGCTGTAGCATATCAAGAGAATCCATCTTGTTATCAGCGTATTTATAAAGTTTTATTTTCTTTTATTCACTGTGGAGAATTGGATTAATGTATTGCGTTAAAGAGGGCACATAAAGAGATGGGTTTTTTTTTTTTCTTGAACACAAGGAGCTTGGTTACAACTTTTTTTACACAGAGAGAAGATAATTAAGATAAACATTAGCTTTATTTTGGCATAAAGGAAATAATGAAATAAAGAGGGAAAGAGTGGAGCATTAATCTAAAGCCAATGAGTGCCCTTATCCATCAATGAAAGGGATAAATATAAACAAGTCATGATGATGAAGTAGGGCCTTCCACCCTTTATATTCATCGGTAGATGGGGGGTCTAATCTACGTGGTGAGACCACCTGAAAACGACAGTACTGCTCTCAAATACTTTAGCCCCACCGCCGGAGCTGCTGGTATTCACAGATTCATGACAGGGAAAGCCACAGAGGTAGTGTGGCTGTGACCATTTCTTGACCCTCGTCTGGATAACAGTGATTTCTCGACGCTGGATCACTTGGATATGATCGGTGGTTGCATAAAGTTTGTTATCCAATCCTCTACCATTAATTGCTTAGACCTAACCACGGAACAGGAGGTTGCGCAGTCACATAGTAGACGGTGATGTATGGCACAAGGGTCCTCCACAAATTATTGAGGCGTCAACATAAATAGTTGGCATATAATCATGCACAGACGTTGCTGTCTTCTGGTGGGAGTCTAGCTCTGGTTCTCGATTTTGACCGCTTACATGTATTGACCATAAATACTTGGGATTTATTTGCAGAATAAATAGTTTGTTTTCAACCGGTTCCAATGCGAGAGATCTATCGAAAATAATTTTGGCCGTGAAAAAAAGAGAGAAAAATATTAGATGCATTTAAAAAAATTTAATATTTTTTTTCTAATTAAGTACTAACGCCAGAATTCTAATCTAGATTTTTTTTTAAAATGAAAACAAATCTCGTTCACAAATTAAATCATACAATCTTTCTTTCAAAAATTGTTTGTAATTCAGATTCCCTGGAAGCATTTCGCCTATTAATACCTCATCTTTTGTTTGTTGATCTATTAATACCAGTAGTTATCTAGTGGAGGCTAGTTTTTTTTTCTTCTTTCATTTCACTGTACCAACAAAATGATACAATCTTTCGGAATTAATATATTCTTCCAACATAAACAAGGATGGTCCTGTACTAGGCTTGGTATGGTCCAGGTATGAAAAAACTCGAACCTTGCCTTTGATTACCAGGCTTGCTTCCCAAAAACATCATAGTGGTCCTAGATATGTACTCGGGAATATTTTTTATTTTATATTGATTTTGAGTTCTAGAGCCTTGATTTGAGTTTTTAAGACTATGGATAGATTTATTAAAATGATTATGGGTTTTTTAGGTGTTCTGAGTAAGAAATAGTTTGGAAAATAAGTTTTTGAATAAAAAAATTCAGTCATGATTTTTCAGCCATCACACTGATCGAATATGGGCAAAATTAAACGACAGGTAATTTGATTTATTTATTTTTAAAAGATGGAATGGATGACATGTCAATCGTCCTATTTGTATTGAAAAAATATAGGGCTCAAGTACACGGGTCCCTTACAAAAGAGGTCAGGTCTAACAGCGCTTGTCCTTTTCCTTTTTTATTTTTTTATTTTTTTATTGGTGGATTTTTTATATGTATTTTTTTTAAAAGAAAATTAATATCCATTCCCTCAATTTATATTGTTTATATAGCTTATTTTAAATGATGGTTGTTTTTTTGTTATTTTGTATGCATTTGATTTTTGAAGAAATTATTCTAATTCTATATTTTTGTATGTTTTATATAAGTAAAAAGTATTTATTTTATATAATATTTATAATACATGTAACCTTAAATAATATTTTTTTCTCTTTTATTTTATTCAATAAATTTCATAAATATCTATTTTTATTATTTTCTATTAAATAAAAAATTAATTATATTAGACAAAATCATTTAACAGGTTAATGTTGTAATTTAAAATATCTTAATTTATACATGTTTATTTTTTTTATTTATATCTTCATTTATTGTTAACAATTTTTTTTAATACACATAATTCTAAATTTATTTAATTATATATATATATATATATATATATAGCATAAAATCTTAATCAACATTTGTAATTTTTTATATGCAATTACACTTCATAAAAGCCTGCATAAATAATTTATGTCACACTCACCGAGCACTTTGGTGACCAGCCCAGAGAAAGAAGCTACATACGTACTCGAATACTATATAACAAAAAATGCTATCTACTTGACCAATAAAGGAGCAGACGTCACAAGTACTAATATCAAATTCCATGTCTAATCCCAAATTTGTTGGCCTACCAAATTCTCTAATCCTACATAAAACCTAGCCAGTCATCTCTACCTTACCTAAAACATATAGACTAGGTATTGGGAGTTGGGACCCGAACAATGTTTGCTTGCATCACAGCACACATGCTTTGTTTATTTTCCGCATAGATTTTTTATGCTTTGCTTTGCTTGCTAATGTCTACTTTTCTCGAGCTCGGATAATGTCTCGAAGATAATCTTTTTATTAAACCCTTAATATAATCCGTGTTGTTGCTATGTAAATTCAAATCAATGGCACGTACGTAAGCCGTAAGTTACATGAGATTCCATTATTGTCGATGAAGTTCAACCCTCCTCCACACACTCAGCTATCACTCGAGAAATCAATTTAATTTCTAATCAAACATCAACGTCTATCGAAGTGATTAAAGTTTTACTCGTAGGATCTATAGCATAGCTCGCTGTGTAGGTTTAACCCACCGTTTCAACCTTACATATAACTCGAGGGATCAAAACAGAGATGTTCACATCAAATTTTTGAAAAGTTCGGGATGGCTATGGGGTGTCCCAGCCCCACGCAGGACCGACCCTGGACACTCGCCATCGCTGGCCTCACATTCTGCGTTCTTGTCTAAATTGCCAATAATGCTTGTACAGTTTTATTATTATTCACAGATAACGTCCAGAATGTTATGCTAAGTGTAATAACATCAAATTAAGGTTTGATTTTACTCTATAATATCACCGAATCTCAAATAAATAGTTCTTAATACCCAATCCAAGACCCTTCACTTTCCCCTCCTGCAACCTTAAGTTTTTTCTACGGGATGGTTTGAACCTGAGACGCATATTCCAGGACAAGGTTTTCACCTGCATTGCCTGCACAGTTGAATTTAGATCAAGTGGCTAGGTCTAGTTAAATCAGATGTGATTAAAAGGTTGCTAACATGTTTATAATTGGATATATATTTGTATGGTTTGTTGGATAACTTACTGAGCTTTTACTGTGAATTACAATATAGAAGTTAGCATCTTCCTCCTTTAATCCTCCCTTTTCAAGCGCGAACAAGTTTATCCATAAACCAGTCGAAACAACAAAATCATTTTACAAACTATATATATATATATATATATATAAACTACCAGAGGTATTTATGCTATATTGTGTTGACTTCATAAGCAAGTTAATCCAAATCCATGGCCTTAGATATCTCGTCCACGCTAAAGATCTTCTTCATCGGTTGTTTTTTCTATTAAGAAACTCAACAAAACCTTTGTTATTCTCAGAAATAGCAACAATAATAATTACGCCTTTGTTTGTATCAACCAGAACAGATTAAGTTGGTGCCACAAAAATAAAATTTAGGTTTATAATAACAGAGATGATGACTGATGAAGACATAAAGGTGTTTGATAAGGAAAGCTGAAAAAGAAATGATGGGTATTTCTTTGTCTCCAGCACCAAAACCCACTTTCTCTCCCGTGGGACTGTTGTGGTTGGATTCTTGTAAGTTCAGGTTTTCTTCTTTTCCTCAGACAGCCAAATCAGGTATCGTTCTACCATTGTTCCCCTTGTTTGTTCCTTAGCAATAGCAGTAGGGTTTAGGTCACTGTGCAAAAATAATTTGCCTGCTTCCATCTGTTTCGTGATGGTGGTAGGGATACTGTTTTCACATCTTCTGGATTGAACGAGTCTCAAGTTGATAGAGAACTGGGCCACTTCAGGGTGATGGGCCCATCTACGATGACGTGAAGATGGGAAACATTATTGGAAAAAAATAATCTCACTTTGTGATATGATTTTTTTAAATGAATAAGTTTTTTTTATGATTAAATATATATTATGTTTTAAATTGAATTATTTTTTAATATAATATTAAAATTTAAAACATGGTAATTAGTTTAAATTCCACCATCTTTATTTATTTAATAAAAATTAAGTATTAAATAAGATAAATTTATATAAATTTTAAGTTTTAAAAGCTTTTATTTATAAATATAAAAAAAATAATATAAAGTGTATTTTAAAATTCCATCAAAACTTTCGAGATATTAAATTGAGATGCTGTTAAAAACTATTTATCTGACATTATTATCGTTGATGGAAGCCATTAAAAAGTAGAATTGGATGTTTGTTTAATAAATCAACGGTGAAATAGTGAGAGCTATCAAAGTCACTCCCTAGTCTATGATTTCAAGGGAAGCAGGTGATGTTCAGTAGCCTCACAAGTTGAAGTCACCTCCATAACTTTTTTTTTTTCTTTCTTAATCTGGATTGAGAATGGAGAATCATAAAGTGGGCCCAGTAAATTATGTCGTTTTTGTGATAGCAG
Source organism: Populus tremula (assembly GCA_964019445.1). NCBI lineage: Eukaryota > Viridiplantae > Streptophyta > Magnoliopsida > Malpighiales > Salicaceae > Populus > Populus tremula. The sequence goes on along the minus strand of CAXHTJ010000018.1, from coordinate 10,683,213 downwards.
GAGCCCACACCGTGGACAAAACTACTCGACAATGGTTTCTGGCCAATCCATCTTCCATGAAACGTTAACCTCCGCCTCTTTTCGCCACTGGCCACGGCCAGGCACACTGCATCTTGTATCCGACGTCTCTCTCTTTTTTCTCAAGAAATGAAGAAGAGAGATCAGATATAGATTTCTTGTGGGTGGATTATGGACAACATTCTTCAAAAAATCTTTCTCTTAAAACTATTCCTCTCAAATAAATAAATAAAACTCACTCTAATCCTCCTGTTATGAATAAGAGAGGAGGGGCGAACGGGCACATGTAAAATTGCAAATTATAACATCAACAACGAGAAGCAGACAAGGAGAGAGTAGAGAGTAGCTAGTTCAATTGACATCGGAGCGGTGGAGCATTTATGGTGACGTGAAGACAGGAACTAATAAAATCTCACACAGAGATATATGAGAGAAGCGGTGGACCACCACCGCCACCGTGACTATATTGCCGTTGTATCGATTTCACTATTGATAATTTTATTTTGCCAACCACTAATTATATAAACCAATATCCCCATCGCGGAATAAGTTGTGAGATATAAATCGATTCGTCTGGAATATGTGAAATATTTTCTTCTTGCTTTCAGGCGACCCGGAATGTGGCCATTAAACTAAACGGCATATTTTTCCTTCGGTCCAAGCATAAAATCCCGTCTTCCATTAAATAAATTAAATAAAAAAATAAGACCAGTCAGTCTCAATTCCATTACACCACGTCTTTCTGTCGGTCTGTTAAATTTTCTATTACACAGATTTACAGTTTTTTTTAATAAAAAAATATGCTGTTTTATGGACCTTTAATATAATTCCCCAGTCAATCTTGTTTTTCGGAATGATAAAACACGAGAATCCCAAATGGGCTCCCAGCTACCCAGGCCCAGAGGTTCTTCCGGTCGAGACAGATGACAGTCAGCTACTTTCTCCGATCCCGAACTTTCAAATCCACCTTTTTTCCCATTTTCTAAAACTGAATTGCAAAGAGGCAGCTTTAAGGTATCTTTGGCCAAAGTAGCTTTTCAGGGTTACATGGAGAGGATGGTAAACGACATTTTAACAGAGGGACGGGAATAAGGGATTGTTAAGGACACCAAATGCTTGGACAATACAAGCAAGCAAGCTGACAAACCCTAGTAATGAAATGGAAAGATTATGAGTATGTATGAACAAATACAGGCAATAACTGAAAATACTACTTGAAACAATCTGGAATACGCTGGTTATATAAAACCACACAAAAATACATAAGAAAATACAGTTCTGCCTTCCGTTGGTACCCTTAGCAACATGTCAAAATTGTGATCACCTGCCAAAGAATTACAGCTGCTCAAGTGGAATGACCTGCCAAGCCTTATTTGGTTGAATGGGTGGATTTCCTTCAAGTATCAGGCACGGGGCCCAGTGAAAGCAGGATGAACTCAAGACTACCCTCACGATGAGTTCATCTTGTAGCAACTGGAATTTTCTAGCAGCAACCAAATTGTGGAACCGGTAACAATGGACATAGAAAAGAAGGTTCCAAGTAGCGATGACAATCTAACCCAAAATCTAAGGAACATTCATAACTTGGATGGACTGTAACATGTCTGATACAGCGATGACAAGGTCACCTGATTTGATCATTCCCCTAGCCTTGAGCAATGAGAAGGTTTTGTTGAGGTTGCTCTCCATATCATCAGAGAAGCTCACACGGAAAGGTATCAGGCCCCACTGCAGGTTCAGGCGTCTCCTTACGGATTTTGTGCTTGTAAAGGCAAAGATTGGGCAATCAGGTCTGCAACGTGACAAGAGAGAAGCCATGTGGCCTGCCTTTGTGTAGACAAAAAGTGCATCTACTCCCAAATTGTTAGCTGCAAATTCACAAATCATAACTTACAATCCATGTAAAATTTAATGAACACACAAAACATGCAGGTACACAAACAAAAATAAAGTGGTCCATCAAAGAAGGACGAGAAGGGGAGGGGTGGTCTAGAACCTAATCACCAGAGAGGTTTGAGCACTCTGATAACCACCAACAATAAAGTAAGCAAGTCACGAGAGCCAGAGCAGGGGAAACAAAAAGAAAGTGCTTAGTTGAACCAGCATAATATATTTAGATGACTCGAGACACTTTACAATGGTATCGTGACACTGTTCGGAGAACAAAAGGCAACTCGGTTTATGGCAATAAACGAGAGAAGAAAAGAAAAAAAGAAGAAAACAATAACAATAGGTGATCATGCAGTAAAACATGGAAGAAAGATTTTAAATGATACTGAAAATATAATAATCCAAAATTACCCATCAAACATCCTTAAATTTGGAGTTTAGACCACTTCTGGAAGTGGCACCCATCAATTAAGTACAACAGCAAGTTCTAAACTGCTGGTGTAATTTTGCAATCAAAATATAATGGATGCATTTTCTTCATTTTCCACTTTTCTTTACCTTTAGTATTCATGTTCCCTGAAAAATGGTTTCTCAATGAATTTTTTTTGTTTTCAGAATTGAAAAACTGAAAATGTGCTGACCAACTATTTTTTTCCACAGAATTGATAATTGGAAAACTGGCTTTTCAAACTTGAAAGAGAAGAAAAGAGAAACCCTTAAAGTATTTTAAAACATGGTTTCTGTGAAGTGCTTCATTTTTTAACTAGTTGAATCAGAGAATTTTGGCTAAGTAAAGCCTCTGATTCTGAAAATAGCACAGTTAATTGTAAAAGGTACATAAATTCAAGATATCTAGAACATAGGAATAACGTGCACATACCCATCTTGGCAGCAGAACTGCAGATCTCTTCTGAAATACTGTCAGAAAATGAGGATCCTACAGCAGGGAGTTCCATAGCTTCATAGCGTTTCTCTTCTCTCCACCACTTCTCAATTCTCACACTGACACTTCTCAGAACAGCCAGTGCCTTGTCAGGGTATTGGCCCATGGCTGACTCACCAGATAGCATCAAAGCATCTGCCCTTTGCCTAACTGCTTCAGAAACATCAGCTACCTCTGCCCTGGTAGGTGTAGGGTATTCAATCATAGATTCAAGTAGCTGGGAGGCAACAATAACTGGCTTATTTAGCTGCCTACAAATCTGAACAATCTTTTGTTGGGCTGACGGGACCTGTTCTAATGGTATCTGAGCACCTAGATCTCCTCTGGCTACCATTGCTCCATCTGATGCTTGAATGATCTCTTCCAAATTCCTCAATGAGTCAATACTCTCTATTTTTGCAATGACAGCTATGTCACTACATCAGAATTAAAAATCACTTCAGCAGATTGTTTTAAGATGAGATTCAATCATGAGAGTGGAAAGCATTACATATATCAATTCAATAGGATTACCTGTCACGAGACCGAGCAGCTATGTAGCTTTTAAGATGATTAATCACTTCAGCAGACTTGACAAATGATATCGCAATGAAGTCAACACCCTCTGCAATCCCAAAATCAATGTCCAACCAATCCTGAAAAAAAAAAAAAAAAAAATATATATATATATATATATATATAAAACATGGGAATTAAAACAAATGCACATTTTTATAATTTGCAGATAGAAAGGTGCAGTGGAGATGGGTGATGAGCAATGACTGGTAAATTGATGTGGTACACAAATCGCTAATGATTTATGCAAACATAATTTTTGCTACACATGGTAGTCGCATTTGCATGCAATGGCTACAATTGAATTTTTTTACATTCAGGAGACCTGCAATTGGTTTATCAGAATGAACTCTACAGCCCCTATTTATGAGGGAGCTTTCAACTCCAATTGTGAAAAATTGACCAGACTGCAGTTCTTCCAGGTGTTAAGGTCAAGATAGACTTCTGGAATGAGTTGACCTAGAAATGAATGCAACTCCCAACCCAAGGTTTTACTTAGATTATATATTAAATTTTGTAATGCAAGTTATTTCAATAATATATGTGTACCAATTATTTTCGAAAGATGATGGTATCCTCTCCAACAAAGAAAGTGCCAATATAAAGTGGATGGTGGGGGCATGGCAGAAAAGGATATTTCAGTATGAAAGTTCATTCACTCAATGGATCATATAATGGATAGGCCAAGAAAGTTATGTATAAACCAAAAACATAAACACTGATGATTGACCATTTCCATTCAAAACCATTTGTGAAGTAATAGAATTTCTATCTTGAGAATCCATGAAAATGGACAAGCTTTAGTTATCAAGAAATTACTTGCAGCTTGAGGAAATGAACTAGCCATTTGACGGTGAGAACCAATAAGCCGGTATAGAGAGAGAGAGAGAGTACAAATGAAAGACACAAATTAATAATAGCAACAATGTTATTAATTCAAATTAATAAAAGCATATCTAGAATTCTAGTTCATAATTCAATAAGTGAGATAAGTGATTGAACATTTAAATCAAGTAACTATCAAAGAAATTGAACTATTATGAAAATTCTCAGCTCCTCTTCTTTGTATCTTCTTGTTAACATTTTTATGAAATTAAGTGAATTTCACATTCAAAAGAGAAAAAAGAACACCCTTGAATCCCGAAAACTTGAGCTGGATAACTAGTTAAGCACCTGAACACCTTTCAATCCCAAAAACTTGACCTGTATAACTAGTTAATCACCTGGACACCTTTGAATCCCGAAAACTTGATCTGGATAACTAGTTAAGCACCACCCCCAAAAAAAACAAAAGAAAAAAGAAAAAAACCCGCAAAGATTTAAAGAATCTAGAACTTGGTAATCTGTCATATAGATCCAACCTTAATGAAAGGCAAACTCTCAGAGGTAGTGAAAGGCAACTTTCGCACTTGAAAAAAAAAAGATACCAATTTCTATAACAGAGAAAAGATCGGAGGCGCCAACCTTTGAGGAAATTGTTGGGAGCATGGCATTACGTTCTCGTACTAGACTTCCATCCCTCCAGAAAGTCAAGTTAGCCCGTGGTAGCATCAATCCAGGATCAGTACACCTACACTTGACATCTGGACCAATTTTCTCTATCACCTCGAACCTCACCATTCCACCATCAACAAGAAGTTCATCCCCAACTTGCACATCTGTATCAAATCAATTGTTGGTTTGAATTACGTTAAAGATTTATAGTTTCTTGCAAAACAAAGTAGGAGTAATATTTTCCTTCAAATAAGGATATCATTACCCTCAGCAAAACCATCATAATTCACATTGATGGTGCGTTCTGGTCGGGGCAAATCGAACGCTCGCACACTAAAAGTCCATATTTCACCATCCTGCACACACACATCCAACAACTCACGAATAGCTACCAAATTTTTATCTCGGTGCACATTTAAATAAACCTAATAAGAAAATCATTTTGCAAAACATATAACAATTTAATGCATTAATGCTTCAATTGAATTCACAAAACATCCATAACAACAACATAATGTTAGCGAGTTAGCCAAAATTGCAATGTTACCTCAGCTTTAGCAGAGGAAGCACCAAGATCGCCCATATGAATCTCACTGCCTTCAGTATCCATCATAATAGCAACAGCAAAGCCTTTCTCTTCATTCAATCTCCTCACTCGCTCAATTACTCTCTTATGCCACTCACGCGTCCCATGACACATGTTAAGTCGTGCTACATTCATGCCTCCAACAGCCAACGCCTGCAATTCCTCAAATCCACACGTCGCTGGTCCGATCGTGCACACCAGTTTCGTCCTCCTTGTGCTCCTGAACCCATTCTCCTTCAACTCCACCTCCGTCACCGCATCAACATCGATCGAGCTCGAGTCGGATAGAAATGATTGCGAAGGTGGCGTATCGTAGTCCTGTGGTGTAGAAGACAATATCTCGCCCGCTCCGGTTCCATTGTCGGAGATTAGGACTTGAGGAGGGGTCGTGGAGGAGTTGGGATCTGCTGACGTGGAGGCTTTGATTGAGATAAGTTTCGGAGAGAGGGTGGTGACCGGGAACCGGCGATTACAGGAGGGTTTAGGGAGAGATTGTTTGGAGAAAGTGAGGCTAGAGGGAGTGAAGAAGTGTAATGATTGAGACATGGTTACCGGGAAAATGTGAGGTCTGGTGATGACAGGGAGGGGGGGTGTGTTTGGGGATTGGTTAACGAGGAAGGAAGGGTTTTTTAAAGAGATGGAAAGGGGCGGATGTAACGAAGTGAGTGAAGTGAGAAAGAGCTTTGTAGATGTCGCCGAGGCTGGATGGAGACGCTTGTGGGATCGTTGGTTGCCAAATAAGATTTGTACTGCCTTTTGTTTCCAGTGGTAGGTGTTTGATGCAACGGCTACATTAGGAGGGTAGGGAAAATGCTACGATGATTTTGGCTCCGGAGTTTGCTTACGTGGTTGCATTTGATTGGCTGTGTGGATGGGGTGTTTCTTGGGACCACCTGAGATATTTTTGCGGAAAAAGAATTTTTGTTTTCATTATGTAATTTCCTTTTTTATCATTAAAAACCTTCATCCATTCCAGAAATAGTTTGATGATAAAATTAATGCAAAAATAGTTTAAATAAGAACCAAGGATATCAGAATAGTTTTGGAATATATTTAAAATCTATCTAAAAAATATTTAATGTTTTGATTATATATTGTTTCTTTTTTATGTATGTTTTTATGATATTTGTGTTTTAAAAAAAAGTCTTAAACAATTCATCTAGTTTTGTAAAGAAATATATTATTTAAGTTACATATTTAATAATGATTTAAATTAATATAATTTCATTTACATTTTAATAAAATAACTCATCATCAAATAATTTGATATGTATATTCTCACAGCATAACATAGCAAAGCAGCACAACATATTCTCACGTGCTCTGCCTATCAACTTCCCTTCATGTATTATAACAAAAGTTAAATGATGGAGATAAATTATTATAGATCAAAAGACTTTTGTAATGTAAATTATAATAATACTTTATTTTCAATTTCTCATTTTATTTTCCCACAAAAAATTTCTTTGGCTTTTTTTTTCTTTCCCAGCTAATGATAATACCCACGTCATTAAAAAGACATGTTTACCAAACCTAACTAAATTTGGATCAGGTAATAAATGTCAGACCCAACCACTTCGCTTGGGAAGTCATTAATGTCATGTACTAATATATGTCAAATAATAGAGATTGCTACTTTATTTACATTGATTATTTTAAACTGAATTAAAAAAAAATCATTAATGATTATTTGATTTTTGAGATTTGTTTTCAAATTTAGTGCTTTTCCTTTGAATTTCTATTTTATTTTGTTTTGAATCACTTTCTTAATTGATTTGTTTTGTTTTTTTTACAATTCCTCTCCTGGATATTTATTTTCATTTGATTTTTGTATGAAATTTGGTTAAGTTTCTTTTAATTGCTATTTTTTAATTATTTTCTTGATGGATTGTTTTTTTATAATTACATCTCTGAATATTTAATTTCATTTTATTCTTATGTCGGATTTAGTCATAATTTTTTTAATTGTTTTTTTTTATCTTGCATTGTTTTTTTTATTGATTTTTCCCTTAATTTCATTCCTCGATGTTTGTGTGGTAAAAAAGTTGACTTTTTTGTTTTTTCATATATGTCTTTTATGGGGTCATATCAATCTCATAACCCGGGTTACAAATCTAAAAGAGTAGCTCAAGTTGACTTTTATTTTTTTACCTTCGTTTTTTAAGCTTTAATGTTTGGAGCATCATTTTAGTCTCGTGTCTCAAGTCATGTGTTTGATTTATTAGCCCCGGTTGAGTGTTGAGTTTGCTAGAGGCTTTTTTTGTTATATTGTTTTGGCCTTGATAGGTTTTTAAAATTCATATTTTAAAATTGGCTTATGATAATTTTATTGATAGGACCAGGATCCAGGTTTTTATAGGCTATGAGCTTTTTAAAATTTGACCGTGTTTAGAAAATTTGTTATTTACTTGATTTTACATATATTTTTAATTTTACGCTCTATGAATTTTTTTTTTATCTTTTAAATTTGATGCTCATTCTTTTAACTTTTTTGTTGTCTTTGCAAGCTTTTTTATTAATAGTTTTTATAGTGACCTCATCCTTTAAAATTAAATTGGTCGAGGATTATGCTTCTTTATTAAATTTGGATAAAAAAATTTTGGTTTTCTTTCAACATCTCCTTTTCTATTTCACCCCCAATAATTTTTTAATTTATAAATAATTTATCATATTACAAATGATTTTTAATATCACCCCTGTAATTTTTTAATCTTTCAAGTTTGGTCCTGATTAGTTTAATTGCAATTTTTTTGGGATAATATTTTTTTTTTCAAATTTCATTTTTATTGAGTTTTTTCCTGTCATATTTTAGGCTCATTTTTTTGCAACTTCTTTTTCTTTGCAAATGTTTTTGGTTATTGGTATTTTTCAATAATTTCATCATTCAAAATTAAATTGGATGACATTTAAGTTTTTTAATTGAACTTAAGTTTATGATCGAACAAATTGCAGATTTTTTAGATTATATTAAGTTTAGAAGGTTTGCTTGAGATTGCTTTGTTTTTTTTTTTTAAAAAAAAAATCTAATGTTTTCTTCTTATTTTTGAAGCTTGACTATTTTTTATGGTTTTCTTTTAATAAGGTTGGCATGGGGTTGTTTAATAATTGAGATAGACACTGAGATGGTTCTTTCTATCTTTCTTTCATTGTTTTTTGATCAATTTATTCATTGTTGTTTTATTTTGTATTATTTAAATTACTACCTTAATGAGACTTTTTTTTTTTTACCTATTACATTTATATATATATATATAAATTATTATTCCACCTGTGGCTAAGGACGTACAACATATCTAGAGGTGTGTTTGAGATTATAATAATAGTGATAGTTTAAAGTGTTTTTTACATAGATATACATCAAAAAATAAAAAAAATATTTTTTAAAAAATTTATTTTTAATATTAATACATTATAACAATATAAATATATATATATAAACACAGATTGAATTACGTTACTCCCAAACGGGGACTAGATAGTACCTGTTTAAAGTGTTTCAAGTTTCAACACCACATACTCCTGCATGGAATACAAGTGTCATTCATGTCCAGCACTACTTGTGACGTGGGTACTTTGTAATTCTTATAACATGACACAACTCAACCATCCTGGCTAGTCCCAGATTCAGTATTTTGCTGTCTTATTTTGCTGGACTGTGTCTCTGGAGAGAAAAATGTCTGCTTCGGTGTCTGCAATATCATCTAACCTCGTGAAGAAAGCCATCCCATTCTCCACACCAAACTCGACCGTAGTAATTAAGAACTTTAAAAAACACTCCATCTCTTTTATTTTCCTCCTTAATTCTAAATAGAAAGATTATCAAGAGCCATGTTTATGGAAAACCAGGCGTTATCTCTCCTGTATGTCGATTACTAGTCCATAACCAATCTAATATTCCGCCTGAGATTCCAGGCAAGAACCCACCAGAATTTCCGAGAAGGTCTAATAATAATGAATATCCGCCCTCAGTTCCACCAGAAGTACCAGAATTTCCAAGCAGTCCTGAGATCGAGACTAGTCCACCAGATGAAGGATACATAAGACCTCCAAGGATTCCAGAGGTGCCTAATCCCGGACCTGACTTCCCTGTTCCACCGTTACCAACGCCTCCTGACGTTCCACTACCACCCCCAGGGACACCTTGGCCTCCGCCACCGGATCGACTGCCCCCCAAGTTGCCGCCTGATATTATACCACCCCCTGCTCCCCCGCCACCTGATATTGACCCTCCACTGGAGACGCCAGATATTAAACCACCACCTGGGCCGTATGTAGTCTAATTATGAAATGGTGGTCTCGGAAAATTATATCTTTGTTAGTTGATATATATATATAGTTATGATTTCTTTTCTCTCAGTTTCCAATCTTGGAATTTTAAGTCCAAGAAGATGTTAAAGCATAGATGCCTCTACAATCCTTGTTTTGGCTGTGCAACCGATCTCTTAACTCTCTATAAGTGATACTGTGCTAAATTTGTCAAGTTATGTTTGGAACTTTCTGCTATAACAGCTCGACAGGAACGCATATGGAGTTGGGAGCTAATTATAAAATTAGTCCTTGTAGTTTTGAAAATGAGTTAATTAGTCCTATTATGAGAAGTTATTTGATAAAACCCACCTCCATCCACGTCGCGCCAACAACAGTGCCGCCTCTAAACTTGTAGTTTATTTTATTTTTAACAACATAGTAATGTCATGTGCTCTTTAATCTCAGGGGTAAAGACCGTCGTGTTCCGTTCTTGGTCATTAGGATTTAATTTTCAAATTAGGGTGTGAAAACAAAATTCTCGTGAATTTTATAGCCTTGAATAAATAGTTTTTTTTTTTTTTTTTACCGGACTGTAAAAGATAACTTAGGTTATCCTATCTATGGAACAAAAAATATAATTTTTTGCTTATATAGTAGATACCCATTTTGGTTCTAATTGTGAGAATTTCTCTCATTCATTCTACATGCTAGTCATGTCAAACCCAGAGGAATAAAAGGTGATGGCTCGTTTCGTGTAATTTTTTATTTTTTTAACTTTGATGTCCGAACTAATTTGTATATATCTCAATTAATTTCACGGATTTTAAAAATTTTGAAATTAACGATTATATAAGTTTTTAATAATTCTAAAATTTGTGAGATTCAAACTAATAATTTTTAAAAAATAAATTTAAAATTTAACCAATTAAGCTATACTAGTCAGAATTTAGTTTATTTGTTAGAATATATATGGCCAAGTTTCATTTTACTCGGTATTTAAAGTATATAAGTTATGTCGAATTCTTTTTAAGATTTTCTTTTTTTAATTATCATGATGACGTTTCATTCACCCGTTCATCAAAAATATATTTTTACTCGGGAAATTTTACGATGCTATGTAAAAAACTGGGGAAATCTTGTTCTGTAACTTCAATTTTTCTGTATTAAAATGTAGATGGTTTATCAATTAATTTTCTAAACAAATTCTTCACGTGATTCATGTTATATTATATTATATGCATGCATGTAACTTACTTGAAAGATATAAGAGTATTATAGCATGAAGAAGATATAATAATTTGAATTCCAATCAATGGAAAAAATTCAGAACATATAACCCCTTCAAAATATTTCATATATAAATAATTTTTTAAAATATTTTATTTTTCATTACCGGGTTATGTTAATGAAATCTATTTAAAAATAATAGTTTGTTGTTCAGTGTATATGAAAAATATATGTTAAAAAGGAACCGATAAGAATTAATTAATGATGAAGCCCATAATTTATTAACAAGACTAGTCTAGTAAAATATTTTTATTTTTTAAAAGCTGTAAGTTGATTTCAATTGTTTTAATTTTTTTCACTGTAAGAATATTTTACATTTGTCTATGTAAATCAAATATATAAAACTAGAAAATATATTTTATATTTTAGAATCGCTAAAGAATAGTGTTTGGTTATTGCGTTCATGATTTGAAGGGGAATCTGCATATCTCCTTAATCATTAGAGTATCAAATCTTAAGTCATGATGTGAAAGGTAAAATTTGTGCGAACTCTCTAGTCTAATGTGAATAACTTCTTCTCCTTTTTTTTTTCCCCTCCATTTTTTTTTCAGAGCCTCTAGTTTGGAAACACAATTATATCTATATTTTTTAAAAATTAATATTTTTTATATATTTTAAATCATTTTAGCGCGTTGATTTTAAAAATAAAAAATATTATTTTGATATATTTTAACATAAAAAATAATTACAACATCACTTTTAGACAGCCAAAAACAAATCAAGAAAGTAATTATCTAGAAATATTATCTAAAAAAAATCATGTTTGTTGCTAAGATTATGAAATTCACATAATAAAAAAATAATAAAAAGAAAGATGTAATCACTTCATGGAATCATGGAACACAGTGAATAGTCTAGAAAGTTGGAATGGTCCCACAATTTGATTACTTTTCCAAGCACATATTCTCGTTAAAATGGTAGGAATACAATCCAAGTCTCCAACTTTAATTACCTCAATAAAAAAAGTGAGAGATGCCTTAATGTGTTTCACAAGTCGGCTGGGCTCTATTTTTGCCGAAATTTGATTTTTTTTTTGTTTTAAATTTTTATATTTTTAATATTTTTTACATACTTATACCATAAATAAATTAAAAACAAAAAAAATTCATTTTAATTAATTTCTAAATAAAAAATACTTAAAAAAAACAATAACTACAAAACCAAACACCACCTAAAATAAAATGTTTTACAAAAATTTTACTTTTTATATGCTTTTCAAAATTAATCTTAGTTTTAAAAAATATTAAAATAACATCTTTTTTCAATGCTTTTAAATGTTTTAATATATTAATATAAAAATTTTATAAAAAGTTATTTTAATATTTTTTTAAAAAAATTATTTTAAAAAACACCTCCCATTCCACTTTCGATAACCCCAGCGTGACTCTAAGGGGAAAGAAAACACTTGTCATCACCTGCGATTTTTGAAACTGGCATTTCTTTACTAGCTTTATCATAAACCTGGGTCCCACCCCATTATGATACAAAATACAAATCCTTTCAAATCCGTGAATATTAAAGGGAAAACTCATTTTGAGAAGGAAACGAGCAACCTGCCACTCGCAATCTTACATTTGGAGCCTCCATTTCCGTTTACTCTGCTGTCAAGTTTCCGTAAAAAGCAGATCCCCCAAATCTATCTCCTTTCCAATCAAAGCGTCATCCCATCTTGATATTTTTCTAGCCGTTCAAAATAAATAAGTCTAAATAAACAAATTAAATAAACCTGGACCAATCATAAACCAACAAAAAGGCATCGCCCCGTTCCTCCAATCACACGTAATCACCTCTCCTCCTTATTTAACAAACTACGTCCACCTCACTCCATCACGCGCTAACTTCAAAAAATCAAATCCACCGCCACTTTGCTTTGTTTTCCTTTCTTCAGTCCTCTCCAGTCTCCCCCCTCTCAACACTCACCCAGCAACTAAAAATGGCGGCCAGTCTTGGCGCCTACACACGCGCGACCCCACGCGCCTCCCTCTTCTCCAATACCAGAACCTCCTTTATTGTACAGTCCCCACCATTCCTTAACAGAACAAGAACCATCAAAATCACTAGAATTAGGGTTTCAAATGACGGCAGTAACTCCTACCTGGACATGTGGAAAACGGCTGTTGATCGCGAGAGGAAGACCGTCGAGTTCCAACAAATCGCTGGAAATTTAGCTCAAACCGATAATGACAGTGATGATGATGTTACTGTTGATTTGGATAAGAAGAGCGAGGACTTCAAGAAGATACTTGAAGTCTCCAAGGAGGAGAGGGACCGCATTCAGCGTGTGCAAGTCATTGATCGTGCCGCGGCGGCCATTGCGGCAGCTCGCGATATTGTCAAGGAAAAAAGGTCCGCTGATAAGGATTTCAAGAGTAACGAAAGCATGGGTGGAGAAGTGGAAGCTCAACAAGGAGGTAAATTTTGGTCTTATGTTCATATTTTCATTCAAGTTCAGTAAGTTTAATTTAAGTTAATTTTGGGAATTAATAGGATTTAAGTTTTACGCTTTATATGTCTATCACGCGAGTTTGTGTTTGCTAAAGAAAATATTAGGTATTGTCAACTTAAAGCTTCAAGTCTTGCTTCTTGAATAGAAATAAATGAAAAAAAGGAGAAGGAAGTATTCTGTATGATTTCGAACTTGGAGCTAAGATGGTGATATCAAAGTGATAGTGGTTTTTAAAATTGGAAATTTTTTGAGAAAAGACTTTAACTTTAGTACTTTAAAGCTTGCGTTGTTCAGCTCTGTAAATGCTTGAACATAATCTTAGGAATTATGAATCAGAAACAGTCAGCGCACATTTCTTGCTTATGATTTTTTTTTTTCATATTGGAAGCTGTTAGAAATAATTGATGTCCCTTTTTACAAGTTCAGTTTTGCAATTAATACACCAGACGTTGCTGTTGAAATAAAACAAAATAAAGCCACTTCTCTTTTCTTATGCAGCAGGAACAGAGAGTAGGAGCATCTTGGTATCTCGATCTGAGTCTTCTGCAGATGGAGTTCCTGGTCCAGATTTTTGGTCCTGGACTCCTCCTCTCAGCAGTGATGGAAGTTCAGATGATTCCAGCGATGTGCTGAAATTTAGGAAATCTTCAGATACTCCTTTGAACATCCCAGTGGCAATGAAAGAGCGATCTGCGGATTTTCTCTCAATTCCATTTGAGAGTAAACTTTTAGATACGAACAATAGTTCTACTATACCTCCACTGCAGTCATTAGTTGAAGTTGAAGGAGCAGAGGTCTCTGAATCCATTCTAGAAATGCCTTCTAAAAATGAGGAAGAACGTGAACTTGGAGTCCAATTTTCAGCATATGCAGCAGAAGCAGCACATGCTCTTGAGAAAGATAAGTTTGATGAGTTGTCATCCTATGGAGTGACTGCAGATGGATCAAGGTGTTGGAGGGAGACAGGAATTGAGCAAAGGCCTGATGGTGTAATTTGCAGGTGGACGATGACCAGGGGCGTCAGTGCTGACCAAGAGGTCGAGTGGCAAGAAAAGTTCTGGGAAGCTGCTGATGATTTTGGCTACAAGGAACTTGGTTCAGAGAAATCAGGGCGTGATGCAACTGGAAATGTGTGGCGCGAGTTTTGGAGGGAATCGATGCGGCAGGTCATAAGAAGTGTTTCTCTAAATTGCAATAACTAAATGTGCTTTCCTTTTGTATTTTAGGCTTTGTGATATAGATGATTCAAGTTATCTTGCCTATTGAAACCTAGAGTCTGATGCATGCAGGAATCTGGGCTTTTGCATCTTGAAAAAACTGCAGACAAGTGGGGGAAGAATGGAGAAGGTGACGAGTGGCAAGAGCAATGGTGGGAACATTATGGTGCATCTGGTCAAGCAGAGAAATGGGCTCATAAGTGGTGCAGTATTGATCCAACCACAAACCTTGAGGCTGGTCATGCTCATGTTTGGCATGAAAGGTGATGGAAAAAATTCTGCACATCATAACAATCTTAAATTTGTCATCATTTTTTTTTATTACTAAAACATCATTTTTGACATGGACTTCTAGTCAAGATGATCATACTTGAACATGTTAAATTGTGGTGCAAATCTGTGATGACATTTGGAGATCTTATATGTCAGTGTTTCCTTTGAAGGGACATTTTTTTATTCCTAGCCTCTAGAAATTTTGGTTTGGGTTTGATTGAAATGAAGAGTAGGTATTATACTATAATTGATTTTTTTTTAATTAGCCTAGTAATTAAAAAATAAGATAACTCCATTTGAAAAGTTTTGGCAAAATAGCACATTTGAACTTGTTACGCTTTAGAAAAGTGATATTTAGTAAATGTCACGCATAGGAAGCACGACATGTCATTAAATTTCCTCACAGACGCCCCTATTCTCTCTTAAACCAAAGAATGCAGTCCTATTCTATTAGTTTTCCATGGCATAGGCACTTACTCACTTTTGTCCCTTCTCTTCAATCTATAACTAGCTTTTCTAAATGAGTCACTTGTTTTAGTTTCTTTCCATTTTATTGGAAAAATTCCACTCCTTCCCTTCCAGTTGCCGTCCTAAGGGAGAGTCAACTCTTCGTTTTATTAGCCTTTGGCTTCTTAGCCTGCTTTCTTAGCTCTATACCTCTTCTTCTCCCTAAGGCCTTTGGTTGTCTTGCTTTTGACCTTCAGCTTCTTTCCCGGTCTTAGAGCCTAGTTTTTTAGCCCTGCTTTGCCCATCTCCCTTTACTACTCGTCCAGTTCCTCGCAGACCAGAAAAGGATGAAGATAGGAGTGAGAAGGCAGTTTCTCTTTACTAAAGATCTCCACTCCTCTGCATCGTGATTTGCTGGGCCTATGCCAGGATGAGCTCAAGCTTGGTTATGCAGGGGCTTTGTCAAGAGTTGAGGATCAAGTGAAGAGCTAGAATTTAATTATCGTGGTTGACAATTAATTGATGTCGTGGTTTTAAACTGTGACAAGAAAAAGTGTGCTATTTTGCCAAAAAATTTTGTTGCAGTGTTAATTCTCCTATTTTTTAAAATTTATATGCTAGTCGCCCAGTTTATCCAATTGATTTAGACTGGTAATTTATTTTTTATATTCATATTCATATTCATATTCAAGCAATTGCAATTTTTTCGAAGTTGGTACTAGAATTTTTACCTTCCTGAAATCTTCAACTCTAGTGATGCCTCAATGATTGCAGTTTTGTTCTTATTGTTTGTAAAAATGTTGACATATTGCTGGTAATAGGTGGGGCGAGAAGTATGATGGACATGGAGGCAGCACAAAATATACTGATAAATGGGCTGAGCGCTGTGAGGGTGATGGTTGGGCGAAGTGGGGTGACAAGTGGGATGAAAATTTTGACCTAAATGGTCATGGTGTCAAGCAGGGGGAGGCATGGTGGGAGGGAAAACATGGAGAGCGGTGGAACCGCACTTGGGGCGAGCGTCACAATGGTTCTGGATGGGTTCACAAGTATGGGAAGAGCAGCTGTGGGGAGCACTGGGACACACATACCCAGCAAGATACATGGTACGAAAGATTCCCACACTATGGTTTCTATCACTGCTTTGAAAACTCAGTCCAGCTCCGGGAAGTTCAGAGTCCATCGGAGAGAGATGAACAATGAGCTCCCAATTTTCCTTTCGATCTCTCATCTATTCCTTCGATGTTGCTTAGGAAAGTCGTGTATAATTATTGGTTGATCCTTTGCAAAAGAACAAGTTTTCCACTGAAGCCGCAATATCCTTTTTCTTGGATATGATTCGTAATGCTATCTCATGAACTGCATTTTTTTTTTTAAACTTTATACCGTGAAAGACCGTGTACTTGATATATTACATCAATCAATGATGAAAGTGGTCGAGTGTGTGTTCACCGAAATACTATTTTGCTGGGAAAGCTTTGTAATGGATGTAGATTTTCTGCATCAATTGAATTTCGCACTGCCTTGCAATATTACTATCTGTGCTGGCTAGTAGTTAATTCGGTCGTGGTCACTCACTGATTATGACTTCTCCTCGTCCGCTAAAGTAGATTCTGGCAGCTTGAAACTAAACATAGATCATTTGCATCAAAAAGCAAGCAGCCATCACGACTGATTCAAACAGGTATCTTCTTTTATTATTATTTGTGTTGGCATTAGCCATGATTCTTGTCATCGTTCTCAGTTTCCAAGAATACCATACGCAGATTATCAATAGCTTGAACAACAAGAAGGGTCCCATTTCTCCACAGCATATCCAAGATGATCTGAATTCGCATATGTTATCAGAAAACAATGAATCCCATCTCTCTTCTGAAGAAAAATCTTACGGAGAACCACACTTTTCTGATGCTTTTTTTTAGTGGCAGAGCCAAACGTAGTTCTGTAACAAGCTGTCACAGAACTTGTGCCTGGTTGGGCAGAAACATTAATGGCCAGGCAACTAAAGCCTTGGCATCAATGATGGGGAATGGACAGGCTTAGGCTATAAAAAGGAGACGATTGTTTTAGAAACAAAGATATTAATCAAAATTTGCTCTAAACTAAAGCAATGGTGCAACATGAACCGGCCATGAGAGTTTTCGAAAGCTATGCAGCTTTCTTTCTCATATTAACATTGGAAATGAGTCATTCTTGATTTAGTATTATAATTGGAGAAGGGTTTCATGTATATAATTTCAATGATTTAAACAAAGATATCCTCAATGTCCAATGCAAATCAAAAGGCGATGATATTGGTGGGCATGCATTGTCACAAGAAAATGAGCCACTCGTTAATTTTTGGATTGTGTGTGGCTCATTTCGGTTGTGGTTTATAATTCTTTTTTTTAATATTTTTGAATTTATTTAGTTAAAATCTTTGTAATAATAATATAAATATTATTATTTAAGTTTCGATGTGTGTCCTATTTGATTATTTCTTCCATTTTCTTCTCTTTCCTCCTTTCTCAATGAATTTTATGCTAGCCCATTTTAATTATTTGTATTGTGATATGTTACAGAATCTTTATTTTTTAAGTTCTTTTATTTATCTATATTTTTTTAAATACTAATTAGGGGTATTTTTATGTATAAGGGAGTTTCTTTCGATCTTTGTAATTCTATATTATATCAGGGGTTATTGTAATCTTAATTTTTGTTTTTTTTTCCAAATTATTGAAAATGAGTAATATATTTTGCCGTTTCATAAGCTTAAGAAAAGATAAATTTTCTTTTTTCAAAAACAAACAAAATGGTTTTCAAATAAGAAAGAAAAGAAAAGAAAATGAGAACAGTAATAAACGTCGCCGTTTCACATAATCGAGGTGGGAGTGGAGAGCTGAGAAATGAAAACAACAGCCCATCCATTAGTAGCCAGTAGTCGGCAAAGAAGTAGGATTTGTGGTGCCATATCAACACAGGCAAAGGGAACTCTAAATTCCTATGAAAAAAAAATATATATTTCTTTGATTTTCTTCTAATTCCCTCTGCCTCCAATCCAACCCGATTTTCTCTCTGTGTTATAACTTTGGTAAGCCATTTCCCTGTAGAATCACATTACCTTACCCTTCTATTGAACTGCCACAAACCAAAGTGATCAAACGCTGAATTTTTATGCTTCACAGTAGTTTCAAGCTCTTGAAACTTGAAACTTTTCCACAATTTTGACATCTGGGAAATATCTTTGCTTGTTGGTTTTTCTTTCATTAACCATTTCATGGCTTCTTTATTGCTCAATGGACCTCAAAATGTGAACTTCATTGGTGGCATAACCCCATCCGGGCTAGGTTTTGTAGGTTCAAATCTTCATGTTAGTTGTTTTTCGTCGAAAAATATGGTACCATGCCATAATAGGAATCAGAATTCAAGAATCTTAGCACCCAGATGTTCTTTATCATCTGCAAGGCCTGCTTCTCAGCCTAGGTTCATTCAACACAAGAAAGAGGCATTTTGGTTCTATAGATTCCTGTCTATAGTGTATGATCATATCATTAACCCTGGTCATTGGACTGAGGATATGAGGGATGAGGCACTTGAGCCTGCTGACCTCTATGATAGGAGGATGACTGTGGTAGATGTCGGTGGTGGTACTGGGTTCACTACTTTGGGTATTGTTAAACATGTGGATGCCAAGAATGTTACAATTCTAGACCAGTCACCTCACCAGCTTGCTAAGGCTAAGCTGAAGAAGCCCTTGAAGGAATGCAAGATAATTGAAGGGGATGCTGAGGATCTTCCCTTCCCTACTGATTATGCAGATCGTTATGTATCCGCTGGAAGGTAAGATTGCTAATACACCTAGATTTATTATTTGTTTTGTTTAATTTGAGGCTATAAATAACTATTACCGTATTCTTTCTTTGTTATTTTACTGAAGGTATAGAAATGTTGTCTTTTTTTCTGAATGAAAGACTCCAGTTTTGTGCATAATGGCTATTTTCAACTTAATTTTCTGAATACAATGTATATCAAATTATGCTGTGGTTGTGCATCCCAGTATTGAGTACTGGCCGGATCCCCAACGTGGCATCAAAGAAGCATACAGAGTGCTGAAAATAGGAGGGAAAGCATGTATTATAGGTCCCGTCTACCCAACCTTTTGGCTCTCTAGATTTTTTGCTGATGTGTGGATGCTCTTCCCAAAAGAGGAAGAGTACATTGAATGGTTTAAAAAGGCTGGATTCAAAGATGTTAAACTGAAAAGGATTGGTCCAAAATGGTATCGTGGTGTCCGCCGGCATGGTTTGATAATGGGTTGCTCTGTGACTGGCGTAAAGCCATTATCAGGAGACTCTCCCCTGCAGGTGACGTACTTTATCTTTTAATATAGTAATATGAACTTTTGCTGAGATCAACCCTAGTTATGGGTTCCTTGATTTGCTTTCTATGGTAACTACCTTAATTGCTATGCAACTCACAAACTTTCAAGAGATCTGTAATTTCCTGGATGCATTTTATTTACAATTTCTCATAATGATTATCAAGTATTTTGATTGTTGTCCAAGAAATTCTTGATTTTGTTAGACTTGAAGATTAGTGTGGTGCGGGGTCTTAATGGTAAGCAAGCATTGTAATTTAGCTTGCGATGTTAGCGTTTCCTAATGCAGTTCTGGCAGCTTGCATTGGTATTCCACTGTTGTGGAATGAGAGGCATGATATGTGCTGGTAGATGTGGTCATGATTCTTCAAGAACCAACTATTTTCTGAAGTGCCCATGAAATCGTTGCTGGATATTGGCTGGTTTCTACTGCTTGCAATGGGCATCACATAAAGAGCGCAAATTGATGCATCATTTAATAAGACTGATGTAACATAGCTTGCCATTTATGAACACATATTCGCTAACAGAGTCAAACATAATTTGGACTGACTAATAAATGGATCATCCCCCACAGCAATACTCTGAAGCATCAAAATTTAAGCAGGGGAGGATATAGCAAAACCAATTGGGGAAAACAATGTGAAATAGTAATTATCTCATGGTTTTCTTTTTTCCTTGAAGTAATTATGAGGATGATTTTCTCCTTGTCTCTTGTATTAAACTTTTCAGAAAGTATGAGATCATCTTAGGTTCTGTTACTCCGATTCTGTTGATAATTAGAAAAGGGAGGTAGTTTTATCAAAAGTTCAGATTTATGAGAAGTGCGATGCAGTAAGTCTATATGGGTTTTGCATTGAACCAAATTTCTCTACTTTCGTTGAATTTTTGTCACCCGGGAGATCTCTCTATTTCTTTGCTTGATAATGCTCTAATAGATATCAATCCATGAGGATCATTCTTAGTGTGGGTGGTGCTTCACTCTTTGACAAGACAACACTGATTAAAATGAAGTAATTGTAGACAAGGACTAATCAGCAAACATAAAGCTTTGTTCTTGATGCATTGCATTGATTATTTTCCGTTTACCATTTTGAAACTACGTTCTTTCAAGGGTTTTCCTGGATTCATCTCTCCATAAGATCAATATACACTTTCAGATTTATGACTCATGAATGTGTATATTGATGCGTCCCAGCTTCTTTTTCTCTGTAAGATTTATGACCCATTAATGTGCATGTTGATACAGCTTGGTCCAAAGGCAGAGGAGATTGAGAAGCCAGTGAATCCATTGGTGTTCCTTATGCGATTCATTCTCGGGGCAATGGCAGCAACATACTTTATTCTGATTCCAATTTACATGTGGCTCAAAGATCAAATTGTCCCGAAGGGCATGCCTATATGAAATGGTGGAGGAAAGTTGGGAAAATATTGGACACCATTTCCTGTTCTAAGTGGCTGCTTGTTTATCACAGTGATTAGCCTGCTCTCTTTTGTCTTTTATATTACTGTTGAATCAAGATAGTTGAGACATCTTATCAAATAGATCGACGAACCTGCCTCAAGCCTTGTATTGCTCTTGGTTGTAACCTTAAGGCCTTAGCGTTAGGTTTGCTATTGCAACAGTAATGTAGAACGTCAACCAACTTGATTTGTAACCGAACCGTGGTTTCTTTGTTCCTTGTACAATTCAACCATGCTTGTAATAGTTGTTTGCAAAGCAAAAAGGGTGCCTACTGGTTCGTGTCACTGTGGAAGGATGTGTTGTCGCAAAGAAACAGGAAATTATGTATCAGGAAGTCATCACTTATTTGTCTTCAAGTGCAGGAATTCATTTGTTGTGTAACATGAGTTTTGAATTTCTTTTGCTTAAAGTAGGTCGTGATATATATGTGTGTGTGTGTGTGAATAAATAATGTAACTACACGCATTTGTTAACCATCAATCATCTTTTTCCTTAATTATGATTTGATTCCGCTAAAATCTTCCCTTTTTCACTTTTTTTTTTCCATTATAGTACTTGGAATCTCGAAAATCACATGCTAAAGCTCCCATTTAGCTTGAATGTTGCAATGAATTGTTTGGATTGTTGATAAAATTTATAATATAAATCCTCGATTTAATTATGAAAAGTAACAATATTTTCAATTAAAAAAACCCTAGGAAAGAGGGTTCTAAGAGATTCCATTGTTATACGAAGATGGAAGGCAATGAGAAAGAGGAAAAGAGAAATATTATTCAAGAAGAAAAACAAAGTTAGAATCCAAGGAAAAGAAAAATAAGAAAAAAGGTTAAAGGTAGTAAGTATGTTAGAGAACGTATTGTTTGTGTCTAAGATGCATAAAAATTATTATATCAGAGAATTAAAAAAACAACTACTGTCTAAAAAAAAAGAAAATCCCAACTCCTAAGAAAACAGGGAATTAAGTAGGAAATTATTTTGATGAATCCCAAGAATCACATTCTGACAGGTCCTCCTGTATATAAAATTAGCATGAGTGGATTATGAACTGAGCTAGCAATTTTCCCTAATGGACATCCTTTCGATTTCCATCTATCAATGGCTTTGCAGGTGGAAGACTTGCCTTGACCCATCATCCCGATTCATCAAATTCTTGTTCAAACATGTTTACTTTGAATGCCACATTTTTTTCCATCTCTTTCATTTCGTGTGCAGGGAGTTGAAAGCTTTTCGTAATTGGCGAGGCCGAGTCGTCAGGAGTCGATTTCTTCGAGTTAATCTTTAGGTCAACATTCTTCCCGGGGGAAAACTCTACAACTTCGAACGAAAAGTCCAACTTTTGGACCAAGGTTCACGTGAATGCTGGACCCTGTACTGTTATTTGACACGTCCTCACCGTACTGCTTTCAGCAATGTCGAAATTTCCTTTTGACATTTGGGCTTAATAAAGAGAAAGCGCGTCGACAGGCAGTCGCGTTAAATATCCATCTTGCTTCATTTATGGGTCGCGGTTGGCAGTAATCACACACCATTTAAACAAATTAACCACTACGTTGTATTCTCCAGTCGAAGAGCCCATCATATTATATTATCCTCTTGATTCGGCCGAATATCCTAACCTTTTCTGACTATAAAAAAGTATATATATTCAACTGTGTTTACTGAAAGGGATTATGATATAAGTTCATGTTTGCAACAAAGTATATATATGCATGATAAAACGAACATGTTACGAGATGGAAGGTTTTTGCTTTTTGTCGGAACCAATTGAATGTACCTTTTGCGTTATGGATGCTTGACAAAGTGAACTGTTACTAATTTTAATGAACAATACTGTACAGTAGATAGATTAACCGTGTTGTGAGTCTGATTATTTTTTTTATTATATAAAAAAATACATGTAAAACTTGAGATTTTTTTAAAAATAAGAGAAATGGGTCATTGAGTTGACCGTAGTTAATAACCCTAGCTAATTTAATAATGCTTAAAAAAGATAATGAAAATAGATAAATAAAATTAATAAAAAACAATCACAATATAAAAAGATCTGAGTAAACCTATTAAATTCGTAATCCGAGACAAGGGATTAGGATAATAAAAAAAAAGTGGAAAAAATAACAAAGGTTAATTCATAACCAACCAAATATTGAAAAATAAAAATATTTTTAAAAAGAAGAGTCCACTAAAGCTAAACCTACTAATTCATGATCTCGGTTATGAGACCGACACCATATTAAAGAAGGCTGACCTAAAAAAATCACGAAGAAAAATCTTCAATAAATTAAATGCTAAAGAATGAAACAAAAAAAAATTTAATTAAAAACCACAATTAAAGAAATGATGAATAAATTTTTGTTATTTTTTTTTTATCAAAACTCGTTGATTTTATTTGTTAAATCTTTATAAAAAAATGTAATTTTAATAGCATTGCAGAGTAAAAAAAATCATTCAATCCGGGTAACCCTAGTCAACTTACTCAACATGTGGTTGAGAAGCTATTTGGGGTCAACTCTCGAATCGGGTTTAACAACCATGATCAAAAGAACGAGGATCCAGTTTTTTTGTTAAATTCTTTTTAATTTTTTTAAACCTATTTTAAAACCCATTGATTTTTTTTTTTGTAAATTTTGATCAAAAAAATATCATTTTTACATATTTATAAAATAAAAAATTTAGTTGTTTAGATAATCCTAGCCAACCCACCTGATCTGTAACTAAAGACTTGCCTGGGGACAACCTCTACACTAGGTTTAAAAATTATAATTAAAAAAATAAAGATTAAATTTAGTATGAAAATCAAATAATAGGGGAGGAATCTAAAAAAAATTAATTAAGAAAATAAATGAAACCAAAATAAATTATAATTGAAAGAATAGAGACTAAATTGAAACAAAATAAAACAAAAATCAGGTATGAAATTAAAAAGAAAATCAATTAGAAGAAGGGTGAAAAACAAAATAAATATCAATTAAAAAAAGACCAATTATGACATAAAAATAAAATAAAATAAAATGATGAAATTGAAAAAAAATCATAAATTTTTTTTAAAGCAAATATAGAACAAAAAAAAAGGACCACATGTCAAATAATATAAAAGGTTAGGATATTTTTTAACTTTAAGCTGGTGGAGGAGAAAGAAAAGAGGGTGAAGAAAAAAAATTAGCTGCCACCTTACGACGGTGATTATAACAACACACATTGGTTAAGAAGAAGTGTTTGAGATGCTTTGCCTGAAAAGGTAGTTGGGTATTTTCAATCTAAAGGAGGTGTCACATGCCATCAAAATGGCACGGGCAACCTCTATATATTGGCACGTGATCAACACATACCAATAACTTTTTATTTTATTTTGTTTTTTTTATAAATATCAAAACACCACTGAGCCCACATAAAAATAACAAATAAACCAGAATTCAAAAGACACAAATACCCTAATGACAAAAGCATTTATTTTAAAATTAAAAAAAAAACCCTCTCCCAAAGCAAACCCAGAATCAGCTTCCAAGAATATTTTAGACTTTAAAGTTTAAAGTGTGAGATCAATAGGAATAAAGGTATACATACTTCTCACTTATTCTACAAATATCCCGTGAAAAAGTTTAAAAATACCCATAAATCAGCGTACTTTTCTCTTCCAATGATAATTTGGTAAATTCATCGTGGGAACCCAAAAGTGAATTATTGAGAGTAGCTACACGAAAAAACACCGACCTCTTTGGCTATTTTTGTAATGTTTTTATACTAGCGAATAATTTAATAATTAGGTGTGCTTGTATACAATCTAAGCCAACGACATTTTACACTGACATTTCTAAAGCAATACACGGCACATGAGACATATTTGTAGGTCAACAAAACGCGTTGATTTCGATTTCGATTTTTGCCGGGTGGACAAGTAGGTCTTGTAAAAGATCTCATCTCTTCATCTCGAGCAAGCAAAGCACCGTGGCCTTTGGGTAGAAAATTTAACTCGGGGACCCAAATTTTCCCCTCTGCTCCTTGAATGCTCTGTCTCCCGAACTTCAAACCCTTACAGCTGTACAAATTTTGAAGTCAAATATAAAATTCATATATACATCTGTACGTAAGTACAAACCTTATGCTACCAGTCAGTATCTTATTTTAGTCTTAGTAACCTTTGCTACACGCAGATGGTTCTATAATATAGATCGGGTAAAAGAAACGAAAGGTCCACTGGTCCAAAAGAGAGACAGCAGATGACCTTTTTTTATTCTCTTTCTTAGCCAAAGACCACAAAAACCAATCCAGACATCAGCTGATCTGACTCGTGATTTTTCAAAGAGGAAAAACATAATAAGAAAAATCTTACCGCAGTACTTTACCGCATTGGAGCTCTACATAAACCCAGCTAAGGTTGAGCGATACTCAACATACCCTCTCTGTCTTTACCAAAAACAACGCACTCTCTCTTCTCCCCCTCACTTGTAGCCTTTTGTGCTCAACATTCTCTCTCTCTCTCTCTCTCTTCTCGCCCTCTTAGCCTATTGTGCTCACCTCTCTCTCTCTCTCTCTCCCACTAGTAAGAAAGTTTTAATTTGTGGTGACTTTGAAAACAAAATGGCAGAGGTACTAACCCAAGAACAGATTGTTGAGTTCAAAGAAGCCTTTTGTCTGTTCGACAAGGATGGAGATGGTTAGTTTGTGATTAGCTTACGAGTTATATCATTTGTTTGAAGTGTTTACTGGTATTCATTAATCAGATATATGCTTGCAGGTTGCATTACCATTGATGAACTGGCCACGGTCATTAGGTCACTGGATCAAAATCCAACCGAAGAAGAACTTCAGGATATGATCACCGAAGTTGATTCGGATGGAAATGGGACCATAGAGTTTGCTGAGTTTTTAACTTTGATGGCCAAAAAAACGAAGGTATATCACACACACACGTTACGCGTTAGTAACATATACATATATATATATTAAGGCTATAATTTGAAATATATTTATGAATTTACCAGGAGACTGATGCGGAGGAGGAGCTTAAAGAGGCGTTCAAAGTGTTTGACAAGGATCAGAATGGCTACATATCAGCTAATGAGGTAATACTCTAATCAATTTGGCCTTCCTTTTCATTTCTTCTTCTTTGCAATTAATGGCATTAATATATATATATCAATCAGCATCTTCATTCGAGATTTTTATTGAATAGAATATACGGCAATGGTTATTGACCATAAGTATTATACGGTGAAAACTAATTCGAGATCTTAAAAAACTCCATACTTGTGAATTCGGTAGTATACTTTTCACATAATTGAAAATTCGGACTTCTAAAAAAATCAGAAATTCTCAAATTTAAAATGATAGTGCTGTTCATGTTATCGAACAATCGTCATCTATGTCCCTTGCTTTTATTTTTATAGAGAGTTGACGTTGACGAGAACTGGGAATATCGTAAATCCATTAACATAAATAAGTAGGCGAATGATGTTGACAAAACTGCCTTCCAAATTGTAAAGGGAAAATAAACCATATATATATATATATATATATATAGACACCCACAATTTCTGTTTTTGTTTTTTTATGTATTATAAAAGTTTTTTTTGTTTTTAAATAATTGATATTCGGGTAAAAATAATTAAATATTGTACCATATATTTAAATTTTAGTTTACCCATCAATCCGTATGAGATAAGCTGTACGATTCAGCATGCAATGAACATTAACCATTTCTCATGGGACAGTGCATTTGGTTCATAGCATTCTACTTATTTAATTTAATTGGAAAGAGACCTTTCTAATCAAATTAAAAACTTGCTCTCCCTGTTCATGCGCAGTTGAGGCATGTTATGATCAATTTAGGTGAAAAGCTTACCGACGAGGAGGTGGATCAGATGATTAAAGAGGCTGATTTGGACGGCGACGGCCAAGTTAATTACGACGAGTTTGTTAAAATGATGATGAACGTGGGGTGAAAAAAAATCCCAGGCGATCGGATCGAAGACGCCGTGCTCAGAATTCATCGAATAATGACATCTTTAACTCCATAAGAAATTTGTATTCATTTTTAGTATTGTTGTTGCTGTGGTTATGTAGCCAGCCAACCAATGATCATGACCATAAATTAGAATGACCTGAGAAATCACTATTTGATTTTGTTCAAAGCTGAATTGTATTCTATTTTTTTCTTCTACTCCAGAAGTTGTTTAAATATGTTTTTAAAATGGAAATAGATCTGGGAATATCGTGTCAATGCTGACTTTCTAGTACGTGTTGTATGGGATCAAAGCTTCGGCGAAGGCAAGCCGCCACCACACCCCCCCCCCCACCCCCAGGGTCCCTCCGGTCCTTTCCGTGAAATTGTCTCTCCTGTGATATGCTAAAAGCTACGGATAAAATAATACGACAAATCAGTCCCGATTTTCGAGATGAATTCAATTGAGTCCTTGAGAAAATTCATCTAAGCTTTATTAGCCAAATTTTACAAGAAAATCCATAGCCACGCAGTCTTCTAACTGATGTAGCACCTACAAGTGCTAGCAACACTTAATTTCAGTAACAAAATCTAACACCAACTAATGATAAATGAAATCAATCGGGTTTTATTGTATTGTTTGAATTAAGTTTCATCATTTTTTAAAAAAACATAACTTAAAATTATATTTTTTATGTTTTGGAATCTTTTTAGCATGCTCATATAAAAAAAAAAAAAATTTAAATAAAAGTAATTATATTCTCGAATATTTCTCACCTGCAAAGAGCTTATTTGCGAATTACCTTATGGGATTCCTTGGAGGCAAAATATTGTGGGTTTGAATTAATAGGAGAACGTTCTCTGAGCCCCCCCTGCAAGCTGAAGGGCAGACTGCCGTCCATGGGCTGTCTCTCTAGCTCCCGTCTTCCGGCCACATGGCTGGAAGAATTTCGTATGTGCCTTGAGGACGGCTCTAGAGTCTAGAAAAACACTAATGCTAATATTATTGATCTCAGAATGCCTATCTGCTGGCCTTTTTGAGCAACACCCCTGATACGATCTGACTTCTTAACTTCCTTTTTTTTCCCATCATGAAAACAATGTTAATACAAGTCAAAACTCTCGAAATTTCAAACATAAAGCTTCACTACGATTGTGTTATAAATATAATAAACAAATGATACAATCAATGGCAGCAGCAAAGCTGTCTGGTTTGCAATTTCCTTTCCAAACCTTCCAATTTCTGTCCAACACATTATCAAACAAACAAAGCTTACAAAATAATTAAATCAAGAGAATCAGCTAAGAGCTTGCATCAAAATACAACGCAATGCAAGATTAGAAGAATTATAGAACGGAAAGATCACAAAAAAGTTACAGATGTAGAAGATTTAGTAATCACTCTTTCTTGGGTTAACTGAACCAACCGACAGTTTCTCCTTTCATCAAGACTCCATTTCTTGAAAAACTTGAATTAAAATGAAATTCATTCAAGAAAATCTGAAAAGTAAAACTCGAAAACTGGGAATTTCTACTTAATTAATCACTGTTGCGCAACACATGCACTGACCAAAGAGGGATGTTCTGCGCTTATGTTTCTCTTTACCTTTAGGAGAAGCCGATGCCACCTCCTTTGTAGGCGAGTTCCACAGATCCTTAGTTGTCTTCTTTGCAGCAGCATGGTTATCTTGTTTCTTTGGTGTAACAACAGCATGAGCCTCTTCATCTTCTTTCAAGAAACCAAGGAATGGTGTTCTTGACTTCTCAGAATCACTTCTTTCCAGAGCAATCACGTTCTCTTCAACTGGCAATGCTCGCAGTGTTTCTTGACTACACTGAGAAAGCAGATGTGGACTTTGAAGGCTGACATCAGACTGATCTGATAAGCTTTCAACTGTAGTCTTGTCTTGATAAAGAAGTGGAGTCTGATCTGATTCTTCACTCCTTGCTTCTATTCGGAGATCAAGATCAAAGCTTGGAGATTTTCGCATCTGTACATGAATGTTCAGGTTGTCGGGATTTGATTCAGTGCTGAGCCTCCCCACGCTTTCTTGTGCCTCATAGCCACCCTTTGGAAAGATAGTTGAATCAAGTTTCTCACATTGATCAAAAGCTAAAGATTTGGTTTCTCTCACTACCTCTCGAGCTGCTATGAAATAGGATGAAGCTTCTTCCTGAGGCTTGTCCATTGCCAACTCAACTGCAGAAGCTGAGGTCCCTAAAATATTCATGACTTCCGCTTGGTCAGTAGAAACCTTTGCAACAAGGAACTCCTCGCAACTCTCGGGCTTCAATTCCAATGTTAACTCATTGCTGCCTTGAGCATCGCCAGATACCGTTACCTTTTCTTGTTGCTGATCCTGAGACTGGAACAGAGAGGCCGGAGCCTGTGGGTTATATGCCTCTGCTTGTACTGCAAGTGTTTTGGACACTAACTGTTCCCCGCTTTGCTGTTCTTCTCCACCCTTTCCAATGGCACATGGAGCTTCTGTCTTCTCCTTTATCTCTTCGACAATTTGCTTCTCTGGTGTCTTCTCTTCCTCCAGTTTACAATCTGTTTCCCCTTCATTGCTTTTCCAGTTGGACATGGATAACTCTTCTGGAACAATTCCAAGTTCAGGGACTATCATAGTGTTTCCTTCAGATTCCTTGCAGCCGTCTTCAGAAGCTTCACTCTGGATGTCGTTGAATAAGTCAATGTGGTTGCCATTCTCAGAAACCTTTGCCTCCTCAACTTGACAGCTTCCGTTGCTAGCAGGATCATGAGAAGCATCATCTGAACTCTCCTCATTATTCTTGAAACTAGGCCCGGGAAAAGAATCAGTTTGAGATGCATGTTCCAAGTCAATATCTGATTCTCTATTTGAATCATCCATTAACTGATTCGGGCTGTAATGATGCTTGTTAACTTCCGTTTCCGATTCTTTTCTCGTGAATTCAGTTTCTTCAGTAAGGACCATGCATTTATCTTCAGGCACAGATAGTTCCATATGACAGTTTGGTGAGTTAGCGATAAGATTAACCTCTGGCTGTGACTCTGAGCAATTGTTTCCATAACAATCCATCTCCCTGGTGAACTCTTCTTCACATTTCTCTCTGTGCTCACTTCGAGAATCTGATCGTATCGTTGTTGGCTCCATAACAATTGTTTTGCTTAAATCATTTCCAACCTCATTTCCAACTTCAACGTCAACTTTCTCTTCACTAAGCATCTTATCTTCTTGAGATGCCATTTCTTTCTCCGACAAGTCACCCATTTTCTTCTCCATGTTTAGAGTGGTCCCAGAAACAAGAATTCCATCCAGATTGTCAGAAGCGCAGGTCTCCACCAGGTGACCATTCTCCTTAGTGATGATATCTTCAACAACATTTGATCCTAGGATATTTTCACTTGTTTCCAGTGAATTAGTGCTATCTTTCACAGATTGTTCGGAATGATTTTCAATAAAATCCTGTTGATCAAACTTCAAGTCCATAGATTCTTGAGGTTCTGGATCATGTGATGGTGATATCGTGACAAAAGTTGAAACTGACATGATCTCCTGTTCCTCTGTTGCCATTTATAGCAAAACAACAGAAGTTTATACTAGGTTTTACTATTTTTGTAAATGTAAAAATCACTTAATAAAAATACAACATGATTGGCAGGAAGTAAGGCAATCAGAATAGGGTTTCACAGAGTATCCAAGGATAAGCTAACCTTTCTTGAAGGAAGCTTGCCTCTCTAGCTGATTACTGTTTGCTCCAAGAACAGTCTCCTCCAAATCAGACTCTGTTGACTTCTCATCACCTTCCAATTCATTCGGAAAAGAAGCTGGGTGAAATTCAATATCTCCACCACCTACTTCATTTGGTTTCGTTTCAGCTTTAGGAGACTCCGGAGTTGGATGAGCTTCTGCATGCTCTACAAAAGAGAAGGTCTCCGGAGTAGGATGAACTTCAGCGTGTTCTACAAAAGAGAAGGTCTGATTTAGTAAACAGATACTGAGCTCTGTTTGTTTTTAACAGGAATTTTTTTTTTTGTTGAAACTAGCCAACAGATTAAAATCACTCAGTTCAACTTAACAAATCCTCAGTTCCATCAACCAACAGATAAAATTCATGAGATATGTGTGCATTCCGTATTGATATTGGTAAGCCACAAACCTGCCTCATCCGATGTCTGGTTATGATCATGAGTATCTCCAGAACCCTTTCGATCATCACAATCTAACCCTGTCACTTTTTCATGATAATCTTTACTCTCTCCTGCAGGAACTACATGGTTTTCTTCTTTCACAACATTGGCATTAGTAGGTGCTTGTACAGATTTTTCCTGAGCCTCATCAGTCGTGCTATCTTCTTCTGCATACATTAGCATTGCAAATTAATAAGCATCACAATTACCAAGTGAAAAGCTAAAGTAGATTTCTAGCCATACCTCGCAGTCCAGATGTGTTGTTGTTGCCCATCTCATTTCCCATGTTCAATTTTCTAAATCCTGAAATATAAATGACGCAGTAAGATGAAACATTCAACAAAAGTCAATGGCGAAGGCTACTCTTTTTGTGGCGGTATATGAACTGAAGGGGATTCAAATTCCACAAGTGTAAAAAATACATACATGATGATCATTGTTTTCACATGCCTGTAGCTACAAGCATTTCACAGGACATCTTTCTGTGAGGCTGCCAGAGTGTTAATACTTGATTAAACTCGCTACTTAACTTATATTGCTTAAAGCATAAGCCTCATTTTTGGTCACCTGTCAGCTAAACCCGATCCATCACTAAAAGGAGTGGCTAATTTTATCCTGCCATTCTCTTTTCCTTTTCTCTGTGACTTTGACATTCTGTGATCTGGAATTCTATACTATCCATGGGACACTGTTAACTAATTAAAGCTCACTGTCGGCGACTAAATGTGCCTTTGTGTATCCTGTCAGTGGCCCGCCCTTATGATGACAATGTGCTGAATTCATTAGCATTATTATTCCACCTTCTAGGCAATCCTAAAGGAATATCTAGGCTAATCAAACCTAGCCTTCCTAGCTAGTTGGCAGTTTTGTATATATGCATTGTTGCAGATGCTTGTGCAGTATCTACTTCGTGATCTACAGGTATAATATTTGGTTCGACACTCATTTAAGCATCAAGAATCATGTTGGAACCATGTAGCTTTCCCGAAGTTAAAATGGGTTGGCTGTTTATGAAAGCCTCCAAGAAATGCTAGGCATGTGTGGAAAATCATGGAAAGGTTCCCACCACGCAATTACCTCCTCCATATTGGATTTCAACATTCAGATTGAAAAAAAAAAGGGTCTCAAGGACCTACAGACCGACAAGAACCAACATATATGGTCGGTAAGGATACAAGGACATGGACAGAATCCAAGATAGAATTTTTACCACGCATAAAATTATATGCATTATTATCCGTTGATGATTTAATCCATTTTCAACTCAAAAGATTTCCCTGCCATTATCTAATCATGTGGCTTGAACTCGAGACTTTGAAACCAATGATTAGGCTTAAGCCACATGTAGGTTATAGATTGGTCAAGTTCTGCCAGTAAAGTAGCAGATTGCTTAACATATATTCTGCCATGGGTGCCGAATGATAGTTATGATGAGGCTTTGAACAGGTGGGTCTGCTATTCAAGATTTCTTGGTCTTAAAGCTTATTCTACCTGCTGGGAGGCTAAGGACAGGTATTTTTTAAGGCTAACCATATTATAGCTTTGCATTGCTTTGGAACTCTCTACCTTTGCACAAGCTCAAAAGTTGGCAAATTGGACCCTCACTCTCCTTTTTTCTAGTTCAGAGGAATATGAAGAAGAGTTGTTAGAAATTTTTTAGCGAAAGATTAGCGGCTGAAATGATGATACCGCATTGTATACATCTGGGGAAGTGTCTTTCCCATTTTACAAGACCAACGTAGATGGTGAAATTTGAGACATGGGTTAATGCAGGCATCTTTGGAATAACTAGAAGTTGTGTGTAAAAATGTCGGTGCAAGTAGTTTAGGAGCTCGAAAGGGTTCGGATAGATTTGTTGGGTAAATAAAATCTATTGTGAGAATACAAGTAAATAAAAATCTCTTTAGGGTCTCCCCGAAAAACAAAAAAAATGAAAGAAATTGTGGGGTAGGATAGAAAGGTTTTGATTGATTCTGAGAAAAGAAAAAGGAGAAACTCGGATTGGGCTTCTTCTCAAGCTAAGTCTCGGGTAGATCATGCTCGGGCCATCCTAAACAGAAAGGCTCCGAGCATGTCCACGTATACTTGCGGGCTGCCAAGCATAGGCCTCACAGCAGCCCAACCAATAGGACATAAAACATTGTGGACTGGCAAATACCTTTTCCACGCTGTCCTTGGGGCAAATTTGAACAAGATAGTCAGAGGACAGCTTCAGTTATATTATATAGATTCCTCCTCCTCCTCCTCTAGAACAGGCTTATTTCATCTACTCTCAGTCTTATTTGCAATTTTGCATACTAAAATAACGTATTGTATTTTTTACAGAGAATTGATTTTTGGAAGTTGAATGCATCCAAGCTTTTTCCCAAATGGTAAATAAAAGAAAAAAAATAAAATCACACTTGCAACTTATATAGTGCTTGTTTAGAGTTGTGGTTGGACTGGTTTTTCATAAAATTTTAAAAATAAAAAATTAAATTAATTTTTTGTGTGTTTTTTTATCGTTTTGATATGATAATATAAAAAATAAATTTTAAAAAATTAAAAAATTATTTTAATATATTTTCAAACGAAAAATATTTTACAAAATAATATATGTAACAGCCCGGCCCAACATATAGTATATTGTTCGCTTTGAACCTTATCGCTCTCAAGATTTTATTCTTGGTAATGCAAGTCTATTTTTTAGATTGACGTCTCAAAACCTCACTTGCTGATGTGAGATATTACAACATCAATTGCTCTCAAACAGAAAAAAAACAAAAAACAAAAAAAAAAGATCCAAACAAGATATATATATATATATATATATCTTTTTTGGATATCAAATGTTATTTGATTCCAAATCAATATGAACATACCAAATGCTTTTTTTTTTGTTTTTTTTTCTGTTTGAGAGCAATTGATATTGTAATATCTCACATCAACAAGTGAGGTTTTGAGACGTCAATCTAAAAAATAAACTTGCATTTGTGTGTGTATATTATTATAATTCATGAAGTTTTAGTAATTTTAAAATATTTTATTAAAAAACTAACATATTAACTACCATATTAGATGGTAGTTTTATTTATAGAAAAAAGTAGTGTTTATAACCCGACCCGGTGGTCAACCCAGTCCAAGACCCGGGTCACAGTTTTTGACCGGCTCACCCGGATCAACTCTTTTTTTATATAAATTAAAACGATGTTGTTTCGGTAAATAAAAAAAATTAATGGGTTGCAATCAAGTCTTGCCGAGTCAACCAGGTTTTCAACTACACCTATTTTTTTCATAAATCCGGTTCAGTTCCAGTCCCGAGTCAATTAGGTCTAGGATCACCAAACTGGGTTTTAAAACTTTAAGAAAGAGTTTTATTTGAGTGAAAGTTGCTAGGAGAGTCTTTTAATTCTGTCACCTCTAATAATTAGTCTCACCTTAATTCAATCTAGCATTTAATTGTCTAGACTAAAATTAAAGAAATAGTGTTATTATACCCTCTTTTTTTTCTTATAGAATTTGTTTGATATAAATTAAGTGAGAAATAGGTAAACCATATAAGCTCTTATTTAGAGTGCAATTTATCATCGACGATTAAATTAAAAAGACAATTTATAATTCTTTGGGACATATTTAAAGAATTTATGTGTGTGAGGACTAATATGAACTCTTGGAAGTCGTGGCCCCTTCCACTCGAACGTTGCCGTCTCAGGAATCAATTCTGACTGCATTTGAAATATGGAGGAGACGGATGAAGAGGATAGATTCTTTCTTATTCTCTTGTAGCTCGAGAATTAATTCAACCAACTGGAGTAAAATACAAGAGTCTTGTGGAAAGGGAAATTATATGGTTGACCGAGTTAAATCGTGGACAGGGACGACGAAACCAGTGAAATGTCATCGTCGAATTTGAAGAATCTTTGCATAGCAATTCAGATGGTATTGCAGGGTTGCCGGGGCAAAGATCATTGGTGGATCCTTTCCAAGAAATTCTTATCATTTTTCAAATTCTTATGAATTTCTAGGTTTTTCTTTTGCGTTACTCTTTTACAACTATATAGAAAGACGTCCCTCCTTTTCTTCGTTACACCTACACAAGCAACTTCGTTGAGAATGTGGTTTCACTTTAAAGAACTTGTTTTCAAAAAATTTAATTTTTTTATTTTAAAATTTATATTTTTTTTATATTTTAGGTCATTTTACTACTTTGATTTTAAAAATAAAAAAATATTATTTTAATACATTTCATAATGAAAAAATATTTTGAAAAACAACTATAACAAAACTTTCAAATAGGTTTGGAATCTCAATTTATTTAAGCATGTTTGTTTACTGGAAAGTATTTTTTTTTATTAAAAAAATGAATTTTTTTTTTATGTTTAGTAGTTTAATGAAAAATAAGTTGGAAAACACTTTCCAGTGTTTTGTTATGTCATGAAAAATGAGTTAGAAAATAACTTATTAATGTTTTAATTTTTTCAAGTTTATAAAAATAATGAGGAACAAATCTTACAAATTAAAAAGTTGAATGAGAATGAAATTGAAAAAAAACATTTCATAAATTATCTCAAATAAAATAAATAATAATCAAAATAATAGAGATCAAATCTAAAAAACAAAAAATTGAAAGATGAATAAATTAAAATAATAATAATTAACATTTCATAAATTATTTTAAATAAAATAAATAACAATTAAAAGAATGAATACCAAATTTGATAGATAAAAAATATTAAAAAATAATAAGAAAAACGTAAATAACAATTATAAAAATAAGGACCAAAGTTAATAAAAAAAATTAAATTTCAATGGATGAAACTGAAAAATAAATATTCAAAACAAAATATATATAGCAATCAAAAGTTTGAGGATCAAATTTGATATAATCAGCAAATAATATGATATTTCTAAATTTTTCACAACTTTCAAAAAGTATTTTCCGTCCAAAATAAAAGGAAAATACTTTTCTGGAAACCAAGCTAAATTTTTCTTTGACCAGAAAGTGTTTTTCGTTGACCATAAAATATTTTCCGTTAACCAACTTTTCTAATGGCAAACAAACACATAAAAGTTTGTAAAGCGATTTCCTGAAAATTACTTTTCGAGAAACAAACGCAGCCTTAGTGTTTATAGTTATGGTTGTAATTTTAATGGTGGTTGTTTTTTAAAATATTTTTTATTAAAGATATATTAAAAATAATATTTTTTATTTTTGAAAATTTATTTTTGACATTAATATATTAAAAATATTTACAATCATAAAACATTAAAGAAATTAAAAATTTTAAATTTTTTTCCAGTAAAAACAAATATATTCTTACTCATGATGGCAAGCAAGAATGTGTTTTCAGCAAAACATGCCATCACAGTGTTATGTAATAGTTATAGTTATAGTTATATGGGTTGTAAGATGTTTGAAATTCAAATATCTATAAGTAATTAATTTTAAACTATGGATTGTAAATACATAATATAAATATAGATAAAATGATAAAATTTTATAAATAAAGTTATTTTTTTAACGCTGCAACGACCATAACAGGCATTCCAATCATATATCAGCTAAAATTCTCTAGTACATCATAAAACATAAAAAAATAATGTTGCCGAATGAATATTTTTCAAAACCCACGCTTGTAATTGCGTTGCCCATCAATTAAATGAAAACGAGGACTTAGGACATGTTTAAAAATGTATTGTGTTTTAAAGTGTTTTTTTATATTTAAATGTATTAAAATAATATATTTTTTTATTTTTTAAAAATTATTTTTAAGATTAGTACATCAAAACATAAAAAAATTTAACTTTTAACAAAAAAAAATTTGAATTTTTTGAAAATACAAGTTGGCTTGCATTTCCAAACGTTCATTTAGTACCAGGGTGTTTCTATTTTTATTTTTTAGTGTTTTTAAAAATATATTTGTTTTAAGAAGATATTATTTTAATTTTTTTCAGTATTTTTTTTATGATTTTGATGAGTTAATATAAAAATAAAAATATATATTTTAAAATATTTTCAAGTAAGGAATATTTTTAAAAAATATTATGTACTACAATACTATACTGAATAAACGCTAAAAATTATGATTTTTAAAATTGATCTTTGTAAATTAAATTGAGCTGTAGTAGTATATTAAATTTCAAAATAGTGTTTAAATTTAGCTTGTTATTTTTTTCAATCTAGTTTTTGATCTTGTTTATAAAAAAAATCAAATGATTACCATGAATATTTTTAGCATAAATATTTTTAAAAGTTAACTTTTTTATCTTAATACTGTAAATATTAGCTTCAATTTGAATGTTAATATCATTTAGTACTTTATGTGTGTTTATAATTACTTACATTTTATATATATATTAAAAAATTCAACAATTAATATTAAAACTATAAGTTTTAAGAAATATTAATACGAGTAGAAATTATCAAGTTTATCCATAAAAATAAAAAATAGTCATCAACTAGTGATTGAACAAGGATATTAGTACCTTTCATTCCTAAAAGTTATGAAATAGAATATTAAAAAAATCCTTGTTAAACATACTGTTTTTTTTTATTATTTATTTTACTTTAAAGTAGAACAAATGAAATTAGAAAAACATGAGATTAAACCGGCTTAATTAATGCAAAAAAATAATTGTGAAGTTGCGTTACAGGAAATCCAACATAAACTCCTTATTCGAAGAACTTCCCAGAAATTTCCTAGGATTTATTTCTTCTCTCTTTCTTGAGCAGGTGACCAACACAACATGTATGGTTCGGTGATGGTATTGTTTTCAATCGACACGAAAGCGAACAATTGACCGGTCAAAATACCCCAGAACTAAGATAACAATTGAACACGCTGCCCGATTATTTGTTGTCAAGAATCCACAATACAATAATATGTACTGGATAATGAACACCCGAAATCAGATTAAGTTTTAAAATAATTAATTATAACTTCAAACTTGAGAGAAGAATCCAATCCTTGCAAGCAATCTTTTCCACCCGCGCCCGTCTTTCTCATCAATATAATTAATTGGGTCATCGCCTACGCCTACGTTGCTATAAAAGGAACTCGTGAAACAAAGAGCACCAAAAACCTGATCATCACAGCTAGCTTGAGAATTCCTCCTCGTCTATTCTAGCATTCAAATAATACGCCTCTAGGCTTCCGTTATTATTGGTTTCTTCCAAGTTCTTGAAGTTATCCTTTGCTTTGTGAAATATCATTTTAGTTTCTCTATCTTGTCATTTCATTTTCTGCTAGTTTTAGAGTTTCGACGTTATGTCCCCCCTTCTGCATGCAAACTTGGTTTGCATTGAGCGTTTACTTGACGTCCCTGCCACCCTTAGCAAACCCAACAAAAGATGGCATTTAGTTTTCGCAACTATCTATTGTTCTAGGACCATATACTCTCTATCCAAAAAACCTGTTGTCAGGAAAAAGCCTAGCAAAGTTTCTTCCTCTCCATCTTACACTGCGCTAAACATTAATTTAGACACTGACCACTTCAAGATTCATCAATCAAGTCTTTCAGAGCTTGTTAAGAAGAAAGATCTCGACCAACTGAGAATTTTGGTGGCATTGTCGGTATAGCTTCTGCCATTGGAACCGACATTGATGGCGGCATCTATGGTGGTCCTGAGGACATTGATCGCCGACAGCAAGCATTTGGTTCCAACACGTATAAGAAACCGCCAACAAAGGGCTTTTTCCATTTTGTAGTGGACGCTTTCAAAGATCTTACTATAGCCATTCTTTTAGGATGTGCAGCTCTTTCTCTTGGTTTCGGTATCAAAGAGCATGGTCTAAAGGAAGGTTGGTATGATGGTGGCAGCATTTTTGTTGCTGTTTTTCTTATTATTGCTGTCTCTGCTATAAGCAACTATAGACAAAATAGACAGTTTGATAAGTTGTCGAAAATCAGCAATAACATAAAAATTGATGTTGTGAGAAGCGGGCGGCGGCAAGAAGTTTCGATATTTGAACTTGTTGTGGGGGATGTCGTCTGTTTAAAGATTGGAGACCAGGTTCCTGCTGATGGCTTGTTCATCGATGGACATTCCTTGCAAATAGACGAATCAAGCATGACAGGAGAGAGTGATCATGTGGAAATCAATCACAAAAAAAATCCATTTTTGGTCTCTGGCACCAAGGTGGCTGACGGCTACGGTCAAATGCTTGTTACTTCAGTTGGCATGAACACAACATGGGGAGAAATGATGAGCCATATCAGTCGTGACACAAATGAACAGACACCTTTACAAGCTAGGCTCAATAAGCTAACCTCATCAATAGGTAAGGTTGGATTGGCTGTCGCTTTTCTTGTTCTATTAGTCTTGTTGGTTCGCTACTTCACAGGGAATACGCAAGATGAGAGCGGCAAAAAGGAGTTCAATGGTGGCAAGACCAAGGCTGATGATATAGTGAACGCGGTGGTGGGGATTGTGGCGGCAGCAGTGACCATAATCGTGGTTGCAATTCCTGAAGGATTGCCATTGGCAGTCACGCTTACTCTTGCTTATTCAATGAAAAGAATGATGAAAGATCAAGCAATGGTGAGGAAGCTTCCTGCCTGTGAGACTATGGGCTCTGCCACCACCATTTGTACAGACAAAACAGGCACTCTTACAATGAACCTGATGACAGTGACAAAGTTTTGGCTTGGTCAAGAATCAATGGAGCAGAGCAATCCTTCTCCGGTTTCTCCATATGTTCTTGAACTGATAAAGCAAGGGGTTGCTTTAAATACAACGGGTAGCATTTACAGAGAAAGTCCAGAATCCAAGTTTGAGTTCTCAGGCAGTCCCACTGAAAAAGCAATTCTTTCTTGGGCTGTCCTTGAACTGAACATGGATATGGAGCAAATGAAGCAGAGTTGTACGATTCTCCAAGTCGAAGCCTTCAATTCACAGAAGAAAAGGAGTGGAGTTTTGTCCATGAAAAAAATAGACCACACGATCCACGTTCACTGGAAAGGAGCAGCAGAGATGATCCTAGCAATGTGCTCGAGTTACTATGATGCTTCTGGATTAATGAAAGAAATGGATGACAGAGGAAGGAATACATTCAAGCAAATTATTCAAGATATGGCAGCTAGTAGTCTTCGCTGCATCGCTTTCGCACACAAACAAATATCGGAGGACCAATATGAAGATGGAAAGGAAGACAAAACGCTCAAAGAAGACTGCTTGACATTATTAGGACTTGTGGGTATCAAGGATCCATGTAGACCTGGGGTGAAGAAAGCTGTTGATGATTGCCAACGAGCTGGAGTGAACATCAAAATGATCACTGGCGATAATGTTTTCACTGCAAGAGCCATAGCGATCGAGTGTGGAATACTCAAGCCTGGTGCGGAGAATATCAGTGGAGCTGTGGTTGAAGGGGAAGAATTCCGAAATTACACGCATGAGCAAAGAATGGAGAAGGTTGATAAAATATGTGTGATGGCAAGGTCTTCTCCTTTCGATAAACTTCTCATGGTACAGTGCCTCAAACAAAAAGGTCATGTGGTGGCAGTAACTGGTGATGGCACAAATGATGCACCGGCATTGAAGGAAGCTGATATAGGGCTATCTATGGGAATTCAAGGCACTGAAGTGGCTAAAGAAAGTTCAGATATTGTCATTTTGGACGATAACTTCGCTTCTGTAGCCACAGTTTTGAGGTGGGGTAGGTGTGTCTACAACAACATACAGAAATTCATTCAGTTCCAGCTCACAGTAAATGTTGCTGCTCTTGTTATAAACTTTGTAGCAGCAGTTTCAGCAGGAGAAGTGCCACTAACAGCAGTCCAGTTGCTGTGGGTGAACCTGATTATGGACACATTGGGTGCTCTGGCTCTAGCTACTGAGCAGCCCACCCAGGAGCTCATGGAAAAAACCCCTGTGGGTAGGACTGAACCTCTCATCACCAACATCATGTGGAGGAACCTCCTATCTCAAGCTTTGTATCAGATAGCAATCCTCTTGACACTTCAATTCAAGGGAGAATCCATCTTTGGAGTGACAGAAAGGGTAAATGATACTTTGATCTTCAACATTTTTGTCCTGTGCCAGGTGTTCAATGAATTCAATGCAAGGAAGCTGGAGGAGAAGAATGTTTTCAAAGGGATCCATAAGAACAGGTTGTTTTTGGGAATCATTGGAATAACCATTCTCTTACAGGTGTTAATGGTAGAATTTTTGAAGAAATTTGCTGACACGGAGAGGTTGAACTGGGGCCAATGGGGTGCATGTATCGGAACCGCAGCACTATCTTGGCCAATTTGTTGGGTTGTCAAGTGCATACCTGTTCCGGAGAAACCAATTTTCAGCTATCTCACTTGGAGGAATAAACCGTAGAAGACACGTGATTCTTTTATTCTTTTTTCACCCCTAAGAAAAAAAAACAGATCATGAATTATTTATTGTATTTATTTTATAGCTTCCTGGGAAGATGATATATTGTTTCTAATTAGATTTGGATGTTGGCGAATCATTGTTATATTTGTTGTATTACATCAGACATTATGCTCTGAACATTAATAAAAGCGCGTTGTAATATTTTGAGTTAAAAAGATTGGAAAATACAATAAAGCCCTTTGTGGCTTAAAGAGTAAGTATAAATGATTGAAGGGTATTGTGGTAATTGATTAATAGTTGATAAATATATATAAGAAGAAAAAAAAAAAAAAAGGATCTGAATTTGGAGAGAGAACCGGCAGGAGAGAAGAGAGGAAGAAGAAGAAGAAGAGAAAAGAGGGGAAAATAAGGGAAAAAGGAAAAGGTTGAAGAAAACAAGTAAAAGGGTAAGAATTATGCTTGAATATGTATAATATGTTTTCTTTAGCTTTAAATTTCGGTTTTTGATTAATTTTAGAGTTTTGAATTTTGAGTTTATTGATGAATTAGTTTGAATTAAGGGGTTGATTGATGTGAGTATTTGATTATTTAGTTGAATTGGAGAGATTATAGAGAAATATGATGATTTTGAGTTATGGTTGAATTGAATGATGAAGTTGAGGTATAAATCTGGAACTAACAGTAGGTGATCTGTTGAAATTCTGGGTTTGAGGTTGAAGATGACGAAAATTCAGTTTGGTCCCTCAATTTGTGAAAGTTGCAGTTTAGTCCCCGAACTTTGGAAATTTTACAGATTGGTCCCTGGGGCATAAATTGAGGTTCTGAACAGAACTGAGGATGATTTAAGGACAAAATTCCAGTATAATTAATATTTTCAGTTTGGTCCTCCAATTTGACAAAAAGTATAATTTGACCCTAAAAATTTGGTAAAGTTCCAGAATGGTCCTTGGAGCATAATGATATATCCTGGACAGAATTGAGGATTAATTATGGATAAATTTCAGTATGGTTATATATTTACAGTTCGGTCCTCAAATTTGGTAAAATTACGTTTTGGTCCCTGTTTTG
The DNA here is from genome assembly GCA_964019445.1 of Populus tremula. Lineage (NCBI taxonomy): Eukaryota > Viridiplantae > Streptophyta > Magnoliopsida > Malpighiales > Salicaceae > Populus > Populus tremula. Next base: position 10,640,495 of record CAXHTJ010000018.1, on the reverse strand, counting down.
GAAAATTGTCGTTTTAGTCCCTAAACTTGGAGATTAAGCCCGGTTTATTTTATGCATTGGTATCTTTTGTTTGATTGTTTTTGAGTATATTTCATATATTTATTGTAGGTTCTCCTAACGATCCTTAATCGGATTTTTGGGTCTTTCGTCTGACATTCCTTTAGTTCAGTATTTTCCGGGTGAGTGGAATAATCTTTAATATGCATATAATATAAATAAATATGTATGTTGATTATACAATGAGTACAACTAGTAAATTTCTTGAATATTTATATATGTTGCTTTATTTTCCGAGTACTCATTTATTCTTGAATTTGCACTCGCAATCTGTTAAAGTAAATTCTATTTGATATGATATACGTTTCTTTGATGATTATGTGAATATCTGTTATGCCTTGATATGGGACTTGTCAGTACTCCATGCTAACGGAGAATAGTTAGCCTGTGTGCACATAGTATTCTGTTACCTAGCTGGTGAGAGAGGCATCAGCCTGTGGCGATTGATCATCCCACAGTGGTCACCGACGGGTGTCATCTGGTCACCGACGGGTGTCATCTGGTCACCTTCGGGTGTCATCTGATCTCTGACATGTAATCCACTACGTTATGATAATATGTTTAGTATGAATATGTATATGTATATGTATATGTATATGTATATCAAGATAAATATAGTTATCTGAAATATCTGAAATGTATATTAAATGTTATTCCCTCACTGAGTTGGTTGAACTCACCCTCATTTTTAATATTATTTCAGGTTCTTAGTTTCTGGACTTTGTTGAGTGTTTCCGCTTCTTCAGTTCTGGTCGGTATGCCTTGCTTGTTCGCGAGGCTTTCCTTTCAGTTTTGATTTGATGTCTTAGACGCTCCACTGTTACCTTGTTTAATTAAATTTGGATTTTGACAATGTAATGAGTATTATGAATTATTATTTTTGTTTTAATAACTATCTTTCGGTTTCATCAGTATTTGAATAATATAATATTTCTGAATATTATGAGCCGCTGCGTATTTTTGAACAAATTATTCTTTTGATATGTCCGTTCTGAGGCTTAGCGTAGGTGAGGTGTCCTTTCGACACCGCTCCTACGTTGCCGGTCACGGATCCGGGATTCGGGTCGTGACACGCGTGTTGCTTGTTTCTTGCTTTGTTTTGCTAGTGCATGAAACTGCACAACTTGGTCGATCTTACCAAGCAGGGGATGGAAGCCAAATTATGGTAGCCAAATACTCAGCATACCCACTAAGAACCCGTTTGGTAACGTGGCAGCGTCCACGTTTCCAGCGTTTCGTTGCATCAACCTGTTTGGTTCAACTGCAACCACCGTTTTATAACTCCATGGGGCCCATAGAAATTGAGTTTCAAACGCAGGGTAAACAAAAGCATGTGAGGGCTGCTTTTTACCGTTGCTGCTGTTCAGAAAACGCAGCAAACTTTAACAAAAAATTAATTTCACACCAAAAAATTAATTTCACCCTATCTGCCCTCAACTACACACCATCGTCTCCCCTCTTCTGCAATATTCGTCCCTGAGCTCCCGATCCACAACTACCCTCTTCTCAAAAAATTAGTTCTCCTCCTCGCCACAAAACACACCCACACACTCGTTCTCAAGACAAAAGGTAAAAGAGAGACAGAGAGATAAGGAGAGAGTTGGGCTTCTTCCTCATCATCTCTCTTGGCTGCGAGGGAGAGAGATAGTTTACTGCTGTTGTAAACAAGGTTAGACATCACTTAATCCTGCTTTTGTTTGATTGATTGTGATGCGTCGTCCATTCTCTAACAAAGACACGAATTGGTTGTTAGCCGACTGTAAATCAAGCCCATCTGCCACCGATCTGCTGTCATGAGGAACTCATCTCGCGTTTGAAGAAGACATGCACTGACCCAGGTAATTTTATTCCCACTTGACCTAAAAAAATTTTTAGATCATTTTGTATCATCTTAAACTAACTGTTTTCCCTAACAAAAATTATCTCTTCCTGTGACTTTTATTTGCAGAACCAACGAGATCATCGAAATATTATCTTCCTGGAAAGCTGAAGCAGAAGCATCTTACGAAGCTCATTCTCGGTTGCACACGAAATTACCAGGTTAGTTGCTCTGTATCGGTTCAACAATTACTGTATCTGTCTCATTGGAAATTTTGCATGTGATTGTGGTTCTGCGTTGTGTTAAAATTTGACATGTGAATATTTGCTTACACTTTTATGCATACATAGGCACAAATACATTTGATATCCTGTTGGTTTTGATGTGGGTTTTTTTTTTTAAATGGAGCTACCCGGTCATTATCTTCATTGTCTCTGCTAAAATTCAATTTTAATCTCTTCTGTCATGCATTACTTTATTTTTCTCCAGGTTTTTGTTTGTTTTTTCAAATTACTTGTGTTTACGAAATGTGTCATGTTTCTAAACTAATATATATTGTCAAAATTAACATAAGGATCTATTTTTTATTAACAAAAAAATAGTTTTAGGTACTCAAATTAAAAAAATAAATTCATGGATTAAGTTTAGTTTGGCTCAAATTCAATATATATATATATTTTTTTTAATTTAGCCAACTTACTATTTTAGATTCCATTATTGAGGAGTTATAGTCTCTTTTGCTGTAGTTTTAGACTAAAAACCGAGTTGACTATTTATTGAATCTCTTATCACTATTTTTTTGTTTTTTGTCACCAAACACAATTGAGATACAGTCTTATCTGTTGTTAGTTAGATTTCCTTCCGAATTGAATTTGTTTTGAAGCTGAAATTCAATTCTATTTTTGATGCAACCAAGTGCTCTTACTGGCAGTTGCAGTCCCTGAGTGCCTGCCTCAATGCTTTGCTTCTATGGATCATACACATAGATTTCAAGTATTATCTTGTGTGTTCTCTGCAATTAGCATTACTAGAATGATTATTTGTGTTCAACATAGTTTTCACTGGGCATGACCTAAAAAGTGTGTAGATTATGATATCTTATTGTAAAGCACAACTAGTTCAATTATACTTCCTCTGCATCCAGCATTAAGAATTTGGAGGTATGCTTTATGGTTACAATTCATTTGCACTATCTCCACAAATACATTAATTTCATGAGTTTGAGTGTTTTTTTTTTATTATTATTAATATGTCAAGTACATGTAGAATTTAGAAGTAATCATCTTCAACTTTGATACAATTATTGTAGTTCTGTACTGAATAATGCTCTTACTATCAACTCAGAATCCAAAATACAATAGGAAGGAAAGTTTTGGTTTATTGCTCCACACAAACATGTCTCTCATGTCCCTTCTACTTTTGGTCTCTTTAAGTCATAGCTACTTCCAATTTATTTTTATCCTCAATTTTAAAGGAAATGCCTTTTTTTATTAGAGGAATTTACACTTTGTATTGATGGTGCCTTAATGGTGAACTGGTGGTGAAAAACAGTATAATTTGTTAGTAAAAGAGGCTGCAACTTTCAGGATGAAGGCAACCCTGTTTTTGTTCCCATTTCTTTTAGTTTAATCAAAATGATCTATTTTCTTTTTATAGCTCATGCATATCATACGAGCTGTGGTAATTTTGTCATTAACATTTTATTTAGATTTCATACATGAGTCTCATGTCCAAAATCTGTCATTTTGGATGACAAGGTTTGACATAATTAGGGATGTAGGGATCAATTGTAGACTCACCTCACCCTCTTATATGTACACAAATTAGGCAAAAACGAGAACATGGACGATTCTCAATCACAAGATAAGGCTTGTTGGACTAGAGAGATGTTGCATGCTTTTTGTGACATATGTATTAAAGCAATTGAGCAAGGTATGCGACCCAACACCCATTTCGACAAAGCTGGGTGGAAGTTTGTTATGAATAGCTTTAAGGATCAAACTGGCCATGCATTAACGAAAGCACAATTAAAGAATAAGTGGGACGGAATTAAAAAAGATTGGAGAATATGGAAAAGTTGATTTCCGAAACAGGAGTAGGATGGAGTGCTGAACTTGGAACAATTGCAGCTCCTGATGAATGGTGGAAAGCTAAAACCAGGTCTGTTTTTTTCTGTATTTTTACAGCTGTTCTTTACTGTTTGGTTGCATGCTTTCACATAATTTTTTATGCATTTTTTCATTCATTGTCCCGTGTTGTAGGAGATACGCGGGGCAAGAAAGTTTAGGCATGCTGGGATCGATCCAGCTTTGTGTTGTAAATATGATATCATGTTTACAAACACTGTTGCAACCGGTCAGTATGCTTGGGCTCCATCGCAGGGTCTGAATTCTGATGAAGATGGTGGTGGTCAAATGCACACTAACGCAATGAATGATGACCCTCATCTTCATGAAGGTAGTGGAGATTCCGAGGAGGGTAGTCTTCCCAATTTCGTTGCCGATGTGGAGAATATGGTGGCTGGTGTGACTTTTGCCAATAGCACAAGCAATCCCACCGGTAGTAGTGGGAAAAGAAAAGGTGTGCAACAAAGTTCTAGACAAAATGAGAAAAAAAAAGGAGTGCCGGAAGGGGATCGCAATTATTTACTCGATTAGATAAGTTAGTGGATAGTGTTTCTACCAAGAGTGAATGCACGTCAAGTGTTTTGATAAAAAAGGTTGTAGCATAGAAGAGGTGATGAAGGAGTTTCACTCCATTGAGGAAGTGGTGTTCGGTAGTGAGTTGTATTGTTTTGCAACTGAGTTTTTTATGGTTAGAAGTAGGAGGGAAATGTGGGCAACAATTGGTGATATGGACCGAAAATTTCAGTGGCTGAAATTAATGTTCGATCGAAGGGCAAACTACCGACCTTCAAGTAAGTTTACATTTCATACATGGAAAACTTACATTAATGTATGTTATTGTGTGTTGTATGTTGCAGCAATGAAATTCTGTTTTGTGTCAAAAAAATTTCAATGTTTATGTGTTTTTCGCAGGTTAAAGTGCAGCTCAAATTTGAGGTTCATGAGGTGTTGCTACGGCTGTAGAATTGTAAAATGGGTTATGCAAACGGTTCTGCCTTTGCTGTTTTTCCCAGGTTTCGTAACTTGTAACGTATCATATGTTGAACACTTTTTATGTATTTGTAGTTGTCGGCTGTTTGTTATGTTTGAGAAATTGTTAACAGCTATTGTTGTTCCTTTTAGAAGCTGTTATTGTAGGTTTAATAGTCTACTTTCAATGCTGGATAATTCCGTTTTCAGTTGGCTTTTTTCAGCCTTGAATTTTATATTGTAACGTAATGGATTGCATTGTGTTTTATGTGTTGAATGGCTGCTGATTGGTTGAATGTATGTTGAGTTGAAAGGCAGCTGAATGGTTGCACTATAGTTCCTTGCATGACTGTTTGAAAGTTGGTTGAATGGGAGTTGGTACCTTTGAATGGTTGGTGATGGTAAAAATGTTTGCTGCTGGGTTTGGCAGCAGTAAATATATGTTGGTGTGTGTGTTTCTATTTAAGATGCATTAGAATTCCTTTGCATTTTCATTGGCTGGACACAAAATTTGCAAGCATTCCAACGTGTATTGAGGGCTGTTTCAGGAGGTTTTGTTGCTGTTTTTACACTGCAACGTGAAGTGCATTGACTTTAGAAGGTTGGTTGTTAATTTTATGGATGCTTTTTAGTTAATAATGCTTTATATTTATGTTTTGTTAGCAGAATGTTGGTGTAAACAATTGTATGGCTGCTGCTCTTGCAATTAAACAAGTGTATTTATGGTTTTTTTTCAACTGACAGCAACCCCTTCTCTTTATGGCTGCTGTTATTGTCAATTAAATAAGTGCATTTATGGTTTTTGAGCTTGCTTGTACATGTACTTGAGAAAAGCCTTAAGTTTTTTTTTCATGCATGTGCATGTTAATGTGCAGTTCAAGTGGTCAAAAGTGCTTTGATATTAAGGGTTGAGTCATTGAGAGTAGGCAGTTCTGAAGCCTCTTTGGAAAGATTATACACATGCGCAATGTGCTCTTGTCTGCTAGTGCATTTCCCTACTGTTTTTGGGTCTTTTTATACTGCAGAATCGGCAACATTTTTTTCACATAACAAGCTTATCTAATTTCTGGCCAAGTCATGGATAATTAAGTTGTAATATGAAAATGGAAAATATTGCATTAACATAAAGAGAAAGTCATAGCTTATAAGAAAGTAGCTGAAGACTCTTCTTATATAAGTAATGTTTTAATCTCAACTCTTATAAGAAAGTTTTTCCACCAAAAAGTCACAATAAATCTATTGTTTTTTCCTTAAACTAATTGACATTTCATATAATAAGTCTTAGGTTTTATAAATATCCTTGTTTGAACTTTGAAAGGGAAAGTCATAGCTTGATGATAAAACTAGATGGAGTAATGTCTGTTTTGAAAGGGAAAGTCTAGGAAACTAAAAATTGTTTTCTACGTTTTACACCTTGCTACCAATTCGGGATTGCATGGCATTTCAAATCAGAACCAAGTTTTCTGAATGCATACTACTTTAAAAGAACACCGTGATAGGATACAAGGGATATGAATATAGGCCCTATATAGTGCAGGTCTTAATTATATAAAAAGGGATTCTAATGTTTTTGCATCAACTGTTCTGAAAAGTTAGCTAATTTCTGCTATCAATTGAAAAGATATTCTATATTCTTCATATATTAATTGAAAAAATTTGATATTACCCTGGCGGTGATAATCGTGTACATTACAATTATTGTTGTGTTAAAAAATAGTGGATGCGTTACGTATATGTTAAAGATGCTCGATCTGTACTGCTTGATCGAACATAGATGTTTTATGTTAAGACTGTCATGAACGACAAAAAAATTCAAAATAATTTAGTCAATGAACATTTATTTTGTATCCGTACGATGCAGGTTAAAAATTGATTAAATTTGTTTTTTTGTAGATATGGATGCGAACTGGTTTAATGCACTGTTTGATGAACATTATGAAAATGTTATGAATAATGTTGGTCGACATGTGTCCGATGGGTTTGCTGGTACAAGTTCTGTAAGTGGATTTGGAGGAAGTTTCAGTGATGGTTATGGAAACTACAATAGTGAGGTTCAGGATGACGACATAAATCAACAGGATGACGATGACAGTGGAGAATTATTTTGGCGTAGAGAGTGTGATCGCAAAAAATTAGTCATCTGCACTGCAGGAGCAATGGCTTTATATCACGAAACGTATATTTATAAAGAGCCATGTATGAATTCATATAACACTGGCATGCGATGGTTGATGGAAATTCTAAATGGTCATTGGATACGTTGTGTGAACATGTTTCGGATGGATTCTGACACATTAAAAAGTTTGGCTTTGGAGTTGGAAACGATGTATGGGTTGAAACCGTCTAGACGGATGAGTGTTATTGAGAAATTAGACATGTTTGTCTACACTTTAGCTCTAGGAGCGTCGAATAGGGAAGTGCAGGAGCGTTTTCAGCATTCAGGTGAAACTGTTTCAAGAAATTTCAATGCGGTGCTTCGTTCTGTGTGCTTGCTTGCAACGCATATAATAAGACCAGTCGATCCAGAATTCACAACAACTCCATTGGAAATTGCAATGAATCCGAGATACATGCCCTATTTCAAGGTAAGCAATATTGTGTACAAGTAGTTGAATATTTCAAAAGCTTATAATCAAATATTTACGTGCAATTAAATTGATTCGGCAATACACTTTATGTTTTTGTAGAATTGCATTGGAGCGATTGATGGAACACATGTACGTGCATGTGTTTCACAAGAAAATCAAATACCATTCATTGGTAGAAAAGGTATACCGACGCAAAATGTAATGGCAGCATGTAGCTTTGACATGCAATTTACATTTGTTTGGGCTGGGTGGGAAGGTAGTGCTCATGATACAAGAATATTTTATGAGGCGATTGGAAATACAAACATACAATTTTCGAGGCCACCAGAAGGTAGATTTTCTTTAAAAATATATGTTTGTTCAGTTGTTCTAATTTTTTTTTTATGAAGTTTTTTTGTAAGTGGGAAAAAATTCTGACATCTATGCAGGGAAGTATTATCTTGTTGATTCGGGATATCCGAATGAGTACGGTTACTTGGGTCCATATAGAGGGGAAAGATATCATCTTCCAGAATTTCATCGACGAGGACAACCCCGAAGTCGAGAGGAACTATTTAACCGAGTCCATTCATCATTACGATGTGTGATCGAACGTACATTTGGAGTTTGGAAGAAAAGATGGTGAATCTTGCAAACCATGCCTGAGTTTCCTTACGAATCACAGGTTAAAATTGTTGTCGCATCAATGGCGCTGCACAACTATATTCGACGGAAGTCGAGCCAAGATGTTGCATTCAACAACTTTGATAACCACCCTGATTTCGTTCCTCAAGATATTTTTCCCGATGTCGTTCCACAATCACAAACGAGTTCACACCAGAGGGCGTCGGGTATGGATGATATTCGTGATGGCATTGCAAATTGTTTGATGGGGCAATAATATGTAATTGTAATAACAAAGCAAACTTTGATTATTTAGCCGGTATTTATGTGCAAACAATATTTTATTTCCTCTTAACGAAAAACTTATTTTATTTATGTCCTTTTTAGTCATTTTAGTTCCAAAAGCAACCGCAACCACAATTTAACCAAACATCTTTTTAACCACAATAAAGTCAAACCACAACTTTAACCAAACACTCAAATTATATACACAAACCACAGAAAAAACACTTTTTTCAAAAATCACTTTTTTCCAATCGCAACCACAACAATTCCAGCAAAAACAAACACTCTCTAAGTCCCTTGATGTAGTTCCTATTTCCAGTGTGGAAACAACTTGGTTTATATATACTTAATAACTATAAGTGCCTTAATACATCAAATTACGTGTAGCCAATCCTAGAAAACACACCTCCATCAAAACGAACAAGAAAACATGACTAAATAATCACTAGAATCACATATTTGACCAACAGACGCAAGATTCAATTTGAGTTTTGGAATAAGATAAACATTAGGGAGAGACAAGTGAGGTGTGACAACAGAACCAACACTTGCTAAGGGCATAGGAGTGTCATCGGCAGTCATAACAGGAATGGAGGACAAAGGGGACATAGAGGTAAAAGATGAGGAATCTGGAGACATATGATGAGAAGCACCAGAATCCAAGACCCATTTAGAGTGTGACATACCTGAGGAACTATGAGGCAACTGACCTATGGAAGAAGAAGCGGACATTGCTTGTGGCTGCAAGGAGAGAAACTTCTGAAATTGCTCAGCCAAAATATTAGGATCGGTAATAGAGCTTGAGGAAGCTACTGCTGCAGTATTGTGGTGTGGTGGTTTATAACTCTGAGCTGGTCTATGAGCATTAGATTGTGACTGATTGCTAGACTTCCAAACTTGATTTTGTTGTCTCAACTTAGGACACCGAGCCTTCCAATGACCTTTCTGCTTACAGAAACTGCACTCATCAAAGCCAACCCTTATGTAAGGCTTATTCTGATGATTAGAGAATGGCTTAGAAGGCACTGCTAATACTGAAGGATTTGAAGCAGAAAGAATTCCCTTTTCAGAATAAGACTGAAGACGTATTTCTTCAGCCAATAACTCGCTAACAACAGAGTCAACACAAGACAGTGGAGAATGATGCAGAATTGAACATCTAAGTCCTTCGAAATCACTGTGAAGTGCTATTAAAAACTGTATCAATCGTTGCTGCTCTCTACGCTCAATATAGGCACCACATGCCTTTAATTCTGCCGATTCTGTAAGAGCTAATTGATCCCAAAGATCTGTCATAGCAGAATAAAACTCTTGAATACTCATATTCTTTTGATGAAGAGCTCGTATGTCATTCTCTAATTGATACTGTTTTGCAAAATTTGATTGTGTGAATAACCTTTGCAGATGATCCCAAACCTCTTTTACTATCTCATACTTCGCCAATTGCATACCTATCGAATGCTCAACAGAATTGTTGATCCAAGAAATAATCTTTGCATTATTTACTTCCCATGTATTATATCAAAACAGCATCCCCCTCTTCAATATTCTTAGGTATTATATAAGTTCCACTAACATACCCCCACATCTTCTTGCCCTTAAGGAAAATTTGCATTACATAACTCTAATACGAAAAGTTGTTCCCATCCAACCTCACACTCACAGACTGAAGTGAATCATCTCTTTCAGTAGCCATAATCAACAGCCACAAAGAACTAGAATGCAAAAGCAGTGGAAAACTAAATACCCAATTTGCAAAAACTAAAAAGATATTGCAGAAAACTAAACAAATATCTTCTCGAAATTATACGATTACTCCAAAACACAAAATAAATTTGCAAAAACTGAACCCAAATACCAAATTGTAGAAGCTGAAGGGAAGACGAAATATCGAAATAATTGCAGAAACTGTCGAAATACCTAATTTTGTAGAAGCGGAAGACAAAAAAATCACTCCAAAAAAAAATTGTGAATGCATTGACTTAACCTAAATACAAATTGGATTAAACTTGATACCATGTTAAACTTATTGAGATCAAACACAAAAAGGAGGCTAGAATTCTGAATAATCTATATATTATGAATGCATTGACTTAACCTAAATACAAATAAAGTATATATAGGTTAAACTGATAGTATTATTCTACCCTTAATAAATAAAATTACATAAATATTATTTAACACACACGAGTCCACTTTTAAAATTGACACCTGAAAACCTCACTTGTAAGATATTACAACATGAATTGCTTTCAAACAGAACAAAAAGGCATTCGGTATGTTCATATTGATTTGGAATCAAACAACATTTGATATACAAAGAAACTTGTGTGTATATATATATATATATAAACTAACATATTAATTACCATATTAGATGGTAGTTTTATTTACATAAAAAAGTAGAGTTTATAAATCTAATCCAGTGGTCGATCCGGCCCAAGACTCGAGTCATAGATTTTGATCGAGTCACCTAGGTCAACTCTATTTTTTTATAAATCAAAACAACATCGTTTGGATAAAAAAAAAGTTAATGAGTTGTAACCAAGTCTTGTCGAGTCAACCAAGTTTTTTTACCACCTCAATTTTTTTATAAACCCGGTTCGGGTTGATCCGTCAGGCTGGGCCAGGATTTAAATTTATGGAGAAGAGTTTTATTTGAGTGAAAGTTGCTAGGAGAGTCTTTTAATTCTGTCACCTCTAATAATTAGTCTCACCTTAATTCAATCTAGCATTTAATTGTCTAGACTAAAATTAAAGAAATAGTGTTATTATACCCTCTTTTTTTTCTTATAGAATTTGTTTGATATAAATTAAGTGAGAAATAGGTAAACCATATAAGCTCTTATTTAGAGTGCAATTTATCATCGACAATTATATTAAAAAGACAATTTATAATTCTTTGTGGACATATTTAAAGAATTTATGTGTGTGAGGACTAATATGAACTCTTGGAAGTCGTGGCCCCTTCCACTCGAACGTTGCCGTCTCAGGAATCAATTCTGACTGTATTTGAAATATGGAGGAGACGGATGAAGAGGATAGATTCTTTCTTATTCTCTTGTAGCTCGAGAATTAATTCAACCAACTGGAGTAAAATACAAGAGTCTTGCGGAAAGGGAAATTATATGGTTGACCGAGTTAAATCGTGGACAGAGACGACGAAACCAGTGAAATGTCATCGTCGAATTTGAAGAATCTTTGCATAGCAATTCAGATGGTATTGCAGGGTTGCCGGGGCAAAGGTCATTGGTGGATCCTTTCCAAGAAATTGTTATCATTTTTCAAACCTTTCCGCTCGCTTCGACTCATCTGCTTATGAATTTCTAGGTTTTTCTTTTGCTTTACTCTTTTACAACTATATAGAAAGACGTCCCTCCTTTTCTTCGTTACACTAGCACAAGCAACTTCGTTGAGAATGTGGTTTCACTTTAAAGAACGTTTTTTAAAATTTTAATTTTTTTCTTCTAAAATTTATATTTTAAATCATTTTATTATGTTGATTTTAAAATTAATTTTTTTAAAATAAAAGAATATTATTTTAATACATTTGATAATGAAAAATATTTTGAAAAACAATCACAACAACACTCCCAAATAGGTTTGGAATTTCAATTTATTTAAGCATGTTTGTTTGCTGAAAAGTATTTTTTTTTTTAAAAGAGAATTATTTTTCGATATTTGGTAGTGTAATGAAAAATAAATTGGAAAACACTTTCCAGTGTTTGGTTATGTCATGAAAAATCAGCTAGAAAATAACTTATTAATGTTTTATTTTTTTCAGTTTATAAAAATAATGAAGAACAAATCTTACAAATTAAAAAGTTGAATGAAAATGAAATTGAAAAAAAAATTTCATAAATTATCTCAAATAAAATAAATAATAATCAAAATAATAGAGATCAAATCTAAAAAATAAAAAATTGAAAGATGAAAAAATTAAAATAATAATATTTAACATTTCATAAATTATTTTAAATAAAATAAGTAATAATTAAAAGAATGAGGACCAAATTTGATAGATAAAAAATATTAAAAAATGATAAGGGAAAAGTAAATAACAATTATAAAAAATGAGGACCAAAGTTAATATAAAAATTAAATTCCAAGGGATCAAATTGAAAAATAAATATTCAAAACAAAATATATATAGCAATCAAAAGTTTGAGGATCAAATTTGATATAATCAGCAAATAATATGATATTTCTAAATTTTTCACAACTTTCAAAAAGTGTTTTCCGTCCAAAATAAAAGGAAAATATTTTTCTAAAATCAAGCTAATTTTTTTCTTTACTGGAAATTGTTTTTCATTGACCAGAAAGTATTTTTCATTAATTAACTTTTCTAATAGCAAACAAACACATTAAAGTTTGGAAAGCGATTTCCTAAAAATCACTTTTCAAAAAACAAACGCAGCCTTAGTGTTTTAGTGTTTGTAGTTATGGTTGTAATTTTAATGGTGGTTATTTTTTTAAATATTTTTTATTGAAGATATATTAAAAATAATATTTTTTATTTTTTAAAATTTATTTTTGATATTAATATATTAAAAAGATTTACAATCATAAAAAAAAAAAAATCAGTAAAAACAAATATATTCTCACTCATGATGGCAAGCAAGAATGTGTTTTCAGCAAAACATGTCATCACAGTGTTATGTAATAGTTATAGTTATATGGGTTGTAAGATGTTTGAAATTCAAATATCTATAAGTAATTAATTTTAAACTATGGATTGTAAATACATAATATAGATATAGATAAAATGATAAAATTTTATAAATAAAGTTATTTTTTTAACGTTGCAACGACCATAACAGGCATTTCAATCATATATCAGCCAAAATTCTCTAATACATCATAAAACAAAAAAAATAATGTTGCCGAATGAATTTTTTTCAAAACCCAAGCTTGTAATTCCCTTACCCATCAATTAAATGAAAACGAGGACTTAAAGGCATGTTTAGAAGTGTAGTTGTGATTGTTTTTTAAAGTATTTTTTATTTTTAAATGCATCAAAATAATAATTTTTTATTTTTTTAAAATTATTTTTGAGATTAGCGCGTATCAAAACAATCACAAACATAAAAAAAATTAACTTTTAACAAAAACAAATTGAATTTTTTAAAAATATAGGTTGGCCTGCGTTTCCAAACGTTCATTTAGTACAAGAGTGTTTCTGCTTTTATTTTTTAGTGTTTTTAAAAATATATTTGTTTTAAGAAGATATTATTTAAATTTTTTTCAGCATTTTTTTTATGATTTTGATGAGTTAATATAAAAATAAAAATATAGATTTTAAAATATTTTCAAGTAATGAATATTTTTAAAAAATATTATGTACTACAATACTATACTGAATATACGCTAAAAATTATGATTTTTAAAATTAATCTTTATAAATTAAATTTAGATGGAGTAATATATTAAATTTCAAAATAGTGTTTAAATTTAGCTTGTTAGTTTTTTCAATCTAGTTTGATCTTGTTTATAAAAAAAATCAAATGATTACCATGAAATATTTTTAAAACTTAACTGTTTTTATCTTAATACTGTAAATAGTAGCTTCAATTTGAATGTTAATATCATTTAGTACTTTATGTTTAAGTGTGTTTATAATTACTTTACATTAATTATATGATAAAATATTATTTTCAAAATTAAAAAAATTATTTAAAACTATATTTGAGTTTTAAGAATATTTAATATCGAGTAGAAAATTATTCAAGTTTATCCATAAAAATGATTTAAGTTTTAAAACTTGGTTCATCAACCTAGTGATTGAACTTAAAGGAGTATTTTAGTACCTTTCATTCCTAAAAGATATGAAATAGAATATTAAAAAAATCCTTATTAAACATACTGTTTTTTTATTATTATTATTTTACTTTAAAGTAGAACAAATGAAAGTTAGAAAAACATGAGATTAAACCGGCTTAATTAATGCAAAAAAAAAAAAATTGAAGTTGCGTTACAGGAAATCCAACATAAACTCCTTATTCGAAGAACTTCCCAGAAATTTCCTAGGATTTATTTCTTCTCTCTTTCTTGAGCAGGTGACCAACACAACCTATATGGTTCGGTGATGGTATTATTTTCAATCGACATAAAAGCGAACCCCGCCTCGACCTTTCCCTTCTTTCCGCGCTTTGACCGGTCAAAATACCCCAGAACTAAGATAACAATTGAACACGCTGCACCGATTCTTTGTCGTCAAGAATCCACAATACAATAATATGTACTGGATAATGAACACCCGAAATCAGATTAAGTTTTAAGATAATTAATTATAACTTCAAACTTGAGAGAAGAATCCAATCCTTGCAAGCAATCTTTTCCACCCGGTTGCCACCCGTCTTTCCCACCAATACTAATTAATTGGGCCATAGCCCACGGTGCTGCTATAAAAGGAACTCGTGAAACAAAGAGGGAACACCATTCTAGAATTCCTCCTCGTCTATTCTAGCATTCAAATAATACGCCTCTAGGCTTCCGTTATTATTGGTTTCTTCCAAGTTCTTGAAGTTATCCTTTGCTTTGTGAAATATCATTTTAGTTTCTCTATCTTGTCATTTCATTTTCTGCTAGTTTTAGAGTTTCGACGTTATGTCCCACCTTCTGCATGCAAACTTGGTTTGCATTGAGCGTTTACTTGACGTCCCTGCCACCCTTAGCAAACCCAACAAAAGATGGCATTTAGTTTTCGCAACTATCTATTGTTCTAGGACCATATACTCTCTATCCAAAAAACCTGTTGTCAGGAAAAAGCCTAGCAAAGTTTCTTCCTCTCCATCTTACATTGCGCTAAACATTAATTTAGACACTGACCACTTCAAGATTCATCAATCAAGTCTTTCAGAGCTTGTTAAGAAGAAAGATCTCGACCAACTTGAGAATTTTGGTGGCATTGTCGGTATAGCTTCTGCCATTGGAACCGACATTGATGGCGGCATCTATGGTGGTCCTGAGGACATTGATCGCCGACAGCAAGCATTTGGTTCCAACACGTATAAGAAACCGCCAACAAAGGGCTTTTTCCATTTTGTAGTGGACGCTTTCAAAGATCTTACTATAGCCATTCTTTTAGGATGTGCAGCTCTTTCTCTTGGTTTCGGTATCAAAGAGCATGGTCTAAAGGTGGTATGATGGTGGCAGCATGCTTTTTTCTTATTATTGCTGTCTCTGCTATAAGCAACTATAGACAAAATAGACAGTTTGATAAGTTGTCGAAAATCAGCAATAACATACAAATTGATGTTGTGAGAAGCGGGCGGCGGCAAGAAGTTTCGATATTTGAACTTGTTGTGGGGGATGTCGTCTGTTTAAAGATTGGAGACCAGGTTCCTGCTGATGGCTTGTTCATCGATGGACATTCCTTGCAAATAGACGAATCAAGCATGACAGGAGAGAGTGATCATGTGGAAATCAATCACACAAAAAATCCATTTTTGGTCTCTGGCACCAAGGTGGCTGATGGCTACGGTCAAATGCTTGTTACTTCAGTTGGCATGAACACAACATGGGGAGAAATGATGAGCCATATCAGTCGTGACACAAATGAACAAACACCTTTACAAGCTAGGCTCAATAAGCTAACCTCATCAATAGGTAAGGTTGGATTGGCTGTCGCTTTTCTTGTTCTATTAGTCTTGTTGGTTCGCTACTTCACAGGGAATACGCAAGATGAGAGCGGCAAAAAGGAGTTCAATGGTGGCAAGACCAAGGCTGATGATATAGTGAACGCGGTGGTGGGGATTGTGGCTGCAGCAGTGACCATAATCGTGGTTGCAATTCCTGAAGGATTGCCATTGGCAGTCACGCTTACTCTTGCTTATTCAATGAAAAGAATGATGAAAGATCAAGCAATGGTGAGGAAGCTTCCTGCCTGTGAGACTATGGGCTCTGCCACCACCATTTGTACAGACAAAACAGGCACTCTTACAATGAACCTGATGACAGTGACAAAGTTTTGGCTTGGTCAAGAATCAATGGAGCAGAGCAATCCTTCGGTTTCTCCATATGTTCTTGAACTGATAAAGCAAGGGGTTGCTTTAAATACAACGGGTAGCATTTACAGAGAAAGTCCAGAATCCAAGTTTGAGTTCTCAGGCAGTCCCACTGAAAAAGCAATTCTTTCTTGGGCTGTCCTTGAACTGAACATGGATATGGAGCAAATGAAGCAGAGTTGTACGATTCTCCAAGTCGAAGCCTTCAATTCACAGAAGAAAAGGAGTGGAGTTTTGTCCATGAAAAAAATAGACCACACCATCCACGTTCACTGGAAAGGAGCAGCAGAGATGATCCTAGCAATGTGCTCGAGTTACTATGATGCTTCTGGATTAATGAAAGAAATGGATGACAGAGAAGGAATACATTCAAGCAAATTATTCAAGATATGGCAGCTAGTAGTCTTCGCTGCATCGCTTTCGCACACAAACAAATATCGGAGGACCAATATGAAGATGGAAAGGAAGACAAAACGCTCAAAGAAGACTGCTTGACATTATTAGGACTTGTGGGTATCAAGGATCCATGTAGACCTGGGGTGAAGAAAGCTGTTGATGATTGCCAACGAGCTGGAGTGAACATCAAAATGATCACTGGCGATAATGTTTTCACTGCAAGAGCCATAGCGATCGAGTGTGGAATACTCAAGCCTGGTGCGGAGAATATCAGTGGAGCTGTGGTTGAAGGGGAAGAATTCCGAAATTACACACATGAGCAAAGAATGGAGAAGGTTGATAAAATCTGTGTGATGGCAAGGTCTTCTCCTTTCGATAAACTTCTCATGGTACAGTGCCTCAAACAAAAAGGTCATGTGGTGGCAGTAACTGGTGATGGCACAAATGATGCACCGGCATTGAAGGAAGCTGATATAGGACTATCTATGGGAATTCAAGGCACTGAAGTGGCTAAAGAAAGTTCAGATATTGTCATTTTGGACGATAACTTCGCTTCTGTAGCCACAGTTTTGAGGTGGGGTAGGTGTGTCTACAACAACATACAGAAATTCATTCAGTTCCAGCTCACAGTAAATGTTGCTGCTCTTGTTATAAACTTTGTAGCAGCAGTTTCAGCAGGAGAAGTGCCACTAACAGCAGTCCAGTTGCTGTGGGTGAACCTGATTATGGACACATTGGGTGCTCTGGCTCTAGCTACTGAGCAGCCCACCCAGGAGCTCATGGAAAAAACCCCTGTGGGTAGGACTGAACCTCTCATCACCAACATCATGTGGAGGAACCTCCTATCTCAAGCTTTGTATCAGATAGCAATCCTCTTGACACTTCAATTCAAGGGAGAATCCATCTTTGGAGTGACAGAAAGGGTAAATGATACTTTGATCTTCAACATTTTTGTCCTGTGCCAGGTGTTCAATGAATTCAATGCAAGGAAGCTGGAGGAGAAGAATGTTTTCAAAGGGATCCATAAGAACAAGTTGTTTTTGGGAATCATTGGAATAACCATTCTCTTACAGGTGTTAATGGTAGAATTTTTGAAGAAATTTGCTGACACGGAGAGGTTGAACTGGGGCCAATGGGGTGCATGTATCGGAACCGCAGCACTATCTTGGCCAATTTGTTGGGTTGTCAAGTGCATACCTGTTCCAGAGAAACCAATTTTCAGCTATCTCACTTGGAGGAATAAACCGTAGAAGACACGTGATTCTTTTATTCATTTTTCACCCCTAAGAAAAAAAAAAACAGATCATGAATTATTTATTGTATTTATTTTATAGCGTCCTGGGAAGATGATATATTGTTTGTAATTAGATTTGGATGTTGGCGAATCATGGTTATATTTGTTGTATTACATCAGACATTATGCTCTGAACATTAATAAAAGCGCGTGTGTTGCTTGTTTCTTGCTTTGTTTTGCTAGTGCATGAAACTGCACTACTTGGTCGATCTTACCAAGCAGGGGATGGAAGTCAAATTATGGTAGCCAAATACTCAGCATACCCACTAAGTCCCTTGATGTAGTTCCTATTTCCAGTGTGGAGACAACTTGGTTTATATATACTTAATAACTAGAAGTGCCTTAATACATCAAATTACGTGTAGCCAATCCTAGAAAACACACCTCCATCAAATTGAAATTGTTCACAGATCAGATGTAGTTGTCTTAAACCAGCTATCTCAAGTATAAACAATACCATTCTCCCCGAAAACATGTGTTGTTGATCTCGTACTTGCCAACATCAACGCAGCACAATTTGCAATCAACTTTGCTCTCCCGATTTCAAAGTGCTTTTCCAAACATCATCGTTTCATTAATCTCCGTTCTTCCTGCAAACTCTTGATGATTGGATTTTCATTCCTAGCCAATTCGTTGTCCTCGAAGGCAAGAAGTTCACAACTTTTCTCCGTCCATTTGTTCTCGAAAAGCTAATTCTAATAAAAGCCCGTCCTCAGTGTGCTTGGCTCCTCGCAACAAGTGAACTGCACCAAGCCGTTGCTTCAGTGCTAACTCACTGTTATTTATCACGAACATGGAGTGCTGGAACATGCATTATTAATCAGGTCTGATGTGTGGCTTCCATATCCAGTGGAACGACGACAGATTCCAAATGACGTGGATGCAAAGACCTGAAGGAAAGGAACCTGCTGAAATGATAAAGGTCTACTACCACTTCAGAACACACATTAAAACAGGTGCAGGAAATTGGTAGCTCAAGCGACGAGCATCCCTCGTTAGGGCTTCTTTCAGTGCATGTGATCAAAGCATCACAACTATGTCCCAAAAACATTAAACAAACACCCCAACTATGTCTTTTATAGAAGCACAGCCGCACTATGATACAACGCATCCAGCACACATGCTAGTGTGCCAAAGCGAGATGCCACAGTGGGCAATCTAATTACAAATTGAGGCAAGTTTTTTGTCCCTGCTCCAGTGCCTCGTGATTTTATTAGAGATCTGAACAGAGAATCTATACAAAAGCTGGACCATAAGATGGAGATAAATAAGTTTCAGAGTTTCTCCCAATCAGATGGCATAACAAGTATGGCACAGCAAATCCTGAACTCCATCTAAGCTGGAACAGGTTCTGGGACTTTGCCGTTGTTTGCCATACTCAAACTGTCATAGTATTCGACCAGCACTTTCCAGCCACCAGGGCACATGAATCCATCAGGAGGGTTCTCTTTGTTCTTTGCAAGTGTTCTCATCTGCAGGGTACAAGCAAGCGTTGTCACACGAAGCAAAGGATAGACATAATTATATAAACCAAAAATACGAAGTTACTCCCTCTGTTTCACATAGTCCGAAACTTTTTCCTCTTATTTTGTCTTATTTCCAATATCTTTTAGACAATCAGAAAATGGAAAATACGTTGGGCTGCATACCTTTGTTCCAGAAATAAAGAGGAAGTCTCCGGGCCTTGAGGGATCAAAGAATGCCATTTTACCCTGAGTCTTGTCATATGCAGCAACCTGCATCCAATTGCAACAACCACGATTTTTTTCAAATTACTATCAAGGTTACATGTGCAATATCAATGATTTTGATGACAACAAAATACATACCCTGAAAGGAAGGATGTTTAACCGCTCAAGTCCAGGGGCCACACTCAACACCTTCTTCCCATGATCTGCATCATATAAATCTCTTTTCTCAACTGGATGGCTCATTCCAGCTGGATCCCTGCCGACAATGTAAAAGTTAGCTCCTGCATTAATCCGAGCTTTTGCATGCCACTGCACCTCAGTTGGACCAGCATAGTGCATGGGAGATGGGAATATTGAGACCACAGTTGTTTCTGGATCAAGAACACCATCCTCAAGTACCTAAGAATTTATCATCATCATCAAACAAAATCAGTATTGGACTAAGCTATTGGGAAACAGGAAAGTTTCTGGGAGAAATATCTCAAACAAGAATACACTGTAAAAAGTCATGGAAAACAAACAAAATTCAGGTTCCAGCATCTCCTTGTTTAGTCTGGATAAAATAACTCAACAACAATCGAATCCATGTGGAGACAAAAAAAAGGGGGGGGATACCTTCACATGTTGCTTCATTCTCCAGCTAAGTGGAACATCATCTGCCTTTGTGTAGCCTCCCAATGGATGAAGCAAAAGGATGGGATTCTTGTATCCCATCTCAAGAAGCCGTCTACGAGTATCTGTCATGAGTAAAGCATGCCCATTGTGCACAGGATTCCTGAGCTGGAATGCAAAGACAGCATCGGCATTGCGCCTAGTGAATTCTTCACGGAGCTCTGCAGGAGACAATCGAAAATGATCGAGACCATCATGATACTTGATTGGTTCTATCACCTCCAAGTCCCCTCCAATCAGCCAGTTTTCAGATCCAACTATGGTTTCTTCAACGTAAGGTAAACCAGGGGCAGTAGTTCCCCATGTTCTCGCAATCCGTTCTTCTTTGGGGTGCTTATATATCTCTACACTGAAAGAAAGAAACAACTAAATAAATCAGGATACAGGTTAATCAATTAGGAGTTTCTTCAACATCAATCAAATTGGATAGCAAAAATCTTTACACAATCTATGACTTCACATCCGTTGGTGGATGAGAAATGAGACCATCAAAGGATATGCCTATTAAAACTTGCAGAACAATCATCTAATTTGTATGACATCAGCACCTATGAACAATACTTGACATGCTATACATTTCTTTCTATGGTACACTTGTCCTAGCATGATCGGAAAAAGAAAGAGGGTGCTTCCATCTAAAGTAGACGAACGCCCAAGCACAAATCACATCATAAGAATATAAACATTAATTTAATCTAATTCATTATCACTTTCGAACACGAAAATAAAAATATAAACTTCATGGATTCATCCTCCACCAACGCAACTCAAACATGCAAATAGCATCAAATTTAACAAAGAGAAAATTATTCTTACTCGCTCAAGATGGCAACAGTATTGTCATCTGAATCAACAAGAGCGACCCTCTTGGACTCGCCAATGCTCTGCTTCTGCAAATCATCAATAGCGAGCACAATAGGCACCGACATGTTAACAACCGACCCGTTTTCCAAACGGAGCGAGTTGAAATGAAGAGTTTGGAGGAACTCGGATTCTCTCATGAATCCGCGGAGAGGACTTGCCCACCCTTCACTCAAAACATGCAGCCATTGAATATCAATCTTTGTTAACTTCACTTTAGGCAATGAAATTGCCTCTTTCTTTTTAGCATCTTTTTGCGACTTTTCAACGAATAGTTCAACAAGTTTTCCACCATCTGGGTCGATCAACCCGGATTGAATTCTGACTCGTTTCCATTGGATTTTGGGCGCAAACGATAGCTTGAGGGTAGGGCTAAAACGAGTATTGAATGATTTTGGGATAGAGTGAGGAGGATATGAGGTTTTGGCGAAGAGGGCAGACATGGTGGCCATTGGTGGAGAGAAGCAGGTTACTCAATTTGCTCTCTCTCTCCAAGTTTGATTTCTGGGAGGGCAGTTGATTAATGAAGCAGACGAGGGTACTTTGGAAAACTACTAGTAAAGTATGAGAAAGAAATGCTTGGTAAGTGCAAGCCTGATGGTGCAGATTTGGCTTGGAGTAGGAGACAGCGAGAGACATTGCATTTATATAGGAACTGGAGAATTGGGAGGATGAACCTGGACACAGTTTTCAGGTTCCTTTTTCTCTGTTTTTTATTTAATAATTATTAATCTGCCCTTCACCAGTCCTACGCCTGTATTATTAAATTCAGCCCTGCACTGTGTATCAATCTGATGACATATTAACCTGTAATCTAGTTGGGATCGAGTTTTATTTTCATCTAGTTTAGAAATTACCCTTTTTAAACTTTAATTGATCTGATTAAATAATTATTAAATCCATGGATTTTTTAAAAAGAAATTATCCAATACAAGGCTGTTCCTTTAATTGATTCAATAAATCCATGACTCTAATATTTACAGTTTTATTATGATATTAAAAATTGTTTTTCATTTAAATTTGAATTTATTTCTTGTTTTAAATAATTTTTTTAGATTTTATTAATATAATTTATTATTTTAATATATTTTGAAGTAAAAATCTCTATAAAAAATTAACTTCTACGAAATATTACATACAAACCAAACCCTGCCCCACCCTATAAAGTGACGAGTACGATTTTTCTAGTACGAGGACCCTACATTTTATTATGTTTCCATGTGAGATTTTGAAATTTCAATTGTGTCGGGGAAAATCGACAATAAAACTAACAATCCAACCAAAAAGATGTTATCTCGCACTTTATCGAATTTATTGGTGTAAAAGAATTATTTTAATTTAAAAATTTAAGTTGTTAGATAAAATTTCAGGATATAATTTATATTATTTTTTAATATATTTTTTTAAATGAAAGCTCTTTGAATTTAAAACTTGTACAGGTCTATATTATTTTATATTTAATTTTATATCAAATAAATAGAAATGGTGAGATTCGAACTCGTGACCACTTAGTTATTAAAATTTTGATACTATGTTAAAGAATTATTTCAACCTAATAACTTAAACTGTTAGGTAAAGTCCCAATATATGATTTATATTATTCTCTAACAGTTCCTCCAATTTTATCTATAGTCCATGATCCAAACAGGTCAGTACTACATCGGTAGAGAAGTAGGATTAGATTTGGTCGGTCATCGTTTTTCACATGCTCATCCATCAAATTTGATGGCCGAAGGTCCGAGCATGTCTTTTTGCTATCTTTAATTGCATGATTTAAATCTGTAGGATTTAATACTTCACCGAAAGCTTTCGCCGAGAAAATGAATGAACTGGCAATTTTTAAGACATTATTGATGGTTTTTATAAAATTTGTCAAGGAAATTATATACATGTACGGCCCGTAATCACGTTGGTATCGGGAAGGCATAAATGCTTGTTCCAACGGTGTGTTTCAGGGAATATTTTTAGGATAAACTTAGTCCATTTCTACATTTTCTTAGTCCATTTTTAGGCAAAAAAATATATATATGTTTAAACAATGATAGATTAGATCTATCTCAGTCTCCCAATAATTCATGCCATTGACTTTATTGAATTTAATAAAAAATATATAAACTATTCTTATAATTATATGATAAAAATATATAGTTATAAAATTAAGCACCAACCTATATAAATAATCACTACATAAAGTAAAAAAAAAATCTAATACTAAAGAATAAAATTAATAAAAATAATTAAAGGATCAAAAAACAAAAAACATATCTAGTCGGTTGGTAAACTTCTCAAACCTATGAACCCAAGCCAAGATTGGTTATTAAATAAGCAAAAAAAAAATCATTAAGTGAAATACAAACTCAAAAATCATTTTAAAAAATATAAATTAAAAAAATAAAAAATATTAAAAAAATTATAGAAAATAATGAGATCAAGCCAACACGGTAGACATGTAATCTAGACACTAAGGCGAGCTAGTTTGAATTAACCTGACAAACTCATGTTCTATGTTATGATGTTAGGATAATTCGATAAAAAAAAAACTAAAAAACTATTTTTTTATATATACATATAAAATAATAATATCGAACGATGATATCAAAAAAGAAAATAAAACAAAAAAAGATGTCAGGCCTCAACTTGGGTCGTCAGTCAAAAAACACCATACATGACATGTTATTCGCCCTATTGTTTTTTAAAAAAAAAACAAAAAAAAAGACCATGCGTTGTCTGAAATCCAAGAATTTGAACATTGTGGTAGTTGAAAAATAGGGTCCATGGTTTTTTCCATCAAAAAGCTCGTTTTCAACTTTTTTTACCCAAAATACCTAGAAAATACCCAAGGAACCTTGTTAAATCAAATCATGGCCTAAAAAACCCAAAATTAAACCGAAACCAAAAATCTTCATGAGCTCGAATACATTTTTTTAGGTGTTTTAAAGGTAAAAAAACACATAATCTTAACTCCCTTCATTATATGGAACCTTTTTATACAAATATTGTGCGCTTTAGTGGCCTAAAGCTTCCCCAACAATAACTTTCTCTTTCTGAACCGAAATTTGTTGACCCCTTCTCTCTTTTTCATTCAAAAAATAATTTAAAAATATAAAAATAAAGCTTGATATCAAAATGTATTTTTTAAAATTATAGGGACCAGATAACCTAATTGCTTAAAAGAATTGGGAATGAAAATGAAATTTCCAAACAAATTACATATCTACCATCAATTTAATCCCTTTTTTATCATTTCAGTCTTTTATTTTTTAATTCAACCCTCATCCCTAAAAAGACATGCAATTGGGCTTGAATTTAAGCTAAAAAGATTTAATTATGTAAAAAAAAAAGGTTCAAGGTTCAAATTAATTTTTTTAAAATTTTTATTATTATAATTTATAATAAGATATGAGAAGATGAGAAATAATTAAGCTCTTGTAAAAACACCATGTCAATTAGCTTTTCTTGTAATATTATTTACTGATGTTTTGGGTTGATTTTTAAAAATATAATGTTTTTAAACGATAAATAAATGTAACTTTAATTGATGTATAATTTGATTTGATCATAATCTTCATCGTAAAGAAAGAAAGTAAAAAAGGGCGGCGCGCGAAGAACGGGATTCAAAGAACTTTCCTCGTTAGAAATTTAGAATTCAAAGATTCAGCACAGCAAGTAGTTTACAAGGAAAAAGCCATCTCTTTCAGTTTCAATCCGTCGACTTGATGTTTTTTTTTTTTTTAAAAAAAGTACTATTTTTTTGACAGCGATGACGGCTTCTATACTGAATTCGGCCTATATTACAGCCAGATTCAGAGGCAGGAAGAAGAGGTGAAAGCAAAGTTTTCTTGGAAGTCCCATTATTATTTCCGAAAAGCTAATGGCATACGTCAAAACCCACAATTGTTGGAAATTTTTTGAAAGGGCATTAATTTTATTTTATTTTCCCTTTCCTTGATGAAATAGACGCGTCTAAATCTAATTCATATTTATCACGAAAGCACAAGAAGATATGTATTATTATAAAATCTATAATTATATATATTGAACATATATTTTAGATTTTTTAAATTTTATGATTTTTTGGTTTTGTTTTGTTTTATTTTTCATGGCACTTGGAGTTTTAAAATGTATTTAATGTTCTTATTTTTTTCTGCTATAAATAGATTATTTGTCTTATATTATAATAATTATTAGAAATAATATATAAAAAGTGTATGAACTTTTTAAGGTTTTATTCTGAATATATATGTTTTTACTTATTTTTTATGTTGTTAACAGTTATCAGCATTATCACTCCATTTAAGTTGAAATATTGGCACACATAAACTATTATATTGCATGGCTTGTATTACTTTTAATATTTTCTCTGTTATACTTTATGAAATATATTTGGCTCTATAACTTATTTTGATACATTTTGTTTTTTTTTTTTTATCAAAATTTAAAGTTTTTGAAGAACTAATATTGTAAGTTTATGAAAAATTAAATAAATTAAATATAGCTCTTGAATAAAGAGTATTTCTAAAGAACTGAATAGCAGTATTAAAAAACTAATTTTTTTCTTATTTTATATTCATGATTTTATTTTATAAGTTGCTTTTTTTTATATAGATAATGTCGAATCTGACAAAACTTGAATTTATTGCTCTTGATATATCTAGGAATAACTTTTTTTTCATGGATCCTTGACGCTAATATTCATTTGGAAGCTATGAATCTTGGAGAGACCATCAAGGAAAAAAATAATGCATCCTTGCAGGATTGTGCAAAAATAATGATTTTTATTCACCACCATCTCAATAAATGATTAAAAGTCGAATATCTCACAATAAAATATCCTTTTGTTTTGTGGCAAAATCTAAACAAAATATATAACCACCAAAAATTTATCACTCTCTCAAGCTTGTTATGATTGGTTGCACTTAAAGTTATAAGATTTTAAATCGGTTAGTGAATATAATTCTGTTATTTTTAAAATTACCTCACAACTGAAATTATATAATGAAAATATCACAGAATACCAAATGTTAGAGAATAAATTCCCTACTTTTCATATCTTAAATATTGTCTTGCAACAATAATATAAAGAACATAATTTCAAGAGATATTAAGAACTAATTTCATGTCTTTTTATGACTGAAAAAAATCATAATTTTTTTAATAAAAAATCACCAATCCCATCTCACAAGTTCTAAATCATTTCCCTAAGTGTATGAACCTTTGCCCAAAAGACAAGAAAGAACTAGGGTATACATGTGGAAGAAATAAATAGAAAAGAAAAGGAGATAATCCTTCAAAAGACAACCAACCATACCACAAAAAATGGAGATACAATGTAACAAAATAAAGAAAATGTAACAAAATTGAAGCTGAAGTATCAATAATAGCCACTAAATTGTATTTATAAACAATACGTAAAAATACTAGTAAATAAAGTTATCCAAAATAATCAACTTTATTAAAAAAAAAATACTAAAGAAATTTTAGAAACAATAACAATAGCCAAGATACTAAAAAGAAAAGAAAAGGAAATTTAAAAATGTAATGATAGTCCTTCTAGTTTGGAAAAGAAAACTATACTATGTTTAATAAGAGGCGGAGTTAGAAAATTTAGTTTGGGCGTCTCAAATTAAAGAAAAAAAATTCAGGAGGGAAAAAATTTAAGAATTTTTATTTTTAAGTTTAAAAATCTAATTTGTTAAAGGAGGCGACCGAAAAAAAAATCCTAAGAATGACCGGGGCCCTTGCCATCCTCCTAATTTCTCCCCGTGCTTGCAAAAGTCCGGAGTTGGGAGACTTGTGATCCTTTTTTTATGATTATTTATGCTTCTTGTGTCGGAAGCCGTGAATTAGTTTCGCAGCTTTGTGGAGATCCAGGATTGCCTACTGTCACTGAAATTATTCGGACTGCATCTTCAGGTAATATTTTGATTACTCTGCACAATCATGCTAGCCTTTAAGTATTCTATTATCTATCACTTTTTGTTTGTATTCTATTTATGATTATTTTATGTTGTTTTACCAGTTGATTTTGGAGAAGATCGGCAGAAGTTGCTTCTCTCGAGGATTTGTTTAGAGGATGTTCACCTCCCTCGACTCTTGTCAAGATTATATGGTGTGGGTAGTAATTGTGATAATGGAGAGGAAATTAGTTTAAGTGGCAATCCATTTTTGACTGAACAAGCATATCTTTGAATGTTGTGTCAGAGATTTTGAATGAGCGACTGAAGGAGATTACCATCCCCAACCATTTTGCTTTGTGCATTTTTGGAATATTCAAGAAATCAGTTGAAGCCATTGAGTTTGGTTCAAGAGGTGAATCTGGGCTTCCGACAGGATCTGCTGTGATTGGTGTCCTTGGTTACTCACTCGCCATGTTAAGAGATATATTTGCTACCAATGGTTGAGATGGCATAGACGAGGATTTGGTTGATGTTGCTGATACACTTTTTTCATCTGGACTTCTTGATTTGCTCTTATGCCTGCTTCGTGAACTAGGGCCTCCGGCAAAAATCAGGAAAGCCTTGAGGCAGGCTGATAACCAAGAAGCAACTACTTCATACTTCCCTAAATTGTGTCCATATAAAGGATTTCGGAGGGACTTAGTTGCTGTCATAGGCAATTGTGTTCACCGAAGAAAACACGTGCAGGATGACATTAGGCAGGAGAATGGGATGCTTCTGATGTTACAACAGTGTGTTACAGATGAAGACAACCCATTTTTAAGGAAGTGGGAGGAACCTATATTGGAAGGGAATTCAGAAAACCAACAGGGAGTTGCGGAACTGGAGCTTCAAGGGTCAGTTGATATGCCTGAACTAGCTGGACTTGGTCTCGGAGTGGAGATGGATCAAAACACTAGGCGTGCAAAGCTTTGTTAATATCTCATGATGATGCTTGCTTGGTTAATTAAATCAACTCTTTTGACCCGTTTAAATAAAGTTTCGTATAACAAAACCATTTGCGATTTTCACTCTTGCCTTATCTGCTGCTGTCTCTGACTGACGAAGGAGTCCCACTTCACGAAAAGAAAGTAGGATCTGAGATTATGGAGTGAAGATATAAAAGCTGCATGTGCATCGGAGAAACCAATGTGTAGGCTTATTCCGTGTCCACTGAATTAGGGCCTATGCTGTCGACAGTAGGGTCTTCTTACCCGGTAGCCGGTTATCACTCCCCTTAAACAGGCCATTTCTGCTTCTCACGAACCGTACGAGGACGTTGCCCGCTCGTACTGCTCCCAGCCACTAGCAGCGTCTCATTTTCCCGGAAGCCAGTCATACCATTCCACTCTAGCTAAGCTAACGATGAAAGAGGATATGGATTTGTCTGCACTGTAGATGGTGTTTTCAAAATACTATTAATTCAGTAAGTGATACATCAGCTTGTATTATTTTCTAGAATATGGTTAACGAGAAATGACAAAACTTGGTATAATATCCTTTGGGCTACAAATTGCTGATTCAATTTTTTTACCGCTTAATGTAACTTCGATCACATATATACTCATAGAAGCCCTATTTACAAGTCGAATGCAACACAATTAGAGGAGAATCAAACTATAGCTGCAATTAAGGCCAGCAACTGGATCCATCTCAGCCAGCTCTTTCTTTTAATCCGAAATCTTTTTAACTCGAGCATTGATAGACTGACATTATTGATGGCAACTGGCAAGTCCTTGATTCCGGTGGGCGTGCCTCTTCCTCGATTGATAACTCTATCATACCTTCCTCTCTATACTCCAAACGTGTCTTGCATTCCCCACCCAACAGCTATTACCAGCCAAATACGCATAGAGCAACAATATAATAATTCCAGGTTCCTATTTATTGTCAATTCAAGATCTCTATGGGATCATTTAGTGTCGAATCAATTATTAACTTATAAATTATAATAATCGGAGAACGTCAGCTCCAAACACACTTTAATTGCACGCTATTTTAATCCCTGAAAGCTGAAATGGAAGAGACTACATAAATAGGCAAAGTATTACTGCCTGAACTTAAGGTTAATAGCTCAACCTAATTTGTGAGTGGCTCCATCAGGTGTGACAAGAAAAACAATTATTTCTATTATTATTTTTAATAATAACAAAGGTTCCTTTTAATTTTTAATAAAATTCACACACACAGAAAACTCCATGTAATGAGAAATATTCATTTTTAATCATGTATCGTTTTTTCTTTTAAGACAGAAGGGCCATAGACATGTGGGTGGGATCCACCAGCTTCAGCTTTGAAGAGAGAGATGCGTTAGTGATATCGTACTAGGTTTAATGATGTGGCGACATGGAATACGGGTTCTGTGATTGGTTAGTCGAAGAGGGATATTGCTGGGCTTATTTTGAGCGGGCCAGTACCTCAAGAAATCAGGGGACAATCCCTTTAAACCATGGGCTCGGAAGAGCCCACCTGTAATATTATGTGGAGCATAAAAAAAAAATCCACGTTATGGCAAAAGGCTATACAAAATAGCGCAAATGGAAATAGACTGGACTTGACAGATATAAGATTGAGCTGTATAACATATGTTCTTGTCCTTGTCTTGTGTTTGACACATAGTTTAAAATTAAAAGAAGCCAGTACAAAGCTCCACCAAACACTTTTAAATATGAAAAAGTAACTCTCGGAGTCCGAAAAATCCAACACATTCAGAACCCGCAGAGTCTTCTCTCTGTTCCTTCCACTCCCACAGGCCAACGCAAAACACAGTCAACTCTGGGTTGATGGATGAGAAGGAGATGTTAAAGAATCCAACTCCTTGAAAGCCAATTCTTTTGCCAACGTTTGGCACAGAATCTCATATGAATTAACGCCTGCTGCTCCAAATTCCTGATTCCTGATTGTTTCAGTATTATAATTTATTGCTTGATGTTTTCAACCAAGAAGATAGATAAAAAATAAATCAATAAATAAATGCCAAAGGGTATGAGAACCCGAATATGTTCCAAATTGAGCTTTTCTTTTCGCACGAGACACCGACGACCTAACCCTTGTGTGAAAAGTTTGGTGGTGCGTGCCTGGAATCTCAATCACGGCAAAAAGGTGACCTGGATAAGTAATTGTCAGTACTGTTTCTTATCAGTTTGAAAGTGTCTTGAACATTTGTTTGATTGGTGACGAATATGGTCTGTTAACTCTTAATCTATATGCGTGCGTGTTCAAATTTGGCGCCTGGATTGAACTAAAGGAGAAAAAAAGAAAAACAGGGTAGGAAATGGAGAAGAAGAAGTTTCAATGAGAAAATGTTTGTGATAATGTGCACATGTACGCGTATTTGGACTCGAGAGATGCATAAAAATAAACAAAACGGATCCATCGAAAGATAAAGTTTAAGGTATGGCACACACAGGAAAAGCAGGATGGATGATGGTTTGCTCTCGATGTCCCAGCAAGCAAGCTCACCTTTTGTAATCTCCAATAAAATCATAAAGTGAAAGTGAAACCCTTTCCTTTCAAGCTTCATTCATGCAGCGGGCAAAGCAAAGCCATCGCCTTACGAAAATCATGTGATCATTTTTTTTCTAACCTTCATGATTGGATTAACCAATGTGAAAGAGCATTTCTCACTGGCATTATCTGCTGAGTATCGCTTTCAAGAGGATCAAGATGCCATCAAAGCTGTTTTTGGATCTTAAAATATCAGTCGGTCAAAGTTCAAAAGCAAGTACTTAGCCCATATCACTGTACGGAATAATGTTCGGAGGTGGAGGATTACATGGGCCCATCCACTAGCCCATAGAATTTGGGAGGTTTTGTGGGGCCCAACAGGACAACAACAAGACAAGGGAATGGATATTTAAAGAGAAATTAAGTAAATATTCTTAAGAAATCGGACGGAAGTGCCCTTCTATTTCAAAATCCATTGGTTATTCCGACCAAGGAGTCGAGAAAATTTAAAGATTATTTTAATCGGAGATGAACCGAGCCCTACCCCTACAAACTACGCTTGAAAAGTGTGATGGCAACAAGGTAAAATTCTCAACGAAAAAAAACACCGACGTGTGAAAATTTTAAATTTGATTACAACGGATCATAGTTTTAAGACCCCGTCCGGTTCAAGGTCCAGGTTCCGGGTTTTGACCGGGTCATCGGGTCTCGACCAGGTCAAAATTTATTTTTTTATTTTTTATAAAAAAATCAAAACGACGTCGTTTTAGCAAAACAAAAAAAAAGTCAAACGGGTTTGAAGCCGGGTCTTGCCGGGTCCCGGGACGATCGGGTCTGGCCGGGCCAATTCCCAAGTGGATTTTGACATTCACTCGGACCGGTCTCATGCCCGGATCGACCGGGTTCCAGGTCGACCCGTCGGGCCGGGCCGGGTTTTAAAACTATGCAACGGATAGCTGGATGCAGATCCATGTTTACTAGTGCTTGTGTAGTGAAGGATTTTCTCTCCCAAAATCCAAAACGCTTCCGATTGATAAATCAGAATCACCGGCACACCACACGTAGCGGTGGGTTGATATTAAAATAAAAAAAATCGAAGTGCTCTTATTGTTCCAAAAAGACATGTATACATGAAATTGTTCCCATCATCGACTTGGAGAAGGATCGTAATTCGGGACGGTTTGTTCTTATTATGCTCCCTGTTCAATGAGCTTTTTTGCTAACTTTATAGCTCTGACATGAAGGGGGGAAATCTAAAAGAATCATGGTGTTTCACGGCTTTAAGATTAAGTTGAATAGTAAATGTAAATGTGAAGTAACATTTTAATCTAGAAATTTAACTACTTAGATGAATTTTTAAGATTTGATATATATTATTTATTGTTAATTATAAGCTTTTTAAATTTAAAATTTATAGATAATTATATTATCTTGTGTTCTTAATTAATTTTAATTAAAAATAAATATTAAATATTTTGTTTCGGGTTTATAATAATCATCAAAACTTTAATATTATATTAAAAAAAACTATAAAACTAAATTTGTAAGGTATTAAATGAAGTTTCAATAGTTTATACTAGCCATTTAACCCGTAGCAAAGCACGGGTTGTAAATTTTGTTATCAAAAAAATATCAGGTACGCAAGTTTTTAAAATGTGTTTTTTACATTAAAAAATTCAAAATGTAAATTGAAAAGCCTATGCAATCATTCAGTTAAATAAATCGATAATCATTTATCTAAATAAAAAAAAGTCTTTAACAATAACCAAGAAAAAAAACTGTAAAAATAAGGCATTCACTCGATTGTATTTTCTAAACTTATTTATTTAAAAATATAAAAGATAAATCAACTGTAAAAAGCTCATGACTTAAATAATAAATACAAATGAAACTAACTAAATAACCTCACAACATAAAAAAAAAATATTACACAATGTCGAACACATCCATAAAATATAATGAATGGATATCTGCAAATATGATGGAAAGATGTATAAAAAAAGGTGGCATATGCGACGCCACCATTTGCCCAAACCTGGTCTTTTGTCGTATTCTTAGAAGCGCCACCACATCCCCTTTCTCCTGGTGTGGCGCTTAACGACGGTTGATGGATGGTTTATCACCAATCAACATTTTTTTCTCTCTTCCTCTCTCTCTCTCTCTCCCGGCATAACTACTATTAAAAATGATGTAAATCATATATTGAAATCTTACTTAACAGTGTAAGTTTTTGAATTGAATTGGTTCTTTGATACGGTATCAAAACCTTAATGACCAAGCAATTACGAGTTCAAGTCTCACTATTTTCATTTATTAAATAAAAATTAAGCACAAGATAATGTGACCATATGCAAGTTTCAAGATCAAAAGGCTTTCATTTGATAGAATGTGTTAAAAAAAAATATCAATCATATCTTGAGACATTATCTAACAACTTAAGTTATTGAATTGAATTGATTCTCTAACAACTACATGTTTATCCTCTATTCCTTTTGTTTTTCAATTCCAGTCCTTGTATTTTAGATGGCTTTATTTCCATCATTGGCCTTTTTACAAAAATCTTTTTTATGTTTTCAATTCAATCCTTCAATTATAATTTGTCATATATTATTATTATTTTCAATTTGATCCTTATTCTTTTGATTTTTTATTTTGATATTTGGCTCTTTTGTTAGAGTTTTAACTGTTTTTAGTTTTGCCATTCAATCAAAGTTTATGTTTTTTGTTTTCATTTTAGCACTCATTCTTTTGATTTTTTTTTCTTTTTGTAGATTTTCCCCCTTTTTTTCAATTTAACCATCCAACTTGAAATAAAAATTCTTTTAAAAAAATCAAAGTCGACTTGGGCTAATCTCTTAGATCTATGACCCAAGTCATAAGATTGAGATGACCCTATTAAAGGCAAACCCAAAAAAACAAAAAAGTAAGATTCGTTATCAAACAAATATTGAGGGGTGAAAGTGAGAAGAAAAAAAAAGTCAATGAAAAAAACAATGCAAAACAAAACAAATAGCAATTAAAAAAATTATTACTAAATTCGACAAAAAAATCAAATGAAATTAAATGTTTAGGGAAAATTAAATGAAATTAAATATTTAGGGATAGAATTGCAAAAAAAAATCAATAAAGAAAATGATTAAAAAAATAGCAATTAAAAGAATTGAGACCAAATTTGACATAAAAATTAAATGAAAATAAATGTTGAGGGATAAAATTGAAAAAAAAAAACAATTCAATCAAGAAAATGATTAAAAAAATAGGAATTATAAAAATGAAGACTAAATTTGATAGAAAAAAAATTAACAAAATAAAATCACTAGGGATTAAATAAAAAATAAAATCCAATTATAGATAATCAATGTAAATAAAACAATTGCAATTAAGAGAAGAATGAATGAATCATAAGAAAAAGGAAATTAAATGGTTGATATAATTTTTTGCATGCATGCAATACAAGAAAGAAAGAGAAGGAAAAAAAAACAAATTGGATTCGAACCAATCATGACCACCATACACGTAGCAGACGGGAAGGTAAAGGACATCAAGACAAATCAAATAAAGCGACATAATAATGATTGCCAACATCGAAATCATAAACACACGTCGTTCAAATATAGATAAGCGACTGATATGTGCAAGGCAGGTGTCATTAACTCTTTTTTTTTTATTTTTTTAACTTGAAAAACACCAAAATTACCTCTAGGACTAAACAATAATGACAAAAAAAAAACCAATAAAAAATTACAATCAAGCCTCTAAATCCAAGGACAAAAAATTGGAATAGTAAATGTAATTGAGCAATTACATTGTTCATTAATTTGTAAAAAAAAAACAAAAAATATCCCTAGGACTAGACAAAAAAAAAAACATGAAAAAATGACAATTAAGTCCTAAACCAAAACTAACAAATTTAAATAATAAAAATAATATAATAATTTTATTATTCATCAAAAAATTGAAATCATTGGAAAGTTTAAAAGGTTATGGCTTTTTTACTTTTGAAGATCATTACAGTACTTGTATGGTTAAAATCAATATAAAATTATTAACCATCCTCTAGAGAATAAAATATATTTAAATGCATACATGATATTTTATCCAATGACAATGTCTATAAAGATATGTTTGGGATTATTGTAAAATATTTTTAAGTTCTTTTTACTTAAAAATATATTAAAATAAAGTTTTTTTATTTTTTTAAAAATTATTTTTTATATTAAAATAATAAGAAAACATAAAAAAAAAATTAAGCAAAAAAAAATAAAAATTTAACGGATGCACTTACAGTGCATACACACTAGAAACACCATAGAGAATTTGTTAATTATTATTTAACAGTCCACACATTGAGTGCAAGCATTTAGATCTCCTCGTTGTATGAGCGACAACATAAACAGATTAGAATAAAACAACACATTTTCATCGTACCCATCAGCTATGTAATGTGACTACATCCATCATCTTTTAGCTCTAGCTTTGACCCGGAGGAAAAGAGAGAGAAACGAATTAAATTATAGACTCGAAACAAAATCAACGCCTTGGGAAGAGATGTACGCAACATGGCAGACCCGCATTAAACTTGTATTAAAATAACATATAAAGAGCAAGAAAAATCTTAAAGGATCGAAAACTATGATTGATGTTTAGCATGTGTCCTTGTTATGACAGTGATGTATCCTGAAAAACAAAAAAAACAAAAAACCCTCCCAAAATTAACAAATAAAATTTCCTTAAAATAGGCACAACAAAAATATCAAATTGAACTGGATTTGGTATTTCAAATTCGAGAGCTGAAGGAAATGGGTCGGAATTCCAAACTCAGAGTATAATTGGGGTTTAAGAGAGGGGCTCGAGTGGGTTGTACAAATCTAATTCTGTATTATTTTAAATAAAATATAATTTAAAATATTATAATAATAAACATTTTAACCTTTTCTTTTTATAAAAAAAAATAACTCATTAGTTTTAAATAAATCATGAATGTTTTAAGTTAAAAATTCATAACTTTTTTTATTTTTAATATTTTTAGGATATATATTTTCAGAATTTAAGAGAGAGGCTCGAGTGTAGTTGTTCAAATCTAATTATGTATTATTTTAAATAAAATATAATTTAAAATATTACAATGATAAACATTTTAACTCTTTCTTTTCATAAAAAAAAAAATAATTCATTAGTTTTAAATAAATCATGAATGTTTTAAGTTAAAAGTTCATATTTTTTTTTATTTTTAATATTTTTAAGGTATATATTTTTAAAATTTATCTCTTTAAAATATCTATATTTTTCTCTTTTTATAAAATTATTAACTTTTTATTCCGAGAATCTTCACATCCATCAAAATAATTTTTTTATAAGTATCGACTATCAATCATTTGATTTACCAAGTATCATACATTATCACTCATTAATTCTTTAAGTTTTTCATATATGTATCAGCTATTTTAATTATAAAAAATAAATTATAGTACTTGATCTAAAAAATATTCAATCATATAATATATCAATGTTCGTATTACTAAATATCTTAGATTTTAATACTGATTAGATAGCTCAATGTGTCGTGACGGGGAGAATTGTATAAATTTCATCATCCTCCTTGAAGGATGACTTCCACTTGCGGTGCCACCGAACCAGCCTGATATAAAAAAATGGGCTTTTTTAAAGCCTTGACTTTGCAGGGGAAAAGGAGAGGACGAAAACACTACTTACGGCTTGCATAAAGAAAGTGCGTATTCGATACAAAATTGTCTAAAAGTAACTTGTGCTATTCGGTGACTTGCAATCATGAACTTTGTTTTCTGGTGAACTATCTTGGTTTAGGTTTCGTTTAGTATGATCTTTACAAGTTTATTTAAATTATTTTTTAAACTCTTGACTTGAAAGAAAATCATAAATATATTTAATTAGAAATAAAATTTTATATGTGAGCTTATTGTATTATAAAATTGAGTTAAGTTTTTTATTTTATTAAATATTAGATTTTTTAACTTGTAGAATCTACTTATACTGCATTTCTTCTTTGAAAAAGTTATTTTTAATCATTTTTACTGGAGATACTTTTAATTTAAAATCATTTTCAACTTATTTTTATCATAAATTACTTGTGAAAAAATAACCTTTGGATCATGATTCAAGATCTAAAACTTATTTTTTCACAGATCATTTCAAACGGACTCTTTGACTGTGTCTTACATAACTTATAGAATTGACTTTTGACTTTGAGTCATAATTCAAAAATTATTTTTCATAAATAAATTATGATAAAAACAAGTTAAAATGACTTTAAGTTATAAATATATATATATATATATGTGTGTGTGTGTGTGTGTGAGAGAGAGAGAGAGAGAGAGAGATAAAAAAATGGCTAAAGGTGGTTTTTTTTTTTTTTTTTGAAGAAGAGATGCAGTGCAAGTTAGAATTTATTAGTAAAATGTTTTTTTTTAAAATAATCAAATCAAAGGGATATAAGAGTATACATCTGGGCTGATTTATGAAAAATGACCTTTGACTTTAAGTCATCTTATAGGTTGTTCCTCGTAAATAACTTACAATACAATAACATCTAAATAATTTTGAATAGGAGACATTGTTTGATAAAAATGACTAAAAAAATAGTTTTGCTTAAAGAAAACATGCAATATAAATATATAGTTCATAAATTACAAGTTTAAAATTTTAAATTTTGATTAAATAAAAAAATTGACGCAATTAATTATATAACAAATATTTAATTTAAGCTGAAAGTTATTTATAGTCAAACTTTTTTTAAAAAAAAAACAACAATAGTAA
The DNA here is from genome assembly GCA_964019445.1 of Populus tremula. NCBI lineage: Eukaryota > Viridiplantae > Streptophyta > Magnoliopsida > Malpighiales > Salicaceae > Populus > Populus tremula. The sequence goes on along the minus strand of CAXHTJ010000018.1, from coordinate 10,602,953 downwards.
ACAATCTAAAACATCGTGTAAATCACTAAACACAATTTTCAAATCTAAAAATTGATGTGATGGTATTGGTGGTGATGAATTAATTATATACATATGGATTTTGATTTTCTCATTTTATTATCTTTGATTTTTTAAATTATCTAGTCAAATACACACTCGATACATGTTAACAATTATTTGTTGTTTAATTATAAGGTGCTCAAATAACACATAAATGAATATTCTTACAGCGACAGAGCATCTATAAGACCCTCGATCCCATGCCATGAACAAATTACTTGAAAGAATCATACTTATACTCATCAAGTTCCTTTCTCCGTCGAATGTTAAAACATGATATTACAAAGAACTCCACCTCATATCGTGCCTGACCGCAGGGAGGCTGGATTTATTTATTTTTTCAACACATGGTGGGTGGGTGCATCCAGTGATGATGGATCACAACTCACAAGCCAATATAATGCCATACTGTCCACCAACGCACAGGCCAGAATATCTTCGAACCATTTTACTTTCTTTCAATTCAGACCAATTTTACATAACCATCCAATATTCTAAATGATGGAAAGGGGATAAAGATAAAAGTGCTCAAGAGATCATGATGAATCTCGACGAGGTTACCACTCATTACTGTGGATGGGGCTCACATGACATGATAGGAACTTGTCCTATTAATGATTGGTCGTGTTCCAAACCCACTTCAACTTCAAGGGCATACTCGGGGGCATGCATCCTTCTCGACACCCAAATAAAATGTGGACACCCATTTTTAAGGTGATTGATTTATTTTATATGCTCACCTCAAACAATTTATTTATTATTATATTATTATTATTATTATTATTAATGTAATTATTCTCAGATATGCCTCTAATCTGTCCACAGATACCCTAACTTGGTGAGCAGCCGAGCATACATACCTTTCAGGCTCTTACTATTTTATTTGGTGACAAAAACAAATCCCAATCTCGAAAACAATACAAGCCCGTACCAGAGTCACAGTCCCCTATGGCTACTTTAATATGTAATCCCCCCCCCCCCCAACATCTCCTGGGGGTAATGATTTGGTGCATTTATGTTACCGTGGAGAGCATGGGCACCAAAACCATCCAACGATCGCAACTTTCTCGTTTATTTGGGTCACGTGGACAGTCCTGTGCTCACATTTTCTCAAGATCTTGTAATGATATATACTCCAGTCCCCAACTTGCCCTTGCCCCTCGGTTAAAAAATAATAATTAGAGGGCTTAAAATTTCATCATGAATATACTCACACTTCACGCAATAAAATTGTTATTTTATTTTTAGGATGAAAATTTATTTAACTTGTATTCAGAGGAAGAAATTTTTTTGTTTTCCACGAGGCACATTAATTATTACAAAAAAAAACATAGTTAATTAATCTTGTTACATCTTTGTTGCATGATATAATTACAAAATCACCTTGAAAAAAAAAAGTTATGCTTCAGTCAAGAGGCAATTTTAACTTTACATTTTTTTCTCTGTAATAAAATAGCTTAAATACCCCTTAAAATTAAACTTTCTTTGAATGCAATGGCACTTTTAATTATTTTATTATGTTTTTTTTGTTATTTTAATGTGGAGTTAGGAATAATTAAATACTTTAATGTGCATGTGTGTATAATTTATTTTTTTAAAAAAATAGTTGATGCATGCTTGCAAGCACTAATAAATCAGCAATGCCTGCTCCTTCAAAAGGTATGTGCAGCGCTGTAAAAATTCCTAACGCTAATTTTTAGGGCGATGTTCAATGCGCCTTGCCTTTCCGAACATGGTAATGTGGCGCCCACCAGTGAATCAACGATTGAGCTTTGGTTGTGTGTTCCCGCATATTTTCTTGCTTCCCTCTTGTAAAAACATGTTGACCATTGCAAAGAAACATAGAGAAGTTTGGTTATTTGTGTATTAAATCAAATGAGGTTATCGTTTTTTTGATTAAAATGTATTTGGTTTTTTATCCTTTATTTATTTATTTTTTTAATTTTATCCCTTTTGTTTGGTTTTTATATCAAATATAGTTCTTGTTTTTTTTACAGTTATTTTTTTTTTCTTATTTTTTCTCAGTCAAAATTGTTTTTCAATTTCACCTCTTATAATTTTATTTTATTTTTTTGTGTTATATTTGATCCTCGTTCTTTTCAAATCTATATATTTTTTTTCTTTTTGATCCCTTTTTTGTTGGGTATATTTTTAAAAATTTTATCCCTAGTTATTTTGACTTACTTGTTAATTTTTTAGGCCTTCCTTTCATGTTGTAGTTCGATCTCGTGTCACATGTTTTGAATATTAGGCCGAGTTGGTTTCGATCGTTTTAAATTATATATTTTTTTAATTTCATCCCTTGTTACAAGACTCGTTAGAAATTAGTATTCCTTATTTTCCAAACTTTTATTTTTATAGAGTTGTTCCGATATCATGTTCTAGGTCAAGAATTTAACGGGTTCACATGAGTTGACCCATGCCTTTTTTTCATTACTTTTTATTTGTTTTGCTTTTCAATCCCCAAAGGAAGATATATATATTTTTTAATAATTCACTTTTGTGGTAGATTGTTATTTTTTTCATTTTTATCTCAATACAATTATCATATTCTCATTTAATTTTTATTTTATTAACAAATAAAATCATTGAGATATTTTAAGAATACTATTGAGATATATTTCTATAATATTGATAAATATTTATCTTTTGTATTGAATCATTATTAGTTTTTTTATTTATTGGTAATATCTTATTTTTTAATCATATTATAAAATTAATCAAGCTTAATAAAACCCTTTTGAGTCGATTATTAAGATCTCAATTTTTTTTTTACAAGAAAGTTTATATCTAATTAATATATTTTTTTTTCATTTAAAAAACAAATAAATCAGCCTATGGTGCAACATGGACCACTTATCTAGTGGAGTTTTAGATTAAAAGAGTTGTTTAAGAATGTTGTTTTTTAAAATATTTTTTGTTTATAAATATATTAAAATAATATTTTTTTATTTTTAAAATTTTATTTTTAATATTAATACATTAAAATGATATAAAATTACAAAAAAAAATTTAATTTTTTTACAAAGCTTAATTTTTAATAAAAAACAGGTTTAATCTATGAGTGGCTTGTTATTTCTTTCAAGCTCAGAGGCATCATTCCTTATGATCTTTGCTTGTTATGGTGTCGTCGGAAACATGCGACGTAGATGGTTTGGTATCATTGACTATCGGTTGTGTATTTATGGCATTCTTCAGTTTTTATTTAAAAATGGCGGGCAACGAAGGGCTGGATATGGCTCCCCCCCCCCCCCCGTTTTTGCTCATAATTAAATTCGTTTAGATGATTGGCTTGTATTATACGGTAACTAGGATTGTTTTTTTTGTTTCATATAAAAAAATATTTAAATACTCTAATATTTTTTATAATAAAAAAATAATCAAACTATATATAAATTAATTTGATACGACTCGGTAACTGTGGTGGGTTAAATAACAACTTGGATGATCAATAAAAACATAATTTGACTTGAAATAAATATTTAAGATATGATTTTTTAATAAACATCAAGACAATAACTTATTGAATCTATTCGGATTAACTCGAGTTAACTTGCCAATTAGTATATTAAGTTATAAGATCATAATAACGTTACGGAAATAAAATAAAAACAAATCATAAAGTTTAATTTCTAACAAACTCAATATTGAAGAATAAAATTTAAATAAAATCAATTAAAAATAACTAAAAAATTAATCCAAGTCAACTGATGTTAACTTATCAAACTCACTATCCTGATTATAAAACCAGAATACCCAACAGAAAACAAACTAAGAAAAATTATAAATCTCAATTTTTAATATTTATTTTGATATATTGACATAAAAAATAAAAAAATAATAAAAAAATATTTTAATATAATTTATTTTTTAAAAATACTAAACCCAGACATAGAATGCACTCCCAGGCATTTTAATTTATTTTCTTTTGCTGGCAAGGATTTACGTCACTCCTAAATTGCCGACCGGTGCTCGTTGCACAAGAGCGACATGCACCCCACAAGCATTTCAAAGCTGGTCAACAAAGCAATTATCCCACACCAGACCAACCCAATCACAACCATCCAAAATATAATGAATGGGCTTGCATCATACTTTAGTTTTATTTCCACCATGAACATGTCTTTGGTGGGACCGTTGCCCCTCCCCAAGTCTAGGATCTCATGATAGACGATGACTACTCTTCCTTATTACCATTTCTCTCCCTTTGTTTTTTATTTTTCCTGTCTTTTTGTCAAAAAAATTCAAGGCCACATCAAGTACTTCCCAACCATGAACAAACCCATGAATCCCATAATCAGGACCATTCCCTCCGAACAGTTGATCCTTTTGAAATCCTTTCACCGTCAACCCAGCAACACAAGAAACCAACAAAAACCAAGCACTGCGCTTTCCTGCTCGTCAAAGCCCTCAAAATGGCGGGGGCCAAGGCAGTGAATCGAAGGAAGCGCATGATGCCCGCTAGATCATCAGGTCATCAATACAAAAGGCCAGTGGGAACCACACCAAGGTCGTGATGATGGATGGGGGCGTTGTTTGATTATTGGGCACATAGAAAAGAGTTTTGCAAGGGCATTACATAGGGACTAGAGAATAAGAGAAATTAAAAAAACAAGAGAGAATTAAAAAAAGAGAAAAAGAGGGAGAGAGAAAGAGTGAACATTGCATAACATATGTAGAAATCTGCAGGAATGAGGACTGCAAGTTCGAATTATTCTTCTTCTGTGGATGATTGCTTTTATATTTATTCAGTAGCTCTTTTGGACTATACGCATAACAACAGTAATATCAATGTTCCTTTTTCTCTCTAGCTAGCGACCGCATTTCTCCTCTTTGTTTATGTGTGTCGAAAACATATTTGCTTGTTTTTGGATTTCTTATTTAAGAAATACTACCATGGTCAGACAATGGTACGTCCTCGAGGCTGCGCGCAATTCAGTCATCAAGAACTGAAACGAGAAGACAGAGAGGGGCTAAAAGCTGGGGTAGTCGTAGTATATAAAGCAGCAAAGAGAGGGGAGGGGGCATGGCGGGGGGCCTCACTCACAAAGCCTTTTACACGTGATAAAGAAAACACCAAAAGCATACTTGCATGCGTGTATAAAAGATTCACCATCATCTCTCTAAACGCTCTCTCTCTTGCTTGCCCTCTTTTATATCTAAAGCCAGAAGAACTTGAGCATCCATAAAAACCCATCTTTATTTCCTCTTTCCTTTCTCCTTTAACCCATCATTTCACGTTCTTTGTCTCCCTTTTTCTCTAAATTCTCTCTCTCCTAGTAACCTAAACTCTTGCGTTTTGGTTTGTTTCTTCCTGGCTACTGCGTGTCTGATTGAGTAGGTGCGTGTTGTATATACTGGTTTTTTGTTTTTGGTTTTTTGGAGTCGTTGTTGGTATTTATTGCTGAGACATCTTTGTCAAAGCAATAAATTTTTATTGGTACGATAGTGATTTCACTGCTCTTTTCAAAGTTTATTCCTTCTCTTTGTATATACCTCACCTCACCTCCTCCTTGTTCTTTTTGTTTCCTTCCATGTGTACTCTCGTGGGTTTCAAATCTCTATTAAAAATGAAATATAATTTTTTTTTAATGCTCTTGTTGAGTTTTTATCTGTTTGGTCTTCTGCCTGATATTTTATTTATAAACTTTCAGTTTTGTGCAAGGAACATGCTTAAGGTTGTGATTTTGTCTACTGAGTATATCTAATCTATTTTGCTGAGCTCCTTGTATCAGTATACTTAATTTTTCTTTTGCACTACTCCTTTGTTTGCCTGTCCTTGTCCTCTTGATTCAAGCTCACTGGGGTAGCTAATTAGAACCATCTATAACAAGATTTTGGTTATTGGTTTGGTGATGGCCAGTTTTGTCTTTGCATCTTGTATCATTTTTCGAGCCGCAGAGCTAATTTCTAGCTTCTGGTCTTATTTGGGGTTTCGTGTTTTCATTCACGCCCTTCCTTTCCTTTACACTTTAAGCATAGATTTTAAGGGAAAAACAATTTATTTTGAGTTTCAACAAACAATCTTTACCGTATGTATGCCTGTGATATTAATGCAATGTGCACTCTCAAGTCTCATGTTTTGCCTTCTCCACTTCAACGATTCACAAGTCAGAGACAAACTGTAAAACTTGTTTTTGGGTTTTCAATTTTTTTTCTACTTTTTATTTGTTTATGGGTTTATACGCTGAATCGGAGGACTGAATAGTTTGGTTTCAAGATTTGGGAAGGAATAGTAATGCTAATGACGTGCAAAAAAGTCGCGGACTTTTACCCATACCCTCTTACTTTGCGTATACAACTATGATGAACTGCACCGTCATCATTATTATTCCTATTTCTTTACTGTATCTGCAATGTTTTTGTTCGCTTGGCTGACATGCATTCTCTCATATTATTTTGTACCTTTTTTGGTTGCAGAGGATAAGTGGGGCTTAAATCCAAGCCTGCAAGACATACAAGCGAAAGGCTAAAGATACATAAAGTATATTTGTGCCATTGGTGAATCTTTACTGTTTTGAAGACAGAGTATCCTGGTGCTATCATATAAAGTTTCAGTGAGTGAAGGGAAGAAAGTATAAGAAAAGACCAGCAATGCCTGTAAGGCAAATGAAAGAGAGCTCGGAGCAGCACTTACTGATAAAAACCCACATGCAGAACTCCATGAACCAACCACAAAAACACCACAAAACTGCTCAAAATGGAAAAGGACCACCACAACCACTCCAAGAAAGTTCCAACACTAAACCCCAAAACCAGGCCTCACCTCCTGCAAAGAACAGAGGGAGGAGGAGAGGCAGAGGTGGTAGAAAGTCTGATCAAGGAGATGTATGCACGAGGCCTAGTTCAAGGCCTTGTACAGTGGCACATAAACCTGTTCTGAACCCAACTGGTGATCTCCTGGCAAATGCTTCTAATGGGCATATTGAGAATAGTAAAAATGTTTGTGAAATGGAGATGGGTTTGGGGTTCCCTACCTCAAGCAAGTCTTTGAGTTTAGCTCCTAGGCCTGGTTATGGTCAAGTTGGGACTAAGTGTATTGTTAAAGCCAACCATTTCCTTGCGGAGTTACCAGACAAGGACTTGAACCAGTATGATGTAAGCTCCGTTCTTTGAATGCAATGAAGTAAAGATGTTGTCTTTTGTTTCTTTTCTTTTTTCCTCCCAAGTTTTTTCTTTTGAATTTGTGATATTCACCATCTGGGCCCTTAATCTGACACTGAGCCTACAGATAATACCCCCCCACCGTTTCCGTCTCCTGGAGGGGTTCCTACAGTATTGAACATGGCTGTTAATATACGCTGCTGTAGAATATTTAAGTTTATAATTTCTTTGCTGAAGAAAATTTGTGGCCCTAAATCTGACAGCGGAAGTGTTTATACTTTTGTTTTTTCTTATCTTTTGCTGCTGCATTGCAGATGAAATTGAATAGGTTATGTTTTTACTTCTGTTGTGTTAAATTTGGCCGTCAACTTAATTCTTTTTGCTTGTTGCCTCTTTTCATCATCTGTTCCTTCTGATGCTTGCAGGTTACCATAACTCCTGAAGTGGTATCAAGAACTATGAACAGAGATATTATGGCAGAGCTCGTGAGGCTTTACAAAGATTCTGACTTGGGAATGAGACTGCCTGCTTATGATGGTAGAAAGAGCTTGTACACGGCCGGTGAGCTTCCTTTTACTTGGAAGGAGTTCATAATTAAGCTTATTGATGAAGAGGATGGTATCAATGGTGCCAAGTAAGTATTTGTTATCTCTGCTTTGTTTTTTCATTTCTATTTTACTTTGTTTTTCTCCACTGACTCAATTTACGAACATGGAAAATTGAGGGTGAGAGATAAGAATTTAATTTTGAGAAAAAGAAAAAAAAAACTTTCCTGTTTATCACATTTAAAATGTAATCTAGATGTTCCTTCTCTTTATTTGTGGATATGAAGTAATTATTTGACCCTTATAAAAATTCTTCAGGAGAGGGAGGGAATACAAGGTGGTGATCAAGTTTGTCGCGAGGGCCAATATGTATCATTTAGGTCAATTCTTAGCTGGGAAACGTGCTGATGCCCCGCAGGAAGCTCTACAGATTCTTGACATTGTACTGAGAGAGCTATCTTCAAAGAGGTACAATCTCTCATGGAGTTCACATTTCATTTTAAATTCTGTCGCCTGTATTTTTGTAATTCTTGAATCGAGCTTCATTATTTCACGATGTCTTTTTTCTGTCAAGGTATTGCCCTGTGGGAAGATCCTTCTTTTCACCTGATATAAGAGCACCACAACGACTTGGTGATGGGTTAGAGTCCTGGTGTGGATTTTACCAGAGTATAAGGCCTACTCAAATGGGACTGTCCTTAAATATTGGTAAATTGATTACAAGAAATTGAAGTGTGTTGAATATAAATTTTTAGCAGTTTGCATGAAGTTTTCTCAGTCCCATTTTTATATTCATTGTGTGTGTGTATATATATATATTTATTTATGCTACTTTTTAACGTGTTGTGATGTAGATATGGCCTCAGCTGCTTTCATCGAGCCTCTTCCTGTGATAGAGTTCGTTGCCCAGCTTCTAGGCAAAGATAGATTATCAAGGCCATTGTTGGATTCTGATCGAGTTAAGGTACTTAACAGCTAGGGGTGTAAGTAGGCAATTTTTATTGATGATCTTTTGGAATTTAGTTTAACTTTAGCTGCCGTTTAAAAACATTTTAACAGATTAAGAAAGGCCTCAGAGGAGTGAAAGTTGAAGTAACTCACAGAGGGAGTGTACGAAGAAAGTATCGTGTCTCAGGATTGACATCTCAGCCTACAAGAGAACTTGTGTAAGTTTTAGTTCTCTCTAGGCCATTAAGATTTGAGAAAAATGTATAGCAATTTATTAGTGATTTGAGGTGATTCAGCTAACAAATAGATAAAAAAAAAAGAAACTGAAGATTGTTATTGTGCTTTATTCTAAAGAAGATGTGAATTTCTTTATGTGTATTCTAACTTTCAAAGGTCTTCTGGTTTAGGTTTCCTGTTGATGATAACTCGACCATGAAGTCAGTTGTTGAATACTTCCAGGAGATGTATGGCTTTACCATTCAACATACACATCTACCTTGCCTTCAGGTTGGAAACCAGAAGAAAGCAAACTATCTACCTATGGAGGTGAGCTGAGGTCATTTGTTCTGCTCAATTCTTTGCGTTCAGTTGTCTTTCTTTAACTCTTGTTGACTTGTTGGGATTCCAAATAGGCTTGCAAAATTGTGGAGGGGCAGCGGTATACAAAAAGGTTGAATGAGAGGCAAATTACTGCCCTCTTAAGAGTTACATGTCAAAGACCCAGGGATCGAGAAAATGACATTTTACAGGTATTTATGATGTTTTGGTCTCCCTTCTCTTCCTTGTACACTGTTTGCGTCCTTCACTAGAGAGCATAGAAACGGTGCAATCTTAAAGCTTACAAGTAATATCCGATGTTATGCCATAACTGCAGTGCCACCTAATGCTTTAAGCTTTTGAATGTCTTTGAGAGAAACATACAGTACTCTCATTTTAGTTGAATAGCTGCTGACATTGATGGAATAGCTGCTGTCATTTCCATGCTAAAATAATTGCGCAAAGTATAAGTTCTACTCCTGTTCACAAAGAAGCATACGAATGCGATAGAAATTAACATGTGGTCTGGTGTCCTGTGCAATTGCATTAATGTTTTGCATGGTGTTCTCGTTTTCCTATTTTAATCCTTTTAAATTCCATACTCTGAGCATTTTGAAATACAAGCAGACTGTTCAGCATAATGCTTATGATCAAGATCCGTATGCAAAGGAATTTGGTATCAAAATCAGTGAAAAGCTAGCTTCTGTTGAGGCTCGTATTCTCCCTGCCCCTTGGGTAATATAAAGTCTTTAGTTTCTTAGTTCTTGTTTATTTATAGAAAGTTGGCATTGTTACTTGTTCATCATCTGACACGACACATGAACCTCCAGCTGAAATATCATGAAACTGGAAAAGAAAAGGATTGCTTGCCTCAAGTTGGGCAATGGAATATGATGAACAAGGTATTGCACTAGGACCTTAAATGTATGCTCTTCTTCTTCCTTTTCTTTTTCTGTTTTATCATTTGTTTCTTTTTGTTTGATATGATGTTATACTCTAAGCTGAAAATGGACTTTGAATATTGGAATGCATTATGAAATTGGAGAAGTTCTGGTTTAGAGAAGATATAAGTTCTGGTTCCTGTTGTGAATTAAAGAATGCCCCCCCCCCCCCGCGCGGGCGGTGGAAGAATTAGGAGTTTCAGCAAATCTATCATTTTTATTTTAATCGACTCTTATTCATTTGATGCCTTCTAACAATGATCTCATGGTCTGCTGATTCCCATATGAATAGAAAATGATTAATGGAATGACTGTAAGCCGGTGGGCATGTATTAACTTCTCTAGGAGTGTGCAAGAGAGTGTTGCTCGTGGCTTTTGCAATGAACTTGCCCAAATGTGTCAAGTTTCTGGAATGGTAGTTTTTCTATAGCCCAAACTGCTTTTTAGCACTTGTTCTTCCTTTTCCTGAACAGTTATTAACTGGATAATTTGTTTGTTTTTAGGAGTTCAATTCAGAGCCTGTGATCCCTATTTACAATGCCAGGCCTGAGCATGTAGAGAAAGCTTTGAAGCATGTGTGTCATGCATCCACGAACAGAACCAAAGGAAAAGAGCTAGAGCTTCTCTTAGCTATTCTACCTGACAACAATGGGTCCCTCTATGGTATGCCACTTGTGCTGAGGATTTAGTGGTTGTGATCTATCCAAGTCATCTTATGATTGTTTTTTTTTTTTTTGTCAAAGAACAATGAAGATATGAGTCAGTACTCGAATTTTGTAACATGACTTCGTTTTTAGGTGATCTGAAGCGAATATGTGAAACTGATCTTGGTTTAATAACTCAATGTTGTCTCTCAAAACACGTTTTCAAGATCAGTAAGCAGTACTTGGCAAACCTGTCGCTCAAGATCAATGTAAAGGTTAGATCAACTTTTCTGGTTTATGAAAATAGCAATATTCTACAAATGTCTGGAGCATTCTTAAAGTCATGAAGTGACTCTTATCAATTGAATATGTATAAAACTACCACCAAGTACTTGGTGAAGTTATCGAATTACTAGGGAAAGATGGAACATGTTTAGATTTTTCTCATATATTTATAATTTTACTCTTATACTTTGCTCCTTTAATTTCCATATCGATGTCTGAAGTTTGTCCTGAACATTTAACTAAATCATTCATGGTTCTGATATTTATTTTTCTCCATGTTCTTGGTGCAGATGGGTGGTAGGAATACCGTCCTTTTAGATGCTTTAAGCTGCAGAATACCATTAGTTAGCGACATACCGACAATTATTTTCGGAGCAGATGTGACTCACCCAGAGAATGGAGAGGACTCAAGCCCCTCGATTGCTGCTGTGGAATTTCTTTACCAAATTCCTTTTGCTTGAACTTGTTCTTCAAAATTATTAAGATCTGGTTGCTGATAGATGTGAGCCCTCCTGCAGGTGGTAGCTTCTCAGGACTGGCCTGAAGTAACGAAATACGCTGGATTGGTATGTGCTCAAGCTCACAGACAGGAACTCATACAGGACTTGTACAAAACATGGCAAGATCCTGTTCGTGGTACTGTAAGTGGTGGCATGATCAGGTAAAGAAATTTCGCATGCATATTTTTACCTGAATTCTTAATTTTGTTATCAATTTGTTAGAAATGTTGCAATTTGACTTGTTACATTCTCCTGTGCAGAGATCTCCTGATTTCTTTCAGGAAAGCAACGGGGCAAAAGCCGCTAAGGATCATATTTTATAGGTGAGTATTGTCATCATATGCAAAAAATTTGTAATAAAATGTATGGACCATTGCATGACACTGCATGTTCCATCAGCACTTAGATTCAAACCAAGGTTGTATCCAACCTATTTGGTGCAAGCACCCTACTACCACTATAATCAGTCATTCTAAAACCATGGTAGCTGAGACGATTGCACATGGTTACATGCGCACCTGCGCTTATTGTCAACTTATTTGTTTTTCAAATGCCTGAAATGCTTGCTTGTGAGCTTGCAAATCTGCCTGCGGGATCTGCTATATGAATAAATGAAAGATAAATGCATTATTTAGACCTTCATACTTTTGATTCATAAAGTGATGGCATGAAGAATTGTGCAGGGATGGTGTTAGTGAAGGGCAATTTTATCAAGTTCTGCTTTATGAGTTGGATGCAATTCGGAAGGTTAGAACTTAAATTTCAGGGTCATGTTTCTTATTCAACAAAAGTGGAAACATTTCTAATTGAATAATTTCTTTACAGGCCTGCGCTTCTTTGGAGCCAAATTATCAGCCACCAGTGACTTTCATTGTTGTACAAAAACGTCACCACACAAGATTGTTTGCTAACAACCATAGGGACAGGAATAGCACAGACAAAAGTGGAAACATATTACCTGGTAAAGTTCAGAATATCCTGTTGTCTATATATTTGCTCAAAGGCGCTCTTATCTACTTTTTATCTTTTCTAATAGTTTATGTTATTCAAATTCATTTCTTGATTTTTTTGTTTTTCAGGCACTGTGGTTGATTCTAAAATCTGTCATCCAACGGAATTTGACTTTTATCTCTGTAGCCATGCTGGTATTCAGGTAGAATCTCTATTTCTTAAATGTAAATCTCCTTAAGAAACTCGAATTTATGGTTCATAAATCATAGCATATATATGTTTAGCCTATCTGCCTCCCTGTTTTATGATGATCTTGTAAATGATGAGGGAAGTTATAATAGATGAATTCTTTCAAAGAGAGGGGAAAAGGAATACAGGGCCAGTTGCTTGTATTTCTTTTCCAATCCAGGTGATTAGAAAAACTATGTTGGACAGGCTGTCATGGTCAGATGGTTCTTATTCCTAGGGATGTCTATACCTCTTCTGTTGCTCATGTGCTCTGTGAAAATGGCCAAGGTAGCAATTGGGTGATTACTCTGCTATCCTGGACAACTCAGTTTGTTTGGGACTCTGAACCACGTTAGTTGGGCTTGGAATAAGCTTGGTTCATTGCCACTTGCCAATGGGTTACCTGTGTGCCAATGGACTACAGAGTGTTGATCTTTCTCATACCACCAGCTCAGTCGAATGGAGTCATGATATTTTTTTTTTGTTGAGCTAGATAGAAGCTTGATACCACTCAATGGGAATGGATGGAATATTAGGTTGGATTAAACTAAAATCAGATTGGTTGACAGATCAAAGACTTGTGTCAGGTATAATTTCCAAGCAGAAGTGAATGCTGCCAAATTCTATTTGCCAAATTCGAGATTTAGAGCAGTGATTTGTTGATTGCTTTTTATCTGGTTCTGTTAATTCCCTACGTGGTTGTGTTCTTTGCTGAGGATATCTTGCAAATGCTGACAGTGTGAAATAAGGATGATTTATTTCTTCCATATGTTGAATATCAGTATGTTTACAAGCATGTATGCACTGGCTTGCTGTCCTCGTGATTGAAATGAACTCGTTTCTATCTGATGTGACAGGGAACAAGTAGACCAGCACACTATCATGTTTTGTGGGATGAGAACAATTTCACAGCTGATGGAATCCAGTCCTTGACAAACAATCTCTGTTACACATACGCAAGGTGCACGCGCTCTGTTTCAGTGGGTAAGTCCTGTGGACAATATATTGGTACATTGTCCATTGAGTTTAACCTCTCAAAAGTCTTTGCAAGAACTAAGAAAATTTCTGGAGACTCCTATTTTTAGTGATGTATTGAATTATTAAATGTGGCATAAGAATATTGGCTAATTGGATGCTTTTATGAACTTCTCTCTTTTGGAGACGCAACAAAAAGAACACTATGAATTTAACCCCTTGATATTGAGGTTCCTGGATAGTGAGTAGAACGTAAGAACGACCATGGAAATTTGTTTCATGACCCCCCCCCCCCAAAACCCATAGGTTAATAATACGTGTAATACGGAAATGTGTTGAATGCCTTATTCTAAGTTTTCGATGTTGTCAGCTGTATGCAGCACGTTGTTTTACAACTTGCTACTGGTTTTTGTGCAGTTCCTCCGGCATACTATGCACATTTAGCTGCTTTTCGTGCTCGATTTTACACGGAGCCAGTAATGCAGGAGAATGGCTCAGCAGGCAGTGGTGCTTGCCATGGTGCAAAGGGAACACGGACAGGAGAATCTGGTGTCCGGCCACTTCCAGCCTTGAAAGACAATGTAAAGAGAGTAATGTTTTATTGTTAGGAGGGAATGGAAGTTGGATTCAGGAATAGGTAGTTCGAGATGCTAGAATCGAGAATTCTCATGTACATGTAACAACAAAAGAAACATGATAGCAGGATGTTTCATTCTAGCTCAGTGATTAGAACCCCCAAAAAGCCTATGGTCGGTGGTTCTCTTTAAACATGTCGAGCGTGAGAAACACCCCAAAACACAGGTGATAGCACTAGTCCTCCAAGTAGCCATAGATGATGGGAAGAATGTCAAAGTAGGCCTTGTAAAGAAATGTTCATTTATGAATTAATCACGATGTAGGAAATTTTGCCACTTTGAAGAGTGCATATTTGCTGACTTGTGAGGTTTCATCCCAAGTGTGTGCTGTCACAAGTTCTTGGTGAAGTTTTAAGAGGTGTGTATGATTGCATATGCAAATATCAGCTCGGTATCTTTCATTTCTCCAGACTGCAATGCAGACGAAAATGACGAAAATGCACAAGGTGTCAATTTCTCCAATGATATGTGATGATGATTTGTGTACGAACACAAGCTCAAAACACGTAGATTTGTATGTGCATGAATAGAGTAACTCTAGCTATTTATAGTCCCCTTTTCCTTTTTTTATACTCATATTATAAGACCGACGTCGATTCTCCTGTCCGACACTATCATGAATAGAGTAACTCTAGCATTTTCGTCGATTCTCCCTCGTCAGCCATCAACGGACGTCGAGACCACAACCCTCGGATTTCTCAGGAATTTACGAAAATGCCACTGGTGGCGCGTGTAGCTCACGCGCGGCTACTGTTGGCACTGGCGAAATTTTCCGGCGAGTTTTCTGGGAAACGAACCGTCGATCCTGGTAGATCTGAGGGAGAGGATTCTGATGGTTGTGGTCTCGACGTCCGTTGATGGCTGACGAGGGAGAATCGACGACTTGAAGCTTCGGTGGCCGGCGAGGATCGCGACCTTTTTCCGGCCAGATGAGGCGGCGAAAACGGTTACAAACGTCGGGGTTTTGCTTTACACCAGTGGATCAACCTTTCTGCGGTGGTTCATCCAGAGGTTTGGGCTTGGCTTTTTTTTGACCCATGTTTTTTTATATATTTTTTTAAAAAAATCCAAAAAAACATTAAGAAAAAATTTGAAAATTCAAAAATATTTTTTTCTCTCTCTCGAGTCAACCGCATCTCTTCATTCAAACCATGTCGACCAGGGTAAAAACTGAGTTTCGGGCTGTTTCAGGTCAAAAACATCATTTTCGACCAAAAGCGGGTTCACCGGGTCAATACGGGTCATACCATGTTGACCACATCATCTTTGAGATCGATTTACAGATCAAATCTCAACCGTACAGGTATGACTTCCTTTAGAAGTTTTCATCAACCCTGAAGCTCATTCACTTTCAAGCATTTTATCATCGGGCAGGTCGCCTGGAACAATTAGACCACTTGCGATTTTCATCGCATTTTATCATCGGGCAGGTCGCCTGGAACAATTAGACCACTTGCGAGTTTTCTCGCATTTTTTTCATTTATCGGGCAGGTCGCCTGGAACAATTAGACCACTTGCGAGTTTTCTCGCATTTTATCAATCGGGCAGGTCGCCTGGAACAATTAGACCACTTGCGAGTTTTCTCGCATTTTTTTTCATTTATCGGGCAGGTCGCTTGGAACAATTAGACCACTTGCGAGTTTCCTCGCATTTTATCATCGGGCAGGTCGCCTGGAACAATTAGACCACTTGCGAGTTTCCTCGCATTTTTTTTCATTTATCGGGTAGGTCGCCTGGAACAATTAGACCACTTGCGATTTTCATCGCATTTTATCATCGGGCAGGTCGCCTGGAACAATTTGACCACTTGCGATTTTCATCGCATTTTATCATCGGGCAGGTCGCCTGGAATAATTAGACCACTTGCGAGTTTCCTCGCATTTTATCATCGGGCAGGTCGCCTCGAACAATTAGACCACTCATAAAATTCTTTACTTCACATTCTTTCTATTTGGGTAGGTCGCTCATCACAACGAGACCACTTCATCATATTTTTTCCATCTGGGTAGGTCACCCATTACAATGAGACCACACTTCATATTATTTCCATTTTTGGGTAGGTCACCCATTACAATGAGACCGCACTTCATATTCTTTCTATTTGGGTAGGTCACCCATCATAATGAGACCATTTTTTCACATTCTTTCCACCTGGGTTGGTTACCCATTACAATGAGACCACGTTTTACACATTCTTTTGTTTTGATTGAATGAGGTTGCCTGATGGGATCTCATGTAGCTTTGGGTTAAAGGGAATCTCCATATGGGATTTCAAGTTGACTGAGCTACACACATTCTTTGGTTTTGGTAAAGGAGGTCGCCAGATGGGATCTCAGGTTAACGGAAAAAAAGAGAGACAGAAAGACAAGTTTTTTTTTCTTTACAAAGCTTATTATGCAAAACATCGAGGATTTTTGCTTCGTAAGCATTGTAAAAAGGGGGCATCTGTTGCTACCCAATTTTTGACCCATGTTTTTTTATATATTTTTAAAAAAAAATCCAAAAAAACATTAAGAAAAAATTCAAAAATTCAAAAATATTTTTTTCTCTCTCTCGAGTCAACCGCATCTCTTCATTCAAACCATGTCGACCAGGGTAAAAACTGAGTTTCGAGCTGTTTCGGGTCAAAAACATCATTTTCGACCAAAATCGGGTTCACCGGGTCAATACGGGTCATACCATGTTGACCAGGGTAAAAAATGAGTTTCGGGCTGTTTCGGGTCAAAAACATCATTTTCGACCAAAACCGAGTTCACCGGGTCAATACGGGTCATACCATGTCGACCAGGGTAAAAAATGAGTTTCGGGCTGTCTTGGGTCAAAACCGTCATTTTCGACCAAAACCCGGTTCATCGGGTCGATACCCATCAAATGTTTTTTTTGGTATTCCATTTTTTGGCGGTTGAAACGGGATTTTTCTAATACTGATTTGAATTTTTAGTTTTACCCATGTAAATATTTATTATTATATATAATAAAACAAAATTATGGTAGTTGTGTGCAATATTTATTATTATATATAATAAAACAAAATTATGGTAGTTGTGTGCATTATTTCTATTATATATATAAAATAATTTTATGGTTGTTGTCCCGTGGCTATAAATAGCCACGAGAGGGGGCAGAAAAAAAAGAGAAAAAAAAGAGAGGAGGGAGAGAAATAAAAGAAGAGAAAAAATTGTTACTGTACTCATTTTTTTAGTTTTTTCTTCACGAGAGTAGGATATTGTTAAAAAAAAAACAATTTAAAAAATACCAAATATATCCCAACTCATCTCAGCCATTGAAATAATCCAAGATTTAATCCCGTTAAGCCACGTCATCCGGTGTACCGAGATTTCGGTGCACCGCGTCACACCGGATCTAAACCCAGACTCATCCAGACCGTCCGATCGACCTCAGATCAAGCCAATCACAGCCATCCGATCTATTCATCCGAGATCCAACGTGTATAGAGTTTGGCAGTACAGGTGTATCGTGCACGCGTCCACACCATAGCGTGACTCAGAGCTCTCTCTCTCCTCTCGCCGGCGACGTCCTCTCTCTCATCCGATCTCCACTTTCCGGCCGCCTCCAGCCTCCGAACCACCGCAGAAAGGTTGATCCACTGGTGTAAAGCAAAACCCCGGCGTTTGTAACCGTTTTCGCCGCCTCATCTGGCCGGAAAAAGGCCGCGATCCTCGCCGGCCACCGAAGCTTCAAGTCGTCGATTCTCCCTCGTCAGCCATCAACGGACGTCGAGACCACAACCATCAGAATCCTCTCCCTCAGATCTACCAGGATCGACGGTTCGTTTCCCAGAAAACTCGCCGGGCGTGAGCTACACGCGCCACCAGTGGCATTTTCGTAAATTCCTGAGAAATCCGAGGGTATTTCGGTCTTTTACCCATTCAGGGGTACTCAGGTAATTTTTCTTGAATTCCTAACATTTTTTAATTTTTTATGTAAATATTTATAAATTCTTATTGCATGTTGTAAAAAAAAAAAACAAAAAACAAGTATAAAAAGAATAACGACGTGGGTCCAACACCCATCTTATCATGTTATCGTTCGTGGGTCCAAAGCCCAATTCTCGAATATGATTATACCCATTTCTCAACGATATCAAAATAATTTTATTTTATAAATGAATTTTGTTCATCGACACGTCTCTTTTTATAGAAAAGGACCGATGTTAAAAAGTTAAAAACTAAATATGGATTATGTCCATAGTTTTTTTTGATAACTCGGACGTACTTCTCCTTTTTAGGGTTAAACGTCAAATTTTTAGACAAGTTTCCTATTTTTAGGAACTGATGTCATTTTAAAAAAAACGCGTCTCCTACGAACGTGGTTTGTCGACATGTCTCTTTTTACAGAAAAGGACCGATGTCAAGGATTTATACCAAATATGGATTATGTCCATTTTTTTTTCTTCTCTTGATAATTCAGACGTAAATCCTTGTTTAGGGATACACGTCGAGATTTTAGACAAGTCTCCTATTTTTAGGGACTGATGTCATTTTTAACGTGTCTCCTATTTTTATGGACCGACGTTAACTATTAAAAAAAAAACAAAACAAAATTGCAAATAAGCTTGAAATATAATAGCATTTAAATCAAATAAAAAACACACAAGTAAGGGTAACCTTTCTTTTGAAAGGATGTTTTAAGGGTGGTGTCTACCTTCCCTTAATCATAACTAACCCAGTACTCGAATCTCTGGGACCAGTGTCTAATTTGGGATTTCTAGTTCCTTCAAATTACTAGATGGCGACTCCAATAAAATTTTCATTTCCCCTAATTAAACAAATCTTTTTTTGTTAAATAAACAAAAAAAGCGGAGCCGTCGCCCGACGTCGTGTATCGACAGAATGGCGACTCCACTGGGGATCCACTGGTGTATCGAGATTAAAGCCTAAGAAATACACTGCGATGCTTTACACGTGTATCGAGATTTTCAGCGATAAGGCTGCTGATCAGAGGTTTGGGCTTGGCTTTTAGCCTAAGAAAGATGATTACCAGAGAGCTGCTAGGATTAAGCGAGAAAGAAGGTTGGCCGGAATGGAAGGAAGAAAGCCAGAAGAAGAAGACATTGTAATCCCACCCATCCATGTTTCTTTCCCAAAGTCAGCATATGTGATAAAACCTGAAAACATGATGGAAGTCTTGGGACAGAAACTTGCTTTCATGGATATCAACAATGTAGAGGAAGGTGAAGGAAAAGGCTGGAATTCTGATGACGAGCCAAAAACAGCAAAAGAAGATGAATTGTTGCCTCAGTTAACTGTCCACTCTCTAGAAGAGGTTCCAACCAACGCCTTTGTGCGAAATGATGGCTGCTAATCCCACCCATCCAGGATTAACTGCTAAATGATGGCTGTCCCTATAGAATAATCTTACCGATAGATTTTTTCAAGGAATCACTTGAGAATTTAATTTTAACCATCAAATTTATGTAAAATTAGCATTATATTTCATGTATGTTTGTATGCGCTTGTATATATATATGAAGTACCTTGCAATTTAATCTCGATTCAATTCCATCCACCATATTCCCTGAACGAAGTATTGAATTAAAAATTAATTAGACAAAAACATAGTTTTTTTTTTGGTAACGTAGGTGTTCGGGCCAGCTTACGCGCACCACGACTAATCCCACGGCTCACTGAACATCCTGCAAGCTCTAGTGAGCAGGTAAGGCACCGCGGGGGTGACAGGTATACCACACGGGGAGGACCCAGAAACTGGAAAGGAGCAAACTTTCCAGCCCCCACTTCCACTGGGATTCGAAGGAAGGAAAGTTGCTCCCAACACCACTGAGCCACGCCCCCGTTGGTAGACAAAAACATAGTTTAATAGCATTAGTAGTGGTAGTAGGAATAGTTTTTATAGCAATAATTATTAATGTTGTTGATACCATCACTAATATTATATTTACCTTCAGTTTATATACACGATATTGTTTTTCTTTAAAAGAGACGTTGGCAAGTTATGTTAACTTGGTATAATTAGGTCACAATTTAATAAAATATGAGTATATATTTTCTTATAAATTGTATTAAGAATTTATAGTTTGATTTTTTTTTTTTGTATTTTTATCGACATTCCCCATACAATATATTAGTAGTTTATAAATTCACATATATAATACAGAGTTGAAAAAAGAAAGAAAAAAACTTAATCCTAATTTAAAATAAAAGGATTGTTAAAAGAAGTTAAAAATCATTCTTACTTTGAGCAAGTATTTAATCGATAAAATATTTTAAGAATTTGATTTTTGGTACAATGGTCGTGTTAATTTTTAGATTTGTATATGATGCAATTATAATGTTAAGGAATCATCTCAATATAAAAATTTAAGTTTATAAATGACGTCTTAATATATGATTTATATTATTCTTCAATACATTATCTTAAGTGAAAGTTTTTGAACAACTCATACTACCTTGTATATATTTTTTATCAAATAGAATAAGAATGGTGAGATTCGAATTCATGACCGCTTAGTTAATAAAATTCTAATACAATATTAAAAAAATATTCTCAACCCAAAAAATTTAAGTTGTTATGGGTCACCTTATACATAGAACCTTTCTTATTAAATTTCGGGAATGATGCTTGTTTGAGATTATTTTTGTAACTTCAAGAGATCAGTTGAGCAAAAGAATGCCATACCATCAATTCCTCTAACCCATAAACGGAGATGTAGAGAAGGAGAATTGAAAAATTGTTCAAACTTGAAGGGGGTGATTGAGATAAAACAAAGTTTTGGGGCTACAACGAGACACTGCGTAAACAGATTTAAGACTGACAGAAATAAAATTAACAGGAGAAAGGCCGAAGCATTTGAAATTTAGAACATTTATTCGCATGATGTTTAAGCTCGAGCCCAGCCCTGAAATTATATTTTAAAGGGAGGAGCAAGGAATGCGGGTTGGAATTAATCGGATTGCCTTGCTCCAAGCCTAAACCCGATTATTTTAGATTCGGGCCACCTAACCATGGAATGTTCCTCCACCGAAGAAATGCTGGCATTCCACAAAACCGACCCGGTAGCAAAAATGGACCCGGGTCGAGGGCTATTTGATTTTCTCCTCGGCATGTCCTACTATTCTCTCGCACACCGGTCTGGAGGAGAATTCTTCTAGCAAGCTACAACCAATTTAAAACCAACAGAACCACAATCTCCACCTTGCTTTAGATATTAGTCTTGTTCTTCTCCTTCTTCATCCTCACATTACTCTTTTTGTTTCGACCTGGGGTTCAAAAACCATCAATTGGCTCGACAACAGCATTTTATTTAGCACTTTTTCTTGAATAGTGCTAAATAAGCTTTTGAAGAACTAGAATATATATTTTTTAAGTTTTATTTTTAACTCTTCATTCAGTGGAGATGCTCTTATATTGAATTTTTTTGATAAGTTGTAGGGTGTCATCAACGGTGTAATAAAAGTTTCAGCTATACTTGATCAGAGCACAAATGATTTTGTATAATGGTATATATTTTAATACTTAATAGGTCAATGAATTAGATAAAAATATGGATATGGATGTCCTAAAACTTTATAAATATTAATTTTGTAATTAAGTATGGGTGTGGGTAGTACAGAAATTCGAAATTTGGTTCTTCATTATCATCTCTAGCTGTGACTACTGCATTATGCTACAAGATTAAACATATCAAATTGCTTGATATAAAATACTGTATCATGCGGTAAGTAAAATCACTTTACTATTTATTAATCTATTATTGTGCTGTTTGAATTAAATTACGATTAAGGACAGTACTTCAATTCAAGACTTTTTTCTGAAAATAAAATTACTTGAAAAATAAATGCTTCAAAATTCTTTTAAATAATATATGAAAAAAAAATCAGAATAAAAACATTCCATAGTTTTTATCTAAGTAAATTTAATTAAGACCAATGTAAGCATTATTCATATTTTTGTAATTAAAGAATTTTTTAAGATTTTAAATAACAAGCTTTAAATCTCAAAAATTCTCTTAATTTCCAATTTTTAAAGTTGAACCCAATAAGTCTTTTTGTCGAATGACCTCGATCTTTAAAGAAAAGCAAGTAAAACGGCTCGACAAAGGTAATAATTTGGCTAGAATGGCCCTTAAGAATAGTTAAGAAATCACGAAATTATTGAGTCTTGAACAGAAATAGGAGCTTATAAACATTAAACTTGCCTATAAAATTCGGCCAAATTCAAGATCTAGATAATGGATTGAAAGGATAATCTCGGGTAGTCAATACAAAATGATATATTTCCACAAAATATTTTTTTAAAATTAAAATACTATCATTTTTATTTTTTTTAAATCAAACTAGATATTATCCAAAATTTTAATTTACGCGAGTTGATAAGGATTTAATATTTATAAATAATTTGATGAACATAAGAAAGAGAGTAACATAATGTTCTACGTTTTATGAGGGAAACTTGGCATTTTTTTATAGTTGTTTCCGGATTACTTAGTATTTATTGACAGCTCGCAAAAAGAAAAGGGGATGGAAGCGATTTTCCTCCTAAAACACAATTTACATCTTTGTTATATATATATATTTTCTCAATTTCGAATTTCGAATTTCGATTTTCTTTTTTATTTAAATTTTATGATTAGCGGGTTCCATCATAAGGATGCAGGTGACGTCTGTTTAATTAACTCATCACCAGCAAGTTTACGCATTTAAGGAGAAACACTTAATTGAAAAAATAGAAATGATTAGAAGATATTACAGCTAGTAGCTAAATCTTTCATTACCTCTGGGTAGACGAAGAACAATCCACTGCCTAATCACTAATCTCCATTGAAATGATTCTCCACAACATAATAATTTTTTATCTTATATAAAAAAAATACAAATAATATTTACATAGTTCGCTTGTTTTCTTATCTTTTCTATTTTCAAATCCATGTTTAACAGTAACCAAGCTTTCATTTGCATTTCTTTCTTTCTTTTGATCTCTTCTTGTTGTTCGGCCATTTACATTTTATTAACTTGGGTTTAGGTGACCGATCGACTACCACCTTTCTTAATTTCTGCTTTCACTCCGTGTTGCACCAAAGCTAGCACAGTTACATTTCTGAGAGAAAGTATCATTAGCCCGCTACTACAACAGAAACACAGTCGAGTAGGCAAAATAAAGACTTAAAAATGGAACTCATATAATCAACAACTAAATCAAATCCCTGCATATGATTTGTGAACCAGAATACATACAAGCTTTATCCATTTAAAGCACAATCCCATCATAGGTTCATACGTACACTTCACTAACATTTTCAACTGGTCTCTGTCTTTCACTAATTGAACGCGAGCCATTCCCGGGTCCCTTTAAGAATACGTACAAGTCACTTGTATTGTCGTTGTCTAGCTAGCATTACGGTCTCCCAAGAGCATCCTTAAGATGGCATGTAACAAGGCCTTATCAGCGGATACTCCACCAATGACGTCCTTGATGAAAATGACAACTGCAACCTCCGGTAATAGTTGGGAGAATCAAACTAGTGACGCTTTTGCTTATTTGGGTACTCTTTGGAAAAAGGAAAGCCATATGGAATCTTGTCCACATGGAGATTCCTACCGAAAGAAGAGAGATGCGACATATACTAGGAAAGATAGAGATAACTCGAGGGCCGGAATCATCCTCCTTCATATATATATATATACATACACATTGGCATCTTTAATGTTCTGTTCTCTTGTATGCACATGGCTGTTTCATAATGTAGCAATGTGTAAATTTGAAGGACTCGAATTAGTTTAAGGGGTTCGCATTCAAGCTAAAGTGAAATGTGAGTTTAATGAAATACAAAGCACCAATCACAAACTAAAATAAGTCAAACGAAGCCCAGATGTAGAAATAAATGTGAGAAAACTAACATTTCTACATCTAAACTTCATTGACAGATTTCTCTATCGAAATTCAAAGGCTAAGTTACCGTGACCTGGGATTTAACTAGATGTGGTCTTGCAGCACTCTGAATATAGGATGATAAAATTAAAAAAAATTGTAGTATGAAATCTTATATCAGGTTTGGGGTTGCGGTCCTCTCAACGACAGCATAAATCGTCCCGTCGATCGCTATAGCATCACCATTAATGCTCATTTAGCCAGTCCACACGATCTGCGTTGTTGTGGTCCACGAATATAGAGCCTAAGTCTCGAGGAGACTGGTGCATACGACCACTCCATAGTCCTAACAATGCTTTGGTTCGCAGGCTTCTCCAAAATGCATCCAAATATCAAACAAGCAAACAGGCATTCAGAGGCCAAAAGGTCACACCAACTCAGACGTTCAGCTAAATTTGCTTTTCACGTTTAAATAAGAAACTAGGCAAATACTTGGTTTATTTGATCTGAAGGTTATTTATTTCGCTTTATGTTCATAATTTACAACTGGATCTCCTAAAATTAAAGAATACAATGTTTTCAACTTAATAATCTCTCTTGTCGTCGTTTTCAGTACCATCCTTTTCTTCTTCATCATCATCAAACATGGAAGAACTATACAGGAAAGTGATCTAACATCAGAACAGGATAGGAACTTCAAAGAATATTATGTATGCCGTAAAACTCATGCTTTCGTCATATTGAAACTATAAGCTAGAAAGACAGAAGAGACCCACAAGAGGATCTATAAATGTTAAAGAAACAACTTTTCACATAGGACAATCTTGCTATTCTATTACTGTGCCACATATATTCTCCAGATCTCAAGTAGTCTCTCCACCATCTCACTATTTCCATGAAATCTTACACTACTCAAAGTTGCAAAATCACACACACACAAAAACACACAAAGGTTCTTGACCAGTGTCAAATTAATGATGATATCTTACGATCTCAACTCCTTTCCACAAAACATAAGACAGCTATTAACTTTGGGTGGTGTGTGGTGTGGGTGTGTAACTAAGATTTAAGACAGAAAAATGACCAAGATCCAACTCACAAAGTGAGAAGATTGAACAAACCAACCTCATGAGAACCTGGAATAGGGAAGCAACAAAGGAAAAAAGAGCAATTTTTTCAAAACATAAGAATAAAAATTTAGTTTCTGTTTCATGAATTTATAACTGGATCAATTGGCCCACTAAACAATAAACTGAGTGCAAATCGAGAGGAGAAATGCTAGTTTTAAAAATGCAAAATATTTAAAGAAAACATTGGCTCCTCTCTTTTTGTCTGATATCACACACACTTTAATTTGTAAGCAGTTAAACTAGCAAGGAACGCACTTCACAGAAACCCTAGCCACGCTGAGCTTTAATTCCAAATCAACTAAAAATGAAGGTGATATGAGAGGTTTTTTGAAACCCTAAATGAATGCTATTATTTTGAAATTTGTTGCCTCTGATCTAATCAAGCCAGAATTAATTCATATAACCGTACAATAAAACCCTAACAGAAAAATAAGATAATACATAATTATAAGTAATCTACAGGAAATAGAGGAGGCATACCAAATTAATTAACAAGTGCCGTACAACTGGCTAATTATAGGACTCTCAGGGCTCAATCACCAAAGCATCAGGAGGGATCTTGAAATCATGGAACTGTACCGAGACGCAAAAATCCTGTAACCCAAAACCCTAACAAACCTTAGCACTGGAAATTCTCTGCACAAGTCTCACATAATAAAAGAGCAGAAACACAACAAAGAATACAGTACTAAACACACACACAAAAAAAACAATTTTTTAGTGCAAACACAACAGAAAGAAGCAAACCCCAAGAACTACAGATGAGCCTAAATGATATATCTTCATAAAGAAGATCACTTGCCTTTCTAGGGATTGGACAAGGAAAACCTAATATTAGCTAGCCATCTAAGAAAGTATAATAAGAGGAAATTAATTAGGGTTTATTTAGAATTAGAAATTAGGGTTTCTCGTGATACCAACTTCAGGTGAAACTGCCACACGATCTGTTCTTTCCTCGACAAAGGAGGGAAGTTAAGATCATGCTGGCAGCTTCAACTGATAGTGGTGCACGATAAGAAGATGCAGAGTCTCATCAGAAGAGCTAGCTAGCGTATGATATAGATTAAAAATACCAGGAGCTGCCATTTTTATGTACAAGCACAAGAATTTCTCTGGTGGTGCTTTGATGTGAAGAGAGGAGAGGATAAGGAGGTATAAATAGAAGGATGAGGAGAGGACTGAAAGGGAATTTTGAATTATCAGGTTTATTTATTTATTTATTGGTAGATGGAATATATAAATAGGAGGACCGTGAAAAAGCTATAGCTATAGTGAAGATTACTATTATAAATATTAAAAACAGGATTTATAGATGGAAAATGCGAGAGGTGGTCCCTAAGGATGCAAATTGAATATTGTCACGCCAAGAATAGCACCATGCAGTTTTGCAGACAGGTTAGTGAGTATTTCTATATATATTGTAAGAGCATTAATAACTTTTCAGCCCGGGGCCTGAGAGAGTGGGGGACTAGCCCTCTGAGAAGTAAAGCATCAACCCATGAGCCAAAAGGGACGCTAGTTAGTTTCCGAGGGGACCATATCTCTAACCATCTAATATATATTTGCATGGTTACATAGGCAAATATTGCATAAGTTTCACACATAATTAAAGAAGAAAGGAAATGGAGTAGCATCTCCACCGAGGAAAATTCAGTGAATCTCTCTTCGCTGCCTCTCTCTCCGGCCGACGATAATTTGATGTGCATTTAACCCAATTCCATATAAGCATCTCTTCTTGGTTCACTGGTAATAACCTTTTTCTTTGCAAACTTGCCATATCTTGGATATTTGCCAATCCTACATCTGATTAATTGGTGCCAGCTACACATCATTACCAGTTGTTAGAAACGTATCTGATCTAGACAGTCAGGAAAATCTTGCTTGTTTAAGTGTTTCTTTTTATTTAGAAATTAAGCAGCTCTTTTGGATGCGCTTGGTGTGATGATGGAACCAGGTGCAGACGCAGTGTCATAGCTAGTGAATGGAGTTTATGATGCAGTTCAATTATAATGGAGTTTAATTAGTGTTCCCAAGCCCTGATTCGATTTGCCTAACCTTTCGGGATATCATTTACCGATTTCAAAATCCCAACTACATACCTTTTTCTGATCTCAACATCTGTTTTATCGCGTTGATGATTTCTTTAAGAATTTCTCTCTCTCTCTCTCTCTCTCTCGGAATAGATTCCTTTTTGTTGTTATATTCCTCATCATACGAATATTGATGCGTGCTATCGTTAGAAGTTCACTACATCTGCTCTGCAGTGGACCAATGAACACTCAATATTGTTGCAATTCTGAAGACCTAGGTTTATATCTACCTTCGTCTAGGGTTTATAGCTAACACACACAGGCACACACATATATTCTGCGCATATGATATACATAATATCTTAGATGCGTGGTGTCCAAAGATTTCATTAGTTAATTACTCAAATATGGTGTCGAACTTAAATTATGAAGCTTACAAAAAAACTCCATGCTTTTTCTTTTCTTTTTTATGATAAGAAAGCAATCTTAGGGTGTACGTAGTTTACTGAAAGGTTTGGTTATCCATTCATATAAACAATTTGCAATAAAGGGCTGCGTATGCCTTTCGGTATCTATGCAGGATATCTCATATATATATATATGGTTGTAAATATTCCAGATAATATATAATTATATATACAGGCACAGCCATACTTGTAACCATGATTTAATTTATTTTTATTTTTGTGCAGTCGCTCTCTGCTTTCTTTGTATATCTGACAGTGCCTCGTGTCAATAATTGATCAGCCTGATTGCAGAATTCTTTCTAAAATCAATGAATTGTCAGTAACCTATATAACTAGAAATATTATTTCCCCCTAAAATAGTCTTTGAACTAGTATATTATATAACAGGAATTGAATTAATTACAGAATAAGATAGTTAATTTAAAAATCCAGGGTAGCATCTATTCCATGATAAATGGTTGCCACGCAAGACCACAACATGCATATCAAGCATGTATTCAAAAAGTTTCTTGAATCATGATTTGATGCAAAAACCATATTCCCTTGACAAAATCTCAAAGATTCCCACTTGAGATTTAAATTACCTTAGTATCAACTTCTAGAAACTTTTTAATAAAATGTTTTTTAATAAGCATGGATTCAAAAAGTCACATCTCTTCACCCAACTTAACAACAACAACAACAACAACAATAATAATGTTATTTTGTTGGTAGAGATATAATTCAAGGTCAAGCTTTGAATGTATGTATATAATTAATGTGCTAGTCTCGCATATAATTAATGTAGTGGACTGCATATAGTCACCTAACATAGACATGTAAGTATATGATGGGGGAAATTTAATTCCAAGAGTATAGAACATTTTTTTTCTTCTTATTTATTTGACCATTCGAATCTGACTTCACCAAATTAAGGATGTGCATGGTTCAGGTCGGGTCAGTTTATGTTTTTTTTTTGTTTAACATGACTTGTCTACTCAATATATTCCATATCACAACCCGACCTTAATCGTGAAAACATAAATAAAATCTATTTTTGTAATTTTATTTTGAATCCAAAATGTTCTCTATAATTCAAATTAAAAGAGAAGCATCCCATAAATACTTTATAATTCAAAACATAGAGGATGAAAATAGAGAAGGATGCAAAGAGAAATTAGATCATATTAAAAAACATGAGATTCGTGTGTTTGTGTGAGTGATGACACTTGGCCACTTGGTATTATGTAAACTAAATCATTTTTTATTTTCAAAATTAATTATGCATGACATCTCATATTAAGTTATTCAGTTAATTTGTTTGAAGGGTTGCTTTTTAGATTCTATAGACATATTGATCTAAATATGTGTGCTTTTAAATTCTACAGATACATTGGTTTGAAAAGATATTTTATATATATATAAATATTAGTTTTATATTTATAGAAATCAATTAGAAAACAATATTTTTCTCACTCTAGTATTTCTTTACAAACTCTTTATTAACATTTATTATAAATTCTTAAGAAACTTGTGGAGTTATTATTTATAAGTTTCAAGAATTTGTTGTATCTTGAAGGTATATTATTTTAACTATGAAGTAAATATAGTAGATATAATTAATACCTTAAAGATCGATCTTCACGTCTCAAAACTATTTTTTATACACATTGACTTAACAAGTTTAAGGTATTAATCTGCAATGAAGTCCAAAAAATGCCAAGTTTTGTACTGGTTTGGGGGGGGGGGACTTTACTCACTGTTTGTCATATATATAATAGAATTTTTTTCAGAAAATTAAAATTTTCTCCATACAAACTAGAACTTAAAGCTTTAAAGGATAATTTTGTTGGCTATGCTGAAAATTCAAAAGCATATAAAAATTTGGATTCAAGTTCTAATATATTGTGTATCTAGAGATGCTGAGTTTATTAAAAATAAATTTCAAACTTATTTCAATTCAATTAGTGAATGAATCAATGATTCTAAAATTAAAATAAAGTTACCAAATAAAACATATTTTGATCAAGTTCTAAAAATAAAAGAATTCAAGTGGATCATCATGTTGAAATTAAAAGAATCTAGTGAAATAAAAAGAATTAGACGTACTCTACATCTATTATTAAAAAAAAAGTTGTTTTTAGTAAATATATTTTCAATTTATATTTTTTTTAAAAAAACTTTTAAATTAAGATTCAAAGTAAAAAATCACTTTTCGTAATTTATTTTTGTTCTAATTAAATTGAATCAAAATACCATCTGATTATGGAACGTCTAAATTTCTATTTATTGTTTACTCACATTCTAAGTAATCCGTTCTTCCGAGCTAATTTGCTAATATAATTGGTCTAAATTATTGAATCATCACGTTGACGAGAGGCCCTTGCAAGGCCACAGACTTTAATGGGCGGGTCGTACTTTGTGGAGACCTGGCTGAGGTCCGGTTGCTGAACACTGGCGTGCATGATTTTGTCCTCTAGTTAAGTGTAACTATTCCTCCTCGGCAGTTCTGCACGTCAATATCTCTAGAAAACACATGATTCACCGATTGAACCACCGTGGTCCGTGTAAGACCCTCCAGTCGGAGGGTTGCTATCTTGCAGAGCATCCACCGAAAAAAAAATGAAGAGCCTTTTTTATCAAGAACCTAGCTAGTACAGATTCATGGTCTTACGTTATCAAAGCATCGCATGTAATTTATGGGTCAACATTCGTGAATATATGGATCGTGAAAGTCACTTAAAAAGTTAAAATATTGATACTAAAGATAGGGGGTCCATGGAGCATATGATACCACGAGATACGTCAAAACATGCGTGTAAACCCAACAAGTATATCTTCATTGAGGACCGAGGTTCTCTGCCCCCCGCTGTCCTCCTGGTAGTTTTTATTTTATTTTATTTTTTCATATTTTTTAACTACAACTTTATGTGTGTTTTCAAATAACCCCGATAAAGCCAAGATTATTGAAAACTCTTGTATCTTCCTATCTGGTCCTTCCTGGCATGCAGAAGTAAGGGCAAAAAGCGCGCGGCGAGGTAGCTACAATGGTCCCCGGAGGCCCGGCCTTGCAGTATTGTAATATGACCGTAACTATGTGCAGTAACGAGAAACACTCACTCCCTTCCTCTGCTAGCGAACTTGCAGGGTTTTTTAACCATAAAGGGTCAGGTAGAATTAGATAACTCCATAACACAGTCGAGCTGCAAGATGGAAATGGTATCATGTCATTGCAGCGCGCTGATACACGGTGAAGCTGGCTGCACTCTGATTGGCCTTCCAAAATATATTGCGTTATCTCATTCTCGATCGCAGAAAACAAAACTGAAGATATGAAGGAGAAAAAATGGTATGCTAGGAGACGGAATGGAACGACTGATGATCTTTTCCAATTAAATCTCATTTTCCTTTCTTAATTTTTAGTCTCTAGATCCGCACAGCATGGCATCGTTCTCTCTCCAACAAAAACAGTTGAAGAAGTGGAAAATTGCATGATTACACGTCCCTGGTTGCAGCAAGTCAAAAACACAAGCCATGTAATCATGCAACCACGTCTACGAGTAGGTTTTGCTGTGTTGTTGTGATCATAAAATTGAGCGTTTTTTTAGTCAACATGTTCCTCGCGGTGTAATCACTAGCCAGGAGCCGCTTCCAACAACATGGGCAGCGGATTGGAAATTATTCTGGTGGGGACGTAAAAAACAACATTGTAGGGTAAAAAAGAACAAGGATTCCTTATATTACATTACCAACACAATCCAAGGGTAAAACGTTCTTCAGCCCTCACATTCATCAAGGAAGAGTTCATTAAACACAACCTGACTACCCTGTTCACAACGGAGCCCCAGCCCAGCCTCCCAACTCACCCTGCTCAGTTGACTGCATAATGCTTCAAGATACAAAGAATTTCAGCATGAGTTCGAAATGTGCGATGATGCAGAAATAGAATATTCGAGTAGCCCGCAGGCTAACCATTGAAAGTCCAGCAACCTTCTAGCAACTCGGAAGTCGGAACAATTAAAATTATCCTTCCAAAAATGGACAAAATCAAAACCATGATCATAGCATATTCCTCTTCCAAAGAAGTTAATCCAGGTTTGAAATCCTTTGTTTCCTTTTTTGAGAATGTCAATTTATTTGAATGTCTGCTTGCACTGAAAAATACATCAAAGCCTAAACATCTCAGCTAGACACAGAACTACCTAGAAAATTTACAGATATTCCATCAGATTAAAAGAAAAGGAAAAGGTTATCAAATGCCCAATTTGCACCTATCCCCTTAACATTACTCTTGAAGAAAGTTGAACGCGCTGCTAATTCTAATTCTCCAACTACAATGATGGTACATAACTCTAGAAAAAGCCCAAAGATTTGATCCCAGAACCGATAAATTTTAAAACATAATAACACCACATCCCAGGGCTAGAAAAAACCCAAAGATACGATCTAGAACCGATAAATATTAAATATATTAACACAACATCCTAGGGCTACAAAAATTTGGGCTGGGAATACAAATCATTACCCAAAGATTAATCTAATACTGTTCCTTCAACTAGTGAATGCTTGTGCGTGCAAGCAACAGTTTGTAAATATCTGAAGCTGTGGGACGGTCGGCTGGATTTTCCTTGGTGCATCGACAGAATAAATCAACAAGGAATCTCAATGTTTCAGATTGAGCCTCAGGTCCCTCCGGATTTGAGCCAGAATGAGTAACCAAATGCTCGTCCATGGACCCCAATGCCTCCAGCTCATCAGTTAGTGGTGGTCGTTTACCTGACTGTTTATGTCAAGACCAAACAATAAAAGAAAACGGAACAGTTCAAGACCAGAGGTGGCAAAATCAAGCAGATTAAAACGCTAATAGCACCGTGGGAAAATAAAGATGTTACTG
Source organism: Populus tremula (assembly GCA_964019445.1). Lineage (NCBI taxonomy): Eukaryota > Viridiplantae > Streptophyta > Magnoliopsida > Malpighiales > Salicaceae > Populus > Populus tremula. Next base: position 10,570,254 of record CAXHTJ010000018.1, on the reverse strand, counting down.
ATTCACCATGCAACAGTGAAATGGTAACACTAGAAACTTTTGCATCTAACTGTTATTTACCCTCTATTATCCATTGGAAAGTTTCAGTGTATAGAGTGATGTACCTGTAGAAGCTCATGTATGCGCGATTCAGGTAAGCCAGCATACGGGACCTGTAAAGTCAACAATTCCAGAAGTAGGCATCCATATGACCAAATGTCCACTTCCTACAACAAAAAGAGAAATCCCATCACAATTCATACTATTAACTTGCACAAACTAAAGCATATGCAACACAGTATGGGGCCATAGCCCAACACAAATTCATTGAAAAGATTGTACATAATTGACAAAGTCCATCTTGTAAGTTCTAGCCAATGCTGATACATTTGTTATATTGATATCAACATTTGAATCAGAGATTGCAATTATAGAACTCAGTGGCATTTTGGGAATTCAGAAATTTGAATCCTGCATCAGATGTTATGCAAAACCCAGTTCCTCAAAAGCTGGTATTTGCTGATGATAAGTCTGTTAGAATGTATAGCCAGTCCAAACTCAGAGATAAACCCTCAATTTCTTGCATCCAGCACATTCTACATTTTATGTAAATAAGTACAGAACAGCATAAGTAATGACTAACTTCATGCTTCATTGCAGTTGATAAACAACATTTGAAAGGCTACGCTGGTGTTAATATACAGCTGTTGCATCCCTTCAGCCTTCAAAGGCACTTTCTCATATCTATCCACCATGTTGCTAACAATCGCAAAAGATCCTCTCCATTCTCAATTCAAGGTAATGAAAGCTAGATATGCATGGCTTTTTATTTTACAGGCATGTGTTTTTAATTTTATTTTTACATTATGACTGATAAAAATTGCTCTCATTCCAAACATAGAACTTTTACAAAACCCACACAACTGTTACAAAATTATACTCAAATGTTAATGATTACAAGAGAAGAAAAATAAAGTCAAGCACTATGAATTATTGATGTTAAATTTTTTCAAACTGACAGGAGAAGCACCATACCAGACCATAAGTGTTGCGTTTATCCATTGTCCGCAAAACCTCGGGTGCCATCCAGCGTGGTGTTCCTACACAAACATCATGAGGTGCAATCCCTCTATGAGCAATACAACATGTATGCAAGAAAGACTTGCGTGGCACGGCTCTGTCAAAATCACAGAGCTTCACTACAGGCATGCCATCAGCTCTCTTATTATCTAAATCAATCAAAATGTTTTCACTTTTTATGTCACGATGAATTATGTCTTTGGAATGAATCTCTGCCAATGCACATGCAACATCTCGTGCTATACACAATGCCATTTCCACCGGCACATGCTTCTCGCCAGTTTTAGATACCTCTTCTAAATAATTCTGTTGCATCAAGAGAACGATAATCAGCAAGAAATATGTGGAAAGCGATCAAATAACTACATAAGAAATACAATTAAGCTCAACCATGTCTCGGTCATAAACTAGTTAGCAAGCTATGTGGATCCTGTTTCTCATTGGCATACTACCAAGGCCAAACCTTTCTGTGATGTTATTATACTATTATATGAATTTTTGAGTGTTGAGGAATGAATGACATGTGGCTTCTTAATGCTTAGGTGCTAGATGAAGCATTGAATGGCATGTGGCCACAAAGTTGAGGAATATGAGGGTTTAAATGTGTCGGTAAACAGTTGGTTTTTAAGAGCAATCTTGAAATGGTATGACTTTTTTTTCAGATTAGGCAAGTCTATAATATAGTTCACGTAGTCTTTTAAAAACTAATCCCACTTCCCATACCATTTAAACATTTTATTCCAGTCCCTATATTTAAAAATTTACTTAATTACTTGCATATTTCTGAAATATAGATGATGATTGATCATAAGATCATAATTTAGTTGTGGCTAATTATCAAAACCATGCATGAATATTATAAGTTGATTTTACTAACATGACATGTTTGATTAAGCCTGTTTTATATTATACTGATAAGGTTATTGATTGGATAATGAAAAACATCTAAACCGGGTTCACAAGGTGAGCAAATTGAAAAGAATAAGAGGCAGGAAAACAAAATAGATTTGATTGGATAAGGAAAAAATAAGCCTAACATGCAAAGAAAAAAAATAAAGAAAAAAGATCAGACATATTTTGTTGATTGCCTTTTTAAAGATGGCGTGAGACTACATAGTTTTTACAGAATTATTTAGTTGCCTCATAAAAAAAAAAATTGTAATGACTAGAAGTAATGAATGATTCGTAACTATGGTTTGATTCTTCGTGGCAGCCCCAGGCAAAACTAGGGCATGTAACTAGTTCTGATACTATCATGTTTTCACCTACTGACTAAAAATAATAAAATAAAAATTACCTTTAAAGACCCCCCATCAACATACTCCATAAGAATTACAGACTGTAATATGCGACGTTCTGGATTTCCATCTTCTGATGGAACCCACTTTGAAGATAGCTGGTGTCCATACATTTCAACTATGCAAGAGTGTTGCAGAGCACCTAAAATTCTTACTTCTCCGAGACAAATATACTCAAAATTCCTAATTTCATCTGCTGACGCCTCACATGCCTCTAAAGTACGCACCTGAAGCATCAGAAAAGTTCATTAATTAGTGCCCGCAATCACTGGATGTTGTTAACAGGAATCTTTCTGCTTAAGGCAATACAAGCCACTAAAGGCTGAGCGTACCTTTGCTGCAGCTTCAACCGATCCAAATTTGCACCGAATAAGAGTACTGGAACCCACCTTTTCTATCTTGTCAGAAGTTGAAATGGTAGGAAATGAACAACCAGGACCAGGAACACTCTCGGTTGAAAGGGGAACTTTAGTCCGACTAAGAGGAATGTACCTGTAGGAAGGCAAATTCATGAGAATATAAAATAAAATGCACAAGTAGACAAGGAGTAGACATGGACCAAGAAGACAATCTTATTCTTGGAGATTGTTTGGAGAACAATTACTTAGTTTGTTCCAGTATTTGAATATGCATTGAACACTGAGCTTTTATACAGTGTATGCTTTGCTCTTTCATTTCTTTCAGAATCCCTCGAAATCTCTGTTTATTTTATTAGATGAAAAAAACAGAAGATACCATTATGAAGTGGCTGTACAAAAGATAACTTGAAAATAAGTCACACTCCAAAACAGAAAAATAAGACAAATCACAAATCAAAATAAAGGGTTCCAATCTTTTAACAATGATATTTCAGCTGGAGTGCCCTTAAAAGCACCTGCCACATGATAGATAGGACACGGCAACACTAGATCAAAATATAACAAATCTTTAAATAGCACTAGAACAAAGCTACTAATTAATTATGCAAAAGGTTTCTGCTCATACTCCATAAATTCTTAATTGTTTAGTTTGTGTTGGGAATGGGGTGAAAACAGTGGTGGTGAGTTATTAGGAGAGTTAGTTTCAGGGTGTAAATTTAAGGGGGGAATTTTTTGAGGGTGTAAAAATTTATTTTGTTTGGTAACTTTCTCAAATCACTTGCATATATTAATAATAATTAACACCCATTCTGTCTCTTCCAATTTCGTTTGTGCTCTTCAAAACACTTGTATTTTTCTTGTGTGAGTGGCAGATTTGTCATATAGGAAGCTGGAGACAGGTTGGATGAGATTACAACATACCAGGTGAAGATGACAGTTTTTTATAGATGGAGGAGATTGGGCTAGGATAAGGCATTAAGCAATAGGGAATTGTGTCAAACAAATCCAAGAATTATGTGCTGGATCTCTGTTTGAGAGATCATAAAATATCGCTAGGGCTGGATGAGAGACAGAGGAGAGAGAATGCAGAGAGAGAAAGGAGCATCAAGTTAGAGGAAAGAGAGTCCAGTGAGAGATAAGAGGGTCAATTTCAAAAAAAAAAAAAGCAAGAGTAAATCTTATAGCTGATGGCTAGGGAGTAATGTTTCACCCCATTTTTGGAGGTAAAAGTTTAACCCACAACAGTTTGTTTTACCAAACAACGCTAAAGGAGGTGAAAGTTTATAGGGATAGGTTTTCACCTCCCACCAAACATAACTTTACATAAAAATATTCACGCCAGGGGCAAAACCAATGCTGTGTAATATTATAGACTGAGCATATGAATTAAACTATAGCATCCACATGCACAGCATATTGGATGAAACAGCATTACCATAACCACTTTGAATAGCAGGACTAACCTGCAAAAATATTCTGGATCTGTCTCTTCTCTGATATCATGTGGATGGCATGCATCCACCACCATCCGGATCAATGAATCACCCCTCCTTCTGAGAATGACATTCCAGGCATGCGGCATGAAGTCTAAGTAACCCCTGACAAGTTCACAAGGTATTGGAGGATCCATGCGGTCACATAGATACTGGAGTAATATCAGTTTTATTAGATCAAAATAACCAAAAATGTAGCGCAAGGAACATAAACATTCAATAGGTACTATAGAAAAGAGATGCATGACAAGAAATACCTTCATTAGCAAGGCTCTGTGTCTACAAACACCAAACTGCAAGCTCCCTAAAGGAATCACAATGGAGCCTCGTCTTGCTTTAATAGATCGCAAAGATCTCTCACAGAGATCAGAGAAAATAATATCTTCTACAGTTTCCAAAGCTTGTTTACCAGCTGAACTAATACTTTCATTGTTTCCAGTTGGGCATGTGCAAACAAAAGGCTTCCTGTAGTTTGAACCAGACACTGCTTTTCGAGTCCTTTCAACAGCACCACTTCTATCACTGCCCCCAAAATGATCAGAAACAAAAAGTGCAAGCAATGAAGCAATCTGCAAGTTATCAACAGCAACCTTATTTCTCTCCTTGGTAGAACCATTTAATCTCTTAAAACGAAGCACCAATGCTTGAGCAGAGAGAGCTACTGCATCCAACTGTTCATCCTTCTCCCTAAAAGAAACAATAAGTAATTAAGGTCATTCACACTAAAAAAACATTATCCAAGCACAAAATAATAGAGCAATTATGAATCATATGAAAATGAGGTCATGAATAAGAGTTGACCTGTCCAAAAGAATGACCTCACGTGAGTCAAGAGGCAACATTTGCTCAAATCTCCTCAGTGGCATGAAAGGTCGGTCACGTCCTGCATCATAAAAGCCATCTGGTAGTCGGTCCTCAATGCTGCAAAATGAATGTTCGCTATATTTACAGGACAAATTTGAGCTATCTTCTGTTGGTCTCCGACATTTGCATGGCTTTGGATTATCAATATCCCTATCATAATGCCTTTTTGACTTGTAAGTGATTTTGGATTTTTCTGAAGATGAACTTTCATCCTGACTAGCAGCTTCATCCTGTGTAGAGGCTAAAGGTTCATCTTGCACGCAACATGCTTCTTCCTCACTTTTATTTATAGACCCAAGATCGCATGAGCAGCTTTCCACAGAAAAACCATTTTTTGAGCTGATTTTATCATCTTCAACACTGGTATGCAGATTTTCTCCTTCAGCTTCAACAGAAAGTTCAACTTTTTCATTGTCATCATCCACACCTACAACGTCTGATGTGCCCCCTTCATGCACCTCAGGGGTAAGGACATCTAGATTGTTTGATTTGAAACTTTCACTTTCCTTTAGAGCCAAAGCTTCAGCACACCCCTCACCTTTCCACTTCCTACTGTTGTTTAATCGTTCTTGACGAGCTTTTTGCTGCAAATAATGGCGTCTTTTCCAACGCTTACTAGACCTCCGAGATGCAAATGACCTGTTTGATGAAGGCCCAGTCACTATGCTTGACATAGAATGATTGGAACCTGCATCGCATTCTTGATCATCAAAAAGTTCATTTGAGACTAAAGTAGAGACGAAGCATAAAAAACCCTAGATATCTATAACAAAAAAACTTTTGAAGTGCATAAAGAGAGAAAACTCATAAGTCCTCACCATTACAAGAAAACTTTCTGTCATCCTCCTGAAAGGAGGTTTCGTATACATCCATTTCGACTGATGAGCTAATGAACTCATCATTTGACAGGTCCTTGCCATTTCCTTCCAAATTGCAGCATATCCATGAAGGTATTTGACAACAACTAAGAAGCTTATTGTACTAGAAAATAATAAGCAGTAAGAAGATCAATAAACATGTTAGGTTTTGGACATGCAATCTTTGCACCCATGAAAGCATAAAAATTTAAAGAGCTTAAGCAATTGATTATCCTTCCATTACAAAGTTTGCTGACATATCAAAATGATTATAAAAAGAAATAAATGCATGGACATCATGTTCTTGATATCAAGAATGAACTATTGCGGCCACCATTTGACATGGCTATGAGTACAACAGCCTAGGAGACGTGATGGATAAAAGATCTAATCACACCAAAAAGCCAAAGCCATTGAATGCTTTAAGGGTATTATAACTTTATTGAAGAGCACTAAACTAGAAAAGGTATGGAAAAAGAAGAAGCAGAAGTTAGCATCACAAAAGAAAGAAAGATAAACCAACATAAACCTGATTAAAAAAAATAGAAGTGTGTGAATTATAGATGTTTTGATGGAGAAATAGAATAAACATGAATGAGAGGTAATGTGATAGGAAAGTGGATATTTAACATTTTGACAAGAGATATGATCCCTGAACAAAGAACAGCCCTTTACCGATAGCCAACCAAAGGTCTAGGGGTTAAGGTTAGTTATGAAATGGTTAAAGTTGCTTGATGCAAAAGGTTTGGATAACATGTTGAGTAAAGTAGCAATAGCATTTGTTTTGAGCCATATTAAGTGATATTCTGGAGAGCAAATTACTACATCTCAACGCAATCAATGAACTGAATGTTGGGAACCATAAATGCTTGGAAACTGAAAGTAAATCACAACCCACCCTAAAAGTTCTGTGAAAGAAATGGACCTTAGTTTGCTCATAGAAAAATACCTGAAGATTTAGATACTGGAGGTTATGCATTGAAGTAAGTTCAATAGATCCCAATGATGTCAGCCTGTTATTTGAGAGGTCCAAGCTCTCCAGTAATTGCAACGAGGACAAACTTGAGGGTAGTTCGACTAACTTATTATTAGATACTTTTAATGATATCAAGGCATTTAAATAGGTTATTTCATTTGGCAGACTCTTAATCTTGTTGAATGAAAGATCCAAGAACTCCAAATTACTTAAGCAGCCGATTTCAGGAGGAAGATATCTGCATGAAAAAGTACATAATCAAATCTCTCTTTCCATATTTCAACAATCTGATAAACAATAAGTAGCTAACTAAAGTTGTGAATTTATATTGAAGAACTTCATCTTTACAGTTTAACATACAACATCTCAGAAATGCTGAAGACCAAAACTGGATTTCATTTTTTATTTACTTGGAGGTGTTACACACAGAACTACAATATTTGGCCAACAGTTTAGATAGGTTCCAAAATTCGAGTAAGGGTAACATTAAAGATTATGTGCTGGGTACCTTTCCAAAAAACATAATCCATACCAATTGTGTTGTTTAACCTATCACTTTAATGCAATTCTGCTCCCAATTTTTTTTGCTCTCACTCCTACCTTGATACTTTCTACCCGTTAACCTTCAACTATTTCTTCAACACTTCAAGCATTAGCTACTCTATCTTGTTTCATTGGATTTGGCAAAGCCCTTTTAACATGTCTCAAAATGTCCAGCCATTGTTTTGAACATGATAATTCTATAACTTAATATATAGAAACAGAAGCAGCTGGACATAGATCAAAAATTCTTAAGGTATTGAAAAGGAAAAGGAAGGAGGAGTGAGGCACCTAGCAAGCAACTTTGACTGACTTAACAAGTTCCTCGTTTTTCATTTGAGCTAAACTACTAAGGTTTGGATGAAAAAGAACTTTGTAAGCTTAGTGAATGCATATCAAGCAGACAATTTCCATGCTTCATTCTTGCATTTTTTTATTTGAGACAATACAGTAGCCTAGAACATTTAGCTATTAAACCTATCCTTGATTGTAAAGTTGTACCATAAAAGAAGTGATCATTCAACTACACATTGTTTTATTACAGCCAATATCTTTATTGTCTAACTTTTAGTGTGAAAAAAATCTACATCATATAATTTGAAAAAAAATTGTTCAATTACTCAAGCTGACAATACCAATGAGCAAATAAAAGAATCACATTGTTAGATACAAACACAATCTCTGTTTGGCCAACAACCCCCCCTTACTGCCACTCTTACAAGAACTCAATAATCATCGTCATTTAAAATCAACATCTCCAGCATAAATGATAACTTTCACTCAAAATGAAGATAGTATTTTCTTTTTTACTATGCCAGCCAAACAATAAACAAACACATAAAATTTCATATTTTATCTAAAATTCATAACTTCATACAATTCAATTTTTTTTTTTTTGCTAACCTGCCAATAACCTTTTACCTGATCAAAGGCAAGCAAAATCAAATGAAAACTGTTAATTTAACTCGAATCCGTAACAACATAGTTACACAATTTAGTGTCCTTTTCTTTTTCTTGACAGAACAAGATTCAGTTTCTTTCACTGAAGTTTTCACATCCCTCCATTACTGAATCCTCTGAACATAGAAAAACATTACATAATTCAAAACCCACATGCACAACAATTACCTTACAGAGAAGTGACAAACAGAGAGCTTTGTCAAGCACTTAATCCCAGAAATCTCACTCAAAATCGTCAAAACCGAAGGCCTTGGAGGCACTCTCGAAAGCTCAAGCTCTTTCAAACCTTCCAATTTATTAAAACTCAGCCCATTCAAACCCGGCGACGATACTTTGACTTGCAGGCACTCCAATCCCACCAAGTTCCCAAACTCCGCTGGAAACAAATTCACTTCATTCCCGAAAAACTTGAGCGTCCTCAGTTTCTTTAAACCCCCCACGGACTTGGGCACCAAAGTAAACGCATTTTTATACAAATACAAACCCTCCACTGAATCGTCAGCCTTTTCTAATAAATCAAATTCCAGGCTTTTTCCTATAACATCAAGAACTACTTCATCATCCACATTTTCACTGTTTTTTTCAAAACTGCTGTCACTGGTGGCGGTAACGGTCGTGGCGGTAGCATTGAATTCGGTGGAGGGGGATTTGGGGGATTTAGGGTTTTCGGGGTTATCGGTGGACTTAGAATTGGATTCTGTGGAATTGGAAGGCTGCATTGGATGGAATTGAGGGAAAATCAGAGGGGAATTGAATTCTTGAGGGATTAATTTTTGTTAGCAAAAGGGGGGTTTTGAGTAAGTTGTGATTGTGAAAATAAAGAGGAGATCTTTGGGGGATATTTGAGAGTGAGAGAGGGGGGGGGGTTTGGGGGAGAGAGAGTTAGAATAAAAAATCACGAAAAGAGAGTGGAACGTGAGAAATTAGAGGAGCGGGAAAGAGAGAGAGGGAGAGATGAGTACCGCTCCCCTTTGCAGTGTATTCTTGTTGGAGCAAGAAAAGAAACCCTAGAATCTAGAGGAAGGTACCGTGATTTAAACAAGTCACTATTTGAGGAAAGAATGGTCGGTAGGGGCTTTTCATAAGGAAAAAGAAAAAGAAAAAACAAACAATCTGCCCAGTTTTTGATCAGAGTCTCTGTATTTACGCTGTGCCAAACCGAAGGGTGCCCTCTTGCATTGGGAAAAAGTCGACAGGTGATGAACATTATTTTGTTTTTTACCATAGTTTTCTCACATAACAAGAATTTTCTATTAACAAAAAGTTATCAAAATAATATTGATAAAACGATTAACCATAAATAATCATAATTAAAAAAGTCATTAAGGTCGAGGGCTGGAGGAGTAAGTCCACAAGAGAGTCAGCATTTATAAGGCACATGCTGGGTGCATGTCTACGAAGAACAAGGTTTCGGTGGTTGTTAGAATTGCCATAGTGAATGATTTTTAAAATATATTTTGTTTTAATATATTAGATTAATATTTTTATTTATTTTTAAAATTTTATTTTTAACATAATGTATTGATATAAAATTAAAAATAATAATTTAAAGTAAAATAAATTACAAATATTTAAAAAAAAACACAAACTCAATCTTCCTCTACTGAAACTTACGATGGTCTATCTGATTCCGTCATCACTGCATGGCTAGCAGGCTTCACAAGCTATTATTGTAAAATTCACACGTAACAAGACAGCTCTTGTTATCCACGACAAGCTTAACCTCTTTTTATATATTTGAATCTTAAATCCAGTATTTAAAACCATACGAAAATGATAATGTTGGTTAAAGCACAGACTGCTTTAAAGATACTTTTTACTGTGTAATTAAAAAACAAGGTGATTTGAATTTGTAATGTTGTTTTTGTATTTTAAAATATATTTTTGAAAAACTTTTAAAAAAATTATTTTGTTATTTTTTTTTGGTATTTTCATGTTATTTTAATATATTAATATTTAAAATAATTTTTTAAAAATATAAAAATATTATTTTAATATATTTTAAAATATAAAAATAATTATAACCATACTATGAAAAGACAATATTCTGAAAAGACTCTTGTCAACTGTAACATCGCTGGCTTGAAAAGGGATGACATGACATGAAATTCGGATGAATTCTTGCTGACACTTAGATTTATTTAGAGCATGTCATGGCAAATGTTCCTAAAAGTGATGGTAGAAGGATTACACAAATGCAGAGATGGTATCTCATGACTCAGGATTTTACGGGAATATCTTTATATAAAAACACTGGATTAAAAAAAATTATAAGTATATTTCTTTAAAATACAAATAAATCATAATAGAGACTTATTGAAACTGATGCTTGTCTGATTTAGAGTATGTTTGGCATTGTGGTAGCTGTTGTGGTTGTGGTTTTAAAAAAGTTGTTTTATAAAAAATATTTTTAGTTGAGTTTGGTTTGAAAAAATAGGTGTTTGGTTAAAACTATGGTTGAAATTGAAGTTGAAAAAAAAGTAGTTTAATGTGTTTGGTTAAAAATGCTTCTAAAATTGAGGTTATAAAATTATTTTTAATTTAAATACTGTAGATTTAATTATTGTTATTTTATCATGAAATAAATCATACTTTATATAAAATATTTTTTATTATTCCATGAAACCATTTATAATTTCATTACGTACGAAATATATCAAACAAAAACTACAGTTTTTATAATATTTTTAGCATGTAATAAAATTAGATAAAATATTATCAGATATAAATTTTACTCTAAACTAATTTTTTTTTTTTTAAATGTTAAAAAAATAACACACTAAAAATAAAAAAAATAAAAAAACAACAGCACGCAGGCAAGTGAACAGTGCAGTTACCTGCACTGTTCACTTGAACAGTACACACCATATATGTTCATGTAATTGCATTGTTCATGAACAGTGCAATTACATGAACAGTACACACAAAAAGCATGAAATGGCTGCTTCCCGTTTCCTGCGTTAGAAACGCAAAATTTAGTAGGACCCAGTGAACAGTAAAATGATTTTTTTCGTTAACCAAACGGCTGCGTGCTGCGTTTTATTGGGCCGCAGAGCCAAACGGGCTCTTAGTTATAGTTGGGCTTGGTAATATACCTAGTGTTATGCACGCTGAATCTGGCACTAACATGATCTAGTTATGATTGGGTTTGGCAATGTCCCAAGCCCTTGAATATATTGAGTTCAGAACTAGTTAGACTCACTTATAATTAAATTAAATGATATACTTACACTAGACAAAACAAATTTAATTACAAAATCAATTCAATTCAATCTACTCAGATAAATGAAATCAATTTTACTAAGAGATTATATATTATTATCATGGTAATGATTATTTTTTAAAGTATTTTTTTATTTAGAAATATATTAGAATATTTTTTTATTTTAAATTTTTTTATATCAGCACATCAAAATGATATAAAAATCATACACAAATTAATTTGAAAAAACTAAAATTTAATTTTTTTTTAAAATGCTGTTATTTTTTTTACATTTCAGAAGTGTTTTTTAAAAAATAATTGTTTTTATTTTCTTATTTGATTCAAATTATTTTTTTATGTTTTTATATCATTTTGAAGCATTGATGTTAAAAATAAATTCTAAAAAATAAAAAATACTTTAAAAAATAACTATTGTCATAATATCAAATTTTATGTTTCAAAAGTGTATTTAAAAAAATAATTTTTTTTTAAATTATTTATTTTTTAATAATTTTATATAGTTTTGATATACTAATGTTAAAAATAAATTTTAAAAATTAAAAAAATATTATATATATATATATATATATATATAAATACACACTTTTAACAAATAACGATCCTCGCAATACCAAATAGGTTGTTAATGGAATTGGAGTCTGTTTGGCTCTGCGGCTGCGACTGCGTTTTATTGAAAACGCAGTTGCAATCGTTTGGCTAAAAAAAAATAAGGTGTACTGTTCACTAGGACCCACCTCTGTCAACAAATCGTTGTTTTTTACTGTTCACATTAACTGCACTGTTCGATGAACAGTGCAATTCTCTTGTACTATTCACTTGCATTGCGTGGACACTTTTTTTTTTTTTTTAATTTAGAGTGTGTAAATTTTATTAACATTTTTTTAAAAAAAAACTAGTTCAGAATGAATTTTATACATTATAATATTTTATTTAATTTTATTATATGCTAAAAAATTATGAAAATTATAGTTTTTGTCGGATGTATTTTGTAGGTAATGAAATTATAGATGGTTTCTTGAAATAATAAAAAATATTTTTATATAAAGTATGATTTATTTCATAATATAATAGCAATAGTTAAATTCATAATATTTAAATTAAAAATCATCAATATTAATATATATTTTTTAAAATTATTTTATAACTTCAATTTTAAAAGCATTTTTAACCAAACACATTAAACTACTTTTTATTCAACCTTGATTTCAACCATAGTTTCAACCAAACATCTATTTTTTTAAACCAACCTCAACTAAAAATATTTTTTATAAAATAATTTTTTTTAAATCATAACCACAACAGCTACTACAATGCCAGACATACTCTTGGTTCCAAACGAACAGCGTAACCGCTCTTCTACACTAGTGATGATAAATACAAAAAAAACGGAGAGCCAAACGGACGGCAACGGATTGAAATAATAACGGATCTCAACCGTCAGTGTGAAATAAAAATTAAAAAAACCTCCCTGAATTCGGATTCCCGCCCCCTTAAATCCATGCCGATCTCTCACACATTTCGCATTTCACATCAAAATCTCTCTCTCTCATCTCACTCTTTCTCTATAACAAATTAACAAACACTAAAGTTGAAGTTTCTTCCACTGCAAACCAGCGAAGATGACCGCTACCCTTAAGTAAGTCTAGTCGAATAAGCCAATAGTACTTTATCCCTCCTCTGATCTTCAATTGCAGTATCATTGGATTGACTGATTGGCCGATCAGAGACATAATCAGTAGTAGTAATTATTACTAGTTCCTAAATTTGTCTGTGCACGTGATGGTTGTTTTTAGAGCTGAAGAGCAAAACCAGCTACAGCTGGTGGAGCGAGAAGAAATGGATGGCGAAGACGATTTGTTCGAAGCCATCGACAAGTGTAAGCTACAAATTATGAGCTCTCTTTCTCTCTCTGCGTCACCGATTGTTTTTTTCTTTCGATTCTCGACTTTCTTCGCCTTTTCTGCTTGCTTGTGTTGATTCATGTGCAAATGATGATCTGCCTTCTGTGCTTTTGTTGATCACCATCTGATTGCGATTACCTTGGTTCTATTCAGAACATGACAGGAATCAAAGGATTGTCTGAGGCAAAAGTTGACAAGATTTGTGAAGCCGCTGAAAAGATAGTGGTCTGTGCTCAGTTTATAGGATATTAATCATCATCTTTTTTGAAGCTTTATTTTATTGCGCTGTTGAATTCATTTTTTTTTGTCAGAATTATGGTTATATAAATGGAAGTGATGCTCTGCTCAAAGTAAGTTTAAGTTCCTCTTGCTTTTATGAATTGAGGAGATGCTCAAATCACTTTTGATTGCTTTGTTCGAATCATGTAGTTCTAGCTTCTGATTTGTATCACCTTTCTAAGTTTAAATCTCATTATTGTTTTATACTGCAGAGGAAGTACGTGATTCACATCACAACTGGAAGCCAAGCCCTGGATGAACTCTTAGGAGGTAGTCTTATCACTTTTAGATTCACTAGAACTGTCTGTGTTGGTAGTGTATATGCTTTCTGATAATGTACTGCAATTTATTTTTCTGTAATTGTAATTGGTATGATCACCTTGATTGATTTGAAAAGGTGGGGTTGAGACTTCGGCTATCACAGAAGCTTTTGGGGAATTCCGGTAAGAACAAACCATCGTACCTTTTTCCAATAAATCACAACATTTTCTGCTGTCATCTTCTCACACATCCTAAAATCTGTCTACTTCTACATTGACCATTGCAATATTATTTTTAGGTCCGGGAAGACACAGCTTGCTCATACCCTTTGTGTCTCTACACAGGTTCTTCTCTCATTTTGCTCCTTAACAAGGTTGTTGGTGGACTGTCTGTGGCTGTGGTGTCCATGCTAAATGAGAATATTAGTTCTTACTTGTCAGTGCTGTTAAAATATTATAATAGATAATGCTGTTTCAAGGAAAATTGGATTTGTCTTCAATTAAAAAAAATACTATTCAGTTTTACAAAATCTGATTTATAGAAATAGACAACATTGGTTTACCCATCTCCGAATTGTTTCTGACCAAATTGTGGGCATAACACAATTTTCTTGACAATCATTTTCTAATAAAAGAATTCGAAATCATATGCCAGTATCAATTGTTTTTCTGATGAAGAAGTCCTTCAATGAGATTGCAAGTTACGATGTAATGATATTGTTGGTAGCACTGGCTTTGATTAATGCAGACGCCTCATTATCTGGATTGCAGATTTGGAAATGACAATATGTGGTCTAAGCTTTGCAAAATATGCATTCCTATTGCCTTTGCAGCTTCCTACAAACATGCATGGCGGGAACGGAAAGTTGATACCGAAGGAACTTTGTATCCTTTCTGCTCGCACTTCCCTCTTAACATCTTGCAATATGTACAGTTCCTTATTAGCGAAAAATTTATGGAGAATTTTAACCATATGCTGCCTTGTCAGCTTCAATGTTTCCTTAACTCTATGCTCTTACAGTCGA
Source organism: Populus tremula (assembly GCA_964019445.1). NCBI lineage: Eukaryota > Viridiplantae > Streptophyta > Magnoliopsida > Malpighiales > Salicaceae > Populus > Populus tremula. The sequence goes on along the minus strand of CAXHTJ010000018.1, from coordinate 10,555,160 downwards.
CCTGATAGAATTGTTCCAATAGCTGAAAGATTGGAATGGACCCAGGAGCTGTCCTTGACAATGTAAGCATGGATTTCTATTGTATTATTAATAGATTCATGGAAGAAGATCTCCTAGGTCACCCATTCTCTCTGTGAATGTGGAAGATCATTTATGCCCGTGCATTTACTTACGAGCATCAATACAACATGCTTCTTGGTCTGGCTGCAAAAATGTCTGAAGAGCCATACAGACTTCTGGCGAGTCTTTCCCCCCTATTCTTTTAAGATTGATTTGCCTGTGATGCTCTATGAGGCCTGGTGTGATGAAGTCTTTGTGCGTGCCTATGAGATCAGATTGTCGATTCAGTTATTGCTCTCTTTCGGGTGGATTTTACTGGAAGGCGAGAACTTGCAGAGCGTCAGGTGAATTCCAAAGTTTCTCTAGAGTTCCTGTAATATCATATCTGTATCATGTCTTTTCAAAGACATTAACAGCTACCCTTTTCAGCAAAAATTGGCTCAGATGTTTTCTTGGTTGATAAAAATATCCGAGGAATTTAATGTTGCAGTCTACATGACCAATCAAGGTATCTCGACTTGCATATTATCATTCATTTAAGTTAAAGATAACAATCCACACAGCTTTGGCTCCGTTGTTATAAAGTCTTCTTCCGTGCAGCTACTTGATTTTTGTTTCCAAAGATCTGACACCCATGACCTGCAGCTCTCTGAAAATTATGTTGGTGTATTACTCACCTAGTTATGTTGTTAATCTGTCAATTTGTTGGTTGCAGTCATAGCTGACCCAGGCGGCGGAGTTTTCATATCAGATCCCAAAAAACCAGCCGGAGGGCATGTGCTTGCTCATGCAGCCACTATCAGGTTGATGTTCAGGAAAGGCAAAGGCGAACAACGGGTCTGTAAGGTGTTTGATGCCCCAAATTTGCCCGAGGCTGAAGCAATATCCTTAACCTTGATACCATTGGTTTGGCTTTAACTATTGATTTTGGTTTTAAATAATCATGTTTCCATGAAAAAATGATACTAGGTGGTTCTACTTCGATAAAATGACAAAATCCTGGCTGAAGTAAAATCAAAACTATAACAAGGCATCAGCGTATTCTGTGATCGTAATTTCCAACCAAGAGTTAATATTGCAATAGTTACTGAGAAGCTATTCTTAACAGAAGCACGTATTTCAGATGACAGCAGGGGGCATTGCAGATGCAAAGGACTAACAAAAAAGGTCACTGCTAGAGGTGCTTCCGCGTATCTATAGGAGTTAGAATGTCGCCTTTCCTGATAGCAGGAGGGGATGCAAAAGATGGTATATTAAGCTTCCTTCTCTGCGCTCTAAATTTATCCGGACTCCGTAGATCATGTTTAACAAGAGATTTACCATTCTTTGCAAGTAAAAAAAATGCCAATGATAATATCCCGCCTATCTGGATGTTGTTTTAAATGTTTTTCACATGGCTGTTCTTGTTTATGCTTTGAGTTTCTTTACCTCTTCGGCAAGTTTGAGCTAGACGAAGAGTGTAGCAGCATTCCTAGATTAGTTTTTGTGGTCAAACCAAACAACACGGGGGCCTTGGGTTACTTGCTATAATTCAAGCTTTTCTCATGAAACTAGTGTAAAGAGTGGACCATAAAATAAACTAATGCCTTGCAAGAAGTAATGGCCATGTAGGTCAACGTCTGACGAGTTGTTCATGGAGGTCCCAGGGACAAAATGTCTGTGCCCAACAGAAAACTCTACAGGCCTTTGCTTCCAAGCGTGCATCAGTTTTTTTTCTTTTTCTTTTTCTTTAAATCTTGGCCATCTGAGAAACAAATTATTGCAATAGGGACCTTGAAATTTGATTCATATGTTATCTAATTATCTGTTTCATCTCCTATTCATATTTGGCTCCCAAAATATTTTATCTTCATTTGGTCACCAATACAGTGCAGCATAGGAGCACATCCAGGACTTTCTGCACCAATCCAGTCTCTTCCCTTGTTGATCATTTAGGCCAGGATTTGCCAAACTTTTGTGGGCATATACAGTATGCATAAAAAATGACATCCATTGGAAGAAGCAAATCGAAGAACAAAGAAATACTCATCCAAGTTTCCATGAAATGAGAATTAATTATCAATCAGGAAACTAACACCTTGGAAATCTTTTATGTAATGTGTAAATTTTATTTTATGTTATTTCCACAAAGGTTTGTGATTCGTGTGAGGGTAGCAACACATACAGCTGCATCAATTGTATTGTTCATTGAAAGACTAATAACAGTATGGAATTCGGGACGCATTAGTGCAGCAGTGTCCAGAAAGATAAGAGATTACATGGAGGATGAAGGAAAAAGATATGATCCAATAGAAGGCCACCTAATAAGAAAAGCCTTACCATACACGGAGACTTGGGAGCTCAGTAGTTTGAAGACCAGTTGTAAGAACTATCAACTCTTGGCATGCCAACTGATTCCTTCTTAGTCTCCGCATCCACCTTGAAAGTTGCTCCGCAGACCTGGCCAGAGCTGTCCACTCTTGGAACCGGCTTCAACTCATTCAGTGGGTGCTCAAAGCTCCTCAAACCTCCAGAAGTTGTAAAGAAGCATCCTGAGAAATAAAACAGAAACTTTTAGATTATGAAATGGGTAGGTAGAGATTACCAAAGGGCATGAGACAAATCAAAGCAACTCAGAAAAATAGCCTTGTAACTTCGGGAGAAGGGGTGCCTCCATCTATCCTTGTGCTCATATATCATAAAGGATCCCATCAATGCCAAGGGAGTTTGAATGGGCCATCCGAAAGTTCAAGGGATTAGAAAACAATAAAGAAAGAAAAAGAAAATCATCTTAGAACTTTCCTACATAAAGCTATTTAAAACCAGAAGGGTATTTTGACCCTAATTTTCAGCCCATCATGCAACATGGAAAGTGAACAGAACATCTACAACCAGACAAAAACATGAAGAAAGTGGAGGGAAAGAGCATCATGCATATATACTCTTCAAAATTTTAATGCACCAACATTTCCCACATTGCTGGGTTCTCCAATGTACATAAATACTTGTCTCCAAATACACTCGAAGTACATTCCAGTGCCTATCCATGTGTTGCCCTTGAGAATTTTTTGTATACGTCTTCGCCACTCGAAGGACAGTTTAACCATGCAAAACGAGGCAGAGATAGATTGCTATGGATCACGAGCATGATGATTAAACCAGAATCAAAAGTTTACCTTTAGGGAAAGGTGCAAAAGATTTCCCACAGCCTTTCTGCACAATCTGAACATCATCTGAAAGAACGAGATTGCCTTCAGAATCAGTTCCCCAGAAAAAGGGTACACTTCCATCAGCATCCTGCAAAAAGGTAAACGTAGCATGATTTAAGCCGCTGGTAACAGATAGACGAAGAGATCAGATATAAAAATTAGAAGGAAAACCAACAGTACAGGAGAGCATTCCAAGCAGAAAGGATCACTTACAGCAGCAAAAAATGTGGCTTTTGAAGTGCTGTCATATAAAATAAAAGCAAATTTCCCTTGGATGTCTTTCACAACCTGATCGGCAGGATAAGGGCCTCGATCTCTGAGAGTTCTGTAAGCTTCAATGACAACGATCACCTCATTTGCAGTTTTATTTAAACCATACTGCTGCTTGAGAACAGCAACATTATCTATGTGGCCTTGGAACAAGCAGAAAATGTCATCCACAACCGCAAACAACCTAGCCAGAGAAAAGAGGCATTACCAATGTTATGCACAGATAACACTAGCCAGAGATTTACAGAAATACATCTTTCTAAATCCTACATAACTCTCAACAAACACATAGCTAATAAAATCAGACTTGGCCTTTTCTTTCCTGCAAAAAAATGGATTGCAGACCACATTACGCAAGCCCTTAATTTACATTCGTAAAGGAGTCAAAACTATCAATCCAAGTAACAGATCTAAGTTGCATGATTAAAATAACACACAGAGAAAAGTTTTCAAACAATAAATAAATGAATAACAGGATCTACTAAAAAGTCGATAAAAGTTGAAGATTTCTCCAATCAGATTACCACAAACCATAACACAAACGCGCAGAAAAACTAGTACCAAATTTCTTCAACCTAAAATCCCATAAGCTAAAACTCAAACATGAACAAACCTCAAGCGAACAAGACCAGATCAATCCCAAAAATCAACCAAGGAAACCAAAACAAAAACATGGGTCACAATTTTAAAGGGAAAAAAAATACCTTGGAAGAAAAGGGTTTTGCTTTTCAACAGAGTGAGAAATGAGACCAGCAGTGCCAAGATTGACAGTGACGGAGCCAGGGTGCAGCGAGGCAAAGTGGTTGGCCAAGAAGCCGTCTTTCAATGCAGAGGATGCTGGGGCAGAGTGCGGACTCTGTAAAGCATCAGGGCATTTTGCAACCGTATTGTCAAAAACCGCCAACATTTCTTTTTTCTTTCTTGTCTTTGATTGGTGAAAGGGGAGAAAATGACTGATTTGTGTGGTAGAATTTGGTGAAGGCAAAGAGAGTGAAAGAGAGAGGAGAATGTTCGTGATTGTTATGTTGTCGTTTGCAAGTATTTTTTTATTGACAAAATTGTCCTTGTAATGTGAAAATTGTACCGAATCAATTCAGTGAAATGATCATTAGTCCTTGAAAAAAAAAATTATTTGATTGTATATAGTCTATTTGTTAATTCAAATCAGTGATAACTAATTATTAAGTAAAACGTGTCATGATTTGACGTGTATTTTTTTTAAATAGGGTTATATATACACGTGTCATGTGACAATTAATTACCAGCAATTTAGGTTAATAGATGAGTTTTAAATTAAATAAAAAAATGTTCAAAGATAGTGTCATCTGCCTTCGCCTTTTTTTTTAGTAGATGAGGTTGTGGTAATTAACATGTTTCCTTGCATCTGAACATATTTAGCTCTGCGTATGTTAACTGGCTTGCTCTCGGTAATTTTTTATGTTTAAAAAATAATTCTTGAAAAAATTATATATTTTTTTTATTATTTTAAATTAATTTTTTTAATGTTTTTAGATTATTTGAAAGAATTAATATTAAAAATAGTTTTTAAAAAATAAAAAAAAATTATTTTAATATATTTTTAAATAAAAATATTATAAAAAGCTATCCTAGTAAAGGAGGCTCACAAAAACTGAAAATATTAAAGAGCAATTCCATTACAGGTCCAAGGTTTTGCATTTTCCAGGGCCCAAAGATAGCCGCCTCCTAAATGGTGGCCATTGCAGATACACAATCCGTCAACATGTCAAGATTTCAGTGTATAATAAACATGGGCTCTAAACTAAACCTGTAGCATAGCTGAAATGCAAGGACCGAACGCCATGATCCAGCAGACCAAACATTTGTGCAAAAGTTGTCTAAACTCACCTGTTATCTTATCAAACTCAGCCTCTTATAGCTCAGCTGTCAATATAACTTAATTAGGGCTCAAACCCTGTTAAATGCCACTGACTTGCTTCACACTCGTGATATTATTATATTTTTGTAAATATATATTTATTATTAATAAAACATTAATTTATTTTTAATATTTATATAATATTAGATTAATAAATTTAATATTTGATTTATGAATTTTGAATAAAAATAAAGTTCACGAGACAAAAATGATTTGAAAAAAAATATTAATTATTATAACTATAGTATTTCTATTGCATCAAAGCATTATTTCTAAAAAGTTTCTAGTCGATGCTCTCTTAAACACTACATATTTATTAGAGTCATAAAAACTGATACATATTATATTCTTTGTTTTATGAAAAGAAATAATTGTTTTCATAAACTAGAACTAATATATAGATGCATGTCATAAGACATTTGAACTGACTGCATGAAAATTTTATATGGAAAGATCATCTATTTTTATGGAAAAACTCATGCAATAACTGTGTAAGTGATCATTAGACTTGAAATCACTAATTTATCTTATATAGAAAATATTATGCTTTGATCATGTTACATGTTATCTTAATCGAGATAATTAATGAATGAATATATGTTGGGTATAATATGAATTATATGAAAATACTTGAGTAATAAAGAGAGGATTAATCACCTTAGATGAATTGGAGAAAATGTCATATTTGTTCTCAAATAGTATTGACTAAAAAATCATTGGTTAAAGTGGAATGAGATTTGAAAAGAGTTTCAACTTTTATTTAAATGTTTAATAATTATTATGTAAAGAACAAACATGATTTAGCATGGAAGACATATTTTTTACTTTAATGTTAAATCAGAACATTATTAATGAAAAGATATTAATTACACTAAGAAATCGATTATTGAAAAGTTAAGTCAAACCACTAATGAATTTTCTAATATTTAGGGAATAATGACACGTTACTAGATGATACATCTAATCCTCAAATATAAATAAATTAATTATTGAATTGATAATAAATTAATTTATTTAATTATATTTAATTAAAATTATAATCTATATTAGAGCCAACATATTAGAAACCGGATGGATCATACGCATTAAAAATAATTTGTCATAAATTAAACTGAGATGATTTAATTATATACGACTTGATTAAAATATATTTTAGAAAATAAGGACTGAAATATAATTAATACATGTATTATATTTCTAGACTTAGAAAAATCAAGTAATGACTTAATTGAGTTAATTTTTAAAATTATATTAAATTAATATAAGGATATTATTCAAGAAAAAAATTGATATTTTATCAATTTATATGATTTTTCAAATTTCTATATAAATAATAAACTATGCCTCTTATTTTTTGATGGATGTCTGTTATATAAAAAAATCTATGTAAGTCACATGATAAAGAGTTGTCATTCTAGGCATAACAATTCTTCTTTTCTAAATGAAAATTTAGAAGATTTCTTATAAATAGTTATGTGAATTACCATTAAAAATCAAGTAATTGGATAACTTATGTTTTTTAACAACCTAACATTTAAAGAATTATTTAAAATAAAAAAATTAGATTTTTAAATAATAAATCTCTAAATAAAATTTATTTGATAACCTCTCCAAATAATTTTATTTTATTATTTTCATTTTGTGATCATCTAACTAACCAACAGACCACTTATGATATAACATGAGAAGCTTTGACCAAGGTTATTTGCACAAGAAATATAATCATTACTTGAGTATATTTATCTGTGTCAATTAAAAAAATAAATAAATCATAGAAGGCGACTCATAAAAGGTTGCAAGTCATAATGAAGGTTGTTTGCCATGAAAACAAAATGTAATAGCTGTTTGCCGGTCCTAATCATGGCTGGACAAAATGTCTGATTGTGCAAGGAACTTCTGCTATTCAACATTGTCTGTCATCGTTTTGTTGAAGCATATTTGTTTAAGCTCTGTCTTCTTTTACCATGGAGGAAAAGCCCAATATTCAAATCCCAAGAGTGAGACTGGGCAGTCAAGGATTAGAGGTAAGCTTCTCATTTTACAAGTGATTTATTTTGGTCGATAGAAGTGTCAAAGTAGATCTAAGTGCAAAAGTTTTGCTGATTTCTCTTTGTGTTCAGTACCTGTTATGGGTTCTGTCCCCAGACTAAGATAAGAGGATAAATCTTGGCACCAACAGTAGCTGTAGCTCAGAAGCCTGTATCAATAAAACATTACCATTAACTTGCAGATTTATGTTAATTTGGATTTCCAGTAACCGGATACATATATGATGCATCACTGGATCTGTCCAAGAAGCGGGTTTGCACAATCACTTCCTCGCATGTTGCTTCCACGACTCAAAATCTTCTTCTATTTTACGTTTTTTAACCAATTTTCCTGACTAATTTCTTCACCAGTTTTATAATTTATGGAGATAGGTGAGAAATTTTCATCAGTAAACCAATAGGCGATGAAGGCTGTCACATGACCTCAAAATGAAAAACTTAATTAGCCCCTCCTTTTCTTTTCTGCTGAATTGCAATGCTTTTTTTTTTGTGCGCTAAAGAATCCAGATGTTTGTTGAATAATAAGCTGAACTTGCTCTAACAAAACTGGAGAGAAATAAAAATAAAAAATGAAAGAAAGCTGAATAATGAAGAAAGACTGTCGCTTTCTTGCTGGTGAAAGGAGTGCGTGTATGACACATGACAAGGATGTAGTAGTCTGGTAATTCGTGGAATTTTCATTTTCAATAATCAGCTCTTGAGCACATGTATACATGAGAGTAAATAAGAGAAAACTTCTGAAATGTTTCTAGACAACCAAAAACAATCTTGACACAGATTTTGAGACAAATAAGGGAGGAATCTTCCCCCTTTCGGATGGAATTTTGAGACAGAAAACTGATTAAAAGTTCCACTTGACAGAGGGGCATCTTGGCTTGTGACAAACTGTAGTCAGTGCAGTGCATTGATATGTCTGGAGAAAACTTGCATCTAAGATTCATGGAGCAATAGTGAATGTTTGAAGTAGAATCATCATAATTACTATCCTCAATATGTCTTGATGATAGTCTGAAGGACCCAAGAATCCTTGCAAACTTACAGGAATTAAAACAGCATGCATCACATTTTCCAGATTATAGTTTTTTGGATCGTGTTGGTTATATGTAATTGTAAACATGATACTGGATTAATCCTGGGGAGAGATACGAGGTGAGTTGCAAAAACATTGCTAGTCGGTCAAATGGTCATTATTTCTTGATAACTTCCTGGATTGTTGATTCATAATTAAACCAGTGGTTTCCTACTGATGGCGGCCATTGCAGGTTTCCAGATTGGGTTTTGGATGTGGGGGACTCTCTGGAATGTACAATGCACCTCTCTCCCACGAAGATGGATGCTTAATTTTAAAGGAAGTTTATTCTAGGGGTATCACTTTCTTTGACACGTCGGATTTATATGGAGATCATCATGACAATGAGTTCATGATTGGAAAGGTATTTTTGCCCCCTTATAACGCAAGTTCCTTCCTGAAATTTTCAAATAATTAGCAAGATTCCCAGGTGATTGAGAAGAAACCATATATCATATCATATGATCATATATAATAGTAAAATAGATGCAATTCAAAATGATATATGATTATGACACATGAATTGTTTATATGCTAATATATATTTAAATATATAAAATACATAGTGAGTCTCTCTTACCACATTAAAGAAAAAGCATTGATACCAAGTTGACAAAGAGAACCTTTTCAATTAAATACTTTGAATTACAATTCTTTTTAATATAAATCAATTATTTTTACTTAAATTAATTGAAAGCTCGTATCAAAAGCTTTAACTTAAGATACATATCATATATTTTTTTATGCAAGATGTAAAAGCAGAAGAAAAAACATCTCCTATGCTAGTTTTCAAGTTGTTTCAAATTTTAAGATAGTGTCAGAGGTGAATTGTGTATTATTTGAATCCTTATTATTTTTCAATTGAGCTCTTTTTTGTAATAAAATAACAAAATTAAGTTATATAATAGTATTTTTAAGAAATCGATAATGATTAAAAATTTAAATTTGATATACATCGAGAAAATAAAAGGTATTTTATATTTTTTTAAATTTCTATTACCTTTTTTTTATATATAGTTTCAGGATATAAATTTCCTAAATTGAATTTCAATCAATATAAAGAAAGAACTAATATAAAGTTGGAAAAAACATAAAATACTACAAAAATTATACAAAATTTGAGTTAAAGAATCTTGAATGGGTATGGGATTTATTACTAATTTTATTCAAACACCATTAAAAACACACAAATGAAATTACAATAATATAATCAAATCATTAAATAACATATTATATATATGAATAATCGAAAAAACTAAAATTCTGTCATTCCGCAACATGAGGGGGTATATCTAGTTTTTAAAGAAAAGGGCACCAACTCACTATATTGAAAAGAAAAAAAAAGAAAACAAAAAAGCGATCTAATTCTTGTTCAAGTTCACATGGGCTTAATTTGACTCTGGTAGTCTACAAGTTGAAGAAAAATTGTCCTTTTTGAGGATGTAAAGTACAAAGACACACATGTTTATAAGCTAGTTTTCCCCATTATTTCAGGCTTTAAAGCAGCTTCCTCGAGAAAAGATTCAATTAGCAACGAAATTTGGTATTACAAGGCTCGAAGGGTTACAGTTCACAGTCAAAGGTACCCCGGAATATGTGCGGCAATGCTGTGAAGCTAGTCTTAAGCGCCTTGGTGTGGACTACATTGATCTGTATTATCAGCATCGCGTGGACGTTTTAGTTCCAATAGAGGATACTGTAAGAGTTGTCTATAAATCATTTACAATTGTTGCAATTCCTGTTATGCCTTGCCCTCCTTGGCCTTCCCGCTTATTTCCTGTCTGTTCATGGAATCAAGTGCAAAATCTTTTCAAGTAATCAACTTTGATTGCTTGCTTGGTGTTTTTATCAATCTATTCTAAGTTATCAAAAAGAAGAAGAAGAAGAAGCAACCACCAACTTTGATTGTATCTTTTTGGTAGATGGGAGAGCTGAAGAAACTAGTACAAGAAGGAAAGATTAAGTACGTTGGACTATCTGAAGCTAGTGTAGACACGATCAGGAGAGCACATGCTCTCCATCCTATAACAGCAGTGGAAATGGAGTACTCCCTATGGAGTCGTGAAATAGAAGAGGATGTACTTCCGATCTGCCGGTTTGTACTATCGAGCTCTCGATGTTCTGCATAATTTCACCAGACTATGTGTTCTTTTTCGTCCATAGCAAACAAACCTTTCCTCTCTTCAATGTCTGGCACTTGATCGAATGTGCGATATTGGTTTTAGAATATTGAAAATAATGCAGGGCCATCACCAGTTCTTTGATCCTTTCCTGTTTCTTTTCTCAGAGAGCTTGGCATCGGGACAGTGGCATATAGCCCTCTTGGCCGGGGATTCTTTGCTGGGAAGGCAGTTGTGGAGAGCTTGCCCAATGAGAGTACACTGGTATTTTACTACAGAAATATGACTACACACTGCACTCTTACACATAACACATGTTGTTTTATCTTTTGGTGTCTCGTTACTTTCTTGAACCATCTGATATCCCTGCCGTAGGCTATGCATCCGCGGTTTTCTGGAGAAAATATTGAGAAAAACAAAGTTATATATGCTCGTCTTTCTGACTTGGCCTCAAAGCATGCCTGCACTCCACCTCAACTAGCTCTGGCATGGCTTCTCCACCAGGGAGAGGACGTAATTCCAATTCCCGGTACTGCTTTAAGATTACCATAATTGTTGATTTCATTCGTGACAGATTACACTACAAAATTGATGTCCAGCATCATATAACATGCGGTTCATTTGATGAAGACACGAGCATGATGTAATTCTATAGTTATCGGACGATTCTTGTAATCCTTTTTTTTTCGGATAGGAATACTTGTAATCCCTCTTAGCAATATTTTTCAGGGACAACCAAGCTGAAGAACCTTGATAACAATATTGGATCCTTGGCAGTGAAGCTAACACCAGAGGACTTGAAAGAAATTCTTGATGCTGTACCAGTTGATGAAGTGGGCGGTGAAAGAGAATATAGTGTGTTTTCTTATTACCTCTACAAGTTTGCCAATACCCCAGCCCAGTGATTTCTTACCAAAGAAACACATAAACCACTCGACTGTGCACAGTTGGAAAGATCAATGTACATGTCTGAGTCTTTACAATTGATATCTTGTTGCTTTGAAGAACTATATAGACTGTCGTGGGACGTCTGGGTTGTTTTACGGGATTCGGAATTAGGGAACCTCTGTTTGAAGACTTCACAACGGTACAAAGGGGACAGATTTGGTATTTTTATTCTAACCCAGATTTGATACGAATAAAACAACATAATCTCAAAGATGTTGTAGTCTAAAAAAATTGAAAAGATCTAAATACTGGGTTAAGTTGGGCATGGCAATGTTTCCTAAATTTTTAAAACAAGGCATTATGTATTGGTCCAAAAAAACACTCTTCTTCTTCTTCTTCTTTTCACTCTGACATTATCACGGCGATTCCATACATAAATATACCGGGATCTAAAACAGGTGACCTGGATCGTAAAACGTAGGGGTTTTTGGCTAATCTAGCAACTTTGTTTCAGTATTATTTGAAGATCCAGGATTCAATCTTGTTGACACTATATAATTTAAATCAGGAGACTCAATCAAAATAGTAAAAGAGTGAGAAAGGTTAAAATTGACACTGTATTTGATTACATCTGCTGCTCAGGAAAGGGCATCTACAGAAGAAAGAAAAAAGAACCATGCATTTGACTATAATCTAGATAGAAATCATGCCAACACACCAATGGTTTCAGCTTGTACTAATGATAATCAGGGGGAAAGACTAAATGCAATTATATCCGGGCGTTATAGAAAATGCACTAAAATAAATATTAATAAAAAAATAAAACTAAATTTAATATAAAAATAATTGAACTAAAATATTAAAGAATATAATTTAAAAAATAATTTAATTAAAAGAATGATATAAAATAGTGAGGGATGTAATTGATAAGATAATTTAATCAAGATAATAATTTAAAAAAACTTAATAATAAAAAAAATGAAGATTAAATTTGAAAGATAAATAAATAAATAAAATGAGGATTAAATTGAAAGAAAACTCTGATTGTATGGATTATTTAAAATAAAAATAGTAATAAAAAATAATCTAAAAATATAAAAAAATATTAATTTTTTAAAAAAATTTAATTCTTTTTAAAAGACTTATAAAATACAAAATGAAATATGATTTTACAATGGTTTGTCAGGTTATGTTATTTTGAACGTGTCAAATTAATGAGGTAAAATCGTGGCTGAGTCCAGTTCGACTGCTATGCCGTGGTCCCAGAACAACATTGGCCTCAGATTCTTAAATGGGGTGGGGATCCACTAGTGACTGTGAGGAGGCCACGTAACCAACTTGACCATGTGAAGACAACCGAAGCCACGTGATCCAATCAGCTTTTTAGTTAGATATAGATGACGTGGAAGCAAAATGCCCTCTCCTCTCTTGGCCCATCGGCTATATAACATCCTACCAAACCATTGTCAGATGCAATAATTACAAAGCAAATAGCTCCAGCTTCAACTCACTAGTAGTGATATCTCTTACTGAACGTTGCATCTAGCATTAGAATAGCTTTCACAGATTAGATATTGATTAAGTTTCTTAATCACAGCTCGAGTGATAAACATTGTTCTAAGTGATGGCCACATCAACAGTCATGCAGACCGTCCTTGCAACTCCGGTAGCCAGTAGTCTGCTGAAAAACCGGTCTCGAGTGAGCAACTTGTTTTCTGCTACGTATGTGCCACTACGTGGCAGTGCTAGCAAACGGGTGCAGTGCAAGGCCGAGCTGGTGAGTTTGGATTCTATTTCGACTTCCTTTGTGTATAGTTTAGGTGATGGTTCTTAGGATTGTGTTAACATTTGATTCAATTTGCAGGATGACCAGAAGATGCCAGCAGAGCCAAGTCCTCCTCCTAAGCCAAAGGTACAGGACTAATTATATGTCATGAGTTATTTCGGAAATGTTTAATTTTAACAATTTAATTAGAGCAAGGACTTTTTGATTGCATTTATGCTTACACTTCTAATGTAAACGCACGCGTGATGATGATTAACAGGTCAGCACAAAATTCGCTGATGTGTTGGCATTTAGCGGACCCGCACCAGAGAGGATCAATGGCAGGCTTGCCATGATAGGCTTTGTCGCTGCAATGGCAGTGGAACTGTCCAAGGGCCAAGACCTTTTCTCTCAGATATCTAACGGTGGAGTCTCGTGGTTCGTCGGAACAAGTATTCTTCTCTCTGTCGCGTCTTTGATCCCACTATTCAAAGGGGTCAGCGTGGAATCCAAGTCAGAGGGCGTCATGACATCTGATGCTGAGATGTGGAACGGTAGATTTGCGATGTTGGGTTTGGTTGCGCTGGCCTTCACCGAGTTTGTCTCGGGTAGAACGCTTCTGTAGTTCCTGTTTTTGTGTATTATTCAAGCTTATATGTTAACATGGATACTTGAATCAATGTAATTTCAGTAGCAAATTATATAAGATCAATTTTCAATCATCTATATAACTTATAATTTCAGTAGCTTATATGTTAACATTATTTTTCTGGGATCCGCTAGTGGAGAAACGTGCGCCACTGTTCCCGAGCCCAGAAACCTTCCGTCACTATTCCGGCGGATCCTAGAAGATGTTCCCACCAATTCCTGGAGTTTTTGGGGTTTATTTGGTAATAATTAAATTGTATTTGATTTTTTTGAAATTTTGTTATTTGTTTTACACGTAAAATATGTATAAGAAAAATAATAATAAAAAATGTGTGTGTGTTTGTATTTTTATTTATGTTATTTGAATGATAAAAATCAATAAAAGACAAAAAAATGAATTAAGTTTCTAATTTGACATATGGTATCTGAAGGACAAATAAAATTATGTTGTATTTCTCGGGAAAATATAAAAACATGTTTCTATATATATTCTGGGATTTAATAGTTGATTTATTAAAGCCTTAAGAATTTGATTAATATGTGGTTTTTGGATTTTAATTGCGATTAACTATGTGTATTTTGCAAAGAAAATATAAAAAATGTTTTTTTTTTTGTTGCATACGGCCAATATCCTAACATGTTTTGAATATTTTTTTATATACAAAAAATATTGGAAGTTTTAAGAATGTGTTTTTGCATGGATTTCTTAAACATCAAAAAATTTGTTTTCTTGTATTTCTGGATTTTACAACATGTTTGTAAAACTCCAAAGGGTATTGGCCAATATTCCAAAAACTATAAAAATCTTATTTTGGAGGGAATTCATTTATTATTCACCGCTAATATTTGGATAAAGAAATCTTTAAATGATGAATATCCAAAATATTATTGGGAGTAATAAATCCGCATACATCTTTGAGAGAAGCCTTGATTATAATTGAGGACATTTCAAAATTTTAAATTTTGACTCCACGGTTTACGAGCCGTGAAAGTATGAAATACTAAGGCAAAAGGAGGCTTTTAAAGCGCTTTGAATTTCCTTAGATTTCTAAATATTTGTCCTTCATTCTTGCGATTTACGAGTCGCAAACTCTTGAAATACTAAGGGAAAGATGAGCTTTTACAGCACATGAAATCTCCTTGGATTTCTATCTTAATAAATTTAACTTGAATCAAACACAGATTTCAAGAGATCTGCATTGGTTCTCCTTGGTACTTTGTAGACATATCTAAAGGTGTGATCCACATTGACCAAGGGTTCTTTTTTTTTTTAGACTTTGAGTCCAAGTTTGTTCATCATAGGAAACCTATCATAGAAAAACTGATGGGATTAGAAAACACCAACACCATAGCAATTATAAGATAAACCAAACACCATGCAGCTTACCTTAGGTAGAGCGTATTAGGGATGCTAATACCTTCTCTTTACGCAACCAGTTCCTTGCCTTAGAATCTCTGAAAGACCAGTTAGGGTTCCTAGTGACCAAAATACTAGGTGACGACTCTAAAGAACTGAATCAAGCAAAAACGCATAACGAGAAAAATCGCCATCGGAAGCCGCGCGAGGGTGACGTGCGACAACCTTGTTGTTTTCATTTAGCTATTTTAGTTGTTGTAACCCATTTTTGGGTCCCCCTAAAAAATAAAATAAATAGCCAAAAGAGGTTAGAAAAATAACCGGAGGCAGAAGCGCCCGGAAAACAGTCAGAAAATTGGTCAAGG
Organism: Populus tremula; assembly: GCA_964019445.1. Taxonomy (NCBI): domain Eukaryota; kingdom Viridiplantae; phylum Streptophyta; class Magnoliopsida; order Malpighiales; family Salicaceae; genus Populus; species Populus tremula. The sequence goes on along the minus strand of CAXHTJ010000018.1, from coordinate 10,539,485 downwards.
ACTTTAAAAATACAAGGATTGAATTTTTGACAGTATATTCTTGAAGGATGAAAGCCCTATTGAGAAGAAAAATTGGAATTTTAGGGAGAAAAGCCCAAATTTGGATTTTTATGGGCTTAATTGGATTTTTATGGGCTTAATTGGATTTTTATGGACTTAATCGGATTTTTATTTGAATTTATAGAAGATTTGATTGCAAGAAAAATTAATTTTTAAGTCAATTTGGGCTTTAATTTGGAGAAATTTAAGTTCTGGGGCCAAAATATTTTTTTAGGAATTTATTGGGTCAAATCAGGGCTCAATTGCATAAAAATTGAAGTTTAAGGGCCAATTAGGGACTTAATTGTGAAAATCCGAAACCAGGGACCAAATTGGAAGAGGCGCGTAAATGGAGGGGCTGCTAATTTTTCGTTTCAGGGGCCTAATTGAAGAAATTGAAAGTTTATTAATCAATTGAGGGCTAAATTGCATAAATCAGATGCCAAGGACCAAAATGAAAAAGGCGGCCAACAAGAGGGGCAGGGACCGATTTGGAGGACTGTTTTGAAGTTTGACCCGTTTAAATGAAACGGCGCGTTTTATCCAAAACGACGCCGTTTCATATATATATATAATAAAAAAAAAAAAAAAAAGAAGAAGACAGAACGGTGTCGTTTTGAACGACACTGTTCGTCTTCTTCCTTTCCCCCCGCGGAAACAGAGACGAAACCATTTTTTCTTTTTTTCAAAACTTCCCGCCTCTCTCTCTCTCCTCGCCCCACCACCACCACCGAAAGCAAGAGTGGCCGACCAGCCGTTGCGTGATTGAAGGCGCACTAACCGTTTCCTTTTTGCTTATAAATAGAGAGAGGCCGAGAGGAGAGAAGAAGAAAAAGAGAGAGAGAGACCCGAAGGGAGGAGAGAGAGAGAAAACCGCCTGACCCGCCGTCCGTAAGCCAAGCTGCCACCGTCTCCGCAGCAGCACCGCCAGCAAGCCGCCGTCTCCGCCGTGCCAGGTACGCGTCCCTCCCCCTGCACATTTTTTTTTTTTTTTTTCTTCCTGCATCGTTCTTGGGGACGGGGGGGAAATAATCCCCCCCGCTGCGTTTTTTATTTCCTCTGGGCCAGACTTTGTCTGGCCCAGAACTATGTGGACCGGGCCAGAGAGATCTGGCCCAGTCCGGCGGTCTGGGCCGGGTCCGGCCCAGACCGAGGTTAATTATTTGGGCCGAGTTCCCAGTACCTGGGCCGAGTTCGGCCCAGTACCTGTTGGGCCGAGTTCGGCCCAACGACTGTTGGGCTGGGTCCGGCCCAGTTTAGTTTGGGCCGGCCCAGCCCTTTTAATATATAAAATATATAATATAATATATAAAAAATGTATTTAATGTATAAAAAACAAAAAAAAAAAAATCTAAAAAAAAATATTGTTGATTTTTTCTGCATATTTTTTCAAAAATGTTTTACTTCTGGTTTGTATTTTTTTTTGTAAAGATACAAAACCAGTATTAAAATACCCGGTTTTTTCGTCAAAACATCAAAGATTTTCAGAATAAAAAATGTTTTGCTTTTCAAAAAATTTTCTAAAAATTTCCTAAAAACTGTTGTTGATTTTTCTGCATATTTTATCAAAATAGATTAATATTGGGTTGTATTTTTATACCGTAAGGATACAAGCTCAGTATTTTTAAAATATACCCATTATGATTTTCGTCAAAGCATAACAAAATAATATTTTTCAAAAATTGTTTTTGTTTTTAAATACGGCCTAGTCTCTCCAATATATATACATAAATATTATAACATCATATTTTCATACAACAAATTATTTTTTTTTTTCAAAAAAACAATATATGTATTAACATGCATTTTGGCTTTAATAACCAATTTATTCAAGCCATGAGAACTAGGCCAATATTTCAAAAATTCTAAAACATTCTTTTTGTTTTCTTTTAATATTTGGGATTACGAATTTATACGTAAAACGTATTCCTAAATATTATTAGTAAAATTTTGGTATGGACGTTAGAACGGTTAGGATTTTTACCCGATAAGATAAAGACCTCCTTACTGAGGGGGATTTTTCTTGAACCATAGACAGACCAACAACTAGAAAAACACAATAACACTTTAGTTTTTTTTTTATCAGACATTTAAAACAATGCAGCTTACCTTAGGTAAGGCGTATTTGGGGTGCTAATACCTTCCCTTTACGCAACCAGTCTCCGTACCCGATCTCTGAGACCAGTTAGGTTCCTAGTGACCAAAATACTAGGTGGCGACTCCAAAGAATCAAATAAAAATAAAAATAAACAAATTTTCGCCAGTCGAACCCGCAATGGATGTGTATTTGAATATTTTTTTTGGGGGGGGGGGCGCGACATTAGTTTGTAAGGGATGAAGAGTTTTTCTATGTTAAGCTGTAATTTTTCTAACACTTCAACTAACTCTATATTCTCATAACTACCACCGACGATGATTAGATTGCATATCTTGTTGTTAACAGTACATATTATTTGGAAGATTTTAGAACACAACCAATTCTATCCTTAATCACCATCGGGTGACAAAATGATTTTTCAGACAACTAGTATAGTACTACTATTCCCATTTAAAGTCTCTTCATTGTTGTCAGAGTTATTTTAAATAAGATCATCCATGTTATTTGCAAGTTCCTCTATCAACATATTTTTTCCTATGTAACTTTCTAGTTTTTTAATGCATTCTCATTAGCTAGCTTGATACCTTAACTCACCACAACTATAACAACAAATCCCGAAAACAAAACCAAAACCATGACCTAATGTCTATTTATTTTAACATGTGAAACCTTAAGTACAGGGTTTGGGCATAGCCAAATGGAAGAAAGTGTTCTCTTAGTTTCTTCTTCATCTTTTCTAAATCATTATTCTCAGCTTTTCTTGTCTCTCTCTTTTCCCTTTTAACTGATCTCACTAAGTAGAAACTCTACCTTTTATTCTAATCACAATCAACACTTCCCTCACATATATTCGAGAACCTCTTTATACTAAAAAATTCATTTTACCCTATTTATCTATTCTATGAAATCCTTTACTTATAAAGTTTCTCCGAATTCATGGATTTTAACGCGAAACCAAAAATTCCTAAAGTTGATCTCTTCCTAATCAAGAGGTTATATTTCATGATCATGTCTTTGGTTTTCAGTATTGGCTAGGGACACATGATCACTCTTTTAATTTTGGTTTTATAAATCCTTATCCTCTAACCCATGAGTCAACTTTGTGTTTACCTTTGAATGTCCTTTATGACAAGCTTCTCGATGTTTCTCTCCTAAGAAGGATCCTCCTTACTCCTTTGACCATGTCTTGATCTACGACATCTTTTTACCATAGTTATAATAGCACACAACAAGAAACAAATTTTCAAGAGATTACAACACAAAGAGGTTAATTTGATCATTTCAAACGATTTAAAATTTTTGGTTGATCAAGAATAATTTCAGTAATTCATAAAATAATTAAAGCAAAATGTAAAATTAAGTAAACTATATGATACTTTGGATAATTTTCTCTTTAATAAATACTTTTACATAAAATATTTGCATTGTTCTATAAATCACACACTTACTTTTGCTTAAAATTTTATAAAACTAAAAAATTTAATTATGGAGTATTTATTACATAAAATACAAATATAAAAAGAAGAAAAAACTCATAAGCATCATAAATTTTTTATCTTGATAATCATCAATGTCCCGTCAGTTTACATGCATCTTCAACAATCTTTTAAAACACTAAAATTAATAATCAAATAAGTTTTAGTAATTATAAAATTTATAAGAATACCTCCCTGGAGAAAACATCAAAAGTTTTTTAGTATATACTAATATTCGTTTGTCAGGTTATGTGATTCAACGTGTCAAATTAATGCGGTAAAATCGTGGCTGAGTCCAGTTCGGTTACTATGCCGTGGTCGCTGCTCAGCTGAAAAACCTAGAACAACATTGGCCTCAGCTTCTTAAATGGGGTGGGGATCCACTAGTGACTGTGAGGAGTCCACGTAACCCACTTGACCATGTGAAGACAGCCGAAGCCACGTGATCCAATCGGCCTTTTCATTAGATATGGATGACGTGGAAGCAAAATGCCCTCTCCTCTCTTGCCCCATCGGCTATATAACAGCCTACCAAACCACTATCAGATACAAAGCAAATAGCTCGAGCTTCAACTCACTGGTAGTGATATCGCTTACTGAACGTTGCCTCTAGCATTAGAATAGCTTTCACAGTTTAGATATTGATTAAGTTTCTTAATCACATATCGAGTGATAAACATTGTTCTAAGTGATGGCCACGTCAACAGTAATGCAGACCGTCCTTGCTTCTCCAGTAGCCAGTAGTCTGGTGAAAAACCGGTCTCGAGTGAGCAACTTGTTTTCTGCTACGTATGTGCCACTACGTGGCAGTGCTAGCAAACGGGTGCAGTGCAAGGCCGAGCTGGTGAGTTTGGATTCTATTTCGACTTCCTTTGTGTGTAGTTTAGGTGATGGTTCATAGGATTGTGTTAACATTTGATTCAATTTGCAGGATGACCAGAATATGTCAGCAGAGCCAAGTCCTCCTCCTAAGCCAAAGGTACAGGATTAATTATACGGCATGAGTTATTTCGGAAATGTTTAATTTTAACAATTTAAGTAGAGCATGGACTTTTTTATTGCATTTATGCTTACACTTCTAATGTAAACGCACGCGTGATGATGATTAACAGGTCAGCACAAAATTCACTGATGTGTTGGCATTTAGCGGACCCGCACCAGAGAGGATCAATGGCAGGCTTGCCATGATAGGCTTTGTCGCTGCAATGGCAGTGGAACTGTCCAAGGGCCAAGACCTTTTCTCTCAGATATCTAACGGTGGAGTCTCGTGGTTCGTCGGAACAAGTATTCTTCTCTCTGTCGCGTCTTTGATCCCACTATTCAAAGGGGTCAGCGCGGAGTCCAAGTCAGATGGCGTAATGACATCTGATGCTGAGATGTGGAACGGTAGATTTGCGATGTTGGGTTTGGTTGCGTTGGCCTGCACCGAGTATGTCTCGGGTGGAACCCTTCTGTAGTTTCTGTTTTGTGTATTATTCAAGCCATAGATGTTAACATGGATACTTGAATTAATGTAATTTCAGTAGCGAAATATGTAAGATCAATTTTCAATCATTTATACAAGTTACAAATGATACTTGTGTAGATTTTGCTTCTCCTTCTTTATGTTATGCTAGCTAGGAACATGCCAAGTTTGAAAGCCGTCGGTGCATCAATAGGAAGATATTTCGGACTTTTAACGAATCACGGGTCTTTCTTGCAGCGACCGATTACAAATGTTTGACCAACTACGCTTTATGAAAATGTAGATTGAAATCCAATACCCATCCAGTTTAGGCCATTTAAATCGCTTTAAAAAAAAAAAAAAAGAGTTTATTTAGGAGGATATATTATACCGCACCCGCTACAGGCCAAGCTGAACTCTTTCTTCGAAGCCAACAAAGAGAGAAATATGTAGGAGGATGATAAATCAAAATAAAGTCTAAAATTATCAATTCCTTCGAAGCCACCAAAGAGGAGTTAACTGCTCATAACAGTGTAATTACAAAACCAGACACGCAAGCAAACAAGCATATCAGCAGGTAGCTGTCTCCACAAACCTCCTTGTGTTGTTTTCAGTTTTATTATTTGATTAGGAAAGACTGCCTGCATAACCTCTTTATTTGTTTGGTGTGGTAGTTAGTTTTATCACTCTTTCTCTGTTTTTTTTTCTTCTTTTTTATGGATTTTGATTCACCTAGTAGATTTCACTGAAGATAGATCTCACACTTGCCAAATGAGGTAGGTCAATTGGTAACAAATTTATGGATTTGAGACCAAAAAGCTCGGTCCACTTATTATAACTCAATTTTAAACAATATAAAATTCAAAATAAAAAAATGAATGAAAAATTAAGATTTTGATCAAGACAACATAAATGAAAAGCTCTGATGGGTTTAATCATGTTTAATTTATGATTTTGGATGTTAATTTTTAAAGAAATTAAAAAAATTAGCTGGTATGGAGTTCAATAAAACTTTGTTTGGGTTTAATTAATGATATCAGGAGTTTGATTAAAGAATAGATAAGTTTGAGGACTTAATTAAGCTTAGAATTAGTTTAATTAATGAAACCAGGGATATAGTTGAACAAATATTAAATTTCTGAGTTTATTAAGGATAAAATTACAAGTGATTAAGTTCCAGGGACCTTTTTGTAAAAGGCACCGAAATTTTATCCAGGGCCCGATTAAAAAATGTTGAAACTTGGAGGACCAAGTTGAGAAATGGCCATTTCCAGTCCAAAACGATGTCGTTCGTCATTGTTGTTCACTGTCTTCTTCCTTTGGAAATAGAGAACATTCTTCCTTTGGAAACAGAGAGCACCCCCTGCAAAGAAAAAATCGCCGCACACAAGCTAAGTTCAAGGTTGCATTAGCTACCCACGGAACCCGTAGGGTTTGTTTTGGTCTCCCTCACCCTCAAAATTCTCCCCTGACGCAAGGATAAGCACCACCAACAGTCCAACAATGGCAGGACTGTTGGTGTTTCCGTTCCATCCGAACACCGAGCCGATTCACTCTACACAGGATGACGATCCTAGAGAAGATAAGGATAAGAATCCCTCTCATGGTCTGGCTCTATAAAAAGGGGAAAGGAGAAGCCAGAAGGGGAGGAGGGAAACAGAGATGAAAAAACGCAGAAAACAGTGGGAGAAAAACGGGAGAGAACAGGGGGAAGAAAAGAAAAGGAGAGTATCCAGAAGAGGAAAAAAAACAAAAACAAAAGAGAAACAGAAGAGACGAGAGAGTGAGAGCAGGAAAGAACAAGAAACGGGAGAGAACTTGAAGACGGGAGCTTCGTCCAGCATCTGCAATCTCACGCGAATTCTCTGCAAACCAGGTAAGTCTTCTGTCTTTCCCCGCTATCATTTTAATTCATAAGACTGTTCATTTTGCTATTTAATTACCTAGGATCTGTAGCGTGCGTGAGGCGTGAATAGCCCTCGCACGCTTGCAGCTAAGGATTAAACCAGTCGGGTTACTGGTCTGAACCAGTAACTGGGCCGGGCCGCTGGGTTTAGATCAGCCTCGATGGTTGGGCTAGACCCAGCCCAAAAAAAAGTTAAAAAGGAAAAGTTGGCCGGGTCTGGGCTTGTGGCCCAGCTGGCCCAAATTGTATTTGTTAAGGGTATGTTTTGCCAAACACACTCTTATGCCTTGACCATAATTTTTATACCCATTCTAATTTGATATTTGGCCAAATGAAACATAAAATTTCAAAAATATTTGGAGGTCTTCGTTGATTTATTTGTGGGCCCCTCACACTTTGTTTTATTTGTTTTCCTTTGTATTTGTATTTTTTTAGCTATGTGCTCAATCTGTGGATTATTATTGTTAAATGCAAATATGTCGCGCAATTTTTTTTTTCATCTAAAAAGGGTGGATAATAGTAAAGGATAAATAAGAAAAAAATGACATAGAAAATTTCTTCTTCAAGTTCATTTTTTGCGAAATTATTTATTGACGCTAGAGTCAGGAGTATCGTATTTTTTGGATTTGCACGATATTTACCAACACCAGAGTTGAAAATGTTCGTAGGAATTATTCACTGACGTCAGGGTCAGGAACATGAAAGGAAGAATAAAAGAGGAAAAAGAGAACAAACTCTTAGCAATTTTAAACAAAATCAGCAATACAACTTGCTTCAGATAAGACTCTTAAGGGGTGATAACGTCTTTTTTTTTTTGGTAACCAGTCCCGTACTATAGAATCTTTGTTGACCAGTTAGGGTTCCTAATGACTATAATACTAGGTGGTATCTTCTAGAACAAGACTTTTTTCCCTAAAAAGAACAAAATGCTTGATATGTGTTTTTTATTTCAATCGAGTGATGATTTTTAATCGGTCGTCGCGATATCCAGGTGTGACACCACTAAAAAGAGCATGTTACCTAAATTTTTAAAACATGAAGTAGATATAATTATAATGTATTGGTCTAGAAAACATATAGCCCAACATTAAATTTCAACATAGCAAGTCTCTAACTTAGTATATTGTCTAGCTTTCTTTTCTAACATTAGTATACTGCCTTAACTCTTTAAGGGTATATTTGAGATTATGATAGTGATGACGGTTCAAAGTACTTTTCGTTTAGAAATGCATTTAAATAAAGTTTTTTATTTTTAAAAATTATTTTTGACATTAGTACATCAAATAATTTAAAAATATATATAAAAAATCATTTTAGACAAAATAAAAAATTTAAAATTTAAGGAAACACGGTTTGCACCGTGTTCCCAAACGGGGTCTAACTTTTAGCTATCACCATCACTTAATTTTGTGTTTTGTATCATTCTCGATATTTAATGTTTAATACTACCACTACTATTTTCTTTTTTAATTTTTTTTTCACTTGTTTTCTTATTTTGAAAAATATGGGTCATTGTCTTTCTAGATCCAGGTTTCATATCACAACGATTCAATACATAAATATATCATAATCTATAATGGGTGATATGGATCATTGTCTTTCTAGATCCCGACCCTATATCATACAACGATTCGATACATAAATATACCATAATCTATAATGGGTGATTTGGATCATAAAACATGTTGTTTTTTGAAAGAATTTGGCAATCATGATTCAATGTTGTTTAGCGAGATATGACATTCAATTTTGTTGACATTATATAATCTAAAGACTAGAGACTTAATCAAATTAGTTAAAAAGAGAAAAAAGTTAAAATTGATATTGCATTTGATGATGAAATAATGAGGCAGCAAATGTAATATTCTACCAAGAAAAGGGTATCTACAAGAAAAAAAATTCATTTATTTGGCTAGAATCAAAATAGATAGCATACCAATATAGCAATGGTTTTCAGGTTTCCAAATGATAATCACAGGGCAAGGATAAAAGCAATTATACCAAGGCATCCTATAAAATACATGTTATATAATGTACCAAAAGGCCTAACAAACACTTGCACATGTAGAGATGATTCTAGAGGGAGGCTAAGGGTGGCACTGGCTCCTCAAAGTTTGAGATGTTTACAAAATCATCCTTGAATGTACTTTATTTTTAAAGTTATTTTTATGTAATAGCCACCCGACAACAAGACTATGCATTTTGGTTTTTTTTATTAACAAATTCTAAATTTGTCTCTATGAACATAATTATATGCCAATACAACAATGGTTTTACAAATTTTTTAAATCATCCAACCAATTTAAATAATTATTAGATATAACAAATTTTCATCTGACTTATAAGTTCATTATCCCAATTACTCATTTATCTTCCTTTTGATAATGTGACTACATTGCATTTAAAAATTATTTTTAAAATATAATTGAAGACGTAAAATCATCAATTGATGACATTTCAAATAATATTAAGTTTTTTAATATGAAAATATAGAAAAAACTAAAGCAATAATTAAAAATTTTCAATTTGTTGTTATTTGATTTAAAAAGGGGGAAATCACCCTGATCATCCTGAAGTAATAATGTTTAAAAATATTTAAACAATTTAAATAATTACTAGATATAACAATTTTTCATCTGAATTATAAGTTCATTATCCCAATTACACATTTATCTTCCTTTTGATAATGTGATTACATTGCATTTAAAAATTATTTTAAAAATATTATTGAGTAAAATCATCCATTGATGACATTTCAAATAATAATAAGTTTTTTAATATGAAAATATAAAAAAACTAAAACAATAGAAAGCATAAATTGTTTTGGATTTTGTCGTAACTTTGTGAAGTGGTCAATTGATTACAACGAATAGTCTAGGCTTGTCTTATATTTAGAATCCATAAGGGGAAAGAAATTAGGTAGAAGGTCACATAAAAATGTAATTAGATTCAAAGTTATCATCTTAAATTTGAAACATATAATTAATTAATAATTGAATAATTTTCTTTAATGCATCATTATAAAGATGCTATCTTGTAGCCTTCTGAAGAAATCGGGTTCTCCCTTGCAACGACAATGAAATGCCTTCAAAATAACAATCAAAATATTTATTTATTTATTTATTTTAAATGTTAATGTCACTTCTCTCTTTGTTCTTGCTCTATTGAGTTTTGTGTTTTGATTAAACATAAGATGCATTCTTTTGTGTTCTCTAATTTTTTTTCTCTCTTTAAAGTTTCAATGGGAAATAAATCTATAATCAATTCAAATACTTGGAGAAATATGTGAATAAAAATTTGGTATTTCTCTGTTTTAACTGACAAATCTATAAAATACAAGTTGTAAATTAACATTAAATAATAGAGTAATTAATATTAAATGACCTGTTAAAATTGAAAAGGACTCATTTCTTGTAAATAGTAAAGTAAATGAGTTGATCTATCCAAAAAATAGAGGAATCAAAGTAAAAATAATAAAGAAATTGAGGGTTGCACATGCTTTTTATCAAGTTTCTTATTGAGTTGCAATGTGAAGTAAAAGTAAATGTTTGAGATTTTAATTTTAGAATTGATTTGAATTGATTCTTGAATTGTAAGATACAAGGCATCTAAAAAAACTATTAATGGCAATAGACTTGATGTAAGATGGCAACATGATATAGATATTAATAAGAATTCAAGAAAAGTTCAATGCAATTATTATTTGAAAATTTTCAGTTGAGATATTTACCATTTCAAATATTATTTAGCTTGTATTCGAAAGGATATTGGAATGATGTTGTGTCATCCCAGCAAATATCCGAAGATGCCTTTAAATGTTTTTGTGAGAAATTAATAGGCAACTAGAAGAAAAGAAAAGCTTTGTAATATATTAGATAATTGAGGAGAAAAAGAAAAACTTTTCAATATATTGAAAGAGACAAAGATAAAAATATGAGAATGAAATTAGCTCAGTTGACAAAGAAAAGATTAGGATAAGAAGTAGGAGTGAAAAGACAAAAACTATCATCAATCACCTTCTAAAATATCATTAGAGAAGAATCATGTCGACAAATTATATATTCCATTTAACTGTGTTATTTGGAACGTGTAAAATTAATGCGGTAAAATCGTGGCTGAGCCCAGTTCGATTACTATGCCGTGGTCGCTGCTCAGCTGGAAAACCTAGAACAACATTGGCCTCAGGTTCTTAAACGGGGTGGGGATCCACTAGTGACTGTGAGGAGGCCACGTAACCCAATTGACCATGTGAGGACAACCGAACCCACGTGATCCAATCAGCTTTTTAATTAGATATAGATGACGTGGAAGCAAAATGCCCTCTCCTCGCTTGCCCCATCGGCTATATAACAGCCTACCAGACCTTTGTCAGATACATTAATTATCATTACAAAGCAAATAGCTCGAGCTTCAACTCACTGGTATGATATCCCTTACGAACGTTGCCTCTAGCATTAGAATAGCTTTCACAGATAAACATTGTTCTAAGTGATGGCCACATCAACTGTCATGCAGACCGTCCTTGCAACTCCAGTAGCCAGTAGTCTGCTGAAAAACCGGTCTCGAGTGAGCAACTTGTTTTCTGCTACGTATGTGCCACGACTACGTGGCAGTGCTAGCAAACGGGTGCAGTGCAAGGCCAAGCTGGTGAGTTTGGAATCTATTTCGACTTCCTCTGTGTATACTTTGGGTGATGGTTCTTAGGATTGTGTTAACATTTGATTCAATTTGCAGGATGACCAGATCAAGAAGATAGCAGAGTCAGGTTCTACTCCTAAGCCAAAGGTACAGGATTAATTATACGGCACGATTTGTTTCGGAAATGTTTAGTTTGAACCATTTAAGTAGAGTAAGGACTTTGTGATTGCATTTATGCTTCCACTTCTAATGTAAACGCCCGTATGACTGTGATTAACAGGTTAGCACAAACTTCCTTGATTTGTTCGCATTTAGCGGACCCGCACCAGAGAGGATCAATGGCAGGCTTGCCATGATAGGCTTTGTCGCTGCAATGGCAGTGGAACTGTCCAAGGGCCAAGACCTTTTCTCTCAGATATCTAACGGTGGAGTCTCGTGGTTCGTCGGAACAAGTATTCTGCTCTCTGTCGCGTCTTTGATCCCACTATTCAAAGGGGTAAGCGCGGAATCCAGGTCAGAGGGCGTCATGACATCTGATGCAGAGATGTGGAACGGTAGATTTGCCATGTTGGGTTTGGTTGCGTTGGCCTACACCGAGTATGTCTCGTGTAGAACGCTTCTGTAGTTCCTGTTTTTTGTATTATTGCCATGGATGTTAACATGGATACTTGAATCAATGTAATTTCAGTAGCAAAATATGTTTTCAATCATATATATAAAATACAAATAATACTTGTGTAGATTTTGCTTCTCCTTCTTTATGTTATGCTAGCTAGGAACATGCCACGTTTGAAAGCCGTCGGTGCATCAATAGGAAGATATTTCGGACTTCTAACGAGTCACGGATCTTTGTTGCAGCGACCGATTACAAATGTTTGACCAACTACGCTTTATGAAAATGGTAGATTGAAATGCAAATCCCATCCAGTTTAGGCCACTTACAAAAAAAGTTTATTTAGGAGATATATTATACCGCACCCGCTACAGGTCAACAAAGATAGAGATATTTAGGAGGAAGAGAAATCAAAATAAAGTCTAAAATTATCACTTCCTTCGAAGCATCAAGAGTAACCGCAGCAAACAAGCATGTCAGCAGGTAGCTGTCTCCATAAACCTCCTTGTGTTGTTTTCAGTTTTATTATTTGCTTACGAAAGAACTCTGCATGCATAAGCGTAGTAAGAACGAAAGCAGCCAAATTTAAACCTCTTTTTTTTTTCTTTTTCTTTTTCCTTTTTGCATTTTGATTCGCCGTAGTGGATTTCACTGAAGATACGAGATTCAATTTAGTTGACACTGTTAATTTAAAGATTAGGTATTTAATTAAATTAATTAAAAAGAGAAAAAAGTTAAAATTAACATTGTACATTTGATGTTGAAATAATGAGACATCAGATGTCATACCAAGACATCCTATAAAATGCATGTTATATAATGTGCCAAAAGGCCTAATAAACACTTGCACGTGGAGAGATAAATCTTAAATCTAGGGGGCGGCTAAGGGTGGCACTGGCCCTCAAAGTTTGAGATGTTTACAAAATCATCCTTGAACTTATATTATTTTTGAAGTTATTTTTATGTAATAGCCACCCGACAACAAGGCTGTGCATTTTGATCTTTTCTGTCAACAAATTCTAAGTTCATCTCTATGAACATAAATGTATGCCAATACAAGAGTGGTTTTACAAATGTTTTAAATCATCCTAGTTGTATAGAATAAGTGGTGGTAGTACAGTTTGAATAATATTTAAACAATTTAAATAATTACTAGATTTAACCTTTTTTTCGTCTGAATTATAAGGTCACTATTTCAATTATACATTTATTTTCCTTTTGATAATATGATTACATTGCATTTGAAAATTATTTTTAAAATATTACTGAAGAGGTAAAATCATAGTTACAAAACTTAACTCGAAAATTGACCTGACCATGGATCCTAGTCCTGGGTTAAGCGGGTTGACCCGAGTTACGCGGGTCGACTCAGGTCAACCCGGAAAAATGAAAAAAAAATATTTGAAGTTTTAATATTTCATATGAAATAATTAAAAAACAATCGATATAAATATAGGTTATACATGTTATAAATAATAAGGTTTAAAAGATCACTTCAAAAGGTTTTTTTTACCCCACATTGAAAAATAATTTTTTCTTGTGAACATAAAGTATATATATTAAAGGGCTTTAAATCCAACATTAATAAAATAAAAAAATCTTTCTAATATTTATATAGTGAACTTTGAAAAGGGTTAATATCCAACTAAAAATGTATATAAAAAAGAGGTCTTTGGTTAGATGAAAAAACACATTTGAAAAAAAAAAAGGATCTCTACCTGGTTTTGCCAGGTTTTGCTTAGTCTGGTCTTTTAACTTACCCGAATCGGTCTAGCTACCAGGTCGACCGGGTCCCAAGTCAACCAAACGCACCGCTCCAGGTTTAATAACTATGGGTAAAATCATTAATTGATGACATTTCAAATAATATTAAGTTTTTAATATGAAAATATAAAAAACTAAAACAATAATTAAAAATTTTCAATTTGATGTTATTTTATTTAAAAAAGAGAAATCACCTAATCATCCAGAAGTTTACTCAATTTTATATTATGCCTTTATTTTTTTGAAAATTATAGAAAACTTTGTGAACTTTATAAGTTCACTATACTTTATATGGCATTAAGAAAAAATCAACAAAAAAAATTAAGTATTTACAAGTTTACTATTATATTTTAATTAATAACTAGAGAATCCGTAATGTATCAAATGAATAAAAATATCACTAAAAGTTACTGTCATAAATTCTTTAACTACTCAATAGCCATTATAAGAAAAATATGTGGAGATTACATTAGCTTGCCTACAAAATCTAATCAATTCATTTTTATTTTGCCAAATTATTATTAAGCACTTCCATTCCATAAAATTCACAATGCAACTCTTGGGGCCCAAACAAACCATAAACCTTTTGGAAATTTAGGTTTTATTCACTTTCATGCTTCATTATTGTTGTCCTTCCATGGACAACATAAGCTAAAATTATTTCAAAATCAAAACCAACTTTAATCACAATCAACAAAAACCTAACAACCAAATAGTGGCTAAAAGTTGGAAATAAACATGCAAAAAAAAAAAAAAACCACACATTATCTAGCTAAATTTTTAATTTTGAAGAGAGTATTTTGATTCTGAACGATCTATTATACCATAATAAATTAGAAATTCAATAAAAGCCTCAATATCATTGGACACAAATTCAAGCTCGGTAGAAAAAGGAAACTCGACCTAAAAGCAAAAAAATGTTGCTTAAAATAAAACGCAGTTGATTGGTATAAAACTGAGTCACTCATTTACTAACCCCAAATCTATCAATTATTTTAATGTAATTTGACCTGACGGCCAATATAAAATTATGCCTAGCCTGAGCTCCGCTAAGAGATTTATCAATGTTCCATTTAGGTGATGACACTCTCGTAATAGTTCAAGTAAGCCAAACAATCATTCAAACATTGAATAGCTTAGTCTACAGGTGGTTTTGAAAGGGTCAAGATGAAAAGAAACTTAGTTCAACTGATTGAGTTAATTTGTGAGTTTATGGCCTTTGTCTTTGTCTTTATGGGTCGACTCAGTATCTGATTCTCATAATTGGGTTCTTTTATGTTTCTTGGATGTAGGATTCGAGAGAAATTAAAGTGAATTGATGATTTCTTGAGAGAAAAAATAATGATAAATACTTTGTAAAAGAATTTCATGGGAAATTAATGGAATTGAAATCCATGGAATTGGAATTATAAGAATTGGAGGCAAGTGAAAGGGGAGTTGATGAAGGCGAAAAAAAGAAGAGAATGGGAAGGAGAAGCTCAAAGAGAAGAGAAGAAAGCAAAGCAATATTATGGTTATTTTAGTCACCAACCCTAGATCCGTTGCATGGAAGACAATTAAAATAAGGTTTAACCTTGAATTAAATGAGTTTGTTATAGCCAGTCTAAAAGAAGGTTCACATTGTTGTTTAATTGTTTTTATAAAATAATATATACAAGGTTAATTTCATCATTTCAATTGATTTAAACTTTTTAATTGATGGATGATATTTTATGTAATTCATAAAATAATAAAAACAAAGTGTTAAATTAAGTAAACTATAGGATACTCAGGATAATTTTCTCTTTAAAAAATGATTTTACATAAAATACATACATTGTGTTATAAATCACAAACTTACTTTTGCTTAAAATTTTATAAAACTTACAATTTTAATTATCAAGTATTTAAAACATAAAAAACAAATATAAAATACGAAAGAATCATAAGCAATTTTATTAACACCATGAGTTAACTCGTAAAATCATACGATTTTACGAGTCAACATTTATCAAATATGCAAAATCAAACTAAAAACTTGAAAACTTGTAAAATTAAATTTGACTCAATAAACTCAGTCAAAATCAATAAACTCGGATTGATTTTATAAATTTGAAAAAAATATAGCATTAATTTACTCCTATTTGCCCTTTCTCAACCCTAGCACCAACCCATGCTACCACTCTTTCTCTCTCAAAACACTTTTTTTTTTTTCCTTTACTTCGTCTGCCTTTTATTGTCTCCTTTTTTTGTGCTCTCTGTTTTGACATAAATCATGTTAGTTTTATTAAACGTCTTGTTATAACATTGTATCTTTCTCCTTCTTTATTAGCAACGACTGCAAGCATGATCCTTTGATTATCGTTTAAATGATACTGATAATGTCAAATTAGATCGAACAAAATTCCCTTCTATATTAGCAAATTAATTGGGTTTGATTTTCCATTCCTATCATTTTCTCCCCAGCTTTATACTCACCATCTATTTGTTTAATTTACTCGCCGAAAACGATACTTTTAAATTGTTCTCCACAAAGTAAAATATATCTTCTTGTTCAATGAAATCAGTGCAAAAAAACTATAAAGATCTTTTTTTAATAAATGAACTTGTGGAAATCTAATGTAGAAGCAACTCTTACCGAGAGCCATAACCATGACCAATGGAAAGCATAAATTGTTTTGGATTTTGTCGCAATTTTGTGAAGTGGTCAATCGAGTACAACTAATAGTCTAGGCTTTTCTTAGATTCGGAATCCATAAGGGGAAAGAAATTAGGTGGAAGGTCACATAAAAATGCAATTAGATTCAAAGTTATCATCTTAAATTTGAAACATGTAACTAATTAATAATTGAATAATTTTCTTTAATGCAACGTTATGAAAATGCTATCTTGTAGCCTTCTGAAAAAACCGGGTCCTCCCGTGCAATGACAATAAAATACCTTCAAAATATTTATCTATTTATTTTAAATATTAATGTCATTTCTCTCTATATTCTTGTTGTTGAGTTTTGTGTCTTGATTAAACATAAGATGCATTATTTTGTGTTTTTTTTTTGTTTTTTTTTCTCATTAGAAGTTTTAATGGGAAATAAATCTATAATCAATTCAAATATATGGAGAGAGATGTGAATAAAAAATTGATATTTCTCCATTTACAAATCTATAGAATATAAATTGTAAATTGACATTAGATAATAGAGTAATTAATGTTAAATGACTTGCTAAAATTTAAAAGAATTTTTTTTTTTAAAATGATGAATTAAATAAGTTGATTTGTCTAAAAAATAAATAAATCAATGCAAAAAAATAAAATAAAATTGAGGGTTTGCACATGATTTTTATCGAGTTTCTGATTGAGTTATAATGTGATGTAAATATTTGAAATTTTAATTATAGAATTTATTTAACATTATTTTTGAATTACTAAAAAAACATTTAGTTGTAATAAACTTGACGTGAAATATCAATATACAATAGATATTAATAAAAATTCAATAAAAGTACACAATCTATCATCAACCACATGTTAAAAAAAGATATTTAAGAAAAAAAACATGTCGGCCAATTGCAAAAATTTTATACATTAGTACGATTTACTTTAGCTGTGTTATTTTGAACGTGTCAAATTAATGCGGTAAAATCGTGGCTGAGTCCAGTTCGATTACTATGCCGTGGTCGCTGCTCAGCTGAAAAACCTAGAACAACAATGGCCTCAGATTCTTAAATGGGGTGGGGTCCACTAGTGACTGTGAGGAGGCCACGTAACCCACTTGACCATGTGGAGGACACCCGAAGCCACGTGATCCAATCAGCTTTTTAATTAGATATAGATGACGTGGGAGCAAAACGCCCTCTCCTCTCTTGCCCCATCGGCTATATAACAGCCTACCAAACCATTATCAGATACATTAATTATCATTACAAAGCAAACAGCTCCAGCTTCAACTCACTGGTAGTGATATCCCTTACGAACGTTGCCTCTAGCATTAGAATAGCTTTCACAGATTAGATATTGATTAAGTTTCTTAATCACAGCTCGAGTGATAAACATTCTTCTAATTAAGTGATGGCCACATCAACAGTCATGCAGACCGTCCTTGCAACTCCAGTAGCCAGTAGCCTGGTGAAAAACCGGTCTCGAGTGAGCAACTTGTTTTCTGCGACGTATGTGCCACGACTACGTGGCAGTGCTAGCAAACGGGTGCAGTGCAAGGCCAAGCTGGTGAGTTTGGAATCTATTTCGACTTCCTGTGTGTATACTTTGGGTGATGGTTCTTAGGATTAATTGTGTTAACATTTGAATCAATTTGCAGGGTGACCAGATCAAGAAGATAGCAGAGTCAGGTTCTACTCCTGAGCCAAAGGTACAGGATTTATTTCGGAAATGTTTAATTTTAACAATTTAAGTAGAGCAAGGACTTTGTGATTGCATTTATGCTTCCACTTCTAATGTAAACGCCCGTATGACTGTGATTAACAGGTCAGCACAAACTTCCTTGATTTGTTCGCATTTAGCGGACCCGCACCAGAGAGGATCAATGGCAGGCTTGCCATGATAGGCTTTGTCGCTGCAATGGCAGTGGAACTGTCCAAGGGCCAAGACCTTTTTTCTCAGATATCTAACGGTGGAGTCTCGTGGTTCCTCGGAACAAGTATTCTGCTCTCTGTCGCGTCTTTGATCCCACTATTCAAAGGGGTCAGCGCGGAATCCAGGTCAGAGGGCGTAATGACATCTGATGCTGAGATGTGGAACGGTAGATTTGCGATGTTGGGTTTGGTTGCGTTGGCCTACACCGAGTATGTCTCGGGTGGAACCCTTCTGTAGTTTCTGTTTTGTGTATTATTCAAGCCATAGATGTCAACATGGATACTTGAATCAATGTAATTTCAGTAAAAATATGTAAATTTTCAATCATATGTATAAATCACAAATAATACTTCTGTAGATTTTGCTTCTCCTTCTTTATTTTATGCTAGCTAGGAACATGCCAGGTTTGAAAGCCGTCGGTGCATCAATAGGAAGATATTTCGGACTTCTAACGAATCACGGATCTTTGTTGCAGCGACCGATTACAAATGTTTGACCAACTACGCTTTATGAAAATGGTAGATTGAAATGCAATTCCCATCCAGTTTAGGCCATTTACAAAAAAAGTTTATTTAGGAGATATATTATGCCGCACCCGCTACAGGTCAACAAAGATAGAGATATCTAGAAGGAAGAGAAATCAAAATAAAGTCTAAAAATTTTATCACTTCCTTCGAAGCATCAAGAGTAACCGCTAAAGACAGTGTACTTACAAAAACTAGACACACAAGCAAACAAGCATGTCAGCAGGTAGCTGTCTCCATAAACCTCGTTGTGTTGTTTTCAGTTTTATTATTTGATTACGAAAGAACTCTGCATGCATAAGCGTAGTAAGAACGAAAGCAGCCAAATTAAAACCTCTTTTTCTTTTTCTTTTTCTTTTTTGCATTTTGATTCACCTTAGTTGATTTCACTGATGATAGATCTCACACTTGCCAAATTAGGTAAAGATCAATTGGAAAGAAATTTATGGATCTGGGACCAAAGCTCGATCCACTAAAAAGAGCACGTGACCTAAATTTTTAAAACATGAAGGAGGTATAATTATGAAGTATTGGTCCAGAAAACATATAGCCCGACTTTAAATTTCAACAAACAAAGTCTCTCACTTAGGATATTGTCTAGCTTTCTCTTCTAACACCAGTAGCCTCAACTCTCTTAACTTTTACCTGTCACCAACTCTTTTATGCTGTGTCTCATTCTCGTTCTTTCATGCTTATTATTATTACTCCTATCACTAGTACTATTATTATTATTATTATTATTATTATTATTATTATTATTAATATTTTCTTTAATTTGTTTTTCTTTTGTGACTTTTTCTTATTAAAAAAAAAGATCATTTCTATTTAAATCCAAATCTCATATAACATCCATTCGATATATAAATATATCATAATCTATAATCTATAATGAGTGATATAGATAATAAAATATGGATTTTGTTTTGTAGAATTTAACAATTATGATTTAATGTTGGTTGGCGAGCTTCAATTTTGTTGACACTGTATAATTTAAAGATTATGGACTTAATTAAATTAGTTAAACAGGGAGAAAAGTTAAAATTGACATTGCATTATATTGACAACCACATTTGATGATGAAATAATGAGACAACATATGTAATATTCTATCAAGAAAAGGGCATCCACGGGAAGAAAAAAAAAAGCATTATCTATTTGACTAGAATCAAAATAGATATCATACCAATATAGCAATGGTTTTCAGGGTTACTAATGATAATAAGAGGGCAAGGATAAAAGCAATTATACCAAGGCATCCTATAAAATGGATGTTATATAATGTGCCATAGATGTTTTAACTAATAAAGTTTAAAAATTATTTTAAAAGATTTTTTATTCCATATTAAAAAGATACAATGTTATTCTTTTAAGTTAAAATATTTAAACCAAAAAAATATTTTATATCCTATATTGAAAAATAAATTTTTTTCTTGTGAGCATAAAGTATATATATTAAAGAGCTTCAAATTCCAAATTTAAAAAATAAAATATCTTTCTAATATTTATATAATGAACTTTGAAATATATATATATAATATATATATATATATATATATATATAAGGTTTTTGGTTAGGAGAAAAAACACATTTAAAAAAAAAAAAAACGGGTCTCTACCTGGTTTTGCCGGGTTGCCTGGGTCACGAGTCGACCGGGTTTTGCCAGGTTTTTGCTTAGTCTGGTGTTTTACCTTACCTGAACCGGTCCAGCCACTGGATCGACTGGGTCCCGAGTTGACCTACCACACCACTCCAGGTTTAATAACTATGGCAAAATCATTAATTAATTGATGACATTTCAAATAATATTAAGTTCTTTAATATGAAAATATAAAAAACTAAAACAATAATTAAAAATTTTCAATTTGATGTTATTTGATTTAAAAATAAAAAATCACCTAATCATCCAGAAGTTTAATCAATTTTATATTATGCCTTTATTTTTTTGAAAATTATAGAAAACTTCGAGATACTTTATAAGGCATTAAGAAAAAATCAACAAAAAAAAATCTAAGTATTTACAAGTTCATCATTATATTTTAATTAATAATTAAAGAATCCCTAATGTATTAAATGAATAAAAATGTCACTAAAAGTTATTGTCATAAATATTTTAACTACTTAATAGCCATTATAAGAAAGATGTGAGGAGATTGCATTAGCTTGCCTACAAAATCTAATCAGTTCATTTTTATTTTGCCAAATTATTATCAAGCACTTCCATTCCATAAAATTCACAGTGCAAATCTTTGAGCCCCGAACAAACCACAAACATTTTGGAAATTTGGGTTTTATTCACTTTAATGCTGCATCATTGTTGTCCTTTCATGGACAACATATGCTAAAATTATTTCTAAATCAAAACCAACTTTAATCACAATCAAAAGAAACCTCACAACCATATAGTGTCTAAATTAAAAAAAAAATGCTAAAAAAAAACACAATATCTAGCTAAATTTTTAATTTTAAAGAGCTAATTTTGATTCGGAACAATCTATCATACTATTGCACTCGACATCGCGAGCCCTAAAAATAATCCTTGATTATAGAAAAAGAATAGATTTCTAGAATCTTATTCTTTTAGGGGAAAATGTATTGTTTAAGGACTCGCCACCTAGTATTATGGTCACTAGGAACCCTAATTGGTCAACAGAGATTCTATGGTACGAGACTGGTTACGTAAAAAGAAAGATGTTATCACACCTTAAACGTTCCGCCTGAGGCAGACTGCATTGTTGATTTTGTCTTAAATTGCTAAACATTTATTCGCTTATGCTATGATGATTTATTTATAATATTCCTAACTCTGGCGTCAGTAAATATTCGATCTAAAATAATTCCAACTTTGGCGTTGGTAAAAATTCCACCACGAATAATTCCAACTCTGGCGTTGGTAAAAATTCGTAGCTATGAAAAAAAATTAGTATATTTTTTTTTATTCATGATCCTGATATCATTAAATAAGTTAATAAAAATACATTTTTTTCTAAGACATGCAAAAATTTTTATTTCTACACTTTTTATTTTTTATTTTTTATTTTTTTTATTTTATTTTTTAGTTTTTTGGGCTGGGCCAGCTCAGCCCATGGGGGCTGGGCTGGCCCCATCCTGGTCACTGGCCCAAGCCAGTGACCTTGCTGGGCTAAGCCCAGTCACTATGCAAGTGAATTAAAATTCACTTGCACAGTGCACTGCAATCAAATGTGAGAACAAAGGGATGCTTACTTGGTCTACTAGAGGCGATGAAGACGATGGTGGAGCTCTGGCTGGCCGATGCTACCTCCTTTTTGCCCTGTCTCTTTCGTGTTTATCTCTTATTCTCTGTATTAGGAAGGTTCAGTTTGAAGAAGTCTGCAGAAATAAAATCCTATTCCTATCATTCTGGGATTGTTTCTGGGATTATGGCAGTCAAAGAGGACCTCTTCTCAAGCCATAATACTAGTGATTTGATCCATGTAAAATAACATCTACAGTAGCTAGTTTTTCTCATTTATGTTTTTAAGAAGCTGTATTTAAGCAGCACTCGTTTATCAAATAAAGGTATGCAATTTCCATCAATCTTGTGAGCTTCATAAGAGTGTTATTTCTAACAGTGGTATCAGAGCCTCTATAGATTCAAACACAACAAAAGTCAGCTCGATAACAAGAAGAAAGAAAATGAGTGAGGATAAGAGTTTAACGAAGATTCCTCATTTTGATGGTCAACATTATGATCATTGGAGTGAATTGATGGAAAACTTGCTGAGAGCAAAAGGGCTGTGGAGTCTTATGGAGATTGGTGTTCAGGAGCCAATCATTGGAACTGCGCTTACTAATACGCAGCAGACACAACATGATAATGCCAAGATGAAAGTTCATCAAGTGAAACACTATCTATATCAAGCATTAGATAGAGTTACATTTGAGCAAATCTTAGACAGGCGCACATCAAAGATTGTGTGGGATTCATTGAAGAGCAAGTTTGGAGGGAATGCAAAGGTGAAGAAATCTCTTCTCAACACACTAAGAAGAGACTTTGAGATTCTACAAATGAAGCAAAGTGAGTCAATTACAGAGTACTTATGTGGTGGTCTCGATAGAAGAATCCAAGGATGTGAGCTCCATGACAGTTGATGAATTACAAAGTTCTATTGTAGTTCACGAAGCCAAATTCAAAAGGCTGGAAAAAGATAAAAACGAGGAGCAGGTGTTGCATACTTCAATTGGAGAAGGCAGAATAAACACTAATAGAGGAAGAGGAGGTATCAGCTTTAGAGGTCCAAACAGAGGGAGAGGAAGGCAGGTGTTTGGCAGAGGCACAATGAAATGCTTCAAATGTCACAAGCCAGGGCATTTTTAGTATGAATGCCCTACCTGGAAAAGAAACGCACATTATGTTGAGCTAGATGATGAAGAAGAACTTTTACTCATGGCTCACGTTGAAATGAGGGGATCAAACAGAGAAGATGCTTGGTTCATCGATTCAGGATGTTCCAACCATATGACAGGTAACAAAACGTGGTTTGTTACATTGAATGAGGAGTTCTCACACACTGTGAAGCTGGGAAACAATGCTCGGATGCAGGTTATGGGTCTTGGGAACATTAAACTGAGAGTTCAAGGAAGAACACAAATCATAAGTGATGTATATTATGTGCCAGACTTAACAAACAATTTGTTAAGTGTTGGGCAGCTGCAAGAGAAAGATCTAACAGTGATAATGCAAAGAGGAGCCTGCAAGATCCTTCATCCCACAAAGGGACTGATTGTACACACATATATGACTACAAACCGAATGTTAGTCATGCTTACTGAACAACACAATGATGCATGTCTGCAAGTAACACACATAGATGATTTGGTCACCTACATCAGAAAGGACTCTGAAGCTTGCACTTCAAGCAAATGGTGGAAGGGATGCCTAAAATCATAGAAGTAAGCAAAGTGTGTGAAGTATGCAACAAAAGGAAGCAACACAGAGAAGAGATGCCAAAGAAAGCTAACTGGAGAGCATCAGAAAAGTTGCAGCTTATCCACTCAGATCTCTGTGGACCAATCACTCCAACTACCATGAGCAACAAGAGGTATATTCTGACATTCATAGATGACTTTAGTAGAAAAACATGGCTTTATTTACTGGCAGAAAAAGGAGAAACTTTTGAGAAGTTCAAACACTTTAAAACCAAAGTTAAGAAAGAGACAGGGATGAGCATTCGGTGTCTTAGAAGCGATCGAGGAGGAGAATACACTTCCCAAGTTTTTCAAGAATTTTGCAGCACCCAGGGAATCAAGAGACAGTTCAACACATCATACACTCCTCAGCAAAATGGAGTTGCTGAACGTAAAAACTGAACTCTCATGAACATGGTTTGATGTTTACTTGTTGAAGGAAAAATGCCAAGGAATTTATGGGCAGAAGCAGCAAAGTGGTCTGTACACATCATCAACTGAAGTCTTACTGCATCAATTACAAATAAAACTCCAAAAGAGTGCTGGACTGGAAACAAGCCTAATGTGGCACATTTTAGAGTTTTTGGATGTGTTGCCTATGCATATATACCGGATGTGAAGAGGATCAAGCTACAAGATAAAAGCCATAAATGTGTATTCCTGGGAGTCAGTGAAGAGTCTAAAGCCTATAGACTTTACGATCCCGAGAGCAAGCAAATCATCACCAGCAGAGACGTGATCTTTGCTGAAAAGGAGACATGGAATTGGGGGAGGACAGATGATGAACAAGAGGAATTAACTTGGGATGACACAGAATCATTCAATGGAACAAGCAGAGAAGAAGATGGCATACCAAATGAGCAGGCTGCAGCACAAACAGAGAAGGCAAGAAGTACAACCCTTGCTCAATCTCAGGATACTCGAAGGGAGCAGACAAAAAGGATCAGCATACCTCCAAGACACCTGCAAGATTATGTAACTGGTGAAAATCTTGCAGAGGAAGAAGAGGAAGAGCAATACTTAGTGCTCTATGCTACTGAAGATGATCCAGTAAGTTACGGTGATGCCGTAAAAGACATTAAATGGAAAAATGCCATGGACACTGAGATACAAGCTATCGAGAAAAACAATACATGGGAGTTAGTGGACCTACCTAAAGGAATGAAAAAGATTGGAGTGAAGTGGGTTTTCAAAACCAAATTGAATGAAAAAGGAGAGGTCGATAAGCACAAGGCAAGACTGGTTGTGAAGGGTTATGATCAAAGATAAGGAATAGATTACAACGAAGTGTTCTCGCCAGTCGCTAGATGGGACACCATCAGAATGCTAATCTCTCTAGCTGCACTGCGAGGTTGGGAAGTCTTTCAGCTTGACGTAAATAGCGCTTTTCTTCACGGAGAACTGAATGAGGTTGTTTATATTGAACAACCCGAATGATACATTCGAAAGGGAGAAGAGTACAAAGCATATCTACTAAAGAAGGCATTAAATGGATTGAAACAAGCCCCTAGAGCTTGGTACAGTCAGTTAGAGGATTACTTTGCTGTTGAAGGTTTCAACAAATGCAGCTATGAACACACCTTGTTCATAAAGAAGGGAAGGAGGAAGTTTTTTTGGTGTAATTTGTGTATGTGGATGACTTAATCTTTACTGGTAATAATGTGATGTTATGTGAAAAATTTTAAAGCCTCCATTGCAGTCAGAATTTGATATGACTGATCTAGGAGGATGAAGTATTTTTTGGGTATAGAGGTACATCAAACAGAGGCTGGAATTTTCTTATGTCAAGGAAAATATGCAAATGAAATACTTGCAAGGTTTGGAATGAGCAGCTGCAATGCAGTCAATAACCCTATGGTTCCAGGAACTAAACTGTCATCATAAGAGAAAGGAGAAGAAATTGGCAACACCGAATACAAGCAATTAATTAGCAGCCTCATGTATATCACAACAACGCGACCTGATATAATGTATGCAGTGAGTTTTCTAAGTAGGTTCATGGCTGCACCGAATGAAGGACATCTACTAGATGCAAAAAGAATACTCAGGTACCTAAGAGGGACAATGAAGTTTGGTATTTTCTACAAAAGAAGCTCAGACAGCACCCTTAAAGGATACACTGATAGTGAATTTGCGGGTGACTTGGATGGGGGGGAAAAGCACTTCTGGGTATGTGTTCATGATGGGAGATGGTGCAGTAGCGTGGAGCTCCAAAAAGCAACCAATAGTTACTTTATCAACTACTGAAGCAGAGATGGTGCAGTATATGGATGAAATAAGTTCTAAATAGCATTGAAGAAGATCATTGTAAATGTGTTACTGTGTTCTGCGACAATAGTTCATCCATTAAATTGTCCAAGAATCCAGTATTTCATGGGAGAACAAAGCACATCAATGTAAGATTTCATTTTATTCGAGATCTTATCAAAAAGGGAGAAGTAGAGCTCATCTATTGTGGCACTAAGGAGCAGCTAGCAGACATTTTGACAAAACCGCTTAAACTTGAAGATTTTGTAAAACTTTGAATGCTCTTGGGAGTATAAGAGAAGAAGGATCTAAACTGAGCAAATGCACAGCATGCTCAGTTTAGGGGAGGATATATTAGGAAGATTTAGTTTGAAGAATTCTGTAGAAATAAAATCTTATTCCTATCATTCTGGGATTGTGGCTATTTTTCTAGGATTATGGCAGTCAAAGAGGACCTCTTCTCAAGCCATAATACTAGTGATTTGATCCATGTAAAATAACATCTGCAGTAGCTAGTTTTTCTCATTTCTGTTTGTAAGAAGCTGTATTTAAGCAGCACTCGTTTATCAAATAAGGGTATGCAATTTCCATCAATCCTGTAAGCTTCATAAGAGTGTTATTTTTAACACCCTGTCTCTGTGTTCTTCCCCCTGGTTTTCTCTATGTTTTTCTTTGTTCTATCTCCTCTGTTTTCGTTTGGTTGGTTCCTCTGTTTTTCTTTCTGTCTTCATCCTCTTCTTTTCCTTCGCGTCTGTCTTCGGGGGAAAGGGGTGCAACCGGAGTCGCGGCTAGCACTGGTCTGGAAGAAGACGATGATGAAGGTGCAGTGGCTGGCCAAAATTTGCTCTCTCTTATGTATAATCTCCCTCCCCGTTTCTGTGGTTTTTTCGTGGCTTCCCCTCTCCCCCGGTTTTGTGAGTCCCCCTGTTCGTGGCTCTTTTTTTTGTCTCTTTTTAACCTCTGGTTTTTCTGTGTTCCTTCCCCCTGGGTTTTTGTTTTCTCTATCGCATGCATGGACTATCTCTCTGGCTTTTATAGCCAGAGAAGAATGTCGTTTCTTCAAGCCATAAATTGTGTTAATTGCAGGTGAAATGGTGGGAGCGGCGGTGGGCGTCTGTTTCAGTCGGCAAGAAGATGAACAGAAAAGGGAAAACGACGCCGTTTTTGGTGTTTAATGGCTATTTGCATTTTGGACCTTGCATTTCTGACAATTTTATAATTAAGTCCCTAGTTAAATTGTAACTAGACCCCTGCATTTCGGCGCCATTTTCAAGCTGGTCCTTAGATTTTAATTTTTCAATTTGGACCCCAATTAAACCCCAAACTTTGATATTGTTTCAATTGAGTCCCTGAATAATTTAATCTCAAGCTCAATTAAGTCCAAAACTTATCAATTTTCCAATTAAACCTCTAATTGGATGAATTAAATTAATTCCAAGCTCAATCAAGTCTAAAAATTTATCAATTCTCCAATTAAACCCTTAATTGGATTAATTAAATTAATTCCAAGCTTATTTTAGATTAATTCCAAAGTTTAATTAAACCCCAAAACTTCCAATCATGTTGCCATTAACCCAAATTGTAATTCATTCTTCATTTATTTCATTTTACTTGTTTTTTCATTTTTATTATTATTTTTTTCATCATTTTTTTATCCTTTCCAGTAAATAAAATAATAATAATAATTAAAATAAAATGGTAAAAAATTAGATTATGACACATACCATAACAAATTAGAAATCCAATAAAAGCATCCATATCATTGGATACAAATTCAAGCTTGGTAGAAAAAAGAAACCTGACCTAAAACCAAAAAACTGTTGCATAAAATACAACACAGTTGCTTGATATAAAATCGAGCCATTGACTTACTAACCATAAATCTATCAACAATTTTAATGTAATTTGACCTAATGGCTAATCTAAAATTATGCCTAGCCTTAGCTTGGCTAAAAGATTTATCAATGTTTCATTTAGGTGATGACACTTGGACTTTGGTGAGTTGCAATGTCAAGTAAAAGTCAAGATTTTAATTATATGGTTGATTTAAATTGAATATTGAATTACAAGATATATAGTATATAAAAAAAAATTATTAATGGTAATAGACTTGACGTGAGATGACAAGATAGTATAGATATTTATAAAAATTCAAGAAAAGTTTAGTACATGTATTGTCAAAAAAAATTTAGCTACAATATTTATTATTATAAACATCATTTAGCTTGTATTCAAAATTATGTTGAGTCATGCTAGTAAATACTAGAAAATATAAGGAAGATATTTTTGAATGTTTTGGTAAGAAATCAATAAGCAAATGAGAAGAAAAAAAAGTTTTCTAATATATATTAGAAATTATAAAGATAAAAATAAAAAGAAAAGTTGTTCAATATAATATATTAAAAAAAATAAAGATGAAAATAAAGGGAATAAAATTAATTAACTTAGTGATCAAAAGAAAGAGAGCAACATGGAAAGTAAACAATCTATCATCAATCCATCATCAACCACATGTTAAAAAAAGATATTTAAGAAAAAAAACATGTCGGCCAATTGAAAAATTTTATACATTAGTACGATTTACTTTAGCTGTGTTATTTGGAACGTGTAAAATTAATGCGGTAAAATCGTGGCTGAGACCAGTTCGATTACTATGCCGTGGTCGCTGCTCAGCTGGAAAACCTAGAACAACATTGGCCTCAGGTTCTTAAAGGGGGTGGGGATCCACTAGTGACTGTGAGGAGGCCACAACCCAATTGACCATGTGAGGACAACCGAACCCACGTGATCCAATCAGCTTTTTAATTAGATATAGATGACGTGGTAGCAAAATACCCTCTCCTCCCATGCCCCATCGGCTATATAACATCATACCAAACCATTGTCAGATACATTAATTATCATTACAAAGCAATCAGCTCGAGCTTCAACTCACTGGTAGTGATATCCCTTACGAACGTTGCCTCTAGCATTAGAATAGCTTTCACAGATTAGATATTGATTAAGTTTCTTAATCACAGCTCGAGTGATAAACATTCTTCTAAAGTGATGGCCACATCAACAGTCATGCAGACCGTCCTTGCAACTCCAGTAGCCAGTAGCCTGGTGAAAAACCGGTCTCGAGTGAGCAACTTGTTTTCTGCGACGTATGTGCCACGACTACGTGGCAGTGCTAGCAAACGGGTGCAGTGCAAGGCCAAGCTGGTGAGTTTGGAATCTATTTCGACTTCCTGTGTGTATACTTTGGGTGATGGTTCTTAGGATTAATTGTGTTAACATTTGAATCAATTTGCAGGGTGACCAGATCAAGAAGATAGCAGAGTCAGGTTCTACTCCTGAGCCAAAGGTACAGGATTTATTTCGGAAATGTTTAATTTTAACAATTTAAGTAGAGCAAGGACTTTGTGATTGCATTTATGCTTCCACTTCTAATGTAAACGCCCGTATGACTGTGATTAACAGGTCAGCACAAACTTCCTTGATTTGTTCGCATTTAGCGGACCCGCACCAGAGAGGATCAATGGCAGGCTTGCCATGATAGGCTTTGTCGCTGCAATGGCAGTGGAACTGTCCAAGGGCCAAGACCTTTTCTCTCAGATATCTAACGGTGGAGTCTCGTGGTTCGTCGGAACAAGTATTCTTCTCTCTGTCGCGTCTTTGATCCCACTATTCAAAGGGGTCAGCGCGGAGTCCAAGTCAGATGGCGTAATGACATCTGATGCTGAGATGTGGAACGGTAGATTTGCGATGTTGGGTTTGGTTGCGTTGGCCTGCACCGAGTATGTCTCGGGTGGAACCCTTCTGTAGTTTCTGTTTTGTGTATTATTCAAGCCATAGATGTTAACATGGATACTTGAATTAATGTAATTTCAGTAGCGAAATATGTAAGATCAATTTTCAATCATTTATACAAGTTACAAATGATACTTGTGTAGATTTTGCTTCTCCTTCTTTATGTTATGCTAGCTAGGAACATGCCAAGTTTGAAAGCCGTCGGTGCATCAATAGGAAGATATTTCGGACTTTTAACGAATCACGGGTCTTTCTTGCAGCGACCGATTACAAATGTTTGACCAACTACGCTTTATGAAAATGTAGATTGAAATCCAATACCCATCCAGTTTAGGCCATTTAAATCGCTTTAAAAAAAAAGGAAAAAAAAAGAGTTTATTTAGGAGGATATATTATACCGCACCCGCTACAGGCCAAGCAGAACTCTTTCTTCGAAGCCAACAAAGAGAGAAATATGTAGGAGGATGATAAATCAAAATAAAGTCTAAAATTATCAATTCCTTCGAAGCCACCAAAGAGGAGTTAACTGCTCATAACAGTGTAATTACAAAACCAGACACGCAAGCAAACAAGCATATCAGCAGGTAGCTGTCTCCACAAACCTCCTTGTGTTGTTTTCAGTTTTATTATTTGATTAGGAAAGACTGCCTGCATAACCTCTTTATTTGTTTGGTGTGGTAGTTAGTTTTATCACTCTTTCTCTGTTTTTTTTTCTTCTTTTTTATGGATTTTGATTCACCTAGTAGATTTCACTGAAGATAGATCTCACACTTGCCAAATGAGGTAGGTCAATTGGTAACAAATTTATGGATTTGAGACCAAAAAGCTCGGTCCACTTATTATAACTCAATTTTAAACAATATAAAATTCAAAATAAGAAAATGAATGAAAAATTAAGGTTTTGATCAAGACAACATAAATGAAAAGCTCTGATGGGTTTAATCATGTTTAATTTATGATTTTGGATGTTAATTTTTAAAGAAATTAAAAAAATTAGCTGGTATGGAGTTCAATAAAACTTTGTTTGGGTTTAATTAATGATATCAGGAGTTTGATTAAAGAATAGATAAGTTTGAGGACTTAATTAAGCTTAGAATTAGTTTAATTAATGAAACCAGGGATATAGTTGAACAAATATTAAATTTCTGAGTTTATTAAGGATAAAATTACAAGTGATTAAGTTCCAGGGACCTTTTTGTAAAAGGCACCGAAATTCTGTCCACGGCCCGATTAAACAATGTTGAAACTTGGAGGACCAAATTGAGAAATGGCCATTTCCTGTCCAAAACGATGTCGTTCGTCATTGTTGTTCACTGTCTTCTTCCTTTGGAAATAGAGAACATTCTTCCTCTGGAAACAGAGAACACCCCTGCAAAGAAAAAATCGCCGCGCACAAGCTAAGTTCAAGGTTGCATTAGCTACCCACGGAACCCGTAGGGTTTGTTTTGGTCTCCCTCACCCTCAAAATTCTCCCCTGACGCAAGGATAAGCACCACCAACAGTCCAACAATGGCAGGACTGTTGGTGTTTCCGTTCCATCCGAACACCGAGCCGATTCACTCTACACAGGATGACGATCCTAGAGAAGATAAGGATAAGAATCCCTCTCATGGTCTGGCTCTATAAAAAGGGGAAAGGAGAAGCCAGAAGGGGAGGAGGGAAACAGAGATGAAAAAACGCAGAAAACAGTGGGAGAAAAACGGGAGAGAACAGGGGGAAGAAAAGAAAAGGAGAGTATCCAGAAGAGGAAAAAAAACAAAAACAAAAGAGAAACAGAAGAGACGAGAGAGTGAGAGCAGGAAAGAACAAGAAACGGGAGAGAACTTGAAGACGGGAGCTTCGTCCAGCATCTGCAATCTCACGCGAATTCTCTGCAAACCAGGTAAGTCTTCTGTCTTTCCCCGCTCTCATTTTAATTCATTACTGTTCATTTTGCGATTTAATTACCTAGGATCTGTAGCAAGCGTGCGTGAGGCGTGAATAGCTCACGCACGCTTGCAGCAAAAGATTAAACTGGCTGGGTTACTAGTCTGAACCAGTAACCGGGCCGGGCCGCTAGGTTTAGACCAGCTTAGATTGTTGGGCTAGACCCAGCCCAGAAAAAGAAAAAAAAACAAAAACAAAAAAAAAAAAAGTTGGCCGGGTTTGGGCTTGTGTCCCAACTGGCTCAAATTATGTTTGTTAAGGGTGTGTTTGGCAAAACACACTCTTATGCCTTGACCATAATTTTTATATCAATTCTAATTTGATATTAGGTCAAACGAGCCCCTTTTCGATAACAGAAAAATCTAAAAATATCTGGAGGCCTTCGTTGATTTATTTGCGGGCCCTTCGCACTTTCTTTTATTATTTTTTTCCCTTTGTTTTTGTATTTTTCTTAGCTATGTGCTCAATCTGTGGACTATTATTGTTAAATACAAATATGTCGTGCCGTGTTTATTTTATTTTTTTCATCTAAAAAGGGTGAATAATAGTAAAGGATAAACAAGAAAAAAATGACAGAGAAAATTTCTTCTTCAAATTCATTTTTTGCGAAATTATTTATTGACGTTAGAGTCAGGAGTATCGTATTTTTTGGATTTGCACGATATTTACCAACACCAGAATTGGAAATATTCGTAGGAATTATTCACTGACACCGGAGTCAAGAACATGAAATGAAGAATAAAAGAGGAAAAAGAGAACAAACTCTTAGCAATTTTAGACAAAAAGAGCAATGCAGCTTGCCTAAGATAAGACGCTTAAGAGGTGATAGCATCTTTCCTTTTTGCGTAACCAGTCCCGTACTATAGAATCTATGTTGACCAATTAGGGTTCTTAGTGACCATAATACTAGGTGGCATCTTCTAGAACAAGACATTTTCCTCTAAAAAGAACAAGATGTCAGATATACGTTTTTTTCCCAAACGAGTGATGATTTTTAATCAATCGTCGCAATATCTGAGTGTGACACCACTAAAAAGAGCATGTGACCTAAATTTTTAAAACATGAAGTAGGTATAATTATAATGTATTGGTCTGGAAAACATATAGCCTAACATAAAATTTCAACATACCAAGTGATGCAGGACAATAAATAAAAAGAATTAAAGCAAGAAAAGAAAGAAGCTTTAGAGAAAGAAAGAAGCTAAAGAAGAGGTACAGAGGAGATTGGAGATATGCAAAATCTGCAAATTTTCATTAATCATCAAAAGTCCTTTAACATTTAGAAAAGTAGGGTATTTATACTAAAACCCTAACTTGAATAAGCGATTGGGCTTATGGCCCATTAAATAAAATATCCAACAAATAAAGCCAAATTAATAAACTCAACTGAAAGTTCATATAAATTAAACCCAAAAACATAAGTTAAAGCTCAATTTCTCAATAGTTTGGGCTATCCTCCATCGTCTATGATCATACGTGTGCATAAATAATGTTTCTGGTTCGGTGTCCCCATCACAAGTCTCTGACTTAGTATATTGTCTAGCTTTCTCTTCTAACATTAGTATATTGTCTCAACTCTCTAAGGGTATATTTGAGATTGTGATAGCAATGATGATTCAAAGTGCTTTTTGCTTAGAAATGTATCTAAATAAAGTTTTTTTATTTTTTTAAAAAATTATTTTTGACATTAGCACATCAAAATGATCTAACTATATATAAAAAAATCATTTTAAACAAAATAAAAAATTTAAAATTTAAGGGAACGCGATTTGCACCGTGTTCCCAATAACGGGGCCTAACTTTTAGCTGTCACCTTCACTTAATTTTGTACTTTGTATCATTCTTGTTATTTAATATTTACTACTACTACTACTTTCTTTTTTAATTTGTTTTTTCACCTGTTTTCTCATTTTAAAAAATATAGGTCATTGTCTTTCTAGATCCAGGTCTTATATCACAACGATTCGATACATAAATATACCATAATCTATAATGAGTGATATGGGTCATTGTCTTTCTAGATCCCAGTCCCATATCACAACGATTCAATACATAAAAATACCATAATCTATAATGGGTGATATGGATCATTAAACATGTGGTTTTTTTTTTTTAAGAATTTAGCAATTATGATTCAATGTTGTTTGGCGAGATTCGAGATTCGATATTCAACTTTGTTGACACTATATAATTTAAAGATTAGAGACTTAATCAAATTAGTTAAAAAGGAAGAAAAGTTAAAATTGATATTGCATTTGATGGACAACCACATTTGATGATGAAATAATGAGGCAGCAAATGTAATATTCTACCAAGAAAAGGGTATCTACAAGAAAAAAAATTCAAGTATTTGGCTAGAATCAAAATAGATATCATACCAATTAGCAATGGTTTTCAGGTTTCTAAATGATAATCACAGGGCAAGGATAAAAGCAATTATACCAAGGTATCCTATAAAATACATCTAGTTGTAATAAACTTGACATGAAATATCAATATACAATAGATATTAATAAGAATTTAATAAAAGTACACAATCTATCATCAACCACGTGTTAAAAAAAGATATTTAAGAAAAAAAACATGTCGGCCAATTGCAAAAATTTTATACATTAGTACGATTTACTTTAGCTGTGTTATTTGGAACGTGTAAAATTAATGCGGTAAAATCGTGGCTGAGCCCAGTTCGATTACTATGCTGTGGTCGCTGCTCAGCTGGAAAACCTAGAACAACATTGGCCTCAGGTTCTTAAAGGGGGTGGGGATCCACTAGTGACTGTGAGGAGGCCACGTAACCCAATTGACCATGTGAGGACAACCGAACCCACGTGATCCAATCAGCTTTTTAATTAGATATAGATGACGTGGTAGCAAAATACCCTCTCCTCCCATGCCCCATCGGCTATATAACATCCTACCAAACCATTGTCAGATACATTAATTATCATTACAAAGCAATCAGCTCGAGCTTCAACTCACTGGTAGTGATATCCCTTACGAACGTTGCCTCTAGCATTAGAATAGCTTTCACAGATTAGATATTGATTAAGTTTCTTAATCACAGCTCGAGTGATAAACATTCTTCTAATTAAGTGATGGCCACATCAACAGTAATGCAGACCGTCCTTGCAACTCCAGTAGCCAGTAGTCTGCTGAAAAACCGGTCTCGACTGAGCAACTTGTTTTCTGCTACGTATGTGCCACGACTACGTGGCAGTGCTACCAAACGGGTGCAGTGCAAGGCCAAGCTGGTGAGTTTGGAATCTATTTCGACTTCCTTTGTGTATACTTTGGGTGATGGTTCTTAGGATTAATTGTGTTAACATTTGAATCAATTTGCAGGGTGACCAGATCAAGAAGATAGCAGAGTCAGGTTCTACTCCTGAGCCAAAGGTACAGGATTAATTATACGGCACGATTTGTTTCGGAAATGTTTAGTTTTAACAATTTAAGAAGAGCAAGGACTTTGTGATTGCATTTATGCTTCCACTTCTAATGTAAACGCCCGTATGACTGTGATTAACAGGTCAGCACAAACTTCCTTGATTTGTTCGCATTTAGCGGACCCGCACCAGAGAGGATCAATGGCAGGCTTGCCATGATAGGCTTTGTCGCTGCAATGGCAGTGGAACTGTCCAAGGGCCAAGACCTTTTTTTCTCAGATATCTAACGGTGGAGTCTCGTGGTTCCTCGGAACAAGTATTCTGCTCTCTGTCGCGTCTTTGATCCCACTTTTCAAAGGGGTCAGCGCAGAATCCAGGTCAGAGGGCGTCATGACATCGGATGCTGAGATGTGGAACGGTAGATTTGCCATGTTGGGTTTGGTTGCGTTGGCCTACACCGAGTATGTCTCGGGTGGAACACTTCTGTAGTTTCTGTTCTGTGTATTATTCAAGCCATAGATGTTAACATGGATACTTGAATCAATGTAATTTCAGTAAAAATATGTAAATTTTCAATCATATGTATAAATCACAAATAATACTTCTGTATATTTTGCTTCTCCTTCTTTATTTTATGCTAGCTAGGAACATGCGAAGTTTGAAAGCCGTCGGTGCATCAATAGGAAGATATTTCGGACTTCTAACGAATCACGGATCTTTGTTGCAGCGACCGATTACAAATGTTTGACCAACTACGCTTTAAGAAAATGGTAGATTGAAATGCAATGCCCATCCAGTTTAGGCCATTTAAAATCGCTTTTTTTCTTCTTTTTTTTTTCTTCTTTTTTTTTAAAAAAAGTTTATTTAGGAGATATATTATACCGCACCCGCTACAGGTCAACAATGATAGAGATATTTAGGAGGAAGAGAAATCAAAATAAAGTCTAAAACTATCACTTCCTTCGAAGCCAACAAAGAGTAGTAGAGCATTTGCATGTATACATCCAATCTAACAAAAACACTAGTATAACTTAAACCATAGAAATCACTCTCGTCATGGAGGTAAAAGATCAAGACATTTACATGCCAAGAGTATCAAACAGAGATGGAAATGCCAATCTCACATGTGACCCACTGTGCGCCTTCCCCTCGATATCTACACGATCAACTGAAAGCATGGCACTACTCAGTAATATGGCAAAAACATATTACATATCAAAGCAATTTGAGAAAAAAAATTGCAAAAAGAACTCACATTGCATTTTCTAAGGCTTTGCAGTGAGGAAAGTCAGAGAAGTGTGTTTTTCCTTTAGAAAGAGAATCTGCAGTTGCATTTTCATTGCTTCGGTCTGTCATGGACTCATCACCAACAACACACTTAAGATAATAATTATGTATAAGCAACCCATGAAGACGGCAGTGATGTAGGACATGAAGAAGAGGCAACTGGAAGTTAATGCAGAACGTGAGGAAGGGGCTGCTGGAAGTTAATACTGTTAGTTAGTTATTTGATTCTGTTAGGACTTCTATTTTCTTAGTTAGTTATTTGATTATGTTAGGACTTCTATTTTCTATTTCGTTTAATTATCACTAGCTGTTAGTGTTGGAAACCAATCAAACTTGTTAGTTCCCAATTCCTTTAGGATTCTATTTTCGTCTCTTTAAAAGCACAGAGGCAGGAAGGATGTTTTCATTATTATTTCATTCATCAATAAAATTGTTCATTGAACACAACTTCTCTCGTGGATTCGAGATTACTTAGCTTCCGCTACGTCAAGTGGTATCAGAGCCTACGCTCTCAGCAAAAAAAAATTCTGATGGCACGCGATGATATTGGGAGTAGTCGTTCGACTGACGATGATCAGCGAATAAGGGCTATAGCAACCGGGGTTGTTACTGCCGCCATCAATGACATACGTCCACTATTCGATGGAGTTCCATTACTGCAGGCTCAGCTTGAGGAGGTTCTTCAAAGATTAGAGGCATTGTCCCCTAATGGCAACAGGATAGACGATCAACGACGAGGAGGGGCAGATGAGATCACTCGTGGCCCGACGTCCTTGACCCGTAATCCTGAAAACATACCACAATACCAAAACACACAATCATTACCTGTGATGTCATCAACAAATTTTCAAATTATTGAAACTGAAGATCGGGCTCCAAGGAGAACCCAAGGTGACCGAGATTATAAACTCAATGTGGAGATACCAATCTTCAGAGGAACACAGAACGTGGATGAATTTTTCTCTTGGATCGATGAGGTGGAGACAGGATTTGGGGTGATGGACTGCTCTGAAGATCGGAAACTCAAAGTGGTGGCCAATAAACTAAAAGGATCAGCTGCAGCTTATTGGAAGTACTTGAAAAACAAACGAGTGCTAGACGGAAAACCTCCAATTGCAACGTGGGAGAAGATGAAAAGCAAATTCATGAGCAAGTTCTTACCTCCTGACTATGAGCAACGTTTATATGTTCAATTACAGAATTGCAAACAGGGGAATCGGACTGTGGAAGAGTACATCGACGAGTTCATTCGATTAAATTCACGAAACTTGCTACCAGACAATGAAAACATGCAAATCGCAAGGTTTAGAGGAGGTTTGAAACGGGACATACAGGATCAAATGAAGATGCTTAATACATTCACACTCGGACAAGCTTTCGATTTGGCACGAAAGGCTGAAGAACCAATCCGAGCACCATCTGTACGACCCAGGTTTACAAACCAGCAGTACCAAGCAGGACCAAGCAGAGTGACACCTGCAAATGAACCAACTAATGAGACAGTGGCAACTGAACATCGACCAAAGAGAGCTGCACCACAACTAGCACCAAACCCCTATACTAGACCAACACCCTCGCTATGTTACCGATGTCATCAACCAGGACACCGATCGAATCAATGTCCGCAAAGACCTGCTGTCCATTTTGCTGAAGGTGACTATGACGTAGGAGGAGACGATGATCATGATACAGAGGTGGTTGACGGAATTGAGGAGGGTGAGGAGGACGACTTCGTTGGAATGGTGATGCGTCAACCATGTGACATTCAAGAAAAAAAAATAACAACATCAACTCAGTGCAACTTGATAGAAAACCTGGCAGCAGAAAAATGGGAACGAAAAATTCAATTGCATTGTTCAAAGGGTTTTCTTGACACCAAAAGGACCAGAGATTTCGACTCGCCATCAAGTTTTCCGAACCAATGCCATTATCAATGGAGTGATAGCAAAGGTAGTAATCGACACAGGTAGTTCTGAAAATTAGTGTCCAAAGAACTGGTCCGAAGAGTGAAACTGACCACTGAGAAACACCCACAACCATATGCCTACGTTGGATTCGAAAGGTGGAAGGCGCTGTTGATGTGGTGAATGAAGTGTGTAGGGTACCATTGTCAATTGGTAAGAATTACAAGATGAAATTGTGTGTGATGTAGTGGTGATGGATGCCTGCCAGATTTTGTTAGGAAGACCATGGCAGTACGATGTAGACATCAGTTTCAAAGGGAGGGCCAATACCTATGAATTCTGGTGGAAAGGGAAACACATCATCTTGAAGCCACCCATTTTGAGGACAGAGGCACAGCAAGTGGAGGGAGAAAGTCTCTTAACCATAGCATCAAAACATGTGACTGAGGAGTGCAAAGCTTGTGCGTTACTAACTCAAGAGGAGGACATGAGAGAGGAAACAATGCCTGAAAAGGTCCTCCCTTTAGTGACCGAATTTTCTGATCTAACACCTGCAGAGCTACCAATGGGTTTGCCACCAATGAGAGACATACAACATCACATAGATCTGATTCCAGGAGCCAGCTTACCAAACCTAGCACATTATAGAATGAGTCCCCAACAACACAAGATACTACAGGATCAAGTTGATGACTTGTTATGTAGAGGATACATCCAGGAGAGCAAGAGCCCGTGTGCAGTACCGGCATTACTAGTCCCCAAGAAAGATGGCACCTGGCGAATGTGTATCGACAGCCGAGCAATCAATAGAATCACCATCCGTTACCGGCATCCAATACCCACTATCCAAGACATGATCGACCAATTGGGAGGAGCAAAAGTGTTCTCCAAAATCGACCTGCGAAGCGGGTACCATCAAATTCGGATTAGACCTGGGGATGAGTGGAAAACGGCGTTCAAAACACGCGAAGGACTGTACGAGTGGTCCGTAATGCCATTCGGTCTCTCCAACGCTCCAAGTACTTTTATGAGGCTCATGAATCAAGTACTGAGACCGTTCTCATGCAAATTTGTCGTCGTTTACTTCGACGATATTCTTATCTACAGCCCTGATGAGGAGACACACTTGAAACATTTGAGGGAAGTGCTAATAGTACTGCGGAAAAATCACTTGTACGTAAACAAGAAAAAGTGTAACTTCTTGCAAGACCGACTGGTCTTCTTGGGGTTTGTCGTGGGAAAAGATGGGGTCCAAGTGGATGAGACTAAGGTCAAGGCAATCCGTGAATGGCCGACCCCTTCAACGGTGGCAGACGTACGAAGTTTCCATGGGTTAGCAACCTTCTACCGAAGGTTCATTCGAAATTTCAGCAGCTTGGCGGCACCATTGACCGAATGCACAAAAAAAGGTGGTTTTCGTTGGGAAGAGGAGCAAGAAACAAGTTTCGCTATATTGAAAGAGAAATTAAGCACGGCACCCGTGCTCGCGTTACCAGATTTTGACAAATTATTCGAGGTTGATTGTGATGCTTCAGGGAAAGGAATTGGGGCCGTATTATCTCAAGAGGGCAGACCGGTGGAATTCTTTAGTGAGAAATTAAGCGATGCGAGGCTGCGATGGACAACTTATGAGAAAAGAATTTTTACGCCGTCTTTTCGTGCTCTCATGCATTGGCAACATTACTTGATCCAAAAAGAATTCGTGTTGTACAGTGATCATCAAGCTCTGAAATTCATCAACAACCAACATCACATGAACAATATGCATGCCCGCTGGATCACCTTCATGCAGAAATTTACCTTCTCCTTAAAACACAAGGCTGGGCTGATGAACAAAGTAGCCGATGCATTGAGCAGGCGAACCACACTGTTAGTAACGGTAGAAACTGAGATCACGGGTTT
This sequence comes from Populus tremula, assembly GCA_964019445.1. NCBI lineage: Eukaryota > Viridiplantae > Streptophyta > Magnoliopsida > Malpighiales > Salicaceae > Populus > Populus tremula. Next base: position 10,499,049 of record CAXHTJ010000018.1, on the reverse strand, counting down.
TGACACTCTAAAGGACCAGTACAGCAATGACGAAGACTTCAAGGAAGTGTGGAACAAATGCAGCACCCACCAAAATATGAGTGACTTCCTGATACACGATGGCTTCTTGTTTAAAGCCAACAAACTATGCATTCCAAAGGGTTCCTTGCGAGAGAAAATCATTCGAGAGCTTCATGGGGGTGGATTAGGTGGTCACCTGGGACGTGACAAGACAATCACAATGATCACCGACCGCTACTACTGGCCGCAGCTGAAGAGGGACGTGGGGAAAATTGTCCAACACTGTCGCATTTGTCAAGAAGCAAAAGGGCAGACCCAGAATACTGGTTTGTACACTCCCCTGCCCATCCCAAAGACGATTTGGGAGGATTTATCAATGGATTTTGTGCTGGGATTACCACGAACTCAGAGGGGCAAAGATTCCATCATGGTAGTGGTCGACCGGTTTTCCAAAATGGCACACTTCATCGCCTGTAAAAAGACTGCAGATGCAAGCCATGTTGCCGACTTATTCTTTCGTGAAGTAGTACGCTTACATGGAGTTCCAAAGACCATCACATCAGATCGTGATGTCAAGTTTGTAAGCCATTTCTGGAGGACTTTGTGGAAGAAATTTGACACCAAACTGCAGTTCAGTAGTGCATTCCATCCGCAAACAGACGGACAAACGGAGGTGGTGAACCGTACTCTGGGAAACATGTTACGATGCATCAGTGGAGAAAGACCAAAACGATGGGACCTGGACTTGGCTCAAGCAGAATTCGCATACAACAGCATGACCAATCGTTCGACAGGAAAACCTCCTTTTGAGGTTGTATATACTCAGCAGCCAAAACATGCATTGGATCTGGTCACATTACCAATCCAACCAAAGGTCAGTAGAGCTGGGGAAAATCTAGCTGAAAAGTTCAACAACTACATTTGGAGGTGCGGGCTAGCTTGGAAACTGCTAATGCAGCTTACAATCTGCTGCAGATCAACATCGGCGCAAGAAAGAGTTCACAGAGGGAGATTTGGTAATGGCCTACCTGCGGAAAAATCGGTTCCCTGGAATCCGAACTAAGCTTCAAAAACGAAAATATGGACCTTTCAGAGTCGCCAAGAAAATTAATGACAATGCCTATATCCTACAGCTACCAGATGATTGGAACATCTCCAATACTTTCAATGTCGCTGACCTATCGGAATACCATGAGGACGTGCCTTTGTATTCAGATAACTCGGGACGAGTTTGTTCCCAAGAAGAGGAGACTGATGTAGGACATGAAGAAGAGGCAACTGGAAGTTAATGCAGAACGTGAGGAAGGGGCTGCTGGAAGTTAATACTGTTAGTTAGTTATTTGATTCTGTTAGGACTTCTATTTTCTTAGTTAGTTATTTGATTCTGTTAGGACTTCTATTTTCTATTTCATTTAATTATCACTAGCTGTTAGTGTTGGAAACCAATCAAACTTGTTAGTTCCCAATTCCTTTAGGATTCTATTTTCGTCTCTTTAAAAGCACAGAGGCAGGAAGGATGTTTTCATTATTATTTCATTCATCAATAAAATTGTTCATTGAACACAACTTCTCTCGTGGATTCGAGATTACTTAGCTTCCGCTACGTCAGGCAGTCTGCCAATGGATTTCTTGAGGCTTCACCAGTTGAACTGACCAAATAATTGAATGGCAATAAAACAAAAGTGGCTGCAAAACAAATATATAATGTCAACAAAAGCATTGAGAGTAAATAGATATTAGAAAATTCCATATTGCAGTCCTACGTGGTTCAAGCCTTTTTTAGATGAGAAAACTGACTAGTTGAAGCCTATTTAAATAAAAGAAAGCTCTAATAAGAACATCATACGAGCTGTAGAACATCATAGAGAGATAGAGAGAGAGATAGAGAGAGAGAGAGAGAGAGAGAGAGAGAGAGATAGAGAGAGAGAGAGAGAGAGGAGGAGGAGGAGGTTTCGTGATAAACTGACAGAAGAGCATGCAGGCTTCATGGAGAGAACCTATAGGAAACGTCTTCTCACCGACCAATGAACCGATTAAATACTCGGCCGTGTACTGAGGGCAAGCGCCGGAGAGCCGCGGCGTTGAAGGCACTGCTCCCATTGGAATATTTCAGTCGGTTGTTTTTAGAGAGCGGGGTCAACTTTAGTTAAAAGGCGAGTCCGGCGACTCAATTGGCATCGCAGAGGTAAAGGCGTAGAGCGAGAGAGTGTTGCTGCGTTTTTTTTTTCTGTTTTTCGAGAGCGGGGTCAACTTTCTTTTTTTCTTTTTTCTTTTTTCTTTTTTTCATTGTTTTGGAGAAAATTTCATGTTTTTTTATTAAAACTTGAATGATTTTTTAAAATTAATAATTTTTTATATATATTAACATCAAAAAATAAATTTTAAAAAATAACTCATACAACTTTTTTGAAGACTCATATGATACTTTCTCGTTGCAGTGCCAGCGCATAGGATGCCATGTCATGTTTGATAATTTTATTCTCCTTTTTTGTTTATTGATAGTATTAACTACAGGATTTAATAATTAATTCTTTTAGTAGAGCTTTAACTGAATTACATAATGGATTTTTTAGAACGTTGATGGGTTAGAGTTTTCATAAAGTCACTTGCGATGATTCAAAGGTATATTTGGACTCTCAAGAAATGGATTTAAACCGTGTTTTACAAGTGGCTTATCTTTAAATAATTGAAAAAACTACGCAGCGTGGGAGTATTGGGATATTGGCTGTAAGTTTAATGATTTAATTATATTTAGTTGCAGTGGAGTGGAGTTACGATGTATTGTTTATTTTTATTTTAAAAAAAATTTATTTTATTTTAAAAAAAAATAATATTTTTTATATTTTTAGATCATTTTTATGCATTAATGTAAGAATAATTTTTTAAAAAAAAAATATTTTAATATATTTTTAAATAAAAAAATATTTTAAAAAATAATCACAATTATATTCTCAAATATATTAAATTTCTTTGCATGGCGATTAATTTGGATTTTTAACTTCTTTTTTTCCTGCTATTGCAATTTAAGATTGTCTTCCTTACTCGAAAAAAGAATGAGGAAAAAAAAAACAAGTGTCTTTACCTTATTACGTACGAAGGCCAAGAATTGATGGTTTATATATTTATTCATTTATATATGGTATTTGTTGTTTTTTAATGTATTTTTTATTTTAAAAAATATTTATTTTAATAAAAAATATTTTTATATATTAAAGTATCAAAACAATCTAAAAACATAAAAAAATTGAAAATAAAAAAAAAATCTTTTTTTATTGCTAAAATAAACAAGCTCAATATATTGCAGTTTTTTTTGGTTGTCATTTGCGCACAGTTTTGCTTCGTCGGCAGCAGTCCCTGGAATTTGCTAAATACCACTATATCTGTATTTTCTGGTATTTGTCACGTTAATCCTCGCCAGTAACTTTCTGTTTGGTTTTTCAGTTACTATTCTCTTTAATTAAGCAGCCAATGATCTTAATTGTGGAAATTTGATCCTCCTTGGACGTGCATGCCACCAAATTAATGTCATCACCGTTGACTTGGAGTTTAAAGAGTTTAAGATTGACTAACCTTAATTTCTTGAATTATACCCTTTAATTAGAAAAATGATAATTAATGGTTGTTTTTTAAATTATTTTAAATATATATATATATATATTAAAAATATATATTTTTTATTTTAAAAAATTTATTATTGATGTAAGGAAATAAAATCAATTTAAAAATATTTAAAAAATAATTTTAAATCAAAAATTTAATTCTAGTAAATAATGTTTTGAACGCAATATCACACACGTTTATAAATAGATAGTGTGATTAAGGTAATATTTGAAATTGTAAAAATTGATTTTTTTTTAAATAATTTTTATTTATAAATATATCATAGTAGTATTTAGACTTTTTTATATATATAATTTAATTGTCTAGAGTCTTCAGAAGCTATCGAAGAGAAAGATCACGGTAATTTTGTTTCTCATATTGACAATGACTGGGTCATCTGCGAAAATTAAATTTATGTTTTATTATTTTCAATTACTGGCCAAAGCACTTTATCCAAAATTTAATAAGGTTTCAAGTTAAAAACGCTCGCTAATGGACACCGAAGGTGATAATTCTGTCTTTTGTAATTTCTTAGAACTTGCTGGTTGTTGCGTGGTCTCCTTCATTTCCAGAAAATTCCAAGTGTTCATGACGCTTACCTCCACGAACAAATTCTTCGTGCAGTAAATATCGTTCGACGGGTGCCTAACCTTATAAATCTAGTTTAAATCGTCAGATTTTATATTTATATTTTAAAAATTATCATTTCAAGTTTTATATATCTCAGAATCACTAAAAATTTATATAATTATTAATTTTAAAATTTATAAAATTAATCAAAATACAAATAAATTAATCCAAATACTTATATTAATATAAAAAATAATATTACACAGCGGGGGATTGAACGGCTTAAAAAACCAGCTGTTGATGACCATATTCAACCAATTTCATCTACTATACGAGCTACTACAGTGATCAATTTGCTTGTTATCAACTTCGTTGTCTCCTAACTTGGAACTAAGATTTCAATAAACTAATATAACTATGTATTGAAGGGATCCACATGCTTAGCGAACGCCAAAAAAAAAAAACACTATTTTGATTATATATATATATATAGAAAAAAAAAAAAAAAAGAGGAGAAGAAGAGGAAGAAGAAGAAGATTACAGCTGTTTAATTAAGGTTTTCGAATTATTATTATTATTATTTATTTTTATTTTAAAAAAGAGAGAGAGAGAGAGAGTTTCTAATTGTGGACTTAGAAGTGGAAATGGTTGACTTTTGATCGTAAAATTTACCTAATAAAAAAAGTGCTACGCCAATTTAATATAGAGCATCCTTAGTAAACTTGACATTTAAGACATCAGCGAACATCTATTTAATTCACACACACACGTGTGTGTGTGAGTGTTAACTTTCATGTTTCAATTTGCGCACAACCAAATGGAACAATCAAAACCAGCTCAAGAAATTAATTTTATTTCCAGGAAGAAGAGCACTGCTAATTAGGGATGTTTAAAAAAACTAACATATCTGTGATACTTGCATGGTGTGGTTCGACCTAGCATTAAAATCGGATCATGAGAAATTATAAATTGTAAAAGTTCAAGAAACCTAAAAAATTACATATTATAGGTTGGGTAACTATAAGGCTTTTGAAATCCGGTTAATGCGATTCAACTCGTATAACATGTATTTTTTTTATTTTTATATTTAATAGTTTATAAATTGAATATTATTTTTAATTTATTTAGAAATGTTTTGGCTCTAAATTTTTTATTAGTGGGATTCTAATTAAATTTATTTAACATAATAAAAATATTTGTCTTTGTTAGATAAGAGATATATATTATAGGTGGGGTAACCGATTAAGGTTTTTTAAACTTGGTCAACATGAACCAAGCTCATATAGCATGTACTTTTTTATTTTTATATTTGATAGTTTGTAAATTAAATATTATATATTTTTATTTTATTTAGAAATGTGTTGACTCTAAAATTTTTTGTTAGTGAGATTCTAATTAAATTTATTTAATATAATAAAAAAAATATTTTTCTTTGTTGAAAGAGAAAGTAAAGTAACTAAAATTTAATAGTGATGTAAAGTATGAAAATTAGATCTAATATTAAGATATCATGACATTTATAATATGCATCATATTGTAAGTCCACCTCTAAATACAAACTCATGAAAATTAACAATATAAATCTAAGATGTAGATATCTATAATAACCATATAAAAATTAGGCCCCATTTGTTTACAGGAAAGTGAATTCCTTTTGGAAAATGAATTCCGGGGAAAGTGAATTCCTGAAAAGTAAATTCCGGAAAAGTATTTTCTGATGTTTGGTAGTGTTATGGAAAATACTTTCCAGTGTTTGATTGTATTATGGAAAATAAATTGAAAAATAATTTATTAATAAATTAATTTTTTTTCAAATTTATCTAATATATATAAAATATTTAATCACTTACAATAAAAAAAATAAAATCTAAAATGTATAATGATGAATTTTTTTTTATTATATTTTATATTCATACATAGCTTATTTTATAAAATATAACTATATATATCATATCATATTATAAAGAAATAAGCTTGTGAAATATTTTTTACTATTCTATGAAACCATTTATAATTTCATTACGTACGAAATACATCCGACAAAAACTATAGTTTTAATAATATTTTTAGCATGTAATAAAATTGGATAAAATATTAAGGTATAAAATTCACTCTAAACTATTTTTTTTAAAATGTTAAAAAAATAGCACACTTAAAAAAAATATATATATCCCCGCAGGCAAGTGAACAGTGCACTAAAACTACATTGTTCATTATTTTTAGTGCAATTAACATGAACAGTTACAGAAAAAACATGAAAACGCAGTATTGGGAAAAGTATTTTCCGAGAATTAAAAGCGGAAAACACTTTCCTTATGTTAAACTTAACATTTTCCTTTGACTGGAATTACATTTTTTTTTACTCACTTTGCATGTATTGTCAAACATGGAAAAGTGAGGAAAATGATTTCCAGAAAAGTGAATTCCTGGAAACTAACGGGGTCTTTGATCTATTGAACCGTTTAAATCTAAAAATGTTTAAATAAATCAAATTTACGGTTTATAAAATATATATAAAAAAATTAAATAGAATACACGCATATATCCAAACTCAACCCAACTGTATACATTAAAATACTCTGACGCTTTCATTCCTTTTCTCTTTTAGTAAACAAGTTCGATACTATTCCAAGATTGTGCTCTTTTGGTAGCTTGTAGGTAACTTGCATGCTCACCGGTGATTTCATGTGTATACAAGACTAGTGATAAAAAAAAAAAAAAAAAGATGATCATGAAGCTGTACTATGGTTTTCCAAGCTAATTGGGTGTCAATATTGATCACATAATTAAGTGGCAAATTAAAGAGATGAGATGAACAAGTGATTATAATCATTGAATAAATTAAATCAGTTAATATTCAACGAAACCTAGAAAAGAAAATGATCATTTGTAAAATATCCCAGAATGAAAGCTGTCTGCATCTGTTTCTGAAGAAAAGACTGCTATATATATATATATTGCTTCCCCTATTGGAATACATTCTTCCTGTTTTAAAATTACTGGCAGTCTCCGGTCAATAATACCAAATCAAATCCATCAGAAGATACACAGTCGGCTTTTGTCAGCCAGGCTATCTGACTCAAACCCACAAGAACCAAAAAGTTAGATAATTAGAAATTTAGAATAGTTTCCTACTCCAGCGAAGCAACAAGGAACAAGCAGCAGTCAATCTCAAGTCCTCTACTCTGTGCTGGAACCAAAGTAACCAAGCTACTCAACCAACACGTTTACATCTTCCTCATCTTCACCTTCGCTACCCAATACTGCTATTTCTTCGTCAATATCCTCGTTCAATAAATCTTCCCAGAAACCCTCATCAATTTCGTTACCTTTATTTCCATGTTCTTCTGCTTTCTCAATACGTTCTTCCACCATGTTGATCAGTTGGTTTTCACTTAGTCCTTGCATGTTCATTGCCGGATTGTGAAATTCTGGAACGTCAAACTCAGAAAGATCACCAAACTCCTGGTGTTCAATCTTAACAAATGTTCCTACTCCCTCGCCATGGCCGAATTCTGCAACCTCAAAATTACTACGCCCTTGATCAATCGGTCGCCTTCTCTTTTTACTAATCGCCTCTTCAAGTTCTTTCCTCATTTCCTTTTGTTGGGCTAGTTGCTGCACAAAGTTGGGATTTTGCATTGCTCTAGCCAAGAAACTCATCATCTGTTGCTGTTTATTCTCAGTCCTTTTAAGTTTTTGTTCAATAAGTTGAAGGCAAGCTTTAGTAGTCTGTTGTTGTTGTCTAAGCTTCACCAGTTCCACCATTAGTACTTGCTTGTCTCGCCTTAATCGATTCACTTCCCCATCTAGTCCAAATGTTCCAACTTCAACACAAGCCTCTAGAGCTTGCTGAGAAGTTTGTGTTTGAGGAGCTTTTCTCCTCCTAATACTCTTGAGAAGATGTTTTTTCCCTCTGAGAAACCCTTCATTAGCGAACTCCCATCTATCTGGATCAACCTTTCTAAACCCCTACACAATCCAAATCCCATCCTCTTTGATCAATCCCAAAAAAAGGCTAAGATAACCAAAAAATGAATTGTAAGCTAGTACTATACGAACTCTCAACAACAGTTTTCAAGAGGTACAAGGGATGAACTAAAATTTATGAGCAATTATTAGGGGTTTAGAGAGGTTGAGTTTTTAATGAACTTCCATTCCATTCATCAAACAGTCATATATAATTTTTTGAACAAACCAAATGTGGAAACATTACAAATGCTTAACAACCTAATAATAGCTTTGAATATTATTTTATGTATTTGATCTCAGCAGTGACCCTTTTCAAACTACATATCAAACAAGCAAAATGTCCACATTAAATAAATTGGACAAAAAAGGGACCAATTAGAACTTTTCTGAAAAGAATGATATTTTTTTAAAAAAAAAGCTATGGATTTCTAGCATGTTCTTGAACAAACCAAGGAGTCACATCTAGAAAGAGAGCCCACTTAAAATTACAGGAAGATACCAATCCAAAAAAACCAATATCCATCACTCCCTTAATTGTTTTCCTACTTAAATGAAGTTGATAAATCTGAAGGTTATAAGGAAAAAGTACTTACATAGGTGTTAAGCTGCCTAACAAAGCTAGAGAAATTGCTGTGCTTGAAGTATCTAGGGAGGAGACTCGTGGAAAAGGCTTGGGGATCCCAAATAATAAAGCTGTTGTTACCTCTACTCCAAGAAACAATATGGTTTGTGCTTGCATCTTCAATTATATCATAAGTTTTGGTGAGAAATGGTGGAGCAACCGGGTCACGGAGTCCCTCCATTGGTTGTGGAATAGCTGTAGATGCCATGCCTGATGAGTATGTACTTGACCTAGATCCTGTAAACTCTCCTTTGATCTCTCGGCCGCGATGATTCCTGGTATGGAAACTGACCTCGCTGAGATATAAAGACAAGATTTGAGGTAGTTTCTCTTTTTTCAGGTAGATGTGCAGACTGAGTTGGTATAAAGGCCCGATCTTGAGAAGAATACAGTTTGAGATACGTAAACTAAATTTGAGAAAGCTATTGAAAATAGGAACTATCACTCTTGAAAGAATCAGAAAAGAGAGGAGGAGAGACTGATTAGGAGTTAGTAGGAGCTTTGTGCTATGCAGGGATGACACTGATGAAAAAACTCAAAGGAGGTGAAAGGAGCTGGGGAATCAGAGAGGTGTCAAATTGAGGCTATATGGATCGGTTAGCCTTTAAATAAGCTGATGAGATTTGTTTTTTGGCCTTTTCCTTCTTTTCAAAGCTTGAGAGCACAACAGCCAGTAGCCTGAGCGGGTGACGAAGACATTAACGAAGCAAAAAATGACAGAGTGAGATACTTTGCCCCCACATCACTTATTTTTCCTTTGAGAAAGTGCTCTCGTGGCACACTTTTGTTTTGTCAATACCTAGACCTAAGGAAGTTCATTCCTGATGTATAATTTTAGTTGGAATAATATCGATTTTTTAATTAATTTAGATGGGGATAATATCTTAATTAATTTTATGAGTTTTAAAATTAAAAAACTCAAATTTATTATTTTTAAAAATTAATTTCAAGATCTGACAAATTAAATTCCACCCTTTAGTTTAGAATAATATTGGTTTACAAAAAAATAACTAGTTGTGGTGATATAATATTAATTATTTTATTATTAATATATAATTAAATTTTTAATAATTTAATTATATTATTATAGTTTTGTTTATATATTTTCATAGTCATTGCTATTATATAAAACTCGTATTATTTATATTGTGTTTGCACATAAATAGTAATAGATCATATGTTTATGAAAAATAACTAGCCCAGATTTTGTATAGTTTTTAAATATTTTTTTCTAACTTGGTATCATTTTTTATATCTTTTATTGATCGATATTGAACTTAGAAAATTTATATTCTAAAAGTAAAATAAAAATTCTACAGGATAAATATATTATTTTATTTTTGATACATATGGATTTTAACTTCTTAATTATTCTCACCATCTTTGATCCCGTAGTCATTTCTGTGGCACCTGCCTGAACAGACAGATCATTAAATAGTAACGTATATAACAAAGGGGACAGTTCCTCACAAACGATTTCTAAAAAAAAAAAAAAAACTAAACTATCATATAACTTGATTTCATGGTTTTATTTAAAGAAAATACTTGATTAAAAAATAATAAATAATCAAATATTATATAATTCAATTCCTATACTGTTGAGATTCTTGAGCAATTTAAATTTTTTTGATATGGGTTCAATATATATCTAGCATATGAGATGGTTTTCTTTGTTTTTATGTTTTAATTAGAGATATTTGATATGCATCTTAAAGTAAAGCTTATGATATAAAATACTCATTGATTTAAGTTTAAATAATTTACAACAAACTTTGCAATTCAAAGTATAGTAATATTATTATTATTACAAGTTTTTGTAACAATAGAAGATTCTGGAGCAATTAATAATGGGGTTTTTTTTCTTGACGCGGTAATTATGAGATAGGGACTCCATGGGAATGTTCTGGAACGGTCTGGAGTAATGGAGATGTAATGGTGGTGCCTGAGAATGGAACCCAGTCTGGATGAAGTGTGAGTTTGCAACTAGCTTTCGTTTTCAGGACAGTGGCATACATTGATGTTTTTTTAGGTCATAAAAATGGATGAATAAAATGAAAATTGCCAAAAAGAAAAGGAGATATGAGACCCGTTCTTGTATTTTTTTTATATACCAGTTTTTAATTTTATAACTCATAAAATTAATTAAAATATAAATAAATTAATCTAAACATATATATTAATAATAATAATAATAATACTAATAATAATAATAATAATAGCAGCAGCAATAATCCAGCAATGAAACTATTCAGTGCAAAACTGACAGTGACCTTTTAACGGAAAAAATTTAACAAAAATTCCCGGCTCATTTTATTTTTTGCGGTTAAAAAATTATTTTTATAAAATTTTAATTTTTTATTTAAAATTATCTTAATGCTATCATGAAACATTCGAGTTTTAAGAGATATTGAAAGTTCATATTTGAACTTTTTGTTTAAAATTTGATTAGAACAAAAAAAGTTCAATTTTATTTAGCAAAAAATAAGTCAATAACTTCATAAAAAAAAACACTTAACTACAAGGCACGGTAAGAGGCTACGATTTTCTATTTGTTTTTGTATTTTAAATGTATTTTTTAAAAAATTTAATTTTTTTATTTTTTATTTTAAATTAATATTTTTTAGCATTTTTAGATAATTTTAATACGCTGGTATTAAAAATAATTTTTAAAAAATAAAAAAATATCATTTTGATATATTTTTTAACAAAAAATATTTTAAAAAATAACTGTAACTACACTCTCATATTAAAAGGCTAATTATATTTTATTTTCTTCATTGATTGAATTTGTATCTTTTATCTTGAAATGGAGAGAGATATTACTATTAGTTATGGAATCCTTTCATTTTACCTTAAATATCTAAATAGGATAGGGCAAAAAAAAAAATTTTAAAAAAGTTCAATTATGCGGTTATAATTAGAGTTGTAGTTGTGTCTTGTTTCTTAAAAACATTAATTTTTTTTAGTTTTAAATTAATTTTTATATTCTTGCATAGTTTTAATAGTTTTAATGTAATGATTTCAAGATAAAATTTTAAATAATAAAATTTTAATATATTATCAAATAAAAAACAATTTAAAAAAAATCCTCCACCTAGTTCTAAATAATTAATATGCTCCAGGCCACTTTCCGTTTGCGATCCATCCCTGCAGTTTCTTATCTATCAGGAGAATATTTCAGATATTTTTGGGTTTAATTGTCATTCTACAAGCACAAGGGTAATACTCTGTTTGCACTTTGCCCTTAATCGACAATGACAGGTGTAGGGTAGGTGGCTATCCACCGCATCATAGCAAAAATATTAAACAAATGGAAGAATGGATAAACGAGTATTAAACAAATGCAAAGACTGTGGAATAAATTATTGGAGCAAATAGTTTAATAAAAAGGCTTCAGGATGAGTGTAGAAACGCGTGGAATATACCCGACACAACCAAATCTGGAGAGAGGATGACTGGGGCCGATCAGATGTAACTTTTGAAACGAATTATTGCGCACTCCGAATCAATTCCTGATTACATAATTCACTGTTGATACGCTTCAGGTTAAATTAATTTTTATTATAAAAGTGAAACAAATATTTATATATGCTAATGATTTAATTTTGTTAGATTTTAATTTGCATGGAGATACAGATGATTTTGTAAATTCAAAAGAAATTCTGTAAAATTATAATTTGATTTAAAAAAAAATTCAAGATAATATATTTTTTAAATATTAATATAACAATATATTAGATTGACTTGAATCAAGCCGAGTTAACATTTTAAATTCATGACTCGAGTTATGAGACTGTGATAACTTTATAGAAAGTAAATCAAAATAAATTATAAAGTTTAATTTCCAATTAACCAAATGTTGAAGAATAAAAATGAAAAAAAATCAATAAAAATAAACCAAGTTAACTTGTCATATTCACAACCCGGGTCATCAGACTGAGGTAACCTCATAGAAAATAAATTGAAACAAATTAAAAAGTTCAATTTCTAATCAGTTCAATTTAAAGGATAAGATTAAAAAAATATAATAAAAAACATAAAAAATAACTCAGATCAATCTATTAAACTCATGATTGTGATTATGAGACGAAGATGACCTTGTAAAAAGAAAAAAAAACGACATGATTTAATCGATCAAATATGTGACTTTTATCATGAGATTGAGTTAACCTTTTAAAAAACAAATCAAAATAAATTATAAATTTTAATCCCCAATCGACCTTATAAAACATAATGTTGAATAATGAAATTTGTACAAATTTTAATTAAAAAAATAACACAAAAATGAGCAAAGTCAGCTCAAGGTAACTTGTTAAGCACTATTCCTGATCATGAGGCCTAATTCTTAACGAAACACAATATTAAATGATGAAACGAGTAAAAAAATATCAATTAAATAAAAAAAACAACCAAGTCAATCGAGTTAACTCGCTAAACCTATGACTCAAGTAATGAGATGAAAACAATTCATTAATAAGCAAGTCCAATGTAAAAAAAAAAAAATGATTTAACCAAGATTACAATGTCAAAATTCACGTCCCTAATCATGAGATCAAGATATTTCCATAGAAAATAAATCAAAATAAATTATAAAACTCAATTACCAATCGATCTAATATTTAATAATAAAATAAAAAATAATTTCAATTAAAAAAAAGGAAAAACAAATCTGAGTAAACTCAGGTTAATCTATTAAGCAATAGAAATCAAACAAAATATATTATAAAGCCTGATTATTAATTAACTTATATTAAATGATGAAATAAAAAAAAATTCAACCAACTAGATTAACATGTCATTATCCATGTTATAAGGATGAGATAATCAAATAAAAAATAAATATAATATTAAAAGATAAGGTTTTTTTTAAAAAAAAAACACTACTGGAAAAAAAACTTTAACAAAGAAAGTTAATGTGAGATTTTTTTGGTTGAAAACCATGTTTTAGTTTATTGTATAATAATAATAATAATAATATTATGAAAAGTGTTTGAGAATAAAATTACTTCTATTTTTAATTGTTTTTTTAAATTGTTTTTTTTACTAAAAAATATATTATATCAATACATTTTTAATGATTTTTTATTGTTTTAATATATTTATGTTAAAAATAAAATAAAAATCTAAAAAACAATTATTTTCATGTATTTTTTTTAAAAAGTACATCACACACTGCACTATCAAACTCAATCAAAGCAATAAATTAAAGTGAAATTATTTTAGGGCCTGATTTTTTATTCTGTCGAAATACATTCAACATCCTTATCGGAACAGTACACGTCAATACTTTTAAGGAAACAATCAATTTAACCGAGTAACGAGAGCAAAAACGAAAGGGATGACCGATTCAATACTTCCTGTAATCACTAATCACAACCACGGCCATCTTCCACGAGCAGAAAAAACCAAATGCGAGGGGGGGAAATCATGACGGGAAAAGACAAAGTGTGAAGTTGATAGAGTTGCAGGCAAGTAAGAAGAAATTATACAACACAAGCACAAGCAGCCATATAGGTTATAGATAACCAAAGGGTAACATGCCTCGCATAGTTATCACAGTTAGGAAGGTTTTAAATTCTGTTTTCCAAGACCGGGTATTTTATTTTAAAAATATGATCATGCTTATATTTCAGTTTGATTTACACCTGCGAAAGCAGATTTCATGCAGCAGCATCAACAGCACGAGCACTGGGGTCCTTGCTAACAAAAGCTTGCACATACTCTTTCCTGCAATACAACCTTTTCTTAGACTCAAGGGAACTTCTGAATATCTCTTATTGCCTAGACATGGACAAACAAGAGATGTCAAAAATATAAATGAGGAAGAAACAAACCTTGCAGGTAGATGATCATGTGGCCGATTAAAAGGAGTCCAAATTGGATCACCCACAAACAGCCTCATTGCCTGAAGAAACATGTCTTGTTAGAATATCATTTTTATGCGTTGGTTAAATATCAGGCACAGTTGCACAAATACCATATAAATCTAAACTGGTACGCGCTACATAAACGTAAAACTCGTTGAGTATAATAACATTCATGCCAGGAATCATGGTGAATTGGTCAAATGAGGTCACATATCAGGATACTCCAGCGTTCTCCTTGTGGGAAAATATTCAAATACCAAAATTCTAATGAGGGATCACGTACTATAGCCTCAATCATTGAAGTAGAACAGTATTTCTGATTTGATGTCTCAATGATGTTCACACAACTTCACTCTAATTGCCTCTCAAATAAATCATTTTGCAAGCTCTTAATGCACCAAATAGCAATGAAGATAGCATAAATATCATCTTATGTGCGTAGCATAGCAAGGATGCCATCAGTGGACATGCATGCCTTAAACAAGAAGTCTAAAAAAGGTGCAGTGGTAAAAATGTATTGGAGATACATCCTAACTATACAACATGTCAATTTTCTTTTAGAGATGGGACTCTACCAGAATCCCATACATAGAATTTGATCTAAAGCCACAAGCCCCCATATGAAAAATCATTCCTTAACATATACTTTGCAAACAGGTAGTAACTACTAAACTATAGGATCATTGGTTATCAATATTGAAATTAGTGCCAATCATGACACTAAAAGTTATCATTTTCACCACAAATAATCAGAGTTGATCACTGGGCAAGGAGAACGATTTTATGACTAAATCCTAGTTCCCAGTGAAATGGGATAGGGAAACAGAAGAATTTTTTCAATTACTCCCTTCTCCATTCTTCCACAAGCAATGAGCTCTCTTGCATATGTTTTGTTATATACCTTGATATAGTTATCTGTGTCCAATGTGAAACGGTGGTAAATTCCTGCAGGTAAGACGATCATTCCACCTTTCTTCACCCAAACACGAATCCAGTGGTCATTATGATCCCTGACATCAAAATAACCTTCACCGTGTAGAGAAAGTAAGAGGGCTTCAATTGTAGCCAAAATGAATGTTTGTGTGTCAGTGTAGGGAGGTAGAGCCAAAACCAATCTTACCACTTCCACCCAAACAGTAGCGGATCTCCTCATCAGTGTGAAGATGTTCTTCAAAAAAGTTCTTGATCTTCTCCTCATAATTAGGCAGTTTCTCTGGGCAAACTTCAATCAAGTCCTGAAGTAAAGGTCTTATTTAGTTAAACTTGTTCCTTTTGTGCATATTACTAAGTGTCATGTTTACAATATCTGACTTTTGATTGAAAAGAACTGTTTCCCAGTTGTTTCTAAAGTAATGGATAAACTGCAGACTTCGAATATAAGGAATAACATGACACGGCAGTCATAATGATAGCAGCACGTTTATTCAAGCTTGCTGAGTTAAGATGACACACCACATAGGAATATCCACGCTCTTCACGTATCTTCTTCAACTCTGCATCTGTTTCATGGTTGTCAGCATCAAGCTTCCAACTAAGTACACCAAGCTCTGCAAGGCAAGGCATAATTGCAAATGATATGCAAGTTACAGACTTTTAACAATTTGATAAGCCCATTCAATTTTAACTTTAAACGATTCCTACCAGCAAGTTGGTCCAAAGACACAAATTCCTTGGGCTCCCTGTGATGATGCAGTCTCTGGTCTTCATCACTATCATCCATGTACCATGCTTGAAGGACTTCTTCTCTGGGATCCTGGGTGAAGAAGATGCAATATCACACATGTTCATTTTAAGAAAACAAGGGGAAAATATGGGTACTCATTATTTCAGCTATCAACATTTCTCGTACTGTAGGGCAACCAGTCATCCCCCTAACGTAACCCAAGCCACATGTCCAAATAATATAAGGTCACAAAGCGCTGAAGCTAAAAATCAATAGAATAACTTCATGCAGACAAAACATCCAAAAATCTGCATACAACCTATTAACCATAATAGCATGAAAAAACTCGTACACAAAGCCCTTCGAATTTTTTCTTGGCGACAGTTCTGACAAAAGATAATGCATTAGTCAAAAAAAGAATAATATAGCTCCATAAGAGCTGTATGAAAACAAGCCTTTTTTGCACTCATTCTTGAAAGTAAAAATCCAAAAATAAATGAGAGAACCTATTTGTCAATGACAACAAGGTGCAGCAATTTGACAAGATTATAAATAGACAATTTATTGTTCTCAATTTTGATGGAGTAAAAAGTACTGGAAGAGGAGGGTGGTGAGGTTGGAACTAGGGTTGTCAGTGAGGAGAGCGACCTCATTGTGAAGACCAACCTCAATAAGACTCTGGATTAGACCAGGCAGTGAAAGTACAAACTCTAACTATCTATGAGTCTCCGTTCCATGCTAGATTAAAAAACAAGGAAGCACCCATAAACACAGATACCAAGGTCATAAATAAGTTTAGACTTCAATAAAAATTTGTTACAAAATTGAGTCAAAACTTGTCTTCAATAAAGAGTTAAGATTATCGATTCTAACTTATACTACCTCCCATCATCAAAAGACTTGATTTGCCAACATAATTCTAACTTAACTCATTTTTGCCACACATTATTGATGAAAATAACTTTTGAGATAAAATTCAAGTTCAAAAATCATCTTCCAAAAAGTGGGGAACAATCGCTGGTATAATATTGCTGCCGTGAACAACCAATAAGACTGAGTCAATGAACAATTAAAATCAAACCATACAAGGTTTACTCTGCATGTGAATTTGGTCCCAATCAATCTAAATACTGATGGCAGGATTAGAAAAGTGTGACTCTCTCAAAATATAGCTTATGCACGGACAAGCACTTAATCCTACATCGCCATGCTCTCATATGGGAAGGGAAACAGTTTCCCGTATAAATCTCTACTAACGAAAACAGGCACCACCAGAGCCGGCCAGAGCATACGGGCAATGGCTTAAGAACTCTACTTAATAAAAAACAAAACTTCAAGAATAAATAAAATATATTTATTAATTATTTTTTATGAAATGAAAATTCTCCTCACTTTTTCAAGACGTTAAACAGACATAGAAAAATTTTAAAATTGTTTTTTTAAATATTTTAAAAAGATCAATTTATATTTTTTCCCAATAACTCCCTCGATTACCCGTCTCCACTAACGCTAGATTTAATCACCCTATCTAACTTAACGTGAATACTACTCCTTCAACCTAAATTGATCGCATCGCATCGCCCATTAACAACAAAATTCGAAACAAAAAAAAAACGCTGGATTTCCATACAGCCCAACCACAAAATCTAAACAATTTCGTAAATCTTTAAAAATTCTTCTTAGCTATGCACAATCTCGAAAGAAGAAGAATAAGATGTAAGAATAGGAGGCAGCTTACCTTTTCCGGTGCAACCATGTTTCTTTTCTGTGCTCTCTTTCTCTGTCCCTCGTCTGTTTTGGCTGTTTGTTTGTTTCCCGACGCTTTGAGGCCACGCTACAACGCAAGTGATTGACTTCGATAAAATAAAACCGGGGGTGGGGGGATTATTTTAAACGTGGGGTCTGATTCATGAATTGGTGAAAGACATAATTGACCTTATCTACAAGGGGTGGGTTCGGCAGCTGGAATTTACGCGAGGAAGAGAAAATATCGCTTGCGTTTATGATTTTATTGGTCCAGGTTAATTGAATCTGCGAACTGGCAATGTAGGGGCATTTTAGTCATTATAGATAGTGGAGGCCTTACTGGTGCCGGTGAGGCGGACCAGAAAAATGGAAAATCCCATGCCCAACCTGAAAAGTTTTTGATTTGATTTTTATTTATGAAAGAGATCTTCAACTCAATTAATTTCAATGCCATCATGTCTTGCGTAAGCTTATCCAGAAACTGGGCTCTTGCGTCCATTGGGTATACGCTTCATTTCTTGGAGGGGGTCAATTCTGCCAAGTGCCCAGCCCTTTTTAACTAAACTTGCTTTGGGCTTGTTTATCGACTTGCATTATTATTAGTGTCCTGTTTGTTTTTTAAAAAGTAATTTTAAAAAATTATTTTTTAAATTTTTTTATATTTATTTGTTATTAAAAAAATTGATTTATGAAAAATTTTAACAAAATAAAAATTTAACTTAATTTTCAAGAAATTATTTTCCGTGTTTCTTTTTCAGCTCTTTTTAACTAAACTTGCTTTGAGCTTGTTTATGGACTTGGATCATTCTTAGAATAGGTTTCGGTTCCTGTCCGGAGGAGGCACAAGGGAAGGGAAACCAGAACAATCTAAGTCCACCATCGTAACTGAATTCAAAGTCATTGATTAGTTTTTCTATGTTCTGCTCAGCGGATGATGAAACAGAGAAAAGTGAAGTTTTTGTGAACAGTTGCTCACTTGTTTGTGTCATCTCGTTGGCTTTGGTTTATCACTCATATTAATTGCAAGCAGCTGCAGGAATAGGGTGAGGACACCCCGTGCTGCCATGGCGATATTACTTACAGCTATACTGGGGTTTCTTATGTCCTATAATGGGATCTTCGTAGAGCTTGCAGGGTGGAGGAAGTTTGCTCCAGCTCCAATTTATTCAGACGATGAAGACAATTTGTCCAGGAACTAAGTTTTCTACATTTCAGAACCTTTTCGTTATCATTGTCTCGGGTGGTTTCTTGGAACGTACCAAGGACGTTGTAGATTGTGGAGCTAATGGAAACAAAATTGAAATTGTAAGATTTTGATTGTTAAAACTGACAGCATCGGAGTCTCATCGAACCAGTAAATGTCATTTTACAGTGAATCAATTTCCAGAGCTCAAACTCTCTCCTACAAAAAGAGCACACTAATTAACACTCTCCTGCCTATGACAAGGACTTCTATGGCTATGTTGTTACTCTTGCTCTCCATGCATGTTCTGATTCAAATTGGACAGGCAATTCAGAAGGAGATCTGTAAGTAGTTACTGTGTGCTTCTCGTAACCAACGTTATTCCATGGAAGTAAAAGCATGCGACTCACAATATCCAAATCCAGCACTGAAGCAGACTCTAGACTTTAAGCAGATTCAGAGTGTCCATTTTATCTAAGATTTTTAAATTCTAACAAGCTCAAATCTTCAATATCTACTCTGCTCGGTTGCTCACTACAGTCTATAGGAACACAATGGTGAGTTAAATTCATCCCGAAACTTAAAGAAAAGAACTACCAGCTCGATCCTTGACCGGTGCTCTGAAGTCACAACAGTAGTGGAACGCCAGAATTTGAAGCTGTACCTCAGATTCGGATGCCCCACATTGAACAAGTAAAAACCGATTTGTCCTCCTAAAAATTTCTACATGTTAAAAAACCATACCTTATACTGAACTTTACCAGCATAAGCATCTCAACTTTCTGACAATTTAATATCACCAGAGGGCATCTGTCGCACCATGCAAATAATTGAAGCATATGCAGAGACATGTAGTAGCACAGCATACAACACTAAAGACAGGATAAGTAATTACTGACATGCAATTTGTCACCTCTTCTGCTAAAAACACTAGACGTTTTCCACCGCGATAGCCACATGCATACTTTCATGATATATACTTAACTTGTCTGAACTATCTCATAAATAGGGATACTGCATCATACATGCTAAACCGATAGGTACTCAAGCACCTTAATAAGCTTCAAGTGCCACGCCAACCTTCTCGGTCACCATACTCTTAATATACTCCTTCCTTGCTGGATGATCTTCCTGCGGGCGATTATAAGCTGTCCACACTGGCTCTCCCACGAACAACCTCATCAGCTATGTATTATTGACAGGAGAAGAATCTATCAGCCAATGCTCTGAAGTCACTACTTTATCATGCTATTGCCAAGCATATCTTAAGCTGCCTTACCTTAACATAGTCACCAGTGTCGAGAGTGAACCGATGGTAGATCCCTGCGGGCAGAATGATAAGATCACCCGCCTTGATCCAGATACGGATCCAACGATCATCTTTGTCTCGAACATCAAAATATGCACTTCCTTCTAAGCAGTAACGTATCTCTTCATCAGCATGTATGTGCTCCGTATAGAAGTTCTTAAGCTTCTCCTTGAAATCAGCAACTTTCTCTGGGCAAATATCAAGCAAGTCCTGCAAAAAGGGAGCATAGGAAGATTAATTATAGGCGTAATAGCTAATCCCGAATAGAATGGAAGTCGAGTTTAGTCGGCATTGTTTGAATGTCGAATGCTGGCATAACAAAGAATGGTGGAGCTTGGCAGAGAAAGAAAAACAATAAGAAGGGCAAGCATACAATCTTCAAATAAGGTTCCAAGAGATTGCTGGTGCAAGAATCCAGTCCTTAGATAAGTGATTTCCACATAATAGATCTATATAAAATATACCCAAAAAAACCTCCAAAAAAGGACTCGAAAAATTCCCTTAAAATAAATCCAATAAAAACACTTTTGAAATCATGCTTGATACCCTAAGCTCAAAGTACCATAAGTGGTTCAAGAAGAGTGGTAGCCCAAGCCCAGCACCTAAAAAGCCCAGGCTGAGCCCACATCCGTGGAGGACATGGCCTCTGGCAAGAAACCCGAGCCCATGCAGGGCGCACCCCCGACGTGGGCGTGCATCCCAGCACCCTCGTGGAATATGGAGTACGCTCTAAACCTAGCACGTTTGGGTATCAACAACACACCTGGACCCATTTCTTACTTCTAATATACCTGAGCTCAGCGTATTTGGGTCTAGGTAGCACCCTAGAACCCATTTCACCCCTCTTGGGCTCAAGTTGTCACCCAAGATCCCATTGTCTTTGTGTCCAAGCAGCGTGTCTAGGCCCATTTTCACTCCTCTTGAGCTCAGGCTATCACGCCCAATCCCAACATGTTTAGGTACAAGTAACATGTCCAAATCTACTTTCACTCCTTGTGAGCTCAAGCTATCACAACAGAGCCCAGCGTGTTTGGGTCAAGGCAGTACGTCTGGACTCATATTTACCCCTCGTGGGCTTGGGTTGTCACGCCAGAGCTCAACGTGTTTAGGTCCAAGTAGCGCACTCATATCCACTTTCACCCTTCATGGGCTTAGGCTCTCACGTTAGAATTCAGCGTGTTTGGGTCCAAGTAGCATGCCCAAATCCACTTTCACCCCTTATAGGCATGAGCTATCAAACAAGAGCCCATCATGTTTGGGTCCAAACAGCTCGCTCAAACCCACTTTCATCTCTCGTGGGCTCGAGCTATCACTCCAAAGCCCAGCGTGTTTGGGTTCCAGCATGTGCTCGAACCCACTTTCACCTCTCGTGGGCTCGAGCTCCTTGACCGAGCTCAATACTCATTATAGAATTTTTTCGAGACCCCTTGTAGGTCCCTTGATATTTTATATTGATCCAATATGTATCATTTTGAGTAAAATATCACTCAAAATATCGCAAGAGTAAAATTACACTTCAAATCCTCCTCTTCACAAAATGACAAGACTCGTGAGTTATAAATATACTATGAGACCTTCAACACAAAGATTCACAATCTCTTCATTCTCTACTACATATATATTTTCAAAGTATTTTTTTCTATAGTATTATTGCATTTTTTTCTCTCTATAAATTATTGACTTTATCATTAAAAAGTCTTTACGTCTATAAAAAAAAAACATTTTACAAGTAACAACTATTGATCACCTAGATTACCAAATATCACATGCTATCTCTAGATTTTTCATATCAACTTATCAGATGCCTTGACTATGAATAATAGATCAAATATGAATAATAGATCAAATCATTTGAATTAAAAAAATCAACTAATTATCCAACACATCTTGAACCATCAGCTAATTATTCTTATTCTTAAACATCTTAAATTTTGGTCCATGTCACCAAAACAAACATGGCTAATTTTCCCAGTAAAGAAACCGGCTAAACATATTGAACCTGGTATTTTTTTTATTGTATACACAACATTATCAACCATTTAACAAACGTAACCAAACGGTAAGAAAATTTTTAACTGTTTTGATTCAGTTGTGCAAATATAATAAAAGAAGACAAAAGTAAGGTAAACAATTAAACAAATCAGGCATACCATGTAATTGTATCCCCTGTCTTCCCTAATCTTCTTCAATTCTTCATCGTTCTCGTAGTTCGCTGGGTTCAAGCGCCAGTATAACACTCCCAACTCTGTATTTAAATACAAACTCAATCCCGAGTTAGTGTGGGAGAAAGAGAGAAAAGAACCCAGAAGAAGGAAACAGAGATAGAGAGAGAGATCTGACCAGCCAAGTAGTCAAGGGAAACGAACTCTTTTGGGTTACAGTGACGTGGGAGTCTTTGGTCTTCGCCGCTAGCTTCATCCATGAACCATGCCTGCATGTGCATATTTAAGTATAAAACATTGACTATAAACATAATCTTCGAATTTGACATTCTTAGAAGAACTTACCTCGATAGCCATTTGGGTAATTGTCTAGAATAATATTGAACTCTCTCTCTCTCTGACCTGCCTTAGATTCTATGAGAAAATCGCGCAGCTTCTTGTATGAAGCTTTATAAAAAGAGAGAGATGATAAGGTGAGGGAGTTGTGTCGTGATTTGTTGATTGATTCTGGTTTTTTCCATTATTTGGTGGTTGCCAATGCCATTTGTAGAATTCCATTTCCTCTTGTTTATTTTGTGGTCGTCATCGTCCCACAGATTTTGTACGTACGTTGTAACCCCCCAATTACTTCTTGTTTGGCATCCTCCATCATGATCAACCAAAGCATCCCAGCAGTTTATGTCTTTAGTGACACTACTTATATATATATATATATATATATATATATATATATATATATATATATATATATATGCGCGCGCGCGCGCCTTTCAATGTTAATTTTCTTTCTCGTTTCTGGTATTTTAAACAAAAATCATATTAGAAATAGAAGAGGAAACGATTTCTCACACAATTTGTTTGCTTGTTTTGGATCACTACCAGAAAATCAATAAATACAAACATAAATACCAAGAGAATATTTTCATTGGTAAATTTTCGAGGGATTTTACCGACAGAAATATTCCCTCGGTATATACCGAGGGAATTACTGTGGGAGGAAAAAATTAAAACAAAGCAAAAAAAATGATGACGTGTCATTTTTTACCAACGGAATTATTCCGTCGGTAATTCCATCGGGAAATCCGTTGGTAAACTGTAAACACTGTTCATCATGTCAATTACAAAGGGAATTACCGACGAAATTTTCCGTCGGTATTTTCCAGAGAGCTCCAGAACTATTCATTTTCCAATTGCACTGTTAATTGTTTTATTTTACGGACAAAATCACCGACGGATTGAAAATATGTCGGTGTGTTTTGGCGGTTTTCTGAAAAAATTCAATTGATTTAAAATTTTCATTTAAATATTACGGACGGAATCACCGACGGATTGAAAAATCATCGGTAATTTTTGGCGGTTTCTGAAAACTTTTTACAAAATTGAAATTTTAAATTAAATATTACCGACGGAATAATTAAAAAATATTAATATTCAATTATTCGTCGGTAACGCGCCCCAATAAAAAACATGAATCCACTTATTTCACAAGAGACAGACTCATTATTTCTTTTTCTTCTTCTACTACTTCTACTTCTTCTTCTTCTTCTTCTTCTACTTCTACTTCTACTACTTCTTCTTCTTCTTCTTCTTCTTCTTCTTCTTCACTATATGTAAAAAAACATTAATATCTATTTTTTTCTCTTCTTTTCTCTCCTCATTTCCTTCTCTTTTTCTCCATGCTCGGGTATGTCTTCTTCTTCTTTCTTCTTTTATGCTCTTAGTTTTTTTTAATAATGCTTTACGAATTTTTTTTTCCTTAGCTTCACTTGCAAGTATATTAAGGTAAGATTTTTCTTTTTTTTATATTTTTTCATGATTGTTTTCACTATATTTGTTTTTTGTTTAATTTTAATTGATTTTTTTCTTAATAATTGTATAAATGTTGTTGTGAGATTTTTTTTTTCATATGAGATCAATTTTTAGTTGATTTATTTATAGGATTTTTAAATTTTTAGCAATTGCATCTTCATTTTTTTCATATGAATTTTTTTAGTTGAATTAATTTTTTTGTTTTAAATTTGTTTGAGTTGATTTTCTTATTCTTTTTTCCAAGCATTTTGAGTATATATTATACAATGTTGATTTATGTTAATTTAATTATTTTATAATTTTATAAAATGAATTTTTTTTAAAATGTTTTTAAATAATTATCGACGGATTTACCGACTGCAATTTCCGTCGGTAATAAAAAACATTTACCGACGCATCTGTTCCGCCAGTAAATCCGTCGGTAATATTATTACCGACGGACAAAAAATTACCGACGAAAGATTCATCGACGGAGAATTTCTATCAGTGATTTTGTCGGTAAATTAATTACCGATAGAATATGTGTCTTACGCAGACGGAAAAATTTCATCGGTAAAACTGTTAAATCTTGTTTTGGATACACCCACTGGCTCCCATCTGACATTGCTGCAAGTTTTCTCACCGATACGATCCTTTATAAAAACCATTTAAACGATTCATATTATAATTGACAAGCTATAAAGAAAAGGACGACTGGAGAGGATTCGGGAATTTAGGTCAAAAATTAGCCAATGTGCTCGTGATATTTTACTGGTAAGACTTCAATTTAAGTTCTAGTGAGCGTTGAAAATATGCATGTATTTTTTAATATTATGAATACTTTTTTTGTTGAGAAACAAAAGTACTGGTGTTTGCATTTAATAAAATAAATTAATAAGTATATGAATTGATAAATTATTCAATTTATTCTTGAAGATTATTTTTGTTCAAGTACAAATGATTTTAGTTTTTTAAAATGCAACATGCAAATACAACTTATTTATTTAAAATCTAAGAGAGAGTTTCAAGATAAATTACAATTATCTTATTGAGGTATTATGAAATTATAAAAACAATAAAAAATAATATTTTAAAAAAATAAGCTAAACAATTAAAAATAATAAGATAGGGTATTAATTAAAACTCAAATGAAAAATAAAAATATGGCGGAAGGTTAAGATTTACACCTAACAAAATTGTTGTATTAGAAAGATTAAAACTCTATGCAGTCAAGTATAAAAAAAAATATACGCTCAAATAGAAATAATAAAAAATCAAACACGTGTAATAATACCAAAAGGAAACACGTATACGTATTTTAACATTAACATAAAGCTGGCTTGATGTTTGATTGTTAATGACAGGGGGCGTATGCGATTCAAATGACCGCTGCGAGCTTGGGAGGATTCTGCGCTCAGTCCCAAAATTTGCTTCCACTTCACCAGCTTCTAAGTTTTTATATCTTCCTCGTCTACACGTGTAGCGAGTCCGGGTAGCTGAAGAAGGAATCAGCTGTTTCAACTTTCAAGATTACTTTTACAGATGCTATGCTCGTGTCGTTGTCTTTAATAGTGTTTGTAACTGACACAAGTGCTTCTTTTTAAAGTATTATTTTTATATTAGTATATTAAAATGATTTAAATTTAAAAATTTAATTTTAAATGAAAAAAAAAAATTTATAAAAAATTATTTGAAACAATTTCAAACAACCTATAAACCAGCTAGTTATTTATCCACTACGGTTTATAAATTTTTAAAAAACAAAACTGAGTAACAAATTATTTCAATATGTTTTTTTACATAAAAAACTAAAGTGTATATCAAAAAGTTTATATAGACATCTTAATAAATAAATTCATAATTATCTATATAAATAAACAAAAATAATCGTTAACGATAACTAAAATAGCAATTAAAAAATTGATGTTTATCAGGATATTTGATCTTATAAAACAAGACACTTATTTGTTTGTGCTAACTGAATTTTTTTATTAAAATTAATAAAAGATAATAAAAATAGAAACATATATGAAACTAGGTAAATAAATAAAATAAAAATTTTATGTAAGGCTTATATGTATTACTTCAAAATAACTATTTTTTATAAAATAAAGCTTATATGTATAAAATAAAATAAAAATTCTTCAAAAATCAAATACAATACAAAATATTTTAAAAAAAAAAAACTAAAAACCTCTATCAAAAAACAACCTGCAAAACTTGTGGTCTAAGTCATGAAACCGGTGGAAAAGAAATTGAAGATAACCACAAACCAAATTTTTGCAATTAAAAACTAATGTAAAATCATAAAAAGAAGGGAAAAAAGGATCCATGACCGTATTGACTCTTAAAACTTGTAACTTATGTTATTAGATAGAAAGCACGATAAATAAAAAAACTATGAAATCCAATCCCGAACAAATCAAACGTTAAAGGATAATTTTTTTAAAAAAAATCAATCATAAAAAAATATATATAATTAAAAGATGAGGGAGAGAATCGGAATAAAAAATAATTTAAAGCGCATCAAAAAACTTTAAAGTAGAGGGTTAAATTGAAAAGAACAAACTTTAACAAAAGAAAAAAAATCAAAAGAATGAGGGCTAAATTAGAAAAAAAAAACAATATAAACTTTGAGTGAATAATGAAATTAAAAACTAATAAAACTTTATCAAAAGAGTCATGGAAAAGAGATATGAAATAAAAAAAATAAGAAGCAAAATGGAAAAATTAATACATGGAAAATTATAATTAACGAACTAAATTGAAAACATAAAAAAAATTAATAAAACATTCCAAATATGAAAATAAACAATAAAAAACATAAAGACTAAAATTAAAAAAAAAAGAAAAAAAATGATAGACATGCACTTTCTCTATAAGAAAGAGAAAGGAATAATGGGGAAAAAAACAATTACCTGCGATAAACCTTCCATCATCCGTCATCACATGCCACTCTTGAAGAAAGGTGATGCATTTGTGTTTCTAAAAACATGGCAAAAAGCTATTTGCCCACTGAGTAGCGTTACATGCTTCGCTCAAAAAGCACTAACATCACCCACATGTTGATGCATAATGAGTAAGTGCAAACAATTTTTAAAAATTAAAAATTCAACAAAGAAATATCAAGATACTTTTCATAACCCTAGAAATTACAAAGAAGCTCATGCCAAAGGATAAAAATACATTTAAATGCATACTTTATTTTTTGTCTTTTCTAAAAGTAAATATATATTTTGATTGTAGCCAAAAAGTAAGAAAAAAAAAACTTGGTCAACAACACTTTCATGGTAAAGAAATATTTTTATTGTTCTAAAACTTATGACGATGAAAAAACCTTGGTCAATAGCTCTAAATTGTGTTGACTCCAAGGTAAAAGTATAATTTTACTGTGTAAAAAATCAGAAAAAACTTAAAGACCTTGAATAATCTTTTAATAACCAATAAATTACTGAAAAATATCAATTTACCCGCACAACAAAGACTCATTTTTTTCTCACTTGAAAACATAATAATCATTTCACTATAACAATTCATAATTTGTATATTGCTAAAGTAAAATGTGAAGTGGACACACTCTATGAAGTTTGTTAAATAGTCATGAGTTTAAAATAATATATATATATATATATATATAAAAGGTAAATATGGAGTTCAAATATCATTTTTTTCGATGGACGGCTAATATCAAAGAAAAATTTACCCTTAATTCAAGCACACTGCATTCGCAGAGACTTAGACATGCCACAGGGCAGAGCGCATGTGGTTGCCCATCAATCACGAACAATGACATAACGTTATCGGAACCAAGACATGCTTTCCAGTAGCAATGAACTATCTTAGCCACACACTCAACCAACTTGTTATTGTCACGTTGCGTGCGTGCGTGTGTGTGAGAACTACCATTGGTGATTTTGATGCCCCCAAACACGTGGATGTGCATGGTGCAATTTATTGGGCTCTGGCACTCTAGAACATGGGAAAGCAGTGATAGCTGGTGAGTTGATCTCGAACAAATTCTGGCCTTCATACGAGGCCCGCAATTCAAAAAGTAGTATGGTGGGCTCTCGATCATCCATAAGCCCAAAACGAAAAGGAAAAGCACAAGCTACAAAATTCCTTCAAATTCTTGCCCAAAATTGTACCAATACACAGATAAATAAACAGGCTAAAAGGATTTGCAGAATCCCTTTGCTTATATGGTAGCATGGATACTATATAGTACCCGATCATGAAATGTCCCTTTCCACTTTCTAAACCCGATGTATCAAATCTAATGTCTAAAAAGCTAATGGTTGCTTGCTGCCATGCTTGTCCAGGTGGTAGGTCCACTGTTCATCACCAAGCTGTTCTCAAGCTATGATCCGCGAGAGCCTTCACAGGGTCATTAAAGATCGCCCGCCCACTCCCAGTTGCCTTCAGGCCTATGATTTAGCCTATAGATTCTATATATTAAAATGTCTTATTCTTCGTTCCACGTCTAGAACAAGCAGATTTAAAATAAAATTAAAAAACAGAGCCCACATGTTTTGCAACAGTTCCCTGGTTTTACTATTTTGTTCAACGCTTTTCCAAGTTACTACCTGGTATGTTGACCTTGTAAGCTTGCTTGATGAGACCCTAACCAGAAACCTGACTTCTAGCCAGTCATTTGTAAAAGTCCTGAACCTGCCTTGACCTTGAGCGTTAAATGCTACCGAACCTGAAGTCCCCCCGCCATTGATGACTGATCAGCGAGCTGAGAGTGACACTGGAAATACCAAAACACCACTGCAAGGTTTAGGCCCGCACTTACAGAAAGTTCATGGGGGTGGGTTCATTTAATCAAAACTGGTCTCGCCTCACCTTCTCAATAATTTTACCCCGACAATAATGT
The DNA here is from genome assembly GCA_964019445.1 of Populus tremula. Taxonomy (NCBI): domain Eukaryota; kingdom Viridiplantae; phylum Streptophyta; class Magnoliopsida; order Malpighiales; family Salicaceae; genus Populus; species Populus tremula. The sequence continues at coordinate 10,469,691 of CAXHTJ010000018.1, read as the reverse complement.
CATCAAAAATCAGAACACCGTTGTGGTATGCTGTTGGGTCTTGTGGGGATCCCACACTCTGCTTCCTGGGCCCCATCCCATATTTATTAGCCATCTGTACTGTAATATACTCTCCCTCTCCCCAGTAGGGTTTCTGAGACGGGGAGAGGAGAGCGAGAGAGATGGTTTAATAATGAGTAGGGAGGGGAGAGGCTTGAGGCTTGACTGAGTTGTTTGTCCCGTCGCCGTACGAGACAACACTCCCTCTACTCACACACTTACGCAACCACACGGGTGCTGTTGCCATCTACCTCAACATCCCCTTCTTATGGAAATTTTAATATTACCTTTTATACTTATTTTCCGGATTAAACTTAGTTCTCGCACTCTACTTTTACGAAGAGACCCAGATTTAATTTAATTTAATTCAGTTCGTAACTGAAATAAACAAGCCAAGCTTAATCCTTCCATTTTCAATGTTTTCAAATCACGGTTATAATCAGCGATTCCCCCCTTTTCAATTTAGAAAAAACTTGTATTCAAGCTTGAGCCTATGACCTTCTTTCTTTTTTTCTCAATTTTCCATGAAAATATCGAAATACATTTACACTGAATAAATTTTAATCCTTCCATTTTCTAAAATCCTTCAACTTCTCAGCGCACAAGTGTGATTTGAAATCTTAAAAACACCTAAATTCGATTTTTCGGCTAAACTCGGCACTGGGCAGTAAAAAACAATGCAGAGTGTCGCCATACATTATGAATTTACCCTATCCCAAATAAGTGGCATTTTATGTAAATAAAACAACGTAACATGGATTCTAATACTATGTCACGACCATTCAGAGATTAACAGATCACACCCACTCCCACCCCTTGGCCAAGCAAAGAATCAAAACTCTCTCATGTCTCTCACTTTCTCTAATCTTTTCGGTATATGTCTTTGACTTGGACTAATCGTTCCCACACGCAAATCTTCTGCAATAATAGCAGGAGCCCTTTCTTAGCATCAAGACTCCACACCTACAACATCTAAACCGACACACACGCTTGGTTTCTAAGTTGCAGCACCTCCCCTCGGCGATGACCCTACGACGCCACCGTCACCACTTCTTATCAACACTCACATTCTTCACTTTTCTTTTATTTTTATCTGCCCCAGCTACCACACTCTCCCAACTAGGTAAGTATCACTCCCTAAAATCAAGTTCTAGACTTTGAAATCTTAGTGATAACTTGATATAACTGGGTACCCTTTTTCTTTGATATACAGGTAGTGGAGTACTTCAGCAGGGAGGGGAGGGGAGGGGAAAGGGAGGTGGGTTAAGGGCTTTTCAGCGAGTTCTGACTCAGAAGCGACTCGGTGGACCAGGTTCTTCTCCACCTTCATGTAGATCCAAGTGTGGAAAGTGCTCGCCATGTAAAGCAGTTCACGTGGCAATTCAACCTGGTTTGAGTATGCCATTAGAGTATTATCCAGAGGCTTGGAGATGTAAGTGTGGCAACGAGCTTTTTATGCCTTAAAGATAAAAGCAAGAAAGTACAAAAAGCAAATACAACGAAGAAATGACTCTCTTTTGTTATGTTACTATCTTAGTAACGTAGCTCCCATTGGCTGGCTATGGAGGTGGGTGCTTTTATGTGTTTATATTATGATTTTGCCATTGGACAGGGAGCTTTGGGAATGAAAGTTGTTGTGGAGTTGAGATTGCCAAGAGGGATCTTTAACTCTTGCTCTCCCTCTCTCTCTCTTGTTAATGATCTTTTCTTTGTTTTTATCTTCTTTTAACTTGCATTGATGCAAGCTTATTAATTATCAGACATATTGGAATTATGTAGAAGAGCTGTAATTAAGATGCTTATTAATTATTAGACATTTTGGAATATTCAAGTAGAAAAGCTGTAAGATGAGCTTCTTTATAGGAAGAGTAGTTGCTGCAACGCCTAATTTACTGCTTCCCCCCCTTTTATTTGTACTGATACATCGTGATATTTTACTGCCATGTCTGAGAAGGCTATACTTGAGCACACTATGAAGGATTTGCATTTAATATTTCTTAGCAAGCTAACCAAGCTTCTGTGTACTTACCGTATATATTTGCATTTCATTGGAGTGTTTCTTCTAGCTAGGAAGTAGACAGTAAATATATGAACACAGTGCCATGTGGAGATTGGAGGAAGGGACATGTGTGTGGAAATGAAAACAACAAAATTATAGGATGTAGATAATTACGAGGCTAGCTAGAAGAATAGGAAGCAATGAGGGAACATCCAAGAGAAAATATAGGGCACCCGCTTGTTTGTTTATTTTCATTAATTTCTCTGCAATCTTACGACCCCTCTTGCCTCTCTCTTCTATCATCTCGTGTTTTTCTGTGCAGAGTAGCACCGTGAAACAACAACAACAACAACAAGGTTCAAAACTTAATAATTGCGAATACTGTGTACTAATTTAAATAAATAAATAAAAACATGATCTCTTTTGCTTTGGAGAGATGCAACAACATTAATTTCTCTCCATGAATTGTCTCTTCTTTATTTTTTTCTCAATTCGTATGGTTCTGTACCTGAAAGTTCAATTCATGTTTAAAATTAATCCGGGTATTTTTTAAAAATTAGCATAATTTCTTAAAAATTTTGGTTGAATAACACATTTAAGAAAGATTCGGTAAATTAGTATATTTTCATTTTATTATGCTTTTTACTAGTGATATTTATTAAGTTATTACTACTTTTAAACATGATAAGATAGCTTTTACTTTTTATAATAATGATATTTAGTAGATGTTCTTCTAAAGAGTTTCAAGACAATTCCAACATTCAGCTCAATTAGTTGACCGATACAAATTGATTGATCGTTTTTCACAAAAACAATATTTTAATAAATTTTTTTCTTTCAATTACTTTTATGAGTCAACATATATATATTTTTTATCTAACTTATAGGCTTAAAAATATACAATTAAAATCTTAAAAGATTACTGTTTACATAATATTGTCCTATGTTTTTCAATATAAATATGTAGTTGGACTTGCAATAAAATTGATGACTCTAAGTAGTTAAATATGGGTTTGCCATAATTAAATAAAAATCTTTCTCAAATAGATTTCATGAATAGATGAACAAATATATTTATGTACCAATTGGACAGGATTAAAACTCGGATGATCACACTATATTAGAATAATAGTTTAAAAAAGCCATGATTTTCAAATCGCGGTTAAATATTTATGGCAATTTGTTAAGGTTGTTTTCCCTATAATAGTCATTACTTTGCTATATGGATTGTCAAATCTTTTGAGGACAAAAATCTTGTTGAGGCTTTTTAATTTTAGTAGTTTTGAGATTTTTTTTTTTTTTAGAAATAGTCAATTAATTTTATTAATTATTATGAACCATATTTCACAAGCATAATATTTACTAAATATTAGGCACAGAAATAAAATCTTTTGGTAGATATGTGTTTTTTAAGATAAATAAGATAAAAACATGTTATTTTAATGAAACTTTTTGCTATGTTAATTGCGCAATTGTTTTTTTTTTTGTTTGGTAATTTCCTGATTCGTCCTTGAAAACCACCCTTTCTGAATCTCCAAATTCTCTCACCTTGGGACGAGGATGGTGACAGAGATCTTTCATTAATTTTTAACCAAGGAATTAAGCTAATCAAATTACTTACATCAACTGATGTCAGATGTCGTTCTTTGTGTTTGATAGATGTTGGTATCCATTAAGGGATTAATTGAACTGGCCAGTATATATCATTCCTCTGGCGTGGATCGACGATGTTCAGTGAAGTGAAAGGGATGATGTACTGGGATTTGCTTAAAACGGTGCGAATTGAAGTGACTCGTGAATGCTGATTTCTAGGAAATCAATCAGATTCCATCTGTTTTACTTGACAGCTGATGCAGCTTCTAAATTAATAATTAATTTGTTGATATTATCATGTGAGTTAAAGGATTGAATTATAAGTTTCAAACAATGAAGTAGCTTATTATAATTTAATTCAAACACCAGGGACCAGAAAATAATTCACTCATTCCTGTTTTGTTCGTTTATGAAAGGCTCGTGCGTTATATATTGGATTACAAAACAGTGCCTGAGATTCTTCATTCAGGATGGCTCCCATTAATTATCTAAAAAATAATTTTTATTATTTTCTAAAATAATTTTTATCTAATATAATACAATAATTAGATTTGAATTAATAATTTTCTAATTAACAAGATTCTTGTATAATGTCAAAAAAAATTCCCAACATAATAATTTAAACGGTTAAACAAGATTTCATTATACAATTTATATTATTTTTTAATAAATATAAAATATAAAGCTAGTGACTAACTAACCCTTGTGTTTATTTTACTACACAAATACCAGTTAATAATCACAGTCAGGCTTTCAAAACTCATTTCATTCTTTTTAAATGCTTAGATGAAATATATATACACACACACACACTAAGGGAATAGTATTAATAATTTTTAATATGTACTCTCAATATTACAAAACTGTATGCAATGAGAAAACAAAACTTGTCGTGAGGAAGAGTCTATTTGAAATTGTATTTTCAATAGCGTAATATTATAAATAAATAAAATATTATTTAATATATTTTTGAATAAAACAAATTATTAATTACCAAATTTTGAGCGTGGAATGCTCATTAACCAGAGGACAGTTTGATTCCGAAGTTCACCTGCTGTATGTCTTCGGAAACACTTCCTGTTTCGAAATATCAGCCCATCCAAGCTTCGTTTTCACGTTTGGCTATGGTGTAAATAGTAGATGGAAGACCCCACCACACACCATCTGCTGTTGCTTCTTAATTTGCAGCAAAAGAATATTGGCACAGGTTCTTCCCAGATTGTACGTACTTCGTTTAGATGACATGCATAGAAATAGTTCCCTTCTGATTTTTAAAGTTTTTCACTCTCTGTATGACGGAATCAAAGTCTAAAATTCACGAGGACGACCACCGTCTCCGCCCGTAATTTTCTTCTGTTCTAGGCTTCTAGCATTGCTGTTTACATACTTCCGGTGATAATTCTGGGCACGTTCATATGAGCGGCCAAACAAGTCGACTTCAGGTTTTACAATATATTAACCTGACATGACTACCAGTATAAATGTCACGTGTATATATTTGTTAAGAATAGTGTATAAATTCTTGAGAGTATACTGAGATTTTAAATTTGAAATAAATAGAACTTTTAAATTTCTGCATCAAATCTACCTCTGGAGAGGTGGAATGTGGTTGGAATTTAAAACCAAGGAGAAGTATCGTTAATTTGAAACCAAGAGAGAGGAACGGGAGCCCTCTTCCGTTTCGTTGCACGTGGCAGTGTCGTCTGTTAAAGACGGTAAGAAACGAGGAAAAAGAGGGAAGGGGGAAAAGAAAAGCCTCTCCTGCTCTTGCTTTAATAGGCCCCCTTTAAATCAATCAATCAGATGGATGGTATTGTTTTTTAGAAGTTATCACGGAATTCCACTAAAGTTTCGACACGATGTCTTGTTCCTCTGCCTGATGACTCTGATCACGACACCTGACATTATATAATTAAAAGAAACCACAAGGGCACTGTAGAGTTTTTTTTACTATGCCTCTAAAACTCATTGAAATAATTGATTCCAATAGTAAAATCAGAATTTTACCTTTGTAAATATAACATAATTGTACTTTAATGGCTTTTTTTTACACTTTTTTCTTCTCTCCTTCTTTCTAAAGTACTATTTTGATCTGTTTTTTTAAATAATAAATATATTTTTTAGTTTAATCCACCATTCACATTTTTACCTTTCAGATTTGATCCCAGATTTTTTTTTTAAATTATTCTCTTAGTTAAATTATCTTTTCAATCACATTTCTTGATATTTTATATCATTCTCTTAATTAAACTATTTTTTTAATTACATCTTATTTCATTTTATTTTATATCATATTTGGTTTTATTCTTTTAATTGTTATTTTTTTATATTTTTCAGAACGTTTTTTTTTCTATTTTATCCTTTATAATTTTACTAATTGAGATTTTGTTAATATATATTTGACTTAGTGATTATTTTGAGTTTGCTTCCTATAGAATGATTCTAGCTTAGAAGTCAGAGTCATGATTTGAAATATTGGTCCATGTTGGCTTAAGTTTTCTTAGGTTCTTTTTTACAATTGATTTTTTTTATTATATTCTTTACGTGATTATCTCGATTTTATTTGACAAGTCATGAATTTCGTGAAGAAACCAAGCTCGACTAGGGCTAATATTTTTCCGGTTTATCTGTTGTTGCTTATTTTTTAAATTATATTATTGAATTAACTAAGTTATTGAATCCAATAAGATAAATAACCTGACTCACGGATTTGTCTTGTTTCTTTAGAAATGTTGTTGTTTTCTGAAAAATATTTTGGTCTGATCCATGACATGTTATAGGCCATCAATTTAGTTACTACTTTAAAATGTATATGCATATTAAAAAATAATTTGTTTTGTATTGTGATAGTTTTTATAATTATAATTAAAAAAATAAAATAAATATTTTCAGTCATGGTTTTAAAAATGTATGTTTATAATCTATATTTACTTAAAATTATAGTAAATATAGAAATGTTGTTGTCTCCTTAGCACTGTAACAATATTTTTTTTCTTTGCTTTTCTTTTCTTAAAAAATCCAATCTGCTAATATTATATTTGTAATGGACCGTGTTTTTCTTGACTTGTTATGGAGTTTTTCTTAAAGTATTGTTCATTGTAACAAACACGAAGGAGCTTAATTGTAAACATTTTTATCGATTGCGATACAACTAAAAATGCAATCAATTTTAAAAACATGCTATTTTTCAAAATGTTTCTTTAACTATATAGTATTTTGTTATTTTTTCTACTATGATATTTTTAACTCATGTTTCCATATAAAAAGTAGGTTTACTTGGCGTATAGGACGGGAGAGGGTTGGGCTAGTGGCTCCAGAACGTGTTCAAACCCCCAGGGATGTCTGGTCAGTACAGCATGCCCATTTCCGTCAGCACCTTCGCTTAACTTCGGGTTCTCTGCGAGAGATCAAAGCAAGATAAAGAGAGATGATTTTGAAGTGATATTTGATTTGACAGAGTTGCTGGGGTTGCCGGTAGAGTTAGGTGGTGGTGTAGCAGCAAGACTGGACTCCATAATTGCTCGATATTTTAAAAGAAAAAACTTTATAATTGATGATTTTTGTATTTTAGTTGCACCGGAGTACTGAAAGTTTGTTCTAACTAGCCAATTGGACGATGTTGTGGCGAAAGTAGCAAGATTTGAAAACATTTTTCCTGTCGAAACTATGTGCTAACGAGCCAAGAAAGTGGAGGATAAAAATAGAATACTTAATCTATGTATGAAGATGGAATTGTAGAATTTTTTAATTTTAAATTAGTTTTATTATGTTTTCAAATTGTTTCTAGTAATTAAAAATAATTTTTAAAATATTAAAAAATATTATTCTATTATATTTTTTTTATAAAAAATATAATAAAATATTATTTTTTATATAGTAAAAACACCCGGTGCGATTGGTACTAGCTTGGACTCCCTGAAATTAATTTGTTTCTGACCTAAATAGCACAAAATTGAAGGCCGACACATGCTAAATTAAAGCCCATAAAAATTCATAGTAAATACCATATGATAAGCAAAAAAATGTCAACATCATCATTATCCTTGCAGAACAGGTTGTCAACATTCATAAATTCAGAGAAATAATTCAACAGTTTGAAGCTCCCAAGTATGCTTTCATAAATGCAACAACAGCCCCTCCAATGAATCTCCTCGATCATTGGGTCCCTGGACTTCCTCGTAGCTTCTCCTCCAAGTCCTTTCGTATCGTCATCAAGCATATCCAGATGCCCATAATCCTGAACAACAAAGTAACTAGCCGCCCGGTCCTCCACTTTCTTCAAAGAAATCCTCATGGTTAGGACCCTTAGGCGCACCAGGAGGGAACCAAAGGGCTCCTCTTCGGCTCGCCCAGGCCAGAACCAATGACCATAATTGCCGTGTCAAGATCAAACGAACGAGGAACATATGCGAGTACTGGTGGTGGGGTTTGTTTCCCTTTATCCTTTCCAACAACTGGATCTGCTTTGTCAAGTGCTAACGCAAAAGCTGTCTTGCCACCTCGCTCATGGCCTACAGGGCCTAGCCTGCTTAAAATCTGGTTTGACATAGCCAGTTTGTGGCTGCAGCCACAAGATATAACTGTCAAGTATAGAGAAGAAAGATGCAATGAGCAACCAAGTAGTAATTGTTAAAATTAAATCGTTTTCACTTCCTTTCGCCGCTCTTGTTGCTTCTGGTCATGAACAGAAATGACCAAACCTTGATATATATAAACTATGGTTTTCATTTTATGAGGGATTGTTGGGCAAAATATACAACAATTTGACAAGGTACTTTAGGAAATTGGACTGTACCTTTCTCTGAACCATGCACCATAACCAACCCATCCAAGAGAAAGAAAGCAAAACATGAGTCACGCAGGTACGGGGATCTAAAACAGATAATCCAATATCCTTATGATACAAAATTTTATCGAAATTCAAATCATTCAATTATTGGGGCAGCTTCAATTTTGCCTCCAAATAAATTTTTTCTCTCGGATCATTGCGATAAAATTTCTTACCATAAACATTCCCTGCGAACCAACGTCGTTTTCTTACAATAAGTATAGTTTGGATGGAATTCATAATAAAATACGTATAAAAATACTTAATTGGAAATTTCTTAAAATCAAGGCAAATAAAATACAAAAAAATTATAGAGTCAAAACTAAGAATTTTTGTTTTATAAAGGACTAATTAATCTAAAAATTTAAAGTTATATATTAGTTTTTAAGATACCCATTTAAGTTAAAAGCTTCTCAGTTTAAAATTTACATAGACCCACGTTATTTAACACATTTTCTCTAATAAAATTCTAATATTATTCTTTAAAACATCTATTTTAGTGAAAACTTTTTGAACTCATATTATTTTATGCGTGTCCACTTAACCAATAAGATTTTGATACCATATTAAAAAATCATTTTAATCTAAAAAGTAAATAAAATTTTAAAAATAGTTTTATATTAATTCTCTATAGCATATAGCAGACTATAAAATCAATTTTCAGAATAATGAAAAGAAAACCTAAAAACTTGTTGACGAGAGTGGCTTGGAGGTGTAACTGGAAGTAGAGGTGAAGTATTTGGGGCACTACATGTAGTTCTTGATTCTACTTTTCGAACCGCTGTTGTGCACTTCCCAACCTCAAACACATTAATAGTAACAGTTGCACCTTATCTCTCTGAACCTTTTGCATGTAGTTTCGAGTGTCAAGAGATAAGCTGTTTGTGTTGCCTTTTTATGGCCTTCGTTCTACGAGAATTGAGAAAAGAGTCCTGTCTGTCACCTGTATTGGACACTCGACTTGGGGGTCGAGTCTTTTTCATAATGGGCTTAAGGCCCTCCTTGTTTTTCTGTGTTGGGCTGAGAATGTCATGGGCCACCGTGCTATGAGGATAATCAACACCATGACGGGCAAAGCTACATAAAACTTGACCTGCTGCAAGGGAAAGAAAACCCTTGATTCAAATCTTATTATTCGATAAAATTTAATGAAATTCTGACCTGTACTAGATGTCAAAAAAAAAAAATATATATATATATATATATAGTTTGGAAAGGAACGAGAATATAATTTCATGAACACTCTGAGCTTTCCCCAGAATTTTATAAACCAAAAATCATGATTCTTTACTCTCTTTTTTTTAGGAGAAACATTATTTTCAAGTCAACTTTTATATATGTAAATTAAATCCACTAGATTGGACCTTAAGCAGATCTTCTCGTCAGGACTTGTGAATTATCATCCACGGTTGAGCTGACCGGAGTGTGTGGAAAACTTTAGCAATAATCCAAGATTTTCATTTAATAAAAAAACCTTTAAGAACAAATAAAATTTATTTATCAACTATATTTTATAATATAAAATAATATTTACCTAACAAAAAACCTCAAATATAAAATAAAGATAGAACAAAGCTCCACTTGTTGGGTATATATAAAAATTAATAAAAAAATATTTCTAAAATATCTTAAAAGATCTTATTTATAATTTTATTCAATGCCTTTATTCACCTTAAGTTAATTTTGGTATCAATAAAGATTTTATTTTTAATTCTTTATTTGGACTTAAATATATAATAAGGTCCTTGCCCCTTGCACAAATGAGATTTAATTAGATGTAATACGTAACTCGAGCCTCTGATTTTCCAAGATATTAAAAAAAAAAAATAGCCTCTTATTCTGAAAAAAAACCTCTCCAACGCACGAAAATAGAATAAAAGCTTACTAAAATTAACTTTGAACTTCTCTCCCCTTTAAAAATAAGCAGACTTAACCTAATAATTGTGTATCAAATACTTTACTTTACTTCACTTAGCAAAATAAAATGATAATAATAACAATAATAATTAACACCAAAAATAAATATTTTCCTCCGCGTGCAAACTCAACTGAAAAACCGCCTCTCCCCTCTCATCCTATCCGTCAAAATCGCAACGCGTGAAGCGACCGAGAGAATGAATTTCAACTAACAAGCAAACAACTCCCCTCCATAAAATCCAAAGTTCGCAAATAAATATATGAAAAAACCCTAATAAACCAAATCCCTGTTTCTTCACCACCTTCTGCATTACTTAGAAACCAACCCTAAACAATAACGCAAAATGGAATCTAACAATAAGAAAGGATTTGACATGGAGGCTGGTATAAGTAATCAACTGTATCCAATGATGCAAGAGCCACCGCAGTTACGCTGGGCCTTTATCAGGAAAGTTTACATAATACTTGCCATGCAATTGCTTCTCACGGTTGGTGTCGCCGCCACCGTCGTCTTTGTCCGTCCAATCCCTCGCTTCATTCTCCATACCACACCTGGCCTTGCCATCTACATCGTCTTCCTCATCCTTACCCTCATACGTATGTCCTTTTTCCTTCTCGTTCTTCTTTCTATATTTTGTCTTTATGGGTTTTATTTATTTGGGTTTTTTTTTTTGTAGAATTATTTCTGTGATTTTTACTAATGAAACTGTGGGGTATTTTTTTGTGAATGGTTTTTGTTGCTATTAATGCAGTGCTTTGGCCATTGCATGTTTATTCCAAGCGTCACCCATGGAACTATTTTTTTATGGCGCTGTTCACTATTTGCATTGCGTTTGCCGTTGGTCTTTCTTGTGCTCTCACAAAAGGTATAATTGCAGTACCCCCATTATATTATAGAGTTATTTTTTGGGTAATTGCGTGGGTTTTAATTTGTTTGTGTGACTGAAAATTCGAAACCCGTAATTAATCTCTCTACTTTAATTGAGCAAGTAAAATGCAAAATAAAGTTTTATTTTGCAACCGAACAGAAGTTTATGACTGCACCAGTTTCATTTTAACGTTTTATCTAGAGAAAATGATCGATAGCTAGTTCATTGAAGAAATCAATCGAAGGACACGTGAAATACAGAAATTAGTGATCTGATTTCACTGTTTAGGAAAGGCATATTGTAAATTAGGATATCATAAATTAATGGTGATTTATTTAATTACCTCTGCGTGTCTCGTCGACACAGGTAGGCACATTGGAAGTTAGGAGGTTTTTTAGAGTTTTTCACATTGTTGTTATTGATTTTCTTTATAGGGGTCTGTGATTTTGTTTCTGTGCTCGTTGGGGTTATTATCTTAATTAGATCCTTATGCTTTGATTTTGGTCCTATATTTTATTTTTATCAAGATATTCGACGTTCAGGGTGTGTCTGCTCCTGCTGTTTGTGGCAATAATCAGAGAATCATAAATGTAGAATCAGGATGCTGCATGTATTACAATTGCCACAGTCGAATGTGTTAGTCATGCTATATTCAGAATATTTGTGTGCTTGCTTATTAATTATTATTATTTTCATGATTTCCCCTATTTATCAATGGAAGATTAAATGGATGCTTAAGGGCATTGTATTTGTGTATGTTGGATTTTTAGAAAGTTTGTTAATTCACGGTAATATTGAAGCAATGCATGGTTGAAAGGAGTTATAAGTGCATATATAAGTAGTAGCAACCTCTATCCCAGGACCGACTGATTGTTTAGGTCAAGATGATTTTGCCAGGCAACAGATTATCCTTGAAAATAGTTGCTTTGTTGTGTTAATTTTTTCCCCTTGTATTCTTGCGGCAATGTGTGTGTGTGGGTGTATATCAAATACCTAGCTAGCTAGCTATTTGCCAAAATATAAGAGACGATGACGAAGAGTAGTCTAAAAGGGTACAGGTTGGACACCAATGTCTCCCGACATAACTAATGGTAATTGCTTAAAAATTTTGATACCTGCTATCCGAGTGCTGACTGGCCTCTCTGTCTGTCACATTGAAAGCTGATCATTCAGGATTGCTAATTTCTCATGGCCTTAAATTTTGACTCCGAAACGGTCAGATATAGAGTTGCTACTCCGGAAAAAATTCTGAAAATTGCGAACAATTGTTGCCCCTACCTTTTATATTTGATGGTCCATGCCAGGTGTCTGGTCAAGGCGCTTAATAACAAATATATTAACTTAAAAAGCAAGTAATTAATGGTTTTTCATGAGTTTGTTATTAACAGGGAGGATCGTTTTGGAGGCAGCAATTCTAACAAGTGTTGTGGTTGTTGGTCTAACTCTCTATACCTTCTGGGCTGCGAAAAGAGGCCAGGATTTCAGCTTCCTCGGACCCTTTTTATTTAGTGCTGTCCTAGTCCTTATTGCTTTTGGGTTGATTCAGGTATGCATTCAGGGCTTTTGCATTTATAACCTTGATCTCCTCTGTCTCTTTTGTTTTTCTCTTTTGTTGGCCTTTAAACGAATACGTTGCAATGCAGTTCCTTTTCCCTCTTGGAAAGTGGTCACTGATGATATATGGTTGCTTGGGAGCGATCGTATTCTCTGGTTTCATCGTTTATGACACTGACAACTTGATCAAGCGTTTCAGCTATGACGAGTACATCTCAGCAGCAATCAACCTCTATCTGGATATCATCAATCTATTCCTCGCTCTCCTGAACATCTTCAATGCAGTTGACAGTTAGACTCCTCCTATACCGTTTACTGATAATATCTTTAGTTCCTCAATTGGATAGCTGGTAGATATATAAAGTTATGAAACACAAATCTTGCTGTTATAGCCTACATATGACTTCAGTCTTCTAACACCAACGAGTAGCATTCCTCTATGCCTTTCTTGAACCCCCTTCACGTATAGCCTGTCTGCAGTTTTCTGATAGTATTGTAGAATTGACCAGACTTGTTTGGTATCAACCGCGATTTGTTCTCTATTCTTCTTTTTTGCTATGCTTCCCTTTAAGTGCGTGCTTGGCTTTTTGGGTGAGATTATTGTGGACATTGAAGTCAGAATGCAGGCAAGTCAAAGAAGAGCCAGGTTTAGTTGAAGAAAGGGCGATCTTCTTCCTCTTCTTCTTTTTCTATGTTACAACGGGGTGGTTGAGAAATTGACAAGGAAATTGCTAGGTTAAAAGTAACTGCTACCTGACATGTAATTAGTAAAGTAATTAACCCACAGATGATAAACATTTCTTATTTCTTTATATTAATCTCAATTTAAGTGAACCCCGGAGAGAGAACTAACATTTCCGAGTATATTGAATAGTTGTTCATGCAAAATAAGGATCGAAGCATCGCGCACGCAATTTCATCCTGTATATGCCTCGAACAAAACATAGAATATACAGAAAACATGACCTCTATTGTCAATACTCCCGCTTTCTGTGTGCAATTGAACAACTTCATGATTCAAAAGTTGAGGAAACTTCTTCGGTAAGAGAAACGTTTCCAAGATTGTTAGTGCATAAATATATGAAATATAGAAAGCTAAAACATCCCTTCTTACCTTATAAAAACATTGTCATTATTCCCTCACGAATCAGAATTTATTAGTCCATCATTCGGATTTCAAATTACGGCCATGTGCCTAAAAAACGTCGAACAAGAAACAACAACAATTAAAAAAGCTTAACCATAATCTTCTTCGTGTCTTAAAAGGAAATAGCAAATAAAGGACAGCAACTATTGTTAGGTTTTAATCAGGTAAAAAAAGAATACTCTTCATATATTTTGCTATGGGCTGGATTTAATCTGTAATATAATGGCTGTTAGGGCACACGTCGGCTAAGAGCATGTTTCTCACAGCTTATGTTTATATTTTTAGATAGTTTTAGTTTAAAAGAATATTGAATTAATATTTTTTTATATTTTATCTTTGTACAATCTTTTCAGATTTTTTTATAATACTCTTTCATCACATTAAAATTTGTCTTCCATTTGCATTCCGAAGAACAAATTGCGCATTTGGGATATGAAAATTTTGCAAACAGGCATTAGACATTAATTTTCTATGCTAGACAGGCAATTGACCAAGGCGGTTCCAGAGCAGGACCGCCACCCCTTTACCGAAGCCGGCTTCCGCCAGTCGAGACCTAATCCAACTTCACATTAAGTAAATGTTAAGATTCTTGATTCACTTGTTCCGAACAAGATCGTTGGATAAAGTGGAGGATGCACTCATCAAGACAATCATTGACTCCACCACTACATTAATTAAACAAGCCAGGGTGACAAGAACAAAAGGCCGACGTGACATAGAAGCACATTGAATCAAGCCGAACCTTTATCTTCCATTATCATTCCATAATCAGAATTAGATTCCTTCTCGTTTTACCACACCACCGGTCCGAGATGCTCCTTTCATTTCCCTCGACAGTGAAACACAAGAGACTTGGATCACATGGTTTTGCATACTTTCTATTTGCGGCTCTTGCCTTTTCCTGTTCAGATACGAAAATCAAGAACCCAAACTATATTCCCCGTTGACCGAAGAGAGACCCACAAGAAGAGGCCATCTTCAATTACTCGTTCTTTACACTTTAGGTACACCAAAAATATAGCCCAACCAAATCTTAAAAAGCTTTAAAATGTTCACATGGCCCATCTACACATATATATAATAATCTGTATATCCCCAGTTTTCCATTTCATTTGCAAAACTACCCCCCAAGTAGATGGTCACACTCGCATTCGATGTCTGTTGCCCTTTTCTGCTGCAATGGAGAGAAGTCTTGCGACGCCTTGAGTCCACAGATCATATTCCTTCTGGTTCGAGCATTCAAATTCGACAACTCCCCGTTGCAAAGTCTTCAAACCGAAATACCGCCTTTGCTCACCTCTCTCTAGCAAGTGGCGGCCTGGCCAGGAGGGCATATCTTTGATGACCTCCATCACCACGTCTGTAAAAAGAAAAATCAAAAGAGTGTTAGTGCCACTTTAACTTTTTCTCAAATCCCCAGAACGGAAGAAGGCCTACCTCCTATTCTGTTTTTCACATTATTAGAGAAAGACAAATGCAATGATACTCACTCTTTTTCTTTTTTGTAATGGTCCCAGCGACATGTTTGCTCTTCATCTTCAACATAACCTGCACAAAAAGAAGTTTCAAAAGTTAAAGGTCGCAAGACCAGAATAAAGAAAGTGGTTCCATTTATTTCATCATTTGATCATATCTTTAACTTTGAGACTGATCCCTTTTTACCTCATTAGATTGGATCCACACTCATCATGCCCGAATAATTCAACGATTTGATATTCCAAAACAGTAAAAGCACGAATTTTGGTTTGAATGGAAGCTATAATTACCTGATTCATTTTGTTGACATAAACAGAAACTATCTTCCAGTGAAGGTCACCTGCATTGATCACAGCAACCTAATCAAGATTCTCCTCCCACATCAAGCATCAAATCTTGTTCCAAAATTTCAGTCACATAATTTTAGAGTTTTCCCAACTCTACCACAATCCGAGCAAGAAGATTAAAGGGCCAATATTACAAGAAATCAAATTCTAAATTAACTGATATAGGAAAATATTAGCCAATAAATAACCTTGACAAGGAGTTGCTTGTTACCATCAACATAAACCTCGTAAATCATAATACAAAATGTCTTTGTAAAATACCAGCTAATTGACATAATCATTGTTTAGACATGTTCCAACTTCCATTCAATCTTGGGACAAAAAAGAATACAGAGCTTGATAACTAAATATGCAAAAAAAATTGTGAGCTTAATTAATTTGAAACATGGAAATAATCACCTTTGCGAGTGCGCTTGAGGAGCTCACAACCTCTGGCAAGCAATTCCCTGCTGCAGATGCCCAGGAAATTCTCTTCAGGCACAAGTTCACCACTGAAACTACCATTAGAACTACCATTACTGCCATTTCCAACACCCACCCCTACTCCTTTATCCACTGGAATGACCGCTGCAATATTCCAGACTTCCTTCAATGCCCTCGCTTTCAACGTTGCTGCACCACGTAATGCTGCACCCCTCGCACCAAAAGTCACGAATTATTTCATTTAAATTGTATTCCATAAATGTAAATAGATCACGTATAATCTGCATTTATCCAATATGATTAACATGATTTATTACTATTAATAAATAAAGGACCACAAACATACCAGTTGCAGCAGCAGCGGTTAATGTCATGATATCACCTGCAGAACGCACATTCACAGCGGAATTCACAACAGATGCAAGATGCTCACGCTCTGCCCCCATGGCCTCTGCTGCCTCCACACATTGTGCGGCCACCAGTGTAGCAGCGGATGCCACCGCCATGTCAGTCTTTGCCATTTGCTCATCTTTCCCAGCCCCCGAAGAGGCAGCTCTTGCAGCAGCACTTGCAGCGACAGCAGCAGCAACCCCTGCCACAGATATTGCAGCATGAAGCTGCGCGTTGTGGGTCCGCACCTCCTCCTTCTTCTTCTCTCTCCTGTCCTTCAACCACCTACCAACAGTCTTACCACCACCCCCGGCAGCGGTTACTGTGAGGGCATTACCACTAGGAGTGACCGCAGGTGGACGGAACTGTATATTAGGCGGATTGTTGGGTCGGCAAAACTGAGGAGAAGAAAGCACATGGATCTTTAACTCATTAGTTTCATTAAAAAAACATCGGTTTCCTTTCTCATGAAATATTTTATCCTAAAAATTGGGTTCGAAATTTTAGTATTTCTGAATCATTTAACCAGCAAGTAAAATTGATTGTCCAATAATTAACACCATCATAGAGACACATCAGAGATTATCTAAAATTATGGTGGTGGGTTACGATGTACTAAAAAAAAGTGGGTCCAGACGCCATAAATGTGTTGCTGTGGTTATGCATTGTAACTAATCTAATTCACTCTCTACGGGACCAGCAGCTTGTACCCGCGTCTTCTAAAAACTACAAACGAAGGTGATTAGATCCAAACAGACAAGGGCACGTATATCGTCATTATGCAATTCACGCACGTCGCATAGCAGTTCCGATAATTTTGCTAAAAAAACAGGAAAGCAATCACCATCTTACTCAAAATGTTGTAAACCCTGTTGATTTTTACAGAAAAATACAAGGAGAAAGAAGAAAAGCCACAGTAGTTTTCTTGGAACAAAGCAAAGAGTACTACAGGAGACATGAAAACAATAGTATTATTGATTTTCATTCTCAAAAAAAGTTATTGCTTTTCTTATTTTAAAAAGAGAAACAGAACAGTAGATGATAGATACTCTCTCTCTCCCTCCATCTCTGGTGCGAAAAAGTATCATTGGTTACAGAGAAAGCCTGGGACATGTTTCGTGGGGGGCCTAGAGTCAGTGGATCAGAAATCGTGTTTTGCACCAAAACAGATAAAAAATAAACACAAACACACAGAATCGACGAGACCAACTTTATTCAAACTTGCCTAAAATTACCCTAACAATAGCAACAAATTTCATATTATTAATCAGCTTTGGCCAACTTCAAGGAATTTACCTTGATATCGTCCATCTCAGATGGAGAGACAGGAGGACTGTCCGTTAATGACCCATTGAGAGGTCCACTGCTGTGAGAGAGTCGGCCTGAAGTGCGTGGAGATACCTCCTGCTGCATGATTAGACCCCACAAATCAAGAAATGAAGTAAAAAAATGGGCAGTTATCAACTTTATTGAGAGAATTAAAAGTAATAACAGTAGGGAATAGACTAGTGACTGTGAAAGAGACAGAGACAGAGTCTTTGTTTGTGTTTCAAGAGATGATAGAGTGGGAAAAGAAACGATGGATCAACTGTTAGTGTGGTTGATATGGATTTTAAATGAAAGATAAAACCAAAAAGATAAAAGAAGAGTGAAAATGGAGCGGGTAGGGATCAAAACAAGGCCAGTCTTAGATTTCACTTATAAAAGAGAAGCAAGCAGGGCAATACAGATAAATTTTACAAATTGGTTCGATCAGAAAACAGAGAGAAGCAAACAAACACCGAAGAAGAAACAAGTTTCTTTTTTTTTTGGCAAAAGAGAACTAAACCGAAGCGTCAAAAAGGACAAAGACAGAGAATTGCTTCGTATATTATTAAAGAGAGAAGAACAAAACAAAGACTCAAAGAAAGCCAAAAAGAAAAAAGAAGAAATCTCAGTAACTGTCTTTATTTATCTCTCTCTCTAAAATATATAAATTTAAACTCACCGACTGTGACATGATTCTCTCAAGACCATCTGAGATGTCTCGGAGGAAGCAAAAGAAAAGGGTTTCCAGAAACGGTAGCACAACCCTCTTCTAGCTCTCCAATGATATCCTCCTGTATCATACCACCACCACCGCATGAGATGGTCTTGCTAGAGAAGACCATTTGTGGGCCAAGACTTTTGATACCTCTAAAGCTGACACGCTCCATGAACGTGAAAGAAATTCCATGGGCTCATGTGGTGTTTCCGGTGGCCGGAAACGGACCGGGTCGGTTCGCCATAGCTCTGTTACGGGTTTGTCCATTGGAGAGAGAAGAGTGGACGTGTGTTTGTCGAGGTGTTGGTGGTTTGTTTAGTGGGGTTCTTACTGAGGAATGTGGTTGGGTGTGGGTGTTTTATAGCCGATGGTAGAGCGAGATGTCAGGTTTTTATGATTGTCTTTTTTTATTATTATTTTAATCTAGGTGTTTGGTCAGCATTTCCATACCTTAACTAATTTTATACTTATAAAGTTAATATAATATAAACTTTTAATAACTTTTTAAATTTATAAAAATCGAACCAATAATTTATAAAAAAAATAAATCTAAAATTAAAATTAACCGGTTACAAAACTAATCTTTTTTATTCTTAGAGTATTGGATCAGAGATAATGATAAAAAGATAAATTAAATTAAAAATACTTAAAGGATGGAGAAAAGAAAAGTTCTGATTAGATTTATAATTTTTTTTAAAAAAAAATCATTTATTGTAATTTTTTTAGTTGCTAAGTTAAATTTAAATTTTAAATAATGACATAAATCCCAGAGCATGTGTTTTTTAAGCATAATTTGTCAGGTTTTTATTTTTTAAAAAAAATTTTAAAAAAATTATTTTTTATTATTTTAATTTAATATTTTTTTAGTGCTTTTAGATTATTTTAATATGCTAATATTAATAATAATTTTTAAAAAATAAAAAAAATATTATTTTAATATATTTTAAAAAAATAATTAAAATCATATGGCGAAATAAATTCTCAGTCATTGCAAATGACAGTCTTACTCTCAATTGCTAATTTAGATACCTTCTTCTAATATTATTATTATTATGCTGTGAAGGGAAAAAAGTGATTCGCTAACTTTACCTCTGCATGGATAAATTGTTTGTTTTTTATTCTAAAAATAATTTTTATATAAAATTAATTTAAAATAAAAAATTAATTTATATATATAAATTATTTTAATATATTTATATCACAGATAAATTTTTTTAAAAAAAATTATTATTACCACGCTATGAAGCGTTTTAGTTGAGTAGCTATTACGTGTCACGTGATGTTGAAAAGGTGATACATGTGTGATTAAATTCAGCACTACGATGGTCAAACTCTCGGCGGGAGCTGGAATTCGTTGGTCACGTCGAGTAACACTGAGTGAAGTTCCTGCATGGAAGACTATTCTAAGACTCTCTTGGTATTTAAGTTATTGTAAAGTATTAATGAAGAAACTCTAACAGAAACTATATAAAATATGTGGCGTCGTTAAAGAGAAGGAGAGGAGAATGAATTCTAGGATTTTCTAAATATGTGAGATAACTTCCATGGTAGCTAGAGTCCAATAAGTTTACATGGAGCAGGGTTGTCAAAAACCTTTTTGTTCATGAGATATGAAAAGTATAATGTAAACGAAAAAATAAAATTGTAAAATTATTATTATTATTATTTTATGCATGGTTCATTTAAACCATAAACAATTTCACGTATTTATTTTTGTAATATAAAATTATATCTTTTTATTGGCTAACACAAGTTCCAATGTTTTCTCTAGATACATGATCATATATAATGTTTTAACTTGCCTGATATATTTTATTTTAATGAATAATACATTTTTGAAAACTCGATAAATTATAATCTAAAGAAAATAAATAAAATATCGAATAGATTAAATAAAAGAATTTCATGTATTGTTAATGGATACAATAAAATAAAAGATAAGGTGATATCGTGTAAATTAAGTAAAAAGATGTATTGAGTGACAAAAATAAAAATAAGAAGTAATGGGACGAATGTGAATATATAAAAGCTAGACTATAAATGCTCCATCCTTTTCTCCCTTTTCCGAGAGTTTGAAACAGAGAAAAGGGAAGAAACTGTATGATTTTTCTACTTAAATTCTTGTTGATTTCACCAATTAAAATGAGTAATTAGAGTAATTAATTTAGCTAAACAATAAGAGATGGTGATTTTAAGGTGGTGAGTGCTTTTAAAGAAGAAACTCAAGCTAGTGTTTGAAAACGAAAGAGAAGAAAACTTGATTTTTTTTCTTGCATTCTTTCCTTAAATCTTTATCAAAGTAAGGTAAATAACATGTTTCAAACGACTAATTCCTCTAATTTTATGTTTGAAGAAGGATTATATAAAATTATGATTATGTGAAATTGTGAATTTATGTTATAAATTATGGGAATAATGCAAATTATGATTGAATCATGTTGGAAAGCATTAATTATGATTGGGTAAGTGTTTAATTTTAAATAAAAGAAACAAAATTATTCCAACCCTTTTTTATTGAACTTTTGGCCAAAAGAGGAAAAAATTAGGGAATTTGAGGTTTTAATACAATTATTTGAAAAACGTGGGAAGAAATAGGTTTATAAGTGTTATCATATGAAAGGAGTAAGAATTTTTCAAAAAGAAGAAAAAAAAATCTTCACTTTTTTCCGTAGGTTAATTTCAGCTAAAAAAAGAAGAAAATTAGAAAATTGAGTTTTTATAATATTATTAAGATATCATGCCAAATCAAAGATAATTGATGTTGATAGGTTAAATTCAATAATGACTTTTGTAATAATAAATAAATAATTCAAAAGGGGGGTTTTATCATCCTCGAATTAAAAGTTTAATTATGCTTAATTAAAGGTGTTGGGTTTAATTAATAAATATGTAATTTTAGTATAAAGTTTTTTTAAAAGGGAGGACAAAATAATGCACTGTTGAATGGGAAAGTCGGGGATACTATTTCCTGATTACCGGAAATAATGCCCTGTTGAAAGGCCGAGTCAAGAAGATTATTTCCTGGTTACTAGGAATAATGTCATGTTAAATGGGTAAGTCAATAAGTTTATTTATTGTTTAATGGAAATAATGCCATGTTGAATGGGTAAGTCAAGAAGATTATTTCCTGGTTACTGGAAATAATGTTCTGATGAATAGACATGTTAAGAGAATTAACTTCCGGATTAATAGGATAATTATTCGGTGTAATAGATAAATTATAAAATTAAATTGATTTATATTAAAGTTAAATATTTGGGATTGTTGGAGACGCTCTTTATATTGTTTTTTATTTAGAAAAGAATTTATGAAATTATTAAATTACTAAGGATAAGATAATTTATTTAATGATACGAGAATTACTCTAATGTACATAAATAGTTATTCCTTAATCAATTATTTGTCGAAATGTGCAATTTTTTTTGTTAACCATAGGTGTCTGGGTCAACTTACATGTACTTTGACTAATTTCTCGAGGCCTTGAAGTTAATGATTATGTAAGCTTTTAGTAGTCCTAAAATTTATAGCACTCGAACTTATGATCTTAGGGAGCAAAATTAGAACCTGACTAATTACATGACTCGCGTGATGCCGCGGATCAATTTGTTTTGCTTAAAAAATATTAAAAAAAGCTAAGATCTAAAAGTGTTATGTCTTTTTGCAGAGTTATACCCAAAAGTCTTCGGTCTGGCTACAATGCGTAACCCAAAAGTAATATTTATAATATTAATAATAATATTAAATTTGCATGACCCAAGTTTAAGTGGGTCTGGTTGCAATAGCAGACCTAATAGTCTTGGATGTGGGTTTGGCTGCAAGGTCGTGTCATAAAAGTGAGACAATTAAATAAATTAATTAAAAATACAAAGAGAAAAATCAACAGGAAGAAAAAAAAACTAATGAAGCAAAAGAGAAAAACCTGAATTATCTGAGCTAACCCTTCAAACCAGGTCAACCTGTCAAACCGTGGATTCATGTCATGAAAGTTTGATAACTAAATAAAAAAAATAAAATTAACGGGTTAACACAGAATTAAATGGGTTAACCCCTCAAACCCGGATTTGTATCATGAAAGTTTGATAACTAAATAGAAAAAAGCTAAACATTAACAAACTAAATTAAACAAAAAAAATTAATTAAAAAGGCAAAAAAAAAATGCCTTTTCACCGTGGACTGCACTGTGCAGTCCACAGTCAAAGGCATAAAAACAACAAAAAAGCAAAAAGATAAAAAAAAGTAAAACTAAAGGCATCAGCCGGTAACTAAATAGAAAAAAAATTAATATTGATGAACTAAATTAAATAAAAAAAATATTAAATAAAAAGAAAAAATAAAAGAAAAAAAACTTATAAGAAGAAAAAAACTAATGAAGAAAAAGAAAAAAAATCTAAATTAACCAGGTTACATCGTCAAACCTAAGATCCTTGTCATGAAAGTCTGATAACTAAATAAAAACAAATTTACTATCAACAAAATTAAAAAGAAATTAAAAAAAAAAGAAAAAAAAAGCATCAAACTTTTCACCATGCAGTTCACAGTGAAAGACATAAAAAGAAAAATAAAATAAAATAAAGGCATTAGCCTTTTTACTATAGACTACATACAATATCAAAAAATAAAATCGGAGGAACAAAAGTAACGAGGAAAAAGAAAAACAATTCGAATCAATTGGGTTAATCTGCCAAATCAGGTTAACTCTTCAAACATGAGATTCGTGTCATGAAAGTGTGATAACTAAATAGAAAAAAAGATTTAATATTAATGAACTAAATTAAAAAAAAAAAAAAGGGAAAAGCAAAGAGAAAAAAAAAACCTATATGAAGAAAAAAACTAATGAAAAAAAAGAAAAACAAATCTGAATCAACTAGGTTAACCTGTCAAACTTGAGATTCGTATCATGAAAGTCTAAAAATTAAACAGAAAAAAATTAATATTAAGAAACTAAATTAAAAAAAAGAAAAAAGAAAGAAAAAAGACAAAAAGAGAAACTAAATGCACCATCTTTTTCACCGTGAACTGCACTATGCAGTCCACAGTAAAAAGCTTAAAAAGAAAAAGAAAAAAAAACAAAGGCATACGGAACAGGTTAATTTTTTTCCCGCGCATGAAATATATAAAAATGCTAAGATCTAAGAGTTTCAGGTCCTTCTACAAAGATAAAACCAATAGCCTCTGATCTAGATGCAACGTTTGACCTAAGAGTTATATTTATAATATTAATAATAATATTAAACTTACATGACTCTAGTTTAAGTGAGTCTGGTTGCAACACTAGACCCAAGAGCCTTGGATGGGGGTCTGGTTGCAAGGTCGTGTCATAAAAGTGTGATACTTAAATAGATTAATTAAAAAGAAAAAAATAAAGGAAAAAACCAACAGAAAGAAAAAAACTAATGAAGAAAAAGAAAAAAGTCTGAATTAACGTGGTTAACCCGTCAGACCAGGTTAACTCGTTAAGCTGGGGATACGTTTCATGAAAGTGTGATAATTAAATAGAAAGAAATTTAACATTAACAAACTAAACTAAACGAAAAAAAATTAATTAAAAAGAAAAAAAGAAAACAATTTCCGTGTTAACTTGTCAAATCAGGTTAATTCGTCAAACTCAAGATCCCTGTCATAAAAGTCTAATAATTAAATAAAAAAATTTAACATTAACAAACTAAACCTATAAAGGCATACAAAACAAAAAATAAAAATAAATAAATAAAAGCAGAAAAAATATATACAGCTCAGCGTTTTACTATGGACTGCACAATGAAATATTGAGCAATTTTAGTATATGTTATAATTAATTAAACTATATTTTTTTAGAATTGAAATGTGTAATTTTAATAATATTTTATATAATTTTATATTTTTTTACATATTAAATATATATTAATTTTTAAAATTATATTTTACAAGTTAACTCGCAATTTTAACACGAGTTTTGTTATAAAGTTCTCTCTCTAGAGAGAGATACGAAGAGAAAGAGAGCTTTGGTCTTTATTGTCGAAAACAAAGGAGGACCGAAGACCCGGAAACCACATAACACAAGAACGTGGCAAAGTCACCCCTGGCCCCAGCCATGGGCAGCCCACATGAGGTATAATTGTAAGGGGGGTGAATAATCTGTAAAAAAGAAATTAAAAATGTGAAGAGAATTGTGAACGAGAAAAAAATAAATGCAAGAAATCAAGAAATTGAGGTAGATTTTTAAAAGGGGATGTATTATAATTATTTTTAAAAAATCTCAAATTAATATTTTTATTTGATATTTTTTAATTATTTTAATATACTGTATAAAATCATCGACTGTAATTTCCATCAAATTAACGTGTGCGGTGTCCGTGTACGTGAAAAGAGAGACATTTGAAAAGGACGTTTTGTAGTTTTCATAAATATTTTATAATAAATGTTGTCTACCATTTGTTCCGTGTAAGAAATTATATAGTTTCCACCTTTAGTTTATTGTTGAGATATTTTTAATTTTAATTTTTTTATAAAATATTTTAAATAAACTCGGTTTGTTTTCTCACCCTGTAAGATTTAAGAATAGTTTAGAAACACGTTTAAAATCTCGTTCTTATAAAATTCAATTTTTTTTATTAAAATTTAATACGATTTATATGTTTTGAATCGTTTTAATGTGCTGATGTCAAAAATAATTTTTAAAAAATAAAAAAATATCATTAACATGCATTTCAACACGAAAAGTTATTTAAAAAACAACCATTACCACGCTGACACACTCTTAATATAATATCCAACTCATGACACGTTGGAGAAACTTTCTCTATGAAATCTGGCTGGCTAAAACGACTTCAACCAGTCTCCCTCAAGAATATTTTGGATTTACAAGGCGTGTTTGATAGCTTTGAGAAAAGCAATGCCCGAGAATGGCATGAAAGGGAAACCAAGGAGGAACGGAGTTTGTTTTTTTTTTTTTGGTTTGTAGCGGTGAGTTGTGGCCAGAAATAGAACCGCCGGGAGGAGGAAAAGATGTCACGCGAAATGCTTGCTACAGACAAGGTGGGTGTACAACGGTATTGGTACAACGTTCTGGCGTTCGAATCATACAGAAGGATTTGGTTCCCCGACAAGGACATTGCTTCGACTTCTCATCCGATGCTGCGTGTCTATCTATATAATATTGTAAAGAGTTGCACTTTCATGTATTAATTTAAATAATTTTAGTTATTATTTTTTATGATTTTTTTAATATATTAAAATATTATTTTTATTTTTAAATTTATTATTCATATTGATATATTAAAATAATAAAAAAACTAATTTAAAATAAAAAACATTTTTTTCAAAGCATGGCCACACCGCAAAGATAAACAAGTATTTAAATATTTTTTTTTTCAAATACAAAGATTCCATGTCCCACAAGATAAAAATTATTTTCATAAGTAATTCATGATAAAATTATGTTAAATTATAAATATTTTTAGTAAAAATAACATAAAACAAATGTTATTCTAAGAATAGAAGTTATATGAATTAGAATTCATAATTTTCATTTTTGTTACTTTTGATCATGAAAAACTTTTACTTAGTTCTCATTTTTTCTATTAAAATAATAATAATAATGCTTCCTCAAAGGCAAAAGCACGAGACTCGTCACAGAATGTGATAGAAGCCTTCCCCATTCATTTAGCGGAAAACTGAAATGGATATTTCACTGAAAGCACATTTTGAAACCAAGAAAAAACAAATATTTCCAAATATATCCTACTTAAAATCCTTTTCCTGTAGTAAAAAAAAATCGAGTGAAATCTAGCCTTTACGTGCTTTAAGATTTGGTGAAGAGAACAAGATCAACGACAGTAGCAACGAGATCAATCTACAAGGAGAGATAATTGGATCAACCTTCAAACTATTAACACTTAAAATTTAAATGTTAATATCAAACTATTAAATAAATAAATCACAAGAAAAAAGTGGCTTGAAACCTTCAGAACTCAACGCCTGTTACTTGTTTGTTGATATTAGCATACACGTTGCTTTCTATTGAATTAATAGCATTTTCATGAGAAGAAAAAGAAATAAATTCTTTTTTTCATCTGCATAGCTATATAAAATAAATAGTATTTTACTGCTAGTGGGTTTAAGGACGGTGAAATAAAAAAATGGTTTAAGGGTTATTTTGTTATTTAACATTTTAAATTTTTTTTTTTATTAATATGAGTGTTCGATTCAGCTTTCGTATATATTGAATGATACTATAAATTTTAAAATTAATATAACATTTCAGATTTTAATTATAATATACAAGCACATATACACATGAAAGAGAATTAAATTGTTCATGAAATGGAGCGAGAATAATATCATAAATGGTTCTCTCTCTAAAAAGTAGCAGGTGTCAAATCTGTTTTTCTTTTATTAAGCCTATTTCTGTATTTTTTATTAAAGGACCCGGCAACACCACAGGAAACTCTGACAGGCAACTCCCTATCAGCACTCTTTCCATGCACGCTCGAGGTCGAAAACAATGGAGGAATTGAAGAGTATACAGAGGGAGAATGATTACGGAGAGATCTCACGGAAGCAGCAAATTCAATTCAGGGCGGTAGACCCCGAAGGGACCTGAAGAGCACCTGCGTGCTGTATCCACGTGGAGCAATTAATGAAACGGGCCACGAGTAACCTGCGAATGAGGTAACGCACCATAAGAACCACCAATCAATAGTGACTGAGTGGTGGCCATCAATCATCGGGAGCCACATTTGTTCCACATGTTCGTGTTTCAACCTCATGCTTGTGCACTTGTTTTTTCCTAGCTATGAAATAAGCGATCCAAACTAATCTTTAAGGTTTCATTTGTTTGCAGGAAAATAATTTTTTTTTTAAAAAGTAAATTTTGGAGAAAGTGAATTTCTAAAAAGTAAATTTCAGAAAAATATTTTACAATGTTTGGTAGTGTTATAGAAAATAAACTGGAAAACATTTTCCAGTATTTGGTTGTATTATAGAAAATGAACTGAAAAATAATTTATTAATGAATTAATTTTTTTTTAAATTTATCTAATATATATATATATATAATATTTAATCACTTACAATAAAAAAATTGAAATCTAAAATGTATAATGATGAATTTTTTTTATTATATTCTATATTCATACATAGCTTATTTTATAAAATATAACTATATATATCATATCATATTATAGAGAAATAAGCTTGTGAATTTTTTTTTACTATTCCATGAAACTATTTATAATTCCATTATGTACGAAATATATCCGACAAAAACTATAGTTTTAATAATATTTTTAGCATGTAATAAAATTGGATAAAATATTAAGGTATAAAATTCACTCTAAACTAGTTTTTTTTTTTAAATGTTAAAAAAATAGCACACTTGAAAGAAAAAAAAAGAATCTCACAGGCAAGAGGACTGCACTGTTCACTATTTTTCAGTGAACAGTGTATGCAATACACTGTTCATGCTAATTGCACTATTCATTGAACAGTGCAATTAACATGAACAGTTAAAAAAAACATGAAAAAATGGCTGCTTTTCACCTCTAGCCACTGTTGGAAAGTGTTTTCCTTTCTTTATCAAAGGAAAAAACTTTCCTCTGGCAACACTAATTCATTTATCATTGATTGAATTCGTTTTTCTTTGATTATATTTTTTTGGTATTGCCAAATATAGGAAAAACAGGAAAGTGAATTCTAGGAATTCATTTTCCGCCTAAAAAAACGATAAAAGCTCTTAATCCTAAAAGCTTTTAATCCTAAATAATTTTTAGATTTTTTTAATATTTTAATATATTTTTAAATAAAAAATATTTTAATTATCCTGAGCATAGCTTTTTGTTAAGGCAACTTTTGATGTAATAACAGTTGGTACATCATTCATTCGTACATCATGTGTGAATCCGGCCAATAGATATTGTTATATCATGATTAGAATAAGTGAGTAATTATTTTATTTTATAAATAATAAATGATACATGAATAATATCAACTCGATAGAAGATTTGTTTAAATCTAAATTATAATTTATATTATATAGATATATTTGTAGAAAATTCAGATTTTGAATACAAAAACACACGCATATATATAATATTTATCATTTAATATATAATAATAATAATAATAATAATAAATACTTATCTATATATATATATATATACACACACCCTGAATCTGCTAAATATCTAAATTTCTTTCGTAATAAATAATGGTACAAGAGTATGAAAGTAAGAAGACCAACTTGTGGATAACCATTGTCGGCATCCTCACCCATACCCCGTAACCAGCCATTTCTGGAAGAGGCATCGCAATGGATCGTGTTCAAGGCTGCGCGTGTGATGCAGACGAACCAACTAACGAGGTGGGAGCCTGTAAGGGGGGTCGTGACCCCCAAGAATAAATTTTACCACCCTTGACACGAGCAAACTAGGCTCCTAAAATACACAGTGCACCGGCCCTGCATGCAGCCGGTGCCTGATAACTGTAACGAATCCTCACATCTCAGTCATTCAAAGAGCAATGGTCTGGGGTGGTGCATGGTGGTGTTTACAGGCATCCACTTGGATGCCGGCAAGGACATAAGCCGTTCAAGCTCTTAAATCAGTGAAGGACCAAGATAAGAGAGAATTTATTTTCGGTGTGGGCTCGCCACCGTCAGGAGGGCTGAATTTATTTTCCTGTTGCAGAATAGAAATCGAGACCAGACAAAGGGGCATGTTCAATCGATTCATTAAAGTTCCGAGCTAACACCGCACACACTCTCTATCATCTCTCATAAAATCGGCCACCCCCACCGCCTCTCCCTTGCTCCTTTATGGTGTACGTACGTACACTTGCATAACCCTCGTTTGAAACATTCTCCAGAGATACTCATGAATTCTCTGATTTAAATATAGATAGTGTGTCTTTAACTAGACCGGAGGGCACGCTTTATCACAATATGCGTCAAATACTCTGTATAAACATTCATTTTAGTTGTCTGATCTTAAATTTATTTTATAGAAGTTATTAATTTAAATTTTATAAAGTTTAAGATATATAATTATTAATTTTAAAATTTATAAAATTAATTGAAATATATATATACCAATACTAATAAAAAATACAATTGTTAAAAACACAACCTCAAGCCAGAAAAGGAACACACGAAGGAGGAATTAATTACATATATGACTGGTAACACAGTGTACATTATTTTTTAATTATATATATATATATATATATATATATATATATATTCAATCTTTACACTAATATTTCAAAAATTTTAAAATATATCTAAAAAATATCAATATAATATTTTTTAAATTAAAAGCATTTTTAAAAACAAAATGATTCACTTAGCCTTGCATTCCAGGAAAATCCCGGTAAAGTCACCGCGCCCCAAGGAGGCTGTAGATAGGGGTGGAACAAGACAAAAAAATTAAGGGGATCAAGTTATAAATTAGGGGGCTAAGAAACATTTTATTTATTTTTATTAAAATTATAAATATTTACAAGGAAATGATATTTCTTTGTAGGGACTAGGACCCCTACCAGCCCCCCTTCCTCCGCCATTGGTTGTAGAGTTTGTTTTTTTTTTTTATTAACAATAATAATTAATAATTTGCAGAGATCTAAGTACCTCCTGTGTGTTATTATTATTATTGGCCGTGTCATTGTTTCCTTTTCTTTATTTCTCGCTTGTAGTTTTTTTTAGTTTAACGTAGGTTTTCGGGCCAGCTTGCGCGCACCTCGACTAATCCTACGGGCCCTGAAGTTAACGATCATGTAAGCTTCTAGTGACCATCATATGAGCAACTCAGGGCTTGAACCTGAGACCACAGAGTGAACAAACCTCTTGATCCCAAGCTCTTACCACTAGCCCATCATCTAAATGGTTATTCTCTCTTCTATTTAACAAGACCAAAAGTTTTGTATGCGAGAGAGAAAAAAACATACAGCCTTTTTCTCCTTTTCTCTTTGAGTCTCTTGAGCTTTTGTTTCTTCCCCGTGAAAAAGAACAACCGAACAAGCAGAAGAGACACGAATGTATGCTCTTCTCGTTTTACGACTTTAATATTGCCAGGTTGACGAAATATTCTTTTCAATTTAATATATTTTCAACAGAATCTCTAAAAAGACAAGTTAAATCACGTCTTAACGTCGCCAATAGTGCATAATAAAACAGAACAGATAATTTTTTGAAATCAAATATTATAACCGAAGCTGAACTCCACGATTCAGAGCCCGAGCAAGAGGGTTCTCCACTCTCGTTCTTCCATCACACTGTTATCTGCACTAATTTGACGTAGACAAGCCACGGAAAGTCTCACGCTGGTCAGATAATTGGGTCCATGTAACGAATCACTCAAGAATGTTTGCACTCTTGCTCGTCAAAATCCTAACAATTTGTTGGCTGCGGGCCTGCGGCTAGAATGAATAGATGCGAGCGAGAGACTTTGTCCCGAGGCTGAACAAGTACATGGAGGTCTGTGTCGAGCTAAGATCATCTTTCGATGGGTATGGTTCTATTTACTAAGGTTTATTAGTATAATTGTTTCTGTGTACGGGAGAATATGATTTATCTTAATTTCAAAATAACTCAAACATTTATTGTCTCTCATCGTGCAAAAAAGTGTCCGTTCAACATGTTTCTATCACTCGATGTATAAGGTGGCTTCCAGTGCGCTAATGAAAGCTGCTTCCTTGCGCCAAAAGTTGCTTATTGTCTTATCCAGATTAAGAGGAAAGTTTTGCTTATAAAAATAATTAATACAAAAAATAAAAGCGCCGGTCATGCAAACAGAAAGAAAGAAAATTTTCAGGGACATGGGCGAAACAAAAAAATATTCAAGAGGATAGTTTTGTACCATCTCAGTAGTGGTTGCACGATTTTTCAATGACATCTTCATTGTAAGCTCTTGAAATATACATTAAATCAAATAATGAAAGCCTCATTTGAGGAAGGAAAGCATTAAAGACAGGTAATGTTTTTCCTAGTTAGTTTTGTTTTATAAGAAATTAATAATATATACAACACGCAGTCTTTATGGTAGATAGCTCCTCGTTTATTGATATAATTTCTAATGATGGAGGCTCACTTAAAAATTATGTCAAGTTTTCTTAAAAAAAATTAATTTTCAACTGGTTTTAGACTTCAAATATTTAAAAAATATTTTAAAACACTCATGCATGTTTTTAAATAACTTAAAAATCGATCAAAAAACTTGAAACCAATATGTAATAAAAACCATTTTGGTATGAGATTTATTTTTTCAAACAATTTAAAAATAAATTTAATTTCATAAAATAAAACTAATTAATATCAAAATTAATAATTTTAATGTTCAAAACGAGTAGCTAGGGTTCTTACCATGTACTATGAGACTTTGAGTCAAAATAGCCTTAAAATGACCTTTTCCCAACATTTCGCCTCCATTAGCTTATTGATACCATAAAACTGGAACCATATTGCTAAAATGATTAGAATAATTTATACTTTCATTCATACAGGAAACTATAGTTTATAATTGGTATATATCTGCAGATTTATTACGCCAAAGTTAAGCACACAAATGAATTCGTGCAAGTATAAAGAGATTGAGTTGGAATTTCTTAGGTAAAATTTATAGAACAGAACGAAAAGGAACTTTAAACTACGTCCAGGACGCTTTTGGCGACGGCACTTGTGTGTATGTCAAGTTGTAGGCTACCTATTAATAGCTAGTTTATTATCAACGAATGGCAGGGAATTAAAGCAGATATGATGAGATGTGGGTCAGTGCGGAGTCAGATAGAAGGACTGGAGAACTGGGAGAGGCGGTGGAGGTGGACGATTTTATGAGAGATGATAGAGTGTATGCGGTGTTAGCCCATTCTCTCGGATATAAATCAAAACCGTTCGCTAAGGCCCACGACGTTCTGTCTTTCTCCTGGTTATCATCTTCGTTTAGAATCCCTTCTCTCTCTCTCTCTCTTTTAATTTACTTTCCCGCAAACTTTATAACCAATTAAGGGCTATTTTTCTTATTAATATTTTTAAGAAAATACTAGTGAAATAATATAATTAAATAATGAAATAACAATATTTTTATATATATTATTGTTTGAGATGAAGTATAAATATTTTAGTTTTCAAACACACATTAATAAATTTTATCATTTTATTTTATTTTTTTAATTATATTATTTAACCAATATTATTAATTTAGTGCGCTATTTTTTTTTAAAAAAAAGATCCTAATAAGCTGACAAAATCCCGTCTGCTGAGAGATCTTATTCCTCCCGACAAACGCCTAAAACGCCAACCTAATCTATAGCCGCTACAATGTCCCATCTTATGAAGTTCACCTAGATAATAATCATTCCACAGCCTCCAGCTAATGTTATAAGCAATTTATTACGGCGCCTCTCTACCGGCGGCGTACGGCCCCCATTTAGCAAATACAGCTCGTTTTTCTCAGCCACCTTTAGCCACCGAGATCGATTAGACCCTTCACTGTGTATAGCAGTGATTTTTTTGAATTGAATCGATTGCCTGAAATTGAAAGCATAAGAGAGGAAGATCGTGTCATGTTCTCTCTCTCTATGTTTTTTTCTTTTGGCACAATGCCATGTGCTCTTCAATGTTTATCTCAACTTGGGTACCAGAAGTGTTTTTAGAGTACTGGCAGTACACTACCTGACTCGGATCTTCGGTTTTTGTGTGAGTGAATTATGGCTGCTTTTTCATTTCTTGGTCTTCGTTTCGGAGAAAAAGCTTCCCTTCCTGACATTCTTGTTCCAAAGTTCCCAAAACGGAGGTGGCATCTCCTTCAAACTAGCAAAGGGCCCTTCTCTTTCTTGCTCGTCTTCTCTCTCACTTTCGTCTCTCCTTTGTAATATTTTTATTGGGTGTTCCCGTTATTACCCTTGTGCGCGATTGGATTGGATACCACAGCCACCCATCCAGGCGGTGTGGACACATTTGTACGGCTCCTGACGCATTTTAATCATTGTTGATTATTTTATATTTATATATTATTGAATTTATTTTATTGATTTTTTTAATAATTTTTTTATTGTAAATTATATAACCATATTTTTTACGCTTGAGAGAGTCACTTGTAATAATTATAACTCGCAAATCATAAATATTATTTATAACTCTTTAAATTGGATTACTTTACTTAATGTTTGTTATTATCTTATTTTATCTAATTTTTTTAGGTGCTAAAATAAAAAAAATGGTCGCAAGAGAAGTCGCATTTCTTGATGTGTTGTTTCCATCGCATTAGCAGTCCTGCTAATTGCACTGTTGTGTTCTTGGTTTTTTTTAATATATATATATATTAACCAGACGATAGCAATTGCTACAAGACGAAGTAAATGCCGTGATAGATACCTGATTGAATTGGATCATCTGTAGATATCGTAAACAACGACAGTCACGATTCAACATGCACGCATGGACTAGAAATAGGCACTTCCATCCATTCATAGGATGCGAGGTTTGACAGCAAGGGAATATATTGCCGACCAATACTCTCCGAAACCTAATCAAGAGGGTTCTGATTCAGATCTAACTGTTCCATGGATCATAACTCGATCCTGTTAAGCGCTTGTATACATACACGTTATAGATTCATTTGCTTCGGGGTAAGTTAAAGTGTGCTCGATTCTGGGGTTGAACGGTTCGAACAAATGGCATGTCATCTCACACGAGTGCTGTCATCTGAGACTGGTTGCTGACCACCATTTTGGTGGGAGCTAATCAAAGATTCCCCTGATGTCGAGGTTGAAATTAAACAAGTGCGGGATCTAAAGGGTTGGATGCTTACAACTTCACTTTCTCCATATTAAAACAGTAGGGACTTCCTGTCATCCACACAAAAAAGTTGCCTCTCGTTATTGTATTCTGTGAGGCTCGTGTCACCCTCTGGCGCTGCTTGACTAAGAATGACATGGTATTCTTAAAAGGTTGCTAAGAACATATTTTTTACACGACGTGAAAAGAACGCTAGATGGTAAAAATAGATTATAAAATCATAAGATTACATGATTCAAGTAAAGATTCAGTAGTTTAAGAACAGGTATAATTATTCATATCTATAAAAAACAAAAAAAGATGGTTAAAAGACTAGACGGGAAGAAATTTAAGAATACCATGTTATATAATGTATACAACTGTGCATTTTCATCATACAGAAAAGAAGCAGCCAAATTGTCGACTTAGCACAGTTTCTCTCTGTCCCACTTTTTTTTTTCCTAGAATTTTACAATTAAAAAGTCTTGTATAATGAAACTAAAATTGATAGTAGATTTTTGCTATTTTCCTACTTCTCATCAACCAAACGGAGAAATAAAACTAGGAAAAACCGTATTTTCTTAACCCTTGTGTACATTTTCCATAATTTATCAGCGACCAGACAAAGAATAACATGGAAAAAAAAAATCCAAAGTTTATAAGCTCATCTACAGAAAATCTCAGTTCCAGGCAATACAACATTAAAGAAACCATTTTGAAACCAGAGCTGAGCACCGGAAAAAAAAAAAAAAAACGATAACAACAAAAAGAAGAAAAAAAAGGCTAATGTTTGCATGTAATCGAGGTCCACGAATCAGATTAGAAATAAGAAAAGTATCAGCAAGCGAAGTGGGCAGATCTTAAAGAGATTGTTTGTTGAAATCACATGGGTCTCCATCTTTCTTCCTTTTTCTTTCCACAGAGAGATGGGGAAACTGGAAGATGAGGAGATTGAAAAGCATCTTGACTAGAGAGATGTTTTCTTGAATGAAACAAGAAGTGAAAGGAGAGAATAGGAGTAAAGAAAACAACCGGTAAATTACCAAATAAAATTAGTCATGGGAAGAAGATAAGGAAATCATACTTAATGCTTTCACTTTCACGAAAATATAAACTTAATATTAAAATCGTTGAGTTTACTGATTTTATCAAGTTAAATCACGATCTCAGTCAATTTTTTCAGTTTTTGAGTTTTAAAATGATTCTACACAATAATATTAACTTGTAAAATCATTTAATTTTATTAATCAATTTGTAATTTTAATAATCATTATTATGATACTCATTAGTTTAATTTTTTTATATTTATTATTTATCAAGAAAGAAATTAAAATATTTATGGAATTTTAGATATTTAGATAAGAGTTCAGATTTACTATTATTTATTATTAAATAAAAAATAAAATAACTAATATATAAATTTAAAGTATGTGTATTAATGCTAAATAATATATATATATACATATATCAAGTTAATTTTTTTTTTACATATTTCTTAACATTTATATTTTATTTTTTATTCATAAAATAAAATAATTATTCAAAAAATATCTCCAGCTAAAGTCAATGGACATCATATTCAGAGATTAAATTGCAATGACTATTCTTGACACTTGATAGTTGTTAGTGGGTTTTAATCTATATATAGATTGTCTGTGATGGTTTTTTTTATATATATAATATATTAAAGATTTTAAAAAAAAAAATTTAACATCAAATCAAAATAAAAAAAAATCATTTAATTTTTTTTGAAAACTAAAATATTTATACTTCATCTCAAACAATAACAAAATTTAAAAAAAACATTACTAAGTAGAAGAATATAAAATATATATATATATATATCATAAATATAATGAAGTTCCAAACATCTTTAATATTATTACAATGATCATGAATCTAACAATATTAAAAAACGTTAACAACAATTACCAAGTGAATTATACTTAAAACAAATAACAAGCAAGCCATCTATTATTTTTTAGCAGCAAGTTTTTTCTTCTCTCTCCTATCTTTAATTTATTTGTCATTTTCTTTTTTGATATTCTGAGTAACTAAAAATTATAAATATCTTGTTGTCTAATCACATAATATATATAAAAATATTGTTATTTCATTATTTAATTATATTATTTCACTAGTATTTTCTTAAAAATATTAATAAGAAAAATAGCCCTTAATTGGTTATAAAGTTTGCGGGAAAGTAAATTAAAAGAGAGAGAGAGAGAGAAGGGATTCTAAACGAAGATGATAACCAGGAGAAAGACAGAACGTCGTGGGCCTTAGCGAACGGTTTTGATTTATATCCGAGAGAATGGGCTAACACCGCATACACTCTATCATCTCTCATAAAATCGTCCACCTCCACCGCCTCTCCCAGTTCTCCAGTCCTTCTATCTGACTCCGCACTGACCCACATCTCATCATATCTGCTTTAATTCCCTGCCATTCGTTGATAATAAACTAGCTATTAATAGGTAGCCTACAACTTGACATACACACAAGTGCCGTCGCCAAAAGCGTCCTGGACGTAGTTTAAAGTTCCTTTTCGTTCTGTTCTATAAATTTTACCTAAGAAATTCCAACTCAATCTCTTTATACTTGCACGAATTCATTTGTGTGCTTAACTTTGGCGTAATAAATCTGCAGATATATACCAATTATAAACTATAGTTTCCTGTATGAATGAAAGTATAAATTATTCTAATCATTTTAGCAATATGGTTCCAGTTTTATGGTATCAATAAGCTAATGGAGGCGAAATGTTGGGAAAAGGTCATTTTAAGGCTATTTTGACTCAAAGTCTCATAGTACATGGTAAGAACCCTAGCTACTCGTTTTGAACATTAAAATTATTAATTTTGATATTAATTAGT
Organism: Populus tremula; assembly: GCA_964019445.1. NCBI lineage: Eukaryota > Viridiplantae > Streptophyta > Magnoliopsida > Malpighiales > Salicaceae > Populus > Populus tremula. The sequence continues at coordinate 10,432,465 of CAXHTJ010000018.1, read as the reverse complement.
TTTATTTTATGAAATTAAATTTATTTTTAAATTGTTTGAAAAAATAAATCTCATACCAAAATGGTTTTTATTACATATTGGTTTCAAGTTTTTTGATCGATTTTTAAGTTATTTAAAAACATGCATGAGTGTTTTAAAATATTTTTTAAATATTTTGAAGTCTAAAACCAGTTGAAAATTAATTTTTTTTAAGAAAACTTGACATAATTTTTAAGTGAGCCTCCATCATTAGAAATTATATCAATAAACGAGGAGCTATCTACCATAAAGACTGCGTGTTGTATATATTATTAATTTCTTATAAAACAAAACTAACTAGGAAAAACATTACCTGTCTTTAACTAGGAAAGTAAATTAAAAAAAAAAAAAGAGAGAGAAGGGATTCTAAACAAAGATAATAACCAGGAGAAAGACAGAACGTTCTGGGCCTTAGCGAACGGTTTTCATTTATATCCGAGAGAATGGGCTTTGCAAGAACTGGAATTTATTTTGTGACATCGACAAACCCAACAACTGGAATTTTCGACGACGGAGTGAAAAAGTTATCAAGAAATGCTGAGCAAGTGGTTTATAGTCTGTCTGTTTTTAATTTAATTATTTATATTATTTTACTATATTTTTAAATAAAAAACATTTAAAAAAAAACGTTCTAAACGATAACAAGGCATTATCTTCTAGATAATATGGTTGAACAAATAAATAAACGTGGATGCAGAGCAATAGATGTTGATTATTCGGACGAACGATTATTCATATGAATTCATTCTAATTCTAACTCCATGAAACATGGCAAAAAAATCCTATGGAGAGAGGGCATGCCGTGAAAGGAAAAACACAACCACCATAATTCATGAAGCTATTTGTACGGCAAGTACTTGCAGGAAGCAAGAACAGATTAACGACACAGAAGGGGATCGTCCGGATTATATGATCCTCTCGTCACTAAGATTCAAATCTTAAGACATGCAAAAGAGGTCGTCCAATTCCTAATCGAGTCTGACAAAAGCAGACCATTAGTTTTCCTCACTTTTTGAACGTCTGTGGTACCAAAATGTGGTTGGATTCTCAGTGGCATGCGTGGATCGAGTTAGGTATGCCACCTAACGTCGATGTAGTCGTAATTTTCTTTCCCATTTTTTCCGAGATAATTAAATGCACTATGGATCAACCTAACATCTAGACGTGGCCTTGATTCAATGATTTGCGTTTTTTTCACAGAATTTGATGTAAAGACAGGCATTTACTGGCAGAGATGATTGATCTTGCTTGAATGTGTAACTTCATCAAGTTTAAGACCAGCACTTGCTTTTTGATGTAGCAGAAAAGGCTAAAGAAAGAATGAAGGCTTGGATAATAACACCAGGAATCTCAATTGCTATAAACCGACGAGTACAATGCAATCAAACTGTTAGAATGGAATATCCTCACTACATGAATTCAGTAACCACTAACTCTGACATATCTCCATACCAAATCTAGCTCCTCTCCATCTTATATGTGAACAAAGCTCTGCACCTCGTCTCCTAATGGATACATAGCTGCAAAAATTATAGAAAAATATAGCCAAGGAAATCAGGCGGGAGACACGGTAATTACACCATATGATAACAAGCCACAACCGTCGAGCATCTGGCTGATGGTTCTACATCACTCAATCACAGGTAGCAACATCATCAATGCCATCAGCCAAAGGAATTTTTCTTGCAGGATTGAAGAAGCTGGAAAAGAGATGAGGCAACCCACGATTGTTAAATATAGGAGCACTAGCCTCAGGCTATGTGAGCACAAAACTGATTTGCGGTATCAAATACAGATATACGAATGAAATTGGAATAACTGATTTGCGGTATCAAATACAGAAAAGTTCATGAGTTGTATCATGGCTCGGGTATTACATGGTCAGAGAACGAGTTTCCATTTAGAAATAGATGAAGATTCAAAACTAAGATGGTCTACGCAGATTTCTCAAGTTTTCTAGGGATTTTAAGTGCTTGGATTGAGAGGGACCTGGGGGATTCTTCCACGGCAGTATGGCCATGAGTCTTCAAGAAAAATATGGAGATGTGCTTAATTATATGGGTGTTTCTCAGATATTTAAACTCTAAAACATAAAGGGATTGTAAACAAAGCTAAATTAGAGTCAGATGGCTAAGAACTTTTGATAATAAAGAATAACAATTAAGCACTAAAGGGAGGCATGCACATGTAATTTCCCTTCCCTTTTTCCTTGCCAAGGTAAATTGCGAAGAATGGTAAGATTGTAAGCAGACCGATACAGTTCTCAACTGACAGCCTCACCTTGGCTCATACTATTGCCAGCCATAACAGGAGTTGGAGCAGCTGATTTGTTTGACATCATAATACCAAGGTTTTTACAATCCATTCCGATTGCACCTGGTTTAAATCAAGAATCAGAAACACGTACATATTTTTAAAGCAAAATATTAATCCCAGAAATATTTAATCAAACTGAAAACTCTTGTGTAGAGAGGTCTTATATTTTGCGAGTCATAGTATGGTCTCTTACAATCTTTGTAACAAGGAAAGGTAGAGACATTCAGAAGGTTACTGTAACCCTCTGCACATGCGCAACTGTAAGTGAGCTGAGATGTCTTGTTGCACGAGCCACCTCCACAGTCAGCCCAAAAGCAGGCTACAAAAACAAATTTACCAAAAAGCCTAAGAATGTATTAAGAAAACAACAAACGACAGTATGGAGTTTTGGTTGTAACAGGGCTTACGATCGAAAATCGAATGATTATCTCTGCTTGCTTTCTCTTGAACAGGTGATGGTGCTGCTGTGCACGAGAAGTTCACGGTACCTGAGAAAATCAGAACCAAGTAATCGATCAGAATTCTCTAGTGCCAAAGCTGCAAAAACGTTGTTCACGAAATTGAATCACAAGAAAATGTTACGGGTCGCATTAATCTTTCAGTCTATTTATCCAACATTTTTTAAAGATAATTAAACAATAAGCTAATCTTTGACTTGACGATGATGGTAAATATCACCATAAACCCTCGACAAGTATTTGGTTTTCTCTCTTAAGTGATTTAGACATCTCAGCACGTCCTTGCAAGGTTGTGATTGGCATACGTTACTAACTCAAATAAAATAATATTTGGTTTCCAAATTCAGATTTTGTTTGATTTGTTTTAGTTAATTCCATTCCCTCGTAAAAAAAAAAATGAACAAAGATTTTACTCTGTTCTTACTCATAGTGATCTTGGATTTCAAACAATTTGTAAATGTAACAATCTACCATGTTTTACCCAGCATGGACAAACCAGAGCTAGCTAAATCATCAAAATGAACACAGAGTACTCGTAGTTGAACAGGTGTGTACGTATTACCATGATTAAGGGCAGGCGACAAAAGAAGAAACAGAGAACTCACAATTGGGAACTACGCAAGGAAGAAACTGGAGATGATCATCTTGCTCAAAGCGAGTCTGCGTCCACCCAGGATCACATTCACATTCATAAAACCAAGTGCTATTGTCAGAAGGCTTGCAAGTTCCTTTCCCACATTCCACTTTTTTGCACACATCATCTAGTAATCAAAAACCAGATTAAAATCACAATACGATGATGTTATAGCCAAAATCACAGTGAAAATGAAAAGCCAAGAAAACTCTGTTGATAAACGTTAATAACATCGATCGAAACCCATGAAAGAAAATCGACAGCTGCGCAAACTAGTTAAAGAAAAATGAATGAAGAAGAAGCTAATTAATTATCAAGAAGTCTAAGTAAGAGATGGTGATCAGGGATCGAAGAACAAGTACCAAAGATAGGGGACAGTAGGGGAGATAAAAGGTCACTACTGGCAATCAAAGGTTGCGAAAGAAAAAGGATTGCAATCCAGGCGATACTGGTACTAGCATAAGCCATCTTTGGAAACAGCAGAGAATCAGACACAGATATGGTGAGGTGAGAGGTGTACTTGAATTTGTGTGGTTTAAAACTAGGATCGAGGATCTTTAAAAATGGAAGTTTCTTCCGTTGGATCCCACACGAGACTTTTTAAAATCTTGTTTGCCAAAAGCTTCGTGAGAACGTGGCTTCCCGAAGGACCCTAATAAATGTTGATGCTCAGTTAAACTGGGCAGTTGGGATTTTGGTCCAGAGGATCCAGGCAGTTATTGTTTTGCGGCCCTCAGATGTCACCACATGCATGTTCCTGGTTCCCGTGCGGCGCGTATCCATTGTTGCGATTCAAATTCTAACAAAGAGAGAAATCAATGTGGTCCGAAATTAAACTATTCATGAGCAAAATGTTGATTTCTCTTACACGAGCTGATGATTGTTTTCTTACATTGAAAGTTCAGCGATTGAAATGTAGTTTGCTCAGACAGAGACTAGCATAGTGACTTTTGCAGAATCGCAACGGTGCACGAAATGCAAAAAGTCAACACTTTTGCAACCATAACAATTGAAAGCTGACTAATACAGCTGGGTGATAAATGTTCGAATGTTAATATGATGGCCGGCCAAAATTGGAGTTTAGATCGTGTACGTGTCACCAACATTCCAAGATTAATGAACCTTATACGCTGTCGTCTAAACCATAGATCACGAGTCTGGGGTTAACTTCCTGTGGAAAACCTTAATGAAGCATGTGAATTTGGCCAGATCATTTCTTTGTAATGGCCGGTGCAAATGGAAACAAGTGACTAAAAGTCGGACAGTAGGAAATCCTAGCTATATAATTAAGATGTTCACAGCTGCCAAACTTGGCAGGTAGGGCTTCAAGTGAATAGAATCAAGCTTCAACGTGCTCAAAGTTGCCTCGTCTAGCTTTAACAAAGTTCAAACTATGCTTGTGTTCATGGCAAAATTAGAGTATAATACTTAATGCGTCAGAAGAGAGGGGTGATTATTGTTTTGATTATTATTTTTTAAAGTAATTTTTATTTTGAAATGTTTTAAAATAATTATTTTATTTTTTTAAAATTTATTTTTTATATCAGCATATAAAACTATTAAAAAATATATAAAAAACTTCAAGCTAAAAAAAATTAAAATATCTTCAAAAATATAATTGATATGTAATTATCATAGTACACTAACGAATAGTAAACTCGAGTGATTTAAAAATTGTTAGGCTAGGATTTACTTGGCTAGATTACTTGTTTAGTAAATATATAAACTAGATAAACCGAAAATCTAATATGTGTGAAAATCTCATTCAATATCTTTAAATATGTTTATAATGTATCTGATTTTAAAAATTACATCTTTTAAGTGTTTCATTAGCACACATGTATAACTTTTAGATTTCTTATTAAATTTTATTCTATAAAAATGTTTTTATTGATATATTAAATTAGTTTATTTAATTTATGAAGTGTTACACAAATTGCTTATCCCTTTAAGTTTTTATGAGTTTATAGATAATTTCTTAAATAAGTCTCTCTATAAGACGGCTTAGGAACCTAATTAAGTTGGGTTATGAGCCTGCGAATTTTAGTTAATTCCAACTCATTTATATATTAAATAAATTCGCATAAACTACGAGTTCGAATAAACTCTTGAGCGAGCCGGGCTTTGACTCACAAGCCGCTTAGCTGATTTGGTAGCACTGTTTTTGGCAGGAATACTTAAATAGCACAGTGCACACTCCCGGTGAGGGCTGGATTTGGGCTGGTGCTCATTATTTGGGCCTGGTTAATTAACCCTCTTAGGGCTTGTTTAGCCTTTCTAATCTTGGGCTTGACTCACTTTACTTCCCAAATTCATGTTTTAGTCCGGGCGAAATATTTTCAAGCGAGTATACTGTATAACATTGATGAATAACAATTTTTCTAATAATAAATAGTCTCTTTGAAAAATTTATTGTTAGAATAGATGGCTAATAGACAATTTCCAACCCAAAATAATAGGCCAATGGCATTCCCTTTAACATCTATAAAACCTTGAGATTTATTTTTCACGGAATATATAGTTTTCGTTGTTAAAATAAAATAATGGGAGTGTTATATTATATAATTTTAAGAGAAACCAAAAAAATATGCATTATTTAATAAACTAATTTGGAAATATTGTACATAATTTCTTTTTTCGAAGAAAAGTCTAGAGCAAGAATGTTAAATTTTATTCCAATTAAAAAAAAATTATAAACTCATAATGCTAAACTTTGAGAGCAGTCGCATGATGGGATTTATTAAGAGTATAATAATGTAATAAATATATTAATTAGTTAAGAGTACAATAATGGATAAAAAATATTTTTAAAAGGTTAGTTTTAGAAATAGATCACGTACGGGCTTACTCTCTTCTATGTTTTAAATGAAATATACTGATTATTAAACATTAATCTTAGCAGCCAGGTCGGGCTTTTGGAGGGTTGTTTGAGAACTTCGGGTTTAGTATCCGGGAGTTAGGCTTAGGTCTGTGTGAAATTATGATAATGGTTAAAAATATATTTAAATAAAGTTTTGTTAAAATTATTTTTAATATTAGATATTAAAACAATTTAAAAATATAATTTTTTTATTTTAAACAAAAATAAATTTTATTTTTTTTCTATCCGACTAATTGCGCACACAGTTAATTTTCCATGAAACTTTGGGGAGGGTTTGTAAGACGTATATAGTGCTATACTTTATTACTCTTAAAAAATTGGAGTGGAGAGAGGGTGTTGTTCATCTATAAACACAAACACGTACCTTTTACACGTGGAGGAGTATTAGAGCGAATGTATCAAACTCCTGTACACCTGGCAGAGTTCGCATGTCTTGTCATCATGTTACTTGTGTTCCTGCAAGGTTCAAAGTGGTTAGATAGGAAGAATGAACAAGCCTCGACACGACGATGGTGTTTCCCGAAACAATCAACTTCTCGGAAGTATATAATAAACACACCATGTGAGCGCCAACTAATCTTTTCATCATCAAGACATATTTATTCTTCTATGGAATATATAGCATCTTAAATGCACCAACCACTAATTGCTTTTTTTTTTTTTTAATGAGGCTTCAGTGTCTTTTCCGATTATCTATAAGTCCGAGGCTATAAAACACCATTTTCTTTTTCCGCATTTGTCTTTAGTGCATGGAAGAAGCAATCGGTACATAAAATGAATGTCAAGAGAGAAAAGGATGCAGGCGTGGTGAGAATCTACTTGTTTGGTTTATCACTATCTTTTTTATGTTTAATTTGTTAGTCTGTAATTGAGTCTTTAATTATTTGTTTCCTCATTTATAGATAATTAGGCTTGATCATAGGTAATATAGTATCTTGATATTAAATTATTAGTAACCTCTGCTTACTTTGAAACACAATATGAATATTTTTTTTTTTATGGTATCAAAGTCTTAATGATATAGTGGTCACGAGTTCGAATCATATTATTTTTATTTATTTGATAAAAATTAAATATAAAATAATATGAGTCTTTGTAAGTTTCAAGCCCAAATTTTTTTTAAAAAAAATATATTAAAAAATAATATAAATTATATCCTAAAAATTTATTTAAAATTTTAAATTATTAAATAAATAAAAATACTTTTTAAACTAGAAAAATATAACACTTACTACGCTCCTCTAAGGACAGATAAAAAAAAACTTGACAGAAAAGACAGTTAAAGAATCAACCAGCAGGGATAGGATAAGCACGTGCACACTGGCCCTTACTGGTTACTACACCACTGTAAGGACCCCACCATCCCACAAGTTCTAAGTTCCATGACCCAAAGAGGACAGTCCCCACACCCTGAGACGAGTATTTTACAAGGAGTCTGCATGTTCTTGATCGCTTTTCACATGGTATGCTGCAACTCCCCCATTTCTTAATTGCCAGAGTGACATGATTTTAGTTAACAATACACCCTTTCAGTCCATAATGTCTATACAAGAATGAGCCCCGATTCCATCGAAGGCAAGGCCTCTCTCCCTGTAATTTTCCCAGAGGATGGTAAGCGGGCAAACCGGGAACTTCCTCTCTGCTTCTATTCTCACTCTCAGACTTTTTGCTAAAAAACATAGCACAAAAATCATATCAACCTCTGAAAAAGCTTCAGACAGGAGAAAAATAATAAAACAGTAAGAGTTAGGCTGTCGAAATAAGGGTGTGATTAAATTCTGTACTAATTAGTCGGGCTGTTAATTATGGTGTTGAAAGCCAAACTTGATAAGTAGAGACAGAAGAGAGATCTGAATCTCATTTGGTGCTTACTTATGTGTTCTTGCTGGATAAGTTGGTATCTTAAGAGGAATTGACAGAGATGGGGAAGTCAGGCAAATGGCTTAGAAGTTTCTTGACAGGGAAGAAAGACAAGGAGAAGAAGAAGAAGGGTACAACTCAACAGAATTCGACACCTATTATTGAGAATCCAGTGACCCCAATCTCGATCCCACCAGCTACTCCAAAAGAAAAAAGAAGATGGAGTTTTCGCAGATCATCAGCCACTGCAGCTGCTCCCAAGGACTCGAATTCTACAGAACCAATTGCCACCACACAAACAGCTGCGGTACTGCAGGGAACGTTGGATACAGATAATGAACAGAAAATGCACGCGATGGCTACGGCAGCTGCTGCGGATGCAGCTATGGACGCTGCGCAGGCTGCAGCTGCTGTGATCCATCTAACTGCTGCCACCTCCAGGAGAAACAGTACAATCGAAGAGAATGCTGCCGTGAAAATTCAGTCAGTCTTTCGATCTCATTTGGTAAGCAATTCTTGAATTTCCATCGGTTCTTGTCTAGTGAACGCATCAGTCTCAAGACTGAAATTATAAAAACCAAAGCTTCAGAGATGAAAAAGATGAATTGCGTGATTTGTTTTGGTATTTTTAACAGGCAAGAAAAGCATTATGTGCATTGAAAGGCTTAGTGAAGTTGCAGGCACTCGTGAGGGGTCACCTGGTGAGGAAACAGGCAACTGCTACACTCAGGTGCATGCAGGCATTGGTGAATGTACAGAATAGAGCTCGGGCTCAGAGGATCTGGATGGCTGAAGACGTAAAGCCCATCCAGAGGAATTCAATCCACAGAAAATCGACACAAGAGAATAGGATCAGGCACACAAATGATGTAAGGATCCTTTTCTTCTTTTGAACTTCCCATTTCATGACCTTGTTTTCTGTTATCAAACAGTGAAGGTATGCATTCATTCGACAAGGAATGAGTCAGATTAACTCATAAATGGAAAAACATAAGATTGCATTTCTGCTTAAAAACATGTTTCTTAACTATTTTCTTTCCATTTTATTCGACAGTAATTATTAACGAAGAATAAGGACACTGTCAGAACTTCAATTTAAGAAAAAGTAGTTCTGTATACGTGGTCTTAATATATTTAGTATTCTCATCCAAAAGTAGCAGAACAGAATCTTTCCTTTATTCTTAGTTCATTGCTGACATCACATCAAGATGCAACTATCTAAATTTTTCCTTTTTTTCTGGGAAAATTATTTTCTGGAATTTCTGACATTGTCAATGGCAAGCATATATAACATTATTCACGTAGATAAAATTAGTACTTCGAATCCACCATGAGCGATCTGCCATTCTGTTTCGGTACACGTAGGAGAATGATAGAGGCATGGATCAGGAGAACATCAAGATTGTAGAGGTGGATGTTGGAGAATCGAAGGGAAGTATAAAGAGCAGAAATGGCTACTCTCATCGTCCACAAACAGATCTAACAGAGCATAGATTTTCCACGCATTATGCCTCAAATCATGCATACTCGAAGAAAGAGAACCACCAGATCTCTCCAGCTCTAACAGATATGAGCCCCAGAGCTTGCAGCGGGCATTTCGACGAAAATTCCTTCAGCAAAGCACATAGCAGCTCTCAGTACTACTCTGCAGAATCAAAACCTGATCCATCAAGAATTCCATTCGCCTCACCAAGGCCAGAGTACGCAGAATCTCTGTCCTATGACTACTCATTATTTCCAAATTACATGGCAAAAACAGAATCTTTCAGGGCCAAAGTTCGGTCACCACAGTGCACCAAAACAAAGGCCAGACGCATTCGAGAGGCAACCAAGTAGGAGGAGGGCATCAATAGAGGGAAGGAATGTCCCAAGGCCTATGCGGATGCAGCGGTCGTCTTCCAATGTTGGAGCCACAGCTCAAGGCTGTATATATCCATGGTCAATTAAGCTTGACAGAACAACAGTATCCCTTATAGATAGTGAGTGTGGATCCACAAGTACAGTGCTCACAAACACCAATTACTGCAGTTCTCTTGTTGGATTTGAAGTAAGCCTGAGGCATCCTTAATTAAATCACGACAATAAATTATGAATTAGAGGACAAACCACTAAACCGATTAAATATATCAAACTTGCGAGTTACTCCAAATCTAATCAGTTAAATCATTGCTTTTTTAATCTGCAGGTTCGTGGAAATAGGTACTAACAGTACACTAGCTAGCCTTTGCAACTCAGTGTGTTGTGTGCCCCAATAAAATGACATATGCGGAAAGCTGCTGGAATGTTGTGCAACTTTTCACCATGCAAGTTTAAGCAAGAAAGAAACTGAAGAAATTTAAATCTTCAACGCAGAAAGCTACTGGAATATTGTACAACTTTTCATTCTTCTTCGTTCTAGTGTCATTGTGGAGTGAAGTGTCGGAAACCCCCATGTAGAGTCGTCATCTTTTTTCATTTTCCATTATATGGACTAACGTGTTCCTTAGCAGAAGCACAGATGCAAAGACAACTAACGTGTGAGTAAATGCAGGAACGCAGTTTAATTAACTGTTTAAATTATAATGTGTCCATTAAAAAATTATTTGAGAGTGAATTGTTATTCCCAGATTGTCACTTGTTTTGTGCATATGATTTCATATTAATCCTGCAAAAACCATTCATTTCTTTGAAAGAAATAACGGAAATAATCTTATATAGCCATCAACGTAATGATTTACCTAATCTAACAGCAAATATTGCCCAGAGCGCGGCATGGTAAAATAACTGATGAAAATTACTTTGATCATCTGCGTATTGACTTTGATGGATAAACTTCTGTCATTTTCAATTTCCGGAAAAGTTGATGTGGAAGATTTATCCTCCTTCATCAATACGGAAAGGGAATTGGTTGATCGAAATAATCAAGATTTTGTTACACGCTTTTGTTTTGCTGTCCAACTTCATGTACTTAGCAATTTTCTTCTTACCTAACTGAACTGCACAAATTGAAGACTTAGATCAAAGCAAGATCGAACGTTATGTGTGTACTGATTTTTAAAAGCTGCCTGGGATTGGATTGCGATTGTTCCAAATCTCTTCTCAAATAAGCAGTGCCAAAAAAAATGGACCTGAGGCATGAGCTGACAGCAGAAGAAATGGTTCTAGGCTCAAGAACATTACAAGGATTTCGGCGATGAAGTCCAACCTCTTGCGCAGTTCAAACTTAGACCATCAAAACGGTACCTATTCAGGGCTGCTTGCTCTCCGAGCCCAACCCAATACAGATCACAGAAGTTGCAGCCACCACTGCATCCATGACTACCAAATAACTAAAAAGCACGAACACTATATTCGCTTGACAAATATACTATTGAATTAGTTTTATTAAGGAATTTATTAATAAATACGAAATATCTTATCTTATCTTAACTTAAATTATTTTATTCTATATACTAAAATTAGAAAAACTAAACTCTACATACCCAGGATTAATATGATATCTGAACTCTGTCGTTTTTATGCATGCCAATTCTCTCCCCATTTATCTCAATTTCTCTATAAGCGGTAATTGAAAATAAGAATCCTTTGTTATATAATACATTCCAAATCCGTTCCCTTTTTAGAAAACAAGAAAAGGATGAACTGAGTGGCAAACTTTAATTGAAAATCTTGACACACATGCATGCCCCCGCACTTCTTTGGTGAGCAAAAAAGATCGAGACGTCATTGAATATGGGAATCTCTAAAAAACACATGAAACCAGATGCAATTTATTTATTTATTTATAAGTGCTGAGATTGAATATACACTAACAGCAACTAAACATATGATTTAACTGTAAGATAGTTTAGTAATGAAAAATTAATAGGATATATACTTCCATTGATTAAGTATTGAAATAATTATTCATATATATTCTGCTATTAAAAAAAAAAAATCTTCTAATCTATACCTAGATGAAAGACACAAGATTGTTTTATATATATATAATTATTATTAAATTAGAGATATTTTATATATAACCTAACTTTTTTATCCTCATCCATCATTGGATATGCTTGGCCCGTTACTAGATTATAGACTCTAAGCTTTAATTGTTATTTAATTTAAAAACTATATAATATAGGGTCGTCTAAAAGACATTTTTCTAATATTCTTCCACTTGACCCACATGATACTACTTGAAAAATAACAATATTTTTATAAAATTCAAAATATCTTATAAGTGAAAATACTCATTTAAATCATGAATATACCATATAAATCATAATATTCACACTTTAAAATCAAGTACTTTCTTTCATGTATTATAATATAATGAATTCTATTTAAAAAATTTTTTTGCTTCAAATTAAAATTTCTTTAATGTTTTCAGATTATTTTGATTTAAAAAATAATTTTTTTTAAAAAAATATATTATTTTGATATATTTAAAAAAAAAATTTAAAAACAATTACTTCCAAACACCTTCTAATCCAATTCTCCAGCGGTCATTTCTCTGCCTTTTCAATTTGCTTTGATCTGCAATCCTCTTTTTTCTTCCTTCATGTTAAGGTGTGACATATTACAAATTGGAAAGCTATCAGATTCGAAATTTCAAGATATTAAAGGAGAAGAGTTTTATTGATTTGTTGGACGGAATCATATATATATGATTATGAAAGAATGTGGCGGATATTTTTAATTTGCATGAAATTTTCAATTTTTTCTACGTTGAGTTGGTTATTAATTTAGTCCATAACGTGATTCCCCATTATATCAAAGATTTGCCAGAAGTTAAGATTTGCCTATTTATTATTCACTTTTAACATCGGTCTATGACGTTTTCTTGTGCAGGTCCGCGGAAGGGCAGTTCTAAATTCGCATAGCGTATCTTTGCTTGCTACAAGACCCGTGAATCAATTAAGCGTTTAATACTATTGACATTGATATTGCCAGAAAGTGCAGCATGGATATGGTACTCAGGGATGATATTATATATCCAGAGCCCACGTTTCAAAGTGCACTAGTTCTCTAGCTGCAATATATAATCATTGAAATGCTACAGGTTTTTGGTTCGGACCAAGAATGTGGCTCGCGCTCTTGATTTTTTTTGTTCCGACTTGATGAAAAGGCCAATGTTTGTAAACTTGTCTCTATGGAGAGCAAGACACGAGATGGTTTCGACTTTATAGGAACCAGAAATTGAAGAAAGTTATAGCAGTAGCATTTGAATTTGCCCATGCTATGTTGCTATCTTCCTTTGAATACCGAACGTTTTAAAACATTTCTAAACATTAAAATATATATATATAAATGTGATTATGATCAGTGATTGAGAATAAAACTCAAAGGAACGGACATGAAGAAACTGCTGCAGCAGAGCATATGCGATCCAGATTTGTTACGTCAGTGTACAGCAGAATGCCTGGTGCAGGTTGTTAAAGCGACCAAAAACTTCTTTTTAAAAAAATTGAAAGATAGAGTTTTCTCAAACTCCACTTGAGAGTGCATTCTTTGTGGACGAAAACAATAGGAGACGCCATCTCATATAATCAATGATAATTACAGCCTGCAGGCACGCACCACATACATCCCAGGTGCGGGAAGCCCACCTAATAGTGTACGATAGTGGCTAAGTGAATTGATAGCTTTAACTTAGTGGTCTTAGAGGCAGCTACGTACAGTGCTCTATACCCTGCTCCACATGGAAGTATATCTAGCTGAAGGAAGATAATATTCGTTTTAGGTGTACCATTTGACTTTGTCGATCGATCACCAAGATCATATATATATATACAGGTGAATTTGACTACCATGTAATCAATAAGTGGGGCATGACAGTTTGATGAAACCTCCATTGCCGATCAAATATTGGACGTCAGACACAGGAGAATTTGATCAGTACCCACACATCCAATTGAGCACTCTCCTTTGCCTATCCAAGCATATATTCCCCAAGACCGGAACTGCTCTCTTGCACATCAAAACTAAGGCAAGGATTTGAATACTTTATTTAGGAATAAATAGGGTGATTCGATGATAATGTGTGTGTATTTGAGGTAGAGGGAGAAACCAATCCTTTCCAAGTAATGAGAAAGGAGGCATGGGTGGCTTTGGGATACACGTGTATCTTATTCCTAAATAAGACTAGGCGTCTTGTGCTAGGGTTTTTCGGAGCATATCAACTAGAGACGAAGCAGTTTTATCTGGTGGAATGCTTATCTAATAATCCAGATTCCAACTTACAGATTCATCATTACCATTAATTACTTCCAATCGATGGCTGTTTTTTGTTGGGTTGGGAATTTTGTCGTCTTCCAGGAACTAGAAATCCCATCTGCCTGTTTCATCATTACCACCACCTCTTTCCCGGCACTTATTTCTCTTATATTCAATGCAAGAGTGAGTGTTGCAATGCACTTTCCCTGGCCACTGCTACTTTAAGGGTATTTTCAATCCTGTTTTGAGCTTCTTTCCACTGATGTGTCAATTTTTTACGACCTTAATTTTCTTCCCGGTACTGTTGTAGACAACTAGCTAGGTTTATGCAGCGCTATGAATGGATCAAATACTAAGATTATTCATGAATGATGGCATACAAGCTAATGGAATTAACTTCGTCATCCACAGTAGCAGCATTTTAGATTTCACAACAAGGCCATTTTAATGTATATTTGGATGTGGTTGTCGTCTTCCGAAATCAGCACGAGAAATTATCGGAAGCTCTATTCCAGCAAGATAAGGATGAATTAGGGGCTAAGAGAGTGTTTTATTTTTTTAAAATTATTTTTAATATTAATACATCAAAACAATTTAAAAACATTAAAAAAATAAATTTTAACCACCCTCCATGCCACCCTAAATAAATCCAGAAGGAGAATCAATGGAGAATCTGATGTCAAATATCCTCACGAACTGAATCACTTAATGAACTACACTGAAAAGAAAAGACAGCAAAATTTCCATGAATTATTTGGGGAATTGGGGCACTACTCACCAATGAGATTTATGAGAAAGGGGGCCGCGAGACTGGAGGAGGAATGTGTTGTCATTACCATTTTTCGCAGGATGCAATTATGATTATTAAATGATTTGAGTAAAGACCAGTCTAGAAAATATCTTATTTTTTAAAATTAATTAATTTGTTACGGAACCCAAATACATGAGAGTTGGCCTTTAGTAGAGTGATGGGCCCATTATGTTGGTGCTTGGGCATAGAGCCACACCGCTGAAGCCGAGGAGCTACATGGCCAAGAAGCCGAGGAACCACAGAGGCACACTTAATGATAATTCTCGATGCAAATATTCGTATCAATTATTATATAAACAAAATACTGTTATCAATATTATTTTGATAATATTGTATGGTACAGATTCTAAACAATCGAATTAAACAGCTGATTAAAAAATATAAAATGAATATGCGAACAGCTAGCTAGTTTTTCCACTTAAAATTACGAGAAGTTTGGAGCCCAAATTTTGTCTTTTCGCTATAATTTTTTAATACTGAAAGTGCAATGTATGTATTAAAATTAAGTACTTAAAGCGCACAGCACAAACTTATTCGTGGCATCTTCTTGAAAATCTTACGATTGACCGGGTCCCACGCAATCAACGTACCACCGCGTGCATTGCCTGATGTCCTAAGCCAACTAGTGAGAAGCACATTTGCAAACGCCATGTTCATAGATTCCGGCAAAGCTAGATAGTACATATATAGCCAAATATAATATATTTTTTTCTTCATAAACCTCCCTTAATGTTTAAGCGCTGATTACAGCTAGCTAGGAAGCTAGTTTCAAATGAATTTTCGTATTCGATTTTTTTTCATTAAAAAAAAAAACAAAAAAATCAATCAATTCAATTTAATTTTAGATTTATAAACTTAAAATAAAAAAAAATCAAATTATACTGAACCCAAATAAAAAATCTAAAAGAAAATAAGTTAAATCTATAAAAAAAACATAACCAAACAAAAAAAATAGAGCCAAAATAAAAAAACTAAACCAAAACAAAAAAAAATTGATCCAAACTAAAAAAATTAAATCAAATTGATTTGAATTGATTTTTATCCTTAAAATCCAAATTAAATCAAAACAGGTTGGTTTGCGATTTTGGTTCAATTTTTACAAAAAAAAAATTTTTATTATTTTTTTTAAATAAAAATCAAATTAAAAAAAAATCACCCGAACAGCACAAACTTATTCGTGGCATCTTCTTGAAAATCTTACGATTGACCGGGTCCCACGCAATCAACGTACCACCACGTGCAATGCCTGATGTCCTCAGCCAACTTGTGAGAAGCACATTTGCAAACGCCATGTTCATAGATTCTGGCAAAGCTAGATAGTACATATATAGCCAAATATAATATATTTTTTCTTCATAAACCCCCCTTAATGTTTAAGCGCTGATTACTGCTAGCTAGGAAGCTAGTTTCAAATGAATTTTTGTATTCGAAACTTTTTTTCATAAAAAAAATATAACTCAACCAATATAATAATTTTTTTATATTTAGTAATATAATGTATAGTAATTTTTGAAATTATATAAAAATAATTATTTTTAATTTTTAATTTTAACATATTAGAAGTACTAAAAAAACTAAAAAATATTAATTTAATATTTTTACAATAAATATTTTTTTAATAAATATCTTAAAATAAAAGATACCGCTACATCAAATGAGTCGTTTTGTATATCAACGAAATATAGAAATCTCAAATTAGACGTTTTCTTTTCTAATAAGATTAAGATAAAAAGACGAGATTGGTCAATGATAAATTAATAGCCAGCCATGGGTCAAAGTCTTGAGGGCATGACACGTTTCCGTGGGGCCCATCTTGCACATCACCCCTCAACCTCTTTATATAGGCAAAGCTTGCTTCCTAGCTCTCCACAACCATCGAAGCAACTTGCGTGCGTCCTTCAATAGCAAGCAAAACTTGTTGTATGTCACCAAAATTAGTCATCTAGCAGCGTCGCCACTGGCTCCGACACAAAATCAAATCTGTACTAGGTACCGTCACTCTCTCTCTTTCTCTCTATAAATCTTCATATCATACCCAAAATTTCCAACACATCGGCCATTTCCAGTAAAGCTAGGGAAGCAATCTGAATCTGACAAACCATGGGTAAACCCTACCATGAATGCCCACTTCCTGTCGCAATTCCTCCGGCAAAACCACTTCTTGAGTCCATAAAATTAGGTATCAAGGAGACTCTCTTCCCTGACGATCCTTTTAGGCAATTCAAGAACCAGCCAGCGTCTAAGAAATTCATTTTGGGAATGCAGTACTTCGTACCTATCCTGGAATGGGCTCCTCGTTACACTTTCGAGTTCTTCAAAGCTGATCTGGTAGCTGGAATCACTATTGCCAGTCTAGCAGTTCCTCAAGGGATAAGTTATGCACGTCTTGCTAGCGTACCTCCAATCATTGGACTATGTGAGTCACTGAGTTTATTCATTTCCTTTTCGAAATTACAGATATTGGGATATAACTATATATGCTAATAAATATTGTTTGCTTTTTGAAAATCGGACCTCACAATTTGCTTAACGTGTAGATTCAAGCTTTGTGCCACCTTTGGTGTATGCCATGTTGGGGAGTTCAAAAGATTTGGCCGTGGGTACTGTAGCTGTGGTATCGCTTCTCATATCTTCCATGTTAGGGAAGGAAGTTAACCCTAATGAGAACGCTAAGCTCTATGTTCAGTTAGTTTTCACTGCTACCTTTTTGGCTGGAGTTTTCCAAGTTGCTCTTGGCTTATTAAGGTTAGTTTTTTTTTTTTTTTAACACAACAAGCATGTGACCAATCTAAAACTGCTCTCTCTAGTCTACTCCCTTGGTACTTGGATTTTGTCTTATTGCACCAATGTTTAGAAACATCTCTAAAAGCATAGCAAACGGTGCAAGTTTAAGGTTAAAGATAGAAATAGACCATTGATAGTCCTCCATGCTGCTTAATTCAACGTATATAGCATCTGAATCCTGCACTGTGTTTCTTTACGTTATGTTTTCTAATTTATTTTTAATTTAACCGTGATTTAATTTGTTCAATTGCAGGCTTGGTTTTATTGTGGACTTTTTGTCCCATGCAACAATAGTGGGTTTCATGGGTGGGGCTGCCACGGTTGTTTGCCTTCAGCAGCTAAAAGGCATTCTTGGTTTAGTTCATTTCACTCATGGGACAGATCTTGTATCGGTTCTGCGTTCAGTCTTTAGCCAAACACACCAGGTACATATTTTTCCTAACCCTAGCTGGTTTTCTAGAAACTTCATGCATGGAATAGATTAATCCACTTCTCAATGTTTTCTTTTAGTTTTTTAAAAAATAATTATCATTGTTATGATGGTGGTGGTTGCAGTGGAGATGGGCAAGTGGTCTCTTGGGTTGTTGTTTTCTCTTCTTCCTCTTTCTCACAAGATACGTTGTAAGTAAATATCCAAATCATTTGTCACTTCTATTTAGGAAAACTTTCATATCATCATCATCTCTACCTACTTACTTGTTATTGTCCAAGAAGTTTAAGAAATTTGAACTCCTCTACCAACAGCAATAATTACAGAACACATTATGGAAAGATTTTTCTTTAACAATAAGGATGCTTTTAATTTCGAAAATATTTAATTTTAGATTTTTTAATCTCAATAATGCAAAAGTATATACCTGATATATCTGGATCATTAATTAATCGAACAAAGAAATTAAGCAAATGTCTATACTGTGATTTTTCCTTTTTATTAGTGAAGCGGTCCTATCTACGATCCCAGGATATGTATGAACTATACTAATCTTGGTGTTGCCCCTTGTGATTTCATAATTTGATTGCAAGTAGAGCAAGAGAAAGCCATGCTTCTTTTGGATAAATGCGATGGCACCCATGATATGTGTTATTGTTGGAAGTGTTCTTGTTTATTTGACAAACGCTGAGAAACACGGAGTTCAAGTGGTGAGTTCTGTCTTCTCCTCTCATCAATGCATAGCGATAAATTCTTGTGCACATTTTAAAATTGGGTGTCCTCAATTATCCAATGAAAAAAAAAAAGTGCCCCCTATTCTTTACAAAATTTGAGAAAAAGCCGATCTGATCATATAAAAAATATATTTTTTAGAGAGAGAGAGGGGTATATAATCTTAGCGGGCCTTGGTTAATCACAACTTACGAGTTATGACATGCCCGAAGACTTTCAATATCTCACCAAAAAAATATAAATAGCTTTCTGTACCGACTCACAGCAATCATTTTGTTAGATGGATTGTCAATTATGGGCACGATGGTCAAGACATCACCTACTCGGTAAAAGGAAAGGAGTCCTATTAAAATCCTGATTTTGTTATATATAAAAAAATAAATTATTCTTAAGAAAATATACTCAAAATGATATGTTGTTATGACAATTTCAAAAATTGGTTTAAGTTATTTTGTAACCATATTTAGGGGTGTCTGTGAGTATAATAATGGTAACAATTGTATATATATATTTTTTAAATATTGAAATAATATATTTTTTTATTTTTAAAAAATTATTTTTAACATTAATACATCAAAACAATATAAAAATATAAAAAAATTAATTTAAAATAATTTTTTTAATTTTTTAAAAATATAATTTCAATTATAATTTTAAACACAGTTTTAGTGGAAGGATACTAGTTATTTAAGCAAGTAATCTCCGGTTCGAGTTCGTGTAAATTGTATTAGGAGAGGTCCCCTCTTGAAACCTAACAGGAAAAAAAAAATTGTTCGTTTTCAAGTATCAGGTAAACAAATTCATTCCACTTGGATTTCTATAGATGACTTGGGCTCGACGTGAGAGCAGTAAACTAGACACGCGTGTGTCCCACACCAATCATGTTCCCGAGCAATAATCCATGTTATTATATTGTATACACGAGCAATATATATATGATGCACTGTTGGATTTGTTTGTTTTGTCCAGATTGGTCACCTAAAGAAGGGCTTGAATCCACTATCTGTATCTGAGTTGGCTTTTGGGTCACCGTATATGGTGGCAGCTATTAAAACAGGGATCATAACTGGTGTCATATCTCTTGCTGTAAGTAGTACTGCATCTCTCCATCCTCTCGAATATATACATCAAACTCCACTCACTCATATGCTCCCCGTTAATCACAAGCTCCGGCATACGTCAGTGACAAAACTGGCCATAGTCTATTGACACATCACCATGCTGTGTCCAGGGTTGATATACTCTTTCATATCCATGCAAGTGAGAAAAACAGAGAAAATATACGCAGACAATAGTGTTTTTTTTCTTTTTGGGTAAGAGGTAGTAGTGACTATTTCTCTACGTTTTTACACACAAAAAAAAAAAGGAGTTGGGGTACATACGAAATCAAAGAGATAACGAAACCATAAACAAGTGGGTTGTAGCTCAATTTGTATAATGTATTCCTTGATGACTAAAAAATTGTGGTTCAGATTTTCCTTGCAAATAAAGCAAAATTATGGAACATGTTAAAACTCTTACAGTGAAGACTGAAGGGGTGAAGGTCTAAAACTTGTTGTTCTAGAACTGAAAAGGCTCAATGGTGTTCGTTTATTCTTGGGCAATAAACTGAACCTGCGGCCCAAAATTAAGAACAGAAGTAAAATAAATAACAAAAAGACTGGCTTGATGAATGTACAGGAAGGAGTAGCTGTTGGGAGGAGCTTTGCCATGTTCAAGAATTATCATATTGATGGAAACAAAGAGATGATCGCATTTGGGATGATGAATATGGCAGGCTCTTGCGCCTCTTGTTATCTGACCACAGGTACTAATTCTGTGTGTGTACTATATATAGCAAGTTAAGGCCCGACTGGAATGAATCAAGGATCCATTATTGGAGTCTGGTTTGGTCTAAGTTGCTTGACTTGATTTTAGGCCCCTGCGGGAATATTACATCCAATACTCTTGACTCTTGGTGTCTTTAATTTCCTTTTGATAAAATCTTATTGCGGTCCTATGTTAACCAGGCAAATCCTTTCATAAGCTGAGTTTATGGTTAGATGCATATAAATGCAGCAAATAATCCTCTTAAAAACAAATTATATATTTTGGTTTGGATTGCAGGACCATTTTCGCGAACTGCGGTGAATTTTAATGCAGGATGCAAAACAGCAGGCTCTAACATAGTCATGGCAACTGCTGTAATGGTCACGTTGCTATTTCTGACACCGTTGTTCCATTACACCCCCATAGTGGTTCTCTCCTCCATTATCATTGCTGCGATGATTGGCCTAATTGATTATGAAGCTGCAATTGGGCTCTGGAAAGTTGACAAGGGCGACTTCATTGTTTGCATGAGTGCATACATTGGAGTTGTCTTTGGCAGTGTGGAAATTGGCTTGGTCATCGCTGTAAGTAACTTAGACAAGCCACTAATTCATCTCAAAAAGTAAGTGTCAGAATGAATATTGCTGATGTGAACAGCAATTGCCTATACAGGTCACAATTTCTTTGCTAAGGATGCTCCTGTCTGTTGCAAGGCCAAGGACATTTCTTTTAGGCAACATTCCCAACTCCATGATCTTTAGGAGCATAGACCAATACCCGGTTGCAAACAATATTCCAGGAGTTCTCATTCTCCAGATTGATGCACCAGTCAACTTTGCCAACGCAAACTACTTAAGAGAAAGGTATGCAAAATAATAAAGATAGACGCTAAACGGTAAAATGTTAAACAGTGTGTATTATCACTCAAGTATTCTTTGCCAATTAAATTTTGTTCAGGATTTCAAGATGGATCTACGAGGAGGAGGAAAAGCTAAAATCCACAGGAGGATCAAGCTTACAGTATGTGATACTAGATCTCAGTGGTAAGCGTCTTAGATAATCACAATCATCCTAGCCATCAGGCTTATCTTTTGCACATTCTAGCTTAATCAAACCCTAATGTTTCCATCCATTCAATCCACAGCTGTTGGCAGCACAGATACAAGTGGAATCAGCATGTTCAAAGAAGTAAAGAAAAACATATATAGCAGAGGTCTCAAGGTATAAACAGTTATCATTTTTTCCATATTTAAGCTTGCTTCTTTGCAAACGTAGTCCTAGGTTATGAATGTCATATTTTGTTGTTGATCTAGCTCGTACTGGTCAATCCAAGAAGTGAGGTGATTAAGAAGCTAGTAAATTCGAAGTTCATCGAAAGCATTGGTCAGGAATGGATCTATCTGACAGTAGGAGAGGCTGTAGCAGCATGCAATTTTATGCTACATGCAAGCAAATCAAATAATCAGATCGCAGATGAGTTTGACGCGCACAATAATGCCTGATGTGAGAGGGGAGGAATTGGATCCAACCACAACTATGTGGTGTGAATGTTCACCGCTGAAGAAGAACCCCACTTAATCTTATTGATCCTGAAGTGGAAAAAACTGATGATTTTGCTGTGATATATAACTTAAGGTCTAAAAACATTTTGTATCCCCGTATATCAAACACAGTAGTATGTAGTTTTCTAGAAATTATAAAAGGTTGGTTCATATCTCGGTAACCTCTCTATTCCCTTCACATTTGACATTTCAGACTAGAATCAACGTTTCAAACCCATACTAAAGAGATGGGGACCTCCCATGTCCATGCATCAACAATTAAATCATGGCATCGTAATTGGTTGGAAGTTCTACCAAAGTAGCAGGGTAAGAAAACAATAGGATCAAAAATTTCTAACTACTATGACTGTCGTGACATCTTATACTAAGACTGGATGCATACCTAAGTACTTTAGTATATCGACAAGTACAAGATAGTTTTGAAATTGCTGAGTGAGCGTGGAACAAGATCAGAGCTCCTTGGGGTTTCCAACTTATGTACAAAGTGAACGGCAGTACAAGAAAGAGCAAGGTGTCCCTTTGAAAAACTAGAATCTTTTGATTTTAGATTATTTGCTATTCAACAGATGATTTTGACTGACCAAATATATACTAACAATAAATATTACCGCAGAAGGATTAGATGTTGAATAGCAGAAAGTCCATCTTCTTAATAAACAAGTTACTCAGGGCAGGTACTTGCTCCCCATGAACCATAGTTATCGTGCATGTGCAGATTTCCATAATAGCGGATGAAATACTGAACAAGACGTGAATAGTGCTTACAGGGCCAGCCTGAAGGAAGAGTCCCTAGGAGCTAATGGCAGAGACGACAGGCCAAGGGCAAGACCACCATCCCTAAAAGGTTGGGACACAGGAGAGATATCTACACCCCCCATAAAAAATGCAGCCGCAGCAGCAGCCATACACCATGCAATAGTGGTCTGAGTACTTCGATTCTGTAGGGTGATTTTAGTTGAAGGGGTCAACGGTTCGATGCTGTAGTGTTCTGTCTCATGTCCCGTAGATGCTGAAGTGTTCTATTATACTTTCGCCTTACTAAAGCCATCACATCAGATGGATTATGAGAATGTATTGGCCGGGAGAAAAGATTAAAACATTACCATGAATGGATATCCACAATTTCAGTCCACTAATTTCATGTTATCCATCTAGATTGCTTGTTTTCAATCATCTTGATCCTTGAAACCTCCGACAATTATAGCTCGGTGTCCACCGTAAGCTAATAAAAAGGAATTTATGCAAACCAGTGAACCAACGCCAGAGCCTTTACAGGCATACATAGATTGTAACATAGCTTCCGAGAGCAAGGTGATGGAGAATAATTTGTCAAGTCGGCTTTGCAGTGGTGACTACCAAGACAGGAACGACCCACATTCGAGTTTACTGGGCTTTTTACTATATTTAAATTTTCACTTCATTTATTGATGCTAACCAGATATGACACAAGAGCTAACATAATCTGGGAAGCAAAGGCCGAAGAGGTTTGAATCCATTACTATTCATTATTTTAGCAAAAGGATAGAAGATAAAAGAGCTAAAATGCTCCAGAACTTCAACAATCAATAAAAAAAAATCCAAAACAATTACAGAGATAAAGATGGGGCGACTTGCATCATTCACCAAAGCCAAAAAAAGATAAAATAGCCTAGGAATCAGGACTGAGTTGTGCTATCCTTTTGCAAATTTTCAAGACATCAACGCTAGCATTTTATACCCGGGATATGAAATAACTCGCTCAATTTACGAGCAATGCAAGAAAAGCAAACCATACAAGAAAAGGCATCTAGAAATGCAACAACTCAAAGACGCTCACAAGTTATCAGTAAGTGCTCAAAACTGAACAATTGATTGATATGGCTAACAAAAATAACCTTCTCGCATGTGCTTATCAGTTACCACATCTAACCAGGAACTTCTGCGCCACATCAAGGCAAGCCAGAAAGGCTTGCGGCTGTCTGTTCTCATTTCACATGTAAATTCCCCATTGATGAGTGCATTGTATTATCCTCTAGTAGATTGCCAAGAAAATTCAGGGAATTAAGGATTTGGCATCTTTTCTTTGAAAAGACGTGGCAGCATTTCATGAGCACTAATATCTAGAATCTCTGGATCCCTGGCAAAAAAGGTACGAAGAAGCGTCACTATTGTCTCATGAGATGACCAGTTTGAACTAATTACTATGTCATGTATTAAGCTAACATTAAGATGATACCAGATGACTAAGCAAATTGCACTTGTTTTCTTTTTCTCTGACGATGACTTGGTAAAAAAAGGGAAATTTCCTTTTCAATGAAAAAGAGGGTACAGAATAAATCATCTCCATTGAAATGATGAGCCCCAATGGAGATGATTTAATTCGCGAGCTGCTTCATGTCAATTTTTTGATATCTAGCAGTCCTAAAAACTAAAAGTCAAAGCTAGCACCCATCTCATGAAGAATGATCATGTTAAAATTTTAACAAACCGTGTTCTAGTTGATCTACTCTTTAGTTTCCTTCTTCATGTCCACAAATATCCTAATTTAGCAAGTTTATGCAGCTAAGAACTGGAATTGTCAAATATCACATATTTATGGATAAAGCATATGGAGGCCCGGATTGACTGCAATTGGTGGGTGTGCAATAAAATACTAGATGACCATTCTAATGCAAGTCGTCAGGGAGAGAGTATATGACTTCATATGCAATGATGGTCATGAAACATGATACGTGTCAGAGTTGAGAGCTTATATCATTTATACATTACTAAACCATCTATAGAAGGATCTATATATACTAGAATAAAAACTTTCACAGCGAATTAAGAGTATATATGACAGAAGTGGATGGCTGGCTGAAGAGAGAAACCTGCACAGTGTTTGCCCCTTTTCATTGCTGCTAGCAATAAACCATATTTTTCGCATTAAAGGTGACTCATATTGAACGAAGAAGCCATCATGCTGCCCATGCCTCCACTTTCTTGATCCTTGACCTTTCCAAACCTGCAAAAATGGTATGCGATAAAATAAGATCTAGTTGTTGAGTACAGTGTTACATCCCACCAAAGAACAAATCAGCTAGGACAACTAAAACTTGATAGAAGGGATATATACAGTTTTAGATTTGAAAGATTTATGAATTATATATAACTTGATTATAAGCAAGTCAGAGCCATCTCTGTCTTACAGCCATAAAGCCATCAAGTCATTGGGGGTGCATCTTCTATAGATTTGATATAATTAGAAAAAAAAAAGAACTTGCTAATTAATTAGCAGCCGCAATATACATCACCACTTCTCCAATTTTACCATTAAAGGTTAAACTCAAGCAAGCTGCAAACAACACCTTACTAGACAAGCTCATCAACTCTAATTCAGCTGCAACTCAATAAGCTGATTTTTATGAAATCAAGGTTATTTTACAAATCACAGCCTATAACAGGAAATGACGAAGTAATCTAGCATCAAATACATTACTTGGGGAAAACAAAAAGGGAAACCCAAATATTTGAAGTCCCCAACAACTTCCTCTTCAAAGCCACATCATCCAAAGCCCCAAAGTAGATACTATGCCTATGGTCACTCTCATCAATTTCCAAAGTGCAAGATATTGGAGACTGCTTTTCATAAATCCTAAACCAGAAAACAGCAATACACAATAAATTTAGCAAATGAAGAATCTGAAGATAGACTCAAGGTTCAGGAAGCAGTTAGACCCATCCATGCAACAAGACTTCCAGCAAACGTTTTGCCAATTAATTTGTTATAATTTACATAGCCATGTATCTGCCGCAATACCTAGGTGTGAATACATCTTGATGTAGGACAAGATGAACAAAGTCACCAAACCAAGTGAGTTGATGTACAATAAAAACTAAAATCCCCAACAAGAGAGACATCCTTGATCTTGGAGGGACCAAATCAAGAGAGGCACACTCAATCTTGAAACCAAAACAAGAGAGGCACACTCAATCATGTAGAAACTCAAAGTTTTAATTTCAATCAATAATTCAAAAACTAACATAACTGAATGTTTAGATGCTTATTTATATGCACCAAACCAAATAAAATAGGAAAACCTAATAAGTCTTTAATTCAACAAGGAAACTAAAATCCTAATTTAATTACTACATAATAAATCCTAATACAATATTAAAATTCCTAAACAATAAAAACCAATTCCCATTGTTGCCTTCATTCTCCATCACATTTATTATGTGTGTGTATGGTGTTCCAGAAAAAGAAGGGCTTGCTTCTCAAAAAATCATTACCACATGTGCGAAGAAGCAAATCATTACCTGTGGATAAGATATGATATTCTTTGGCACCACTATGCAAGCTGCCTTGGAGAAAGAATCCTCCGCGTATTGCCTAAGAAATGAGAAACAAGTGCCATGTGTATGGGGTGATTCAAAGGCCTGCAAAAAGAAGTAAGATAAAGGTAATTGTTAAAATCATGAGGAATTTTATTCTTTTATATCCTCTTTTTATGGGTACGTATACCATACATCACAAGAATGATGTGCCAAAGAAGATAATACAGTTTCAAAAGCGAATACCTTATCAATATTGACAACTGGAGAATATTTATCAGTCAGTGTCTTTTCCTTGTCAAGAAGAAAATAGACTCTAGGATCCACTTTAGAAGCTTCATGCCAAGATTTTACAGCTGTCTCCATGGTCTCAACAAGAAAGGAGAACATTTCTTTAAAACATTCTTCGGATCCAAGCATTTCAGACTACAAAAGAAAGGCTAACTTAGTTCTCCCATGCAAAACAAAGCTTAAATAATTGATCTTCTCCCGTGAAGAAA
Source organism: Populus tremula (assembly GCA_964019445.1). Classification (NCBI taxonomy): domain Eukaryota; kingdom Viridiplantae; phylum Streptophyta; class Magnoliopsida; order Malpighiales; family Salicaceae; genus Populus; species Populus tremula. The sequence goes on along the minus strand of CAXHTJ010000018.1, from coordinate 10,405,197 downwards.
AGGTTGCAAATGAAGTTATCCAGATTTCATCTTCCACTAAAGAGCAAATATGGTTAATAGGAAACAACCACCTCCAAAATGCATCTTACTCCCACATAAGTATTTCAAATATGAGGTGAAAAATGTGAACATAGTGACTCTTTTCTTGATAAACTACACTCACCATTTCAGATTTCAATGTTTCCAAGTGTTTTTCCATGTTAACATTGGATCTCATGCTCTCAACCTCTTGAGCTCGTTTTTTGTCTTTGGCCAACTGGGATATCCTCTTAATCTTTCTTGATACTTCAGTGCTCCGTGGATTGTATTGTAAAGCTATTTGAAAAGTAGCCAATGCCTACAATACATGAGCAGTAAACATGTATCAGCAGCAAATCAAAAACCAAGCAACCTTGTCTAAAAAGCTATCAGATAACATTAAACGTGAAAATGTTCCTTCAGAGTTCAGACATACATTATCATACTGTTCCATGGCCTCTAATACACACCCTTTCCTGAAATATCCCTGGAATATCAACAAACCGCAACAATTAAAGAAAAATCTTGGGATATAAAGTAAACCAACCCAAAAATGGTTATGCATATTTGAGCACCTTTTCCCATTGAGGATTCAATGTGATAGTTGTCTCAGCATCAGCAAGTGCTTTATTAAGCTTGACCAATTGCAAAAATGCTGCAGCACGATTGCTAGCCAATGATAGAATCATAAAAGAGAAGATGCATGAGTTCAACATACATTACTTGCATAATTATTCACAAACTGATTCATAGAAGAAGAGAATGTAGCTGTACGTAGATGGCCAAGCAAACTCTGAAAATAGATGATTATTATAACTCACCATGCTAATTCTCATGAAAAATCTTCCATTTAGGAATTTCAGTGTTTGAAAGATCATTGAGCATAACAGCTAAACCTCTAACAGACAATTGCAGTAGATGAATAGGTGTAAAGAAGCCAGTCAATTATCATAGCAGGATTAAAAGACTATCTTGATTCAAATGCATTGAATGCAAAAACTAAATTTCTTGTAGACAGATGAAACAAGCACAATTATAATGAAAATGAAAGAATTATGATGACAGCATTAAGGAAACTACATGGGTTCTTACTTTGGGTAGCACAAATGTGCTCTACGATGCTGTCATGTATTCATAAATCTTATTGGAATAGCAATGCCATTAAGCAAGAAGAAAGAAAATTCAATAGCACGCCTCCTGTCTTAACACGAGAAAGCAGGCCTAAAGAAATTAGTTGGAAAGTAACACGGCACAGCTCCAACACTGTACGATTAAACATAGCTGTACGGCATAAAGTCCCTATATTCCAAATATTAAGCAAATGCATATAGAATGATGGGAGCAATAAAATACTGTTCAGCATCGCATATAATCATCATTAATATGATGAATGAAGGCAACAAAACAATTCAAAACAATTAACTTCAACTAGTTCTCAAAAATGGCAAAGCATCAAACTGGAATTCCTAAAGAAACTTAAGCCACAACAACCACAAACAAACCAAATCCAGCCAAAAACCCAACTGAAAAAATGAATCAAATTTTACTAAAAATAAAACAAAATTGCATTTTGATAAACATTCAACGATTAACCAAAAGAACAAACCCTAATTTGGGGGTCATGTTTTCTTTTACCTATAAAGAGTGGGATTTGAAGGGTCAAGCTTGATAGCTTGAGTATAAAGAGCAGCAGCTTTGAGATAGTTCCCTGCTTTAAAGAATTCATTGCCTTTGTCTTTCAATGATATCTCATCCTTACCATTACCTTCGTTGGAGCCTGTCGTAGCTGATCCTTTCTCTGCTTCAGCCATTGTAACTGGGTTCTCACTAGAGTTTACGAGAGTGATCTTTGATTTCTTCCTTCTTTTTTAAGGTTGTACACTTGTACTAGCTCAGAGGGTGTACAAGTCAAGTGAAGCAAGCTAGCAGAGCGGTTCCTGTCTACTGGAGAGTGAGACTCGACGTAGAAGAATCCGGGCCGTTAATTACAATTTTAACATTAATATCCATTAATTGATTGAAGGGCCCAAGCCCATTAGCTAGATATGAAGTGTACTGGTTTGGGTAAATGTTTCTGTTGAATTGTATTGCATGAAAAATATTTTTTAAAAGCATGTTTTATTTATTTGTTTATGTTAATGAAAAATATTTAAAAATAATTATTTGATGTTTGGCATGTATGAAAAATGTGTTAAAAAAGAAGAAGAATTAATTTCTATATAATGTTTTTCATTTGAATAATCTATATCAACCTGCTCTAATTTCATGTATTTGATGATTTTTTTTAAATTATATTTAAGAGTGTAGTAGTAATTGCTTTTCAAAATATTTTTAACTTGAAAATATATTAAAAAAATATTTTTTATTTTTAAAAATTATTTTTAATATTAACACATTAAAATAATCTAAAAACCAAAAAACATTATTTAAAATAAAATAAAAATATTTTTTTCAGAAAAAAAAACCTCAAATATCATAGATAATGGCATCCCACTTTGCCCACTGCAATTCAAAATATCAGATTTAGAGCCTTTTTAAAATTATTTTTTTAAAAAAATATCAGCAATTTGTTTTAAATAATATTTTTTTGATAATTTAAAAAATTTAGCAAAAAAATATTATTTAAAAGAAATTAATAAGATAGAATACTTTTATCCTTTCACACTTTAAAAACATAATATATACTAAATATTGATATTATCAAACGCAATAATTAAACACATTACGCTTTTCAATAGCAATATCTTAATATGAATAAGTAAATAAATATGTCTCCAAAGACGGTTTCTCAGCATCCTCTGTTAGGTATTATCATTAGTGGGACTACCCCACCACCTTTGTAAGTGGCTACCACCACCAAGCAAGTGGCAACCTTTGTTGAAGAAGATGACAGTCACCATTGACTCCCATGTGCAGCTGCTGGAAAGAAGAAGAGAAGCCACCATCCTGCCTATAAATAGGCACCATACAAAGAGAGCTATGTGAGAGTTGAGAATAACGTGAGAATTGTAGAGAGTGGAAGAGAAAGAGAAGAGAAAGGGCTGTTGTCCATGGCAGCAGCTCTGTAGCTGCAAGGGCAACAGAGATGTGAGTTGAGTGATGAGATCCTCCTCCATGTATTATTGTATCCTTTCTCTAATCTCTAATAAAATGACTCTTTCCCGTGGATGTAGGCGGTTTTGCCAAACCACGTAAAATAGTGTCTCAGTGTGCTTCCCCTCCTATGAGCAATAATCAGTACATCACCGGTCGTTGGATTCCATCCAACATCCTCAGTTTTGGAACCATCAACAATAGCTTGGTCGGCGGTATTGTCAGTCTCCGAATTATCTGCATTTGTTTCTTATTTATCAGTTGTTTCCGATACCTCCATAGATGGATGGAGGCTCAACATTATCATCCTTCCCTTGCTCCTTCTCAACACCCTGCTCTCCAGCTTCTTCCCTTGCACGTTCATTTCACTCGTCTCCTTTAATTTGAAACCATTTCCGCTGGCTATTACCAACAAAAACAAACCCGTTAGAACCCAACCCACCTCTTTTTTTATAGCATTTTCAACAAAATTAAAAAAAAATCAAGATTTAAACAAAACCCATTTTTGATACATATAAAAAAAAAAACCGCACCAGCCAAAATTACATTTTTTTTTCTTGATAGATTTGGCAAGTAATTCACTTCACAACCTTGGGATCCACTAATGGGGCTGCTCATTCTTCACAGCCTTGGGATCCACTGGTGGGGCTGCTCATCCACTATGAGTTCCCGGCGAAAGGCGACCAAGCTTCTCCTGAGAAAGGAAACTTGGCGGCTCCACTGGTGGGGCTGCTCATCCAGAGCTGTATGGAAAATGGCAAAACTAGAGGGTGCCTGTCACAAAAACAAGAAAATGAAAAATACATGTTTTGGTTTCAAAACGCAAAATCATGGTTAAAAAAAACGACATAAATTATATGTAATGTTTTTAATCTATGACATTATTTAAATATTGTAATTCAAAGCCGTTACATCAAAAAATATATTATAACATCAAAATTTGTTGATTCTATGTTAATTCGCTATTTTTATTTTATTTTATATGTTAATTTCCTAATTTACCGCTTAATTTGCACTGAGAAAAGCACAAGCATCCCTGCCAGCTCAAAATGTACACTACAACAAAACTGAGTTATAGCAACGCTTTTGTAACGACAATTTTCAGAAACGTCGCTTTAAGATATACAAGGCAACGTTTGTGAGATACTGTAGCAATGCTCAGATATGATCAAGGTCAGACCCTTGAAGGCTTAAAGCAATAATTTCTAAGCTAGTTTTTCCTTTTATAGGTTCTTATATTATTACAAGGGCATTTTCCTCGAACAAATAAATAAAATAAAATACAGTAGCAATTAAGGACATGATTCGGATTCGATCAATCGAGTTCTGAACTCCCATCACTTTTTATTATTTGCAGGGGGTAACCATAGGCTAAATTTTACGAATAAAATGATCGGATGGACTCAATTCCATATGCTATTAAAATTATGAAATTATTACTAATGGACTGTCCTCAATTATCATCGATGGCATATCCTTCTCCCAAATGAAGAGATCACATCTCATCCATCTAACCCTATGGAGCTTCATCAGTATCGTGCTCTCCTTCTTCCAGGTCACTCCACAAACTTTTTATCCACCTGATGTTCCCATCGCAGACCCTCGACTCACAGAGGCTTACATGGCTCTCCAGGCTTGGAAACATGCACTGACCACCGGCTCTCTTTCACATGTATAAACTCCAACAGCTTCTTCTGCATCATCCTGATAGCTTTATCCATCTCAAGTTTCTTTATGAGCTAGACATTAGTAACAACCACTTTAGTGATCCGTTTCCTGGTGTTGTTTTCTTTTTGCATTCCCTCAAATGTCTTGATGTAAGGTTCAATGAATTCGAAGGCAGTATCCCACCACAGCTTTTTGACCTGAAACTAGATGCTCTTTCCATAAACAGTAGCAGATTCCCTCAATTGTTAAGAAGTTTATGCAAAGTTACGAAAATCTTAGTCCACAATTCTATTTTTTATTGAATTTGGGGACAAAATTATTTTTACCATAAAAAATAGAAGAAGAAGAAGAAGAAGACATCAACACATTTTTTCAAAGTATAATTTTTCTGTAGCACAATATATATTTTACTGAAAATTGGGCTACAGAAAACACTCATGCTGTTTAGTTTCTTAGGTAATGGGCCCATAACTTTATAGCCGTTCCAAATCCTATGGGCGTATTAATAGATGGGCTTTCTGCAATTACAAGCCCATAACAACTCCTAGTTAAATGACCAAACCATCCTCACCAAAATAGATATATGAAGAACGCAGCAGCAACTAGGGTTTTTGAGTCCCCAGCCATCTCTCGTTTTTTCACTACCACACTGCAGCTCGCAGCCCATCACCACCACCACCACTACAAGCTCCAATCATGGCCGTTGGGTACGCGTTCAATCTCTATCTCTCTACATTTTCGTATGCGTTTATAAGTATAGGTGTATGGAAGATGTTTTATTGATATGATTTACTCGTGTATTTGTTAACAGGAAGAACAAGAGAATTTCCAAGGGAAAGAAGGGAGGAAAGAAGAAGGCGTGAGTGTTGCAAAGAAAAGTTAATGTCTTTTAACATCTGGTATCTAGATCTGTATTGTATTTTGATTTGTTATTGTTGTGTATTTGTTTTTTGTAGAGCTGATCCATTTTCAAAGAAGGATTGGTATGATATCAAGGCTCCTTCAGTTTTCTCTGTGAAAAATGTTGGCAAGACTCTTGTTACTCGTACTCAGGGTACCAAGGTATGTGTGTATACTTTTGATTTCATGAATACTTCTCTTTTCCTCATTGTCTTAAAAATAATGGTTTGCTTTTATTCTTTGATGTTGGGTTGTATAAGAAAATTGTTCTGCTAAAATCGGGACAAGTTTTTTATATAGAATCATAGACTCAAATGTATGTTTAAATAACTTTAACGTATAGAACAGGTGGTGGTGATTTTCATGGTAGGGAAACGAGATTCTAGCAATTTGATATTCTTTTAACATCCTGAACGAGGTTAGGTTCGCTGGAGGCAATTTTGCTTAATAACTTTGGCTGTGTGTGGTGGGGTGTTTAAGGTATTAAACCTTGTTACCATGGAAATAAAGGATGTGTATAAAATATGGTGAATGGTGGAAGATGATTATGGCTGGCTCTTCTTTTCCTTCAAATTTCTTCAGGACAACTGGAGTTGTGTATGGTCACAGTGAAGTGTGCTTTTAATCATACAATATACCCCTATTTGTAGAGAAAAAAATTTAAATATTTTGAATTTACTTGTGAAAAATTGAAATTTGTAAACTTTTTAGCCCATCCCTTCTCTTCAAGACCAAGTTGTGCTCATTGCTCTCTTCCACAAATTTATATTATCAATTTAATTTAATACATCCCTATCTTTTTTCTACACTTGATGCCCTTGTGTTGCTCATATTTAGTTTTGATAGCATTCGCTTTGTGTTTTAATGAACATAAGTTTTTTTGTTGTAGTTTCATTTCATGATCTGTGTGTAAGGTCTTGTCTCTTTTTATCCTCATTGTACTTCTGTTGGTTGACAAGAAAGGGAGATTTTCTTTTACATGCATGCTAATTGAGAAGTATCCATGTGTTGCTCATGCACTGATGTAAACAATGTGTTCTTGGTAATGCATTTATAACGTGCTCCATGATGTTTAACAGATTGCTTCAGAAGGACTCAAACATCGTGTGTTTGAGGTCTCACTTGCAGACCTTCAAGGTGATGAAGATAATGCTTACAGAAAGATCCGATTGAGAGCTGAAGATGTTCAAGGGAGGAATGTTTTGACAAACTTCTGGGTATGATAATGGAAGCTTTACCATTTTTACTCTGATGAGAATTTAATAGTGCTTTTTTTTATTTCTCTCCTTAAACATTGCAGGGAATGAATTTTACCACTGACAAGTTGAGGTCTTTGGTGAGGAAATGGCAAACTTTGATTGAAGCTCATGTTGATGTGAAAACCACTGATAACTACACTTTAAGAATGTTTTGCATTGGGTTCACTAAAAGGCGTCCCAACCAAGTCAAGAGGACTACTTATGCACAGTCCAGCCAAATACGACAAGTATGCAAATCATATCTTAATATCTCATTGTTTGCTGAACTTGTGTTGAGATAGCAATAGGACCTAATTTTGTTTCCTTATCTCAATATATTTATTTTTTCTAGTCAAGTCTTTGCTTCAAAAAGATCTAGAATATCAGAAGGATATCTTTAATAACCTTATTTTCTTTTGTTTGAGCCCTTTTCTGATATATATTTTGGGCTGTGTATTCCACCACTGTTTTGAAATCTATTCTACATAGTGGCAACCAAAATAAAGTTATTTCATCAAAGTTGTAGAGAGTTGTAACTTTTGAAGTGATGAAATACAGAGTTCTATTATTTTGAAATATTGCTTGATTGAAAATTTTGATGAGCTAACTTGCCATGGAACATATTGAGTTGAGTTTAATGTTTTCTTCCCAAATGATTTTTATTTTTTGTAATGTAACTGCTTGTGACAAAAATCTGCTTTTGCTTTCTTTTAGATCCGCCGTAAAATGAGGGAAATCATGACAGCCCAAGCAGCTTCTTGTGATCTCAAGGAATTGGTCCGCAAGTTCATTCCTGAAAGCATTGGCAAGGAAATTGAGAAGGCAACTTCTAGCATCTACCCGCTTCAAAATGTGTTCATTAGGAAAGTGAAGATCTTAAAGGCTCCAAAGTTTGATCTTGGAAAATTGATGGAGGCATGTCTCTTGCTCTACATGCTTCTGATTATGTGTTTGATGTTTTGGTCTTAAATTACTACAAAGGGTTTTTTTATACCATCTTTATATCTGCATCTAGAATCTTGAGACTTTTTATGTATATATCCAACAACCATTGGCACACTTCTTCTGATGGTTCTTTTTGAACTATTGAATTTCATCAACTCTTTAAGCAATTGTAATTTTGGATCTGAATGAATGCTATTGTGTAAGCCACTTGTAATTCTAATATCTTTTGCTATTCAATTCTCAGGTTCATGGGGACTACTCTGAAGATGTTGGTGTGAAGTTGGATAGGCCTGCAGAAGAGACCGTGGCCGAGGCCCCTGCTGAAACTGCTTGAACCTGAATGGAAATTTTCGTTTGTTGTCTCGTCTATTTTCTTACATCATTTTTGTCTGTTGAAATTTCTTGAATGTTAAAGTGTTGCATGTTATCTGAGATTTAGAATGTTTTATCGAGGATGAATTTTGTGCTTTAACTATGTAGACTTACTTTTTACGTGGCAGATATTGATGCTTCATTTAACTTGGATCTCTTATTGTTTGCTCATTGATTTGTGATATGGAAATGGTCTCTTGCAACAGCTTTGCATTTAGGATTTGCTTAATGTGGGATATGATGAACAAGCCTTGTTAAATGGTTGTATGGACTTTCTTTAAACTTAGGAGCTGATTGAGATGAAACGGTTTTGTGAGAAAATCCAGACAACTCGTGTACCTGAGGGGGGTGTCAAATTTAACGCAGTTTAAACTCAGTTGGCATTTGGTAGCCTTAAAACAATGACAAACATTGTTTAGTGGAAATATCGAGTGTGTTGACGGTAAATTCTTTTATCCTGTTGCTGCCATGATTATGCAAAATTTGTACTACGGAAGAGATTGTTTAATTTGCTACCATAAATCTGATCCTTGACAATTTTTAAAAAAAAAAAAAAACTGAACTGGCAGATAGGAGGTCTCAATCAGGACAAGCATTGTGTATTGCGTTACAATAGCAGTTCAGGATGGGTGGAGAAGATCAATGTTAATGATCCATGCCGACAGGCTCGTGATCAATGTCATGCGTGTTTTAATGTTGAGGTTGTTGACCAAATAAAGCAGATTGGTGTTCTGCAATGCTGGTGACCATGCTGTCTTAATACTTCACTTATTTTGTCAATAACCCTCGATGTTAGACAGAGTTGGTGCCTGATAAAGTTGAACGGGGCTAAGAAAATACGATTTATCAAACCGATATCTTCCATACAATCATACAAGTGCATGGCTTTGATGTGGTTTCATGAATTCTCAACTTCCAATCCCGAGGATATCTAATTCGATTCTGCGCATGTTGTTAGAAGCATTGATTATCATATAAATGTAATGGGAAATTGATGAGCATGTAGGTAATTTCCATTAAGTCTCTAAATAAGAAAATTCCAAAAAAAAAAAAAAAAACTGGTATTCTAGACCAGCTTTTGCCCACCAGATAATCCTTGTGGTCCGACACCCTTGTAGTACGAAACCAGTCTTACACGGTGTGGCCTGTGACCCTGAGAATTTTTGTTGGTACGAGGGTTCAAACATGAGATCATCCCCTAGCTGATCTGCCGCTAGAACACCATTTGGGTTCCAATAAAACAATGTGCTTTGCTCAAATCTCATTAGTTCCTTCTTTTTAATGGTATCTATTAGGAAAGTGCCAAAGTAACCATAACCCATTAATGACAAACGGTGAACTACAATTTGAAAAAATAAAAATAAAAACTCTTAAAATTAATTACAAAAGAAACAAAACAATACCAGGGACCGGACATGTTGAAAAAAAACCCAAAACTTTAACAAAAAAGAAGATGAAAAAGTTGATTCAATGCTCCTCGAATCCTCGTTCTAATCTAAAATGGAGACAAACTAAAATTGAAAGGAAGACAATGGGAGGAAAAAATTAACCAAATTTGCTTGGTTCTTGACTCACAAGTTGTCGGTTACTTTTATCCATGGAATGGAATATTTCTTTTTCCACGTAATCATGAAGAAAATTCCATCAGTAATATATATAAAAAATAATTATCAGTAATTTCATCAGTAACCACCGACGTCAATGATCACTAACAAATTATTTTTATGGGAATTTCATCTGTCATTACTGACAGAATTCTTTCCTGACCACCGCTTGTGCAGCCCCCGTCAAATCCTTTGAGTTTCGGACGGTCTTGCGACCGTACTCCCCGGGCGGAGTGTTTCACGCGTTAGCTGGGCCCCTGATCCTCGTAGACCAAGCTGCTGCTCCCGCCCGCCAACCGGTTGTTCTTATGATCTCTGGAATAGCTTCAAAGCGGTCCTAACGAGGAAAGTCACTTCGTACCTCCTGATCTTAAACGGAGATTCCAACAACAATAACTGATAGAAAGATTTCCGTCAATAATGCGTTGATGATGGAAAGTTTTCTGGTAATGAATCATGTTATATTGAGATATCGTTTGCAGATTATAATCAAGATTTACTGATTAAATTTTTGGAACAACAAGAAACATATATCAAGACAAAATTGCAGGTAATCAAGAGTTAGCGCTGATTAACGAAGCCTGTAGGACAATTACCTAAAAAGATACAGTGATTACTATTGTTTTCCCTACCCCTGCATGTGAAACTAAATAGTAAATACTAAATAGGTGCGCATGGGCGAGACATGGAAATCCATGGCTTTTCCTTTACAATACGACAGAATCATGTGGGGCGATGAATTTTGTGGTAAACTCCATTGCTAGACCCAGCAAGCATTATGCAACACTTTTCATCAACTTTTCAGAATCTTTGAAAGGAAACATGGGGTGGCATAGCTGGCTATTCCACAAAAGAACAGAAACACAATCTGGATTTATATTTTGTTTGGGGTCCATTGCATTCTATCTCTTTGCATTGCTTTTTTTCTTTTTTCAAGATTTTGAAGACTGATTTGTAGTTGTAGTTGGTGGGGGCCGCTGGTACTGTTGTGTTGGTATATATGAACCGAAGGTTTTCCACGATATCCATTCACATATACGCTAGTATCTACTTTTCTTACACAATAATTCAGGAGAGAGAGGCAGACAGATCACATCACTTTGGTTGGTGATTTCTTGCTCTAGTGCCTTGAAAGCATGGTAGCTTTGGTGGGTTGTAGCGTCAATGTAACTTCGACGTGGAAAAGAGAATGGCTATACAGTTGAACTATACATAAATTTACATATTTTGTCCATGGCAGGATGAATTGCTTCAGCTCGATAAAATAGGGTTCGCACTTTAAAATTAAATGATGGTTTAATTAGTTTTTTTTTTTTTTCAAATCTCTAACACCAGGCACTGCTTTCGTAAATTTGGCTGACTATAGCGTTATTCGAAACTGTGTGGCATTACTGGAAAAGACAACTCATGTCTCTGCTTTGTTTTTTTTTTCTTTCTTTCTTTTTTAACTTTTGAGAATGATGCTTTAATCATATTCGGATTCAAGATGCTATCATAAAACAATCATGTTCCAAACATGGCATTAAATTTATTTTAGATGAATTGAATCTAATACAAGTGTTGAATTTAATACGATATGATTTGTTTTCAAACTAAACTAATTATTAAATATTTTTAGCAAACATTAATATTTATAAGACATAATAAATAAAAATAATGGAGAAAAAAATATGTTTGGTTGAAGAAACATGAACATAAAAATAAAAATAAATTTATTTCTAGAACAATTTTAAAGTTAATTTTTGTATTCTAAATAAGAGATGCAAGAAAAAAAACTTGTCTCTCAAGACAATATTTGTTATCTTTTATTTATAAAATATCATTGTAAAAAACTTTCAATTTTAAAATTATCTAACTAAGACATGTAAGTATAAAAATATTATTATCATGGTTTTAAAACTCAATTTAGAAATTGATCCGTGAAAAATCATATCATGGGTCAGGTAGACCTAAGTCAGCATAAAATAAAAGTAGTTATTATTTTTTTTTAAAACTCAATTCGGAGTCGATCCAGGACAAGTCTAGGTTATGAGTAGGGTTAACTATTGATCCAGATCAATGTAATTAAGGATAAAATTGATTATTATCATAGTATTTAAACTCAACTTGGATCAATCCAGAGTAAGGCCTAAGTCACATATCAAGGAGTAACGGCTGACCCAAGTCAACATAAAATTAAAATAGTTATTATCATAGTTTTAAAAACTTGATTTAAGGGTCAAGTCACGAATCAAGAGAGTCAACTTGTGTTGTCCGGGTTCAATGTAAGGAATAAAAACTATTATCATATTTTAAAGCCAACTCAAGATTCGACCAAGGAATGGACTAGTCATGGGTTAACACAAGTCATAACATGGATAAAATAATTATTATCATATTTTTAAACCTGTTTGAGAGTCAACTCGAGACAAGGTTCATGTAATAAGTCGAGAAGGTCACCCCGGCTGACCCAATTTTTTTAAGAAAAATAATCAAAGTAACCTTTTTGACCAAATTTAAAAAAAAAAAAATTAATGGGTTTTACTTGTGTTTTTTAGGGTTGACATGAGTTTTTGATCGGGTCAAATTGAGTCAATTCTTCCATTATTTTTTCTTAAACTCGAACTAATTCAGGTCCCGAATCAACCCGTCAAGTTAGTCCCGGTTTTATAGCTAGGATTATTATAATATTACAAATTTTAAAACTTAAAATAAAATAAAATATATCTAATTATTTTTTAAAAATATGTATATTTTACAGCAATATATATTAAGGATAAAATAGATTTTTTCATATTTTATTTGTCTTTTCCACCATAATTAAACAGGATATGGAGACAACACTTTGTTTTGTATATCATTACTAAACATAATTTTATCTATGTTATCTTTGTCTCTTTCGTGTGTCATGTGACAATAACCAAACAATAACTAAATATATTTAATGTGATATTTATTTGGAATGTTTTTGATAAAAATAAATGATGACTAGTATGAATTAAAAAAAAACTAAAAAGAGTAGTGAATTCACTATTTCTCTAAACACATTTGTAAATCAATGAATTTACCACTTTACCTTTTTTTTAAAACAAAAAAAACCCTTTTCGGCTAAAGGTTAAGAGCATGATGGTCTTTTCAATGGAAGCATTTAGATATTTTTAAATTGACCGAGGGCAAGATGGGTGTTTACTTTAAAAATACAGGATAACAATATCATTTTGATTAATGCATTGTCTGGTGTCATTGAGAGATAGATTTGTATTTTTACTTTTAAAGTGTACAATAAAATAACCAATTTAACCTTGAACGCAAAAATATTTTGGTTGGCTAAGAGGGGTGTTTTCGTCTTATCTCATTTACTTGCATGGTAAAAAAAAACCTCCTTACCCTTAAGTTTTAATCTCTTATACCCTGGACATGAGGGTATTTTGGTTATTATAGTATTGGTTTTTTATTTGTTAGGTAAAGTAAATGTTAGTTTTTTCTTTTAATAAATTTTTTAAAAATACATGGGCGTGTGCTCGGAACATGTCAGCCGCTCTGCCTTCTTTGAACGATGCAAGCAACTAATTTTGGCAACAAAAAATGTCATTTCAAGGTATCATTAGATTCATCTCGGTGTCTCTTCTTTGTAGACGTGGTGCACGTAGAAAACATAGCTTCTTTTTTTTTTTTTACTTTGACGGCCATTTTTTTTTCCTTTTTTTTTCCCTCTCTCCCCCTTGATTCTTAAGCCCTACCCTGCAATTTTCCAAATCAGCCCTTAGTTTCTTTTTATTTTTTATTTTGTCTATGATTTTTTGGTTGATATTTGTTTTATTTCAAATAAAATCAAATTTTGTTTGAATTTCATAGTCGTTAGATTTTTTTTACTTCCTTTTGTTTTGATTTAGTCCCTGGTTGGTTTTTTGGTTGATATTTCTTTTATTTGAAATAACTCGTGAAAATTGATTTTTTAAAATTCAATCCTCATTTAATTTTTAAAATTTGTCTTATTTAGTCCCCATTCTAATTTGCTATCAATGTCATCTAAAATAAATTTTATGGTGTAATTTCTTTAACGATTTTACCCTCGTTCATTTTTTTTCCTAACAAATTTTGTTCTTATTTTTTCTTAATTTTGCTTTTCTAATTTTTTTTATGTTATTTCACACTCAATTTTATTCTTCAACATTGTGTTGATTTGGATTTCAGCTTCTTCATTAATCTAAATTTTGAATTTCATGGTTTTTAGTTTGGAAAATTAATTCAGCTCAATGATGTTCACTAGGGGTTGCTTTTTCTTTTTATTATTCTTTTAAGCTAATGTTGTTGTTTTTTAGATTTTATCCATCGATATTTAGTTTATTAGAGATTAAGCTTTATGTTTTTTTTTTAATATATATTCTTTCTACATCCTTTGTTTTTTATTTGGTTGGTTTATCTGGAAACTTTTTATATTTTTGTTCTTTGTTAGATATATTTTCTCAAAATATATATATTTTAATTAAATATAATTGATCGATTGAATATAAACGAATACTTATTTCACCATGTTTTGTTTAGTTTGCTTTTACAAGATATTGTTTTAGCGAACTATGCAACATCTTTAAATGTTGTCATATATCTTTTTTGTAGTGGAATTTGAACCATCTTAACAAGATCTTTCGGTAATAGATGATGTCTATAATCAAGTGACGGTTGATCTCTAATAATCTGTTTTTTTTTTGTAGTTAGGATATCAATATCTTATTTTTTATTTATTATTGCTGGTTTTTTTAAGTTTATTTTTATTATTACTTTTAATTTAAATTATATTATTAAATGAATCAATCTTACTAACTACAATCAAATTAATAATGACAACGGCTAACAACCAACGCCAATTAACAGAGTTTCATGTGTGATGCTTTATTTATTTATTTATTTATTTATGTGGGTGTCCGGGTCAGCTTGCACGCACCACGACTAATCTCATGGCTCACTGAACATCCTGCAAACCCAGTGAGCATGTAAGGCACCGCGGGGATGACAGACGTGCATGATGAAATTTGAACCCAGGATACAGAGAAAGGGAACAAGTCCCTTCAATCACTGGGCCAAGACCTAAAGTGCATGTGTGATGCATTTTTAATTTTCTTCAAAAGGAGAAAAATATGACTATAATACGTCTTTTGATTCCCTTCCGCATCTGCCATCTGCACCAAGAAAAAACTCTAAAAAAGGACAAACAAAACGCAACAATTTCTTGTCGGCAACGAAAAAAAAAAGCCAACTTTTTTTTACACCCCCGTTAATCAATGAAGTTTTGCAAATGATATTGTGTTTTAAAAATATTTTTTAAAAATTTATTTTTAGTTTTATATTTTTATACATTATCTTTATAGGTTAATATTAAAAATAATTTTTTTTTAAAAAAATAATATTATTTTAATATATTTATAAATAAAAAATATTTTAAAAAACAATCAGTTCATCACCGTATTTTCGTCTAAGCAGGGAATGGAATTAAGAGTCACGGGGCATTATGTGATTGCCATGAAAATGAACAGAGACATCTCATATGTGAGAAAAAAAATAAGGATGATCATATGATATGCAGCTTGCAAGGTGTTTTACATGCATGTTACCAGGAAAAATGAATAAAAGGAATCGAGGGAGAGATAATTAAGGGGATTGTTTCCATTTTTAATTAAGGCTCTGATCTCCCAACCAACTGATTTTTATTTTTAGAAAAAATCTTTCAATTAGGAAAACATGAATTTAGCCAAATTCCCTGATTGAAAACTGGATATTTATTTATCTTATGAATGAAACTGCGTTTGTCTTCTAATTTCATACTCGATGCATTAACATCTTTGCTCGACAGATGTTGATGGCGATGTTCTTTTTTATTTTTATTTTTTTATAAAAAAAGAAATTCAAATGGAACGAAAATCACGGTTAAAATCATATTTTTATAAAATTGATTTTTTGTTCTTGTTTAATATTATTTTTTTATATTTTAAAATTATTTTAATATATTGATATTAAAAATAATTTTTTAAAAATAAAAAAATATATATTTTAATACATTTCAAACTTTTAAAAATAACTGCATGGACTCCCAAGCTCCCCCTTCAAACACAAACAATTCTGTATTTATTGTTCGTTTAGCTAGGCTGCTTGGTTGCCTTATTTTTCTAGTTTGTTTGAAATTATAATTATAGTTATTTTTTAAAGTATTTTTTATTTAGAAATATATTAAAATAATTTTTTTTATGTTTTAAAAATTATTTTTAATATTAGTGTATCAAAATAATTTTAAAATATCAAAAAAATATTAATTTAAAATAAAAAAAAATATTTTAAAATATTTTTAAAACATAAAATTAAATAGATCACTTGCTCTTTTATTATAATGTCCCATGTGAAACTGCTAACAGAAGCAATTATGTCAACGTTAGTTTATTGCTGAAAGGGAAAAAAAAATCTATAAATGACAAAGAGGGAAAGCAACCTTTCGACAACATTTTAAAAAGGCCGGCGTGGGGCTTGAGATTCAATTAATATCCTGCAATGATTGGTTGAATTTCTGATTTACTGTGCCAATAAGCCAACGATGAGCAACCCCACTTTTGAATCTGTGTTTGAGAATATAGTTATTATTAATTTTTAAAATTATTTTTTTATTTTTAAAAAATTATTTTTTGATATTAGTATATTGTTCTAAAAATATTAAAAATATATTAATTTTAAGTAATTTTTTTTAAAAATTTAAAAATTTAAATTTTTTTGTTTAAATATAAAAACAAACCAGGTACTGGCACCTCTCGAGACTTGCAGGGGAACAGTTTCAAGAAAAAGACATAGCAAAGGGAACAGATTACGAGTCATTTGATCGACATAAAATTACCATGACCGCATTTTATGACTGTATCGTGCTGTGCAAATCTCGAAAAATTACTAGCAAATCTCGAATGTAAATACTTGAATTCTTCCAAATGGCAGGACATGGTTCCTCGGAGTCCTTTGCGTAGTTTCTAAACTAATACTATCTTTCAAGTAGAGAGTTTTATTTTTTGTTTTTATCGGAATCCTTCGTTCAACCTTAAGCTAAATAACGAAAAAAACTTCTTTTCGTTACATTATAATAAAATTCAAATAATTGAAACAAAGGAAATAATATATCTCAATTCATATGTTTCAATTATTATTATTATTATTTTCTTGAGTATGGTAACCATTTCACACCAATAGGTAAATAATAGGGTGTTATTTAAAAGAAATTTACTTCGAATGGATATCTCGATAACATCTCTCCTCACAAAATTCAAATTGAAACCTGAAAACTTCCATGATCAAGAGATTAGTGAAACCGGGAGATTGGTTAATTAAGGTTTCCTTAGTGTCAAATAGAAAAATAATCACTAGAAAGGAGACAGGTCGAGGAACCCAAGAAAGAACATTACTGTAATCTCAAGAGAGGGCAGATTAGTCATTATAGTTTTCTTTTCTTTTTCAAGGTGCTTTCTCCATCTGAAAATCTATAAAAAAGGTAACGACAAAAGACAGCAAAAACTGCTGAATGTGACCGTTCAACAGTATCCTCAATTAAATCAAATCTTAACCACAAATTAACAAAGACAATCCCACCCTTAATTCTCGTATGAAATAGGTATACCTAGCTCCTTAAACTACACTTAGGTTTGAGTATGACATAAAATCTTTTCTCATGTAAATATAAAAAAATAAAGACAAAAAGGTTTTTACTTCACTCACTTCACCTCACCCCACCTGCTGTTTTATTCTCTGTTTACCTTCTCTTTTAACAGTTTTTGACTGTGTGAGCTTATCAATCTAAAAGAATGTCATGCTGAAGTCTCTTTTCAGAGAGAGAGAGAGATAGAGTGCTTGTGAGTTTGATAGAGAAAATGGGGTGAACTAGGAAGATATGCAGCTGGGGGGGTTAGTATCACGGTGCTGTTGATCACAGCCCCGTTATTTTACTGGGTTTCATGCGTTTGGTATGTTCTTGATCTGTGATGTTCATAAAGGATCATTATTTCCAATTTTTGCAGGTTCCCACTTGCTTCAAGTTTGCGTTTTTTGTGTTCTTTTAGATGGTAGTTGGTAGTTTTCTGGTTGCTTATCAAATCCCGTCATAAGATTTTATCACTGAACATAAAGTATCGTTTCTGTGTTTGTGTAAATGTAGTGTTGCTTTCTTTTGGCAAGTTCCAAGTCTCATAGGTATCTTTCGAGTTCAAGTTGAGATCAGTCTAGTTCAAGATTGTGCTTTTCTTTTCCTTTCAATGGTAGATCGAGTTTCATGAACTCCTCCTGGGTTTGGGATCACTGTTGGCTGCTCAGTTGTGCGTTACTTCTTGTAGAGTTATTTACGTTAGGACTAATGTTGGGCCAGTATTGGTCAATTATTTGTAATGCTGCATAGTACTACTGCTTGCATCCTGAATTTGGAGAATCAAACAATGCAATCATGAAATTTTGAGTATTTGACTCCTTGCTTTCTCCTGTTTGATTTTCTTTTCATTCATTCGAACTGCTTGGCTCTATCCTGCGCCGTCTTTGCAGACTATGAATTTGTAAGATCTGATTTTTCTTTTATTTCAATTCATAGATTTGAAGTTATTGAAGAGAGGAGTTCCATTTGCAACACAAACAGTGGACTTGATCAAGAAGATCCATTTGCACAAACAACAAACAGGTAGTCTGCATATGAACTGTTTATAAATTTTCAGAACACATAATGAAAATATTAAATTCTTTTGTATCTCAATGATCTTGGTCTGTTTAGGTATAAGTGACATATGTGAAGTGAAGATCTTGAAGGGTCCTTTGGAGCAATATTGAGTAGCTAGAATAACTTAAATTATTATTCTGGCCTGGATCACTACTTGGGTTTTTATTACTGGTACAAGGACCAGGCTTTTGCAAAGTCCAAGCCAGTTGCTTTATTGTTCTTGGCTGGAGTCATGGCAACACTATTACATTCCGAGTCCAGAAGATTATATTCTTGGTGGTGGGACAGCCACATTAGCCCAAAGAATTCGAAATGGCTTCAAGAAAATCTCACAGGTCTTCATTCTCTTCTTGGATCTTTGTCAAATATTATGAACTCTATTTGCTTAATATATATGCTTGATGCATAGGAAGTTATACTTGGATGTTCTTTTCTCTGCTTTTGATTGTAGATATTAAGTCAACGAAAACTTTTTCTGATTCTAGAAAAAAAGAATCCAATTATCATAAATCTCATTTATGGGCAGATTGTAATTACTTTCTTCCTTGTTAGTTAAAAGCCTTGTCGTCTACTGAATGCATATCTGGTTTGAATCTTGACAAATGCATAGCCTCATATTCTAATAGCCATAATTTATATAAGGTTATGTGGCCTCGATAACAATAAACCAAGCTGCTGCATAACATATATATATTGATGTGATTTATGGCCCGCATTCTCAATGAGCACGGATTTGTTTCAACAGATATGGATGCCAAAGTCAAAGCAATGATCAAGGTCATTGAAGAAGATGCTGATTCTTTTGCAAGGAGGGCAGAAATGTACTATAAGAAGCGTCCTGAACTGATGAAACTGGTGGAGGAATTCTATAGAGCTTACCGTGCATTAGCAGAGAGATATGATCATGCAACCGTGGAGCTCCGCCAGGCTCATCGAACAATGGCAGAAGCATTTCCCAACCAAGTACCATATGTACTGGGTGATGATTCACCTTCAGGATCTTCTGGCCCCGAGGGTGAGCCGCATTCTCTAGAAATGCCACATCCCATTCGTGCATTTCTTGACCCAGATGACTTGCGTATGGATTCATTGGGACTCTCTATTAACAAAACTGGTTTAAAGCAGCTCAATGAGTTGTTTGGCTCACGAGATGCAGTATCTCAAGTTTCAAAAGTTGCAGATGGAAAATTGAAAAAAGGCCTGAAGATTCATGAAGCAGCAGAGGTTGACACCGGAAAGCAAGCTGAAACTGAAGTTCAAATCATAAAGAAAGCTCTTTCAGAGATTCAAACTGAGAAGGAAGCTGTTCTTCTTCAATACCAGCAGAGCTTGCAGAAGTTATCCAGCTTGGAGAGAGAACTAAATGATTTCAGAGGGATTGATGAAAGAGCAGGCAAAGCAGAAGTTGAAATTAAGATCCTGAAGGAAACACTTGTTAAATTAGAAGCTGAAAGGGATGCTGGTCTTCTTCAGTACAACAAATGCTTGGAAAAAATATCTGCTTTAGAGAATGTGATCTCTAAAATGGAAGAGGACGCAAAAGGTCTCAATGAACGAGCTATTAAAGCTGAAATAGAAGCTCAAAATCTCAAGCAAGAACTTTCAGGATTAAAGGCTGACAAGGAAGCTAGTCTTCTTCAGTACAACCAATGTCTTGAACTGATATCCAATTTGCAGAAGAAAATCTTGATTGAGGAGGAAAATGCTAGAATGCTTAATGCATTAACCGAAACAGCAGAAACTGAAGCTAAAGCATTGAAGGAGGCCCTCGCTAAATTGAGCAAAGAGAAAGAAGCTGCAGAACTTCAGTATGAGCTGTGTTTGGAGAAAATAGCTATGATGGAGAGTGAAATTTCTCATGCTCAGGAGGACGTCGATCGACTAAACAGTGAAATTCTGACAGGGACTGCAAAATTGAAAACCATAGAAGAACAGTGTTTCCTGTTACAGAGATCAAATCAATCTCTGCAGTCAGAGGCAGATACTCTAGTACAGAAGATAGAAACAAAGGATCAAGAACTTTCAGAGAAGGTAAATGAGTTGGAGAAGCTCCAGGCTTCACTGCAAGATGAGCAGTCACAGTTTCTTCAAGTTGAAGCCACTCTGCACTCATTGCAGAAACTGCATTCTCAATCTCAAGAGGAGCAGAGAGCTTTGGCAATTGAGCTTCAGAATCACTTCCAAATGTTGAAGGGCTTAGAGATATCCAACCATGATCTGCAGGAGAACCTTCAACAGGTTAAGGAAGAGAACCAGAACCTCCATGAATTGAACAGTAATTCCGCTATTTCAATAACAGGTTTGAAAAATGAAATTTTTAGCTTGAAGGAAATGAAAGAGAAACTTGAAGAGGATGTTTCCCTACAAGCGGCACAGAGCAATTCCCTACAGCAAGAGATTTTCCATTTGAAGGAGGAAATTGAGGGCTTGAATACAAGATATTGGGTTTTAATGGAGCAAGTGGACTCAGTAGGTTTAAATCCAGAGTGCCTTGGTTCATCTGTGAAGAACTTGCAAGATGAAAACTTGAAACTAAAAGAGGTCTGCAAAAAGGACACAGAAGAAAAGGAAGTTCTCCATGAAAAGTTGAGCGCAATGAATAACATTAAGGAGAACAATGTCGCACTGGAGAGGTCCCTCTCAGATTTGAATCGCATGCTGGAAGGGTCAAGAGAGAAGGTTAAAGAGTTGCAGGAGTCCTCCCAGTTTCTCCAGGGAGAAAAATCCAGTCTTGTTGCTGAAAAATCCATCCTGCTTTCTCAGTTACAGATGATGACAGAGAATTTGCAGAAGCTCTTGGAGAAAAATGCCTTGCTGGAGAATTCTCTCTCTGGTGCAACTATTGAGCTCGAAGGTCTGAGGACAAGGTCAAGAAGCTTAGAAGAATTCTGCCAGACGCTAAAAAATGAGAAATCCAATCTTGAAGATGAAAGAAGCTCCCTGGTCTTACAGCTGAAAAATGTTGAAGAGAGACTGGGAAACCTAGAAAGGAGATTTACAAGATTAGAAGAAAAATACACTGATCTGGAGAAGGAAAATGATTCTACACTTTCTCAAGTAAAGGACCTGTGGGGTTTTCTTGGTGTAGAAAAACAAGAGCATTCATGTTATATACAGTCAAGTGAATCTCGACTTGCAGATCTGGAAAGCCAGGTCCATCAACTACATGAAGAAAGTAGGTCGAGCAAGAAAGAATTCGAAGAAGAACTGGATAAAGCTGTAAATGCTCAGGTTGAAATCTTCATCTTGCAGAAGTTTATTAAAGATTTAGAAGAGAAGAATTTGTCCCTGTTGATTGACTGTCAGAAACATGTCGAAGCATCGAAATTCTCAGATAAACTGATATCAGAATTAGAGACTGAAAATCTTGAGCAGCAGGCTGAAGTAGAATTCTTGTTAGATGAAATTGAAAAGCATAGAATGGGTGTTCGTCAAGTTTTGAGAGCTCTTCAATTTGATCCAGTTAATGAGCATGAAGATGGGAGTCTTGCATGTATTTTGGACAATATCGGTGACCTAAAAAGTTTGCTCCTTTTAAAGGCGGATGAGAAACAGCAGTTGGTGGTCGAGAATTTGGTGGTGTTAACTTTACTCGAACAACTGAGATTAGATGGTGTTGAGCTTGAGACAGAGAAAAGCATCATAGAGCAGGAGTTCAAGATAATGGTAGAGCAACATACTATGCTGGAAAAAAGTAACCACGAACTGCTAGAGATGAACAGGCAATTGAGATTGGAAGTGAGCAAGGGAGAGCAGCAGGATGAGGAATTGAAAGCTCAACTTGAAACCCAGCATTTGAATCTGGGCGAGCTTGCAGGGTTCGTCCGTGCAATTGAAAGAAGAAAATATGAAGGCGCTTGGAGAAAACAGGTCTTTGCTTCGGAAAGTTTTGGACCTCAAAGAGGAAATGCATGTACTTGAAGAGGAAAACAGTAGCATTCTCCAGGAAGCTGTAATTGCCAGTAACCTCTCATCGGTGTTTGAGAGCTTTGTGGCAGAGAAAGTTGAGGAACTCGAATCCCTTTCTGAAGATATCAGCTTTCTAAACTTGATGAACAGTGATCTCAAGCAGAAGGTTGAAATGTTGGGGGATAAACTGTTATCAAAAGAATCAGAAAATCTACATCTTAATAAAAGAATTGAAGAGTTGCAGCAGGAACTGCAGGAAGAAAAAGACTTAACAGATCAATTAAACTGTCAAATTGTAGTTGAAAAAGATTTTCTTCGAGAGAAAGCAACAGAGCTTTTCCTAGCGGAACAAAATATCACAGCTACCAACAACTTAAATGCAGAATTTCACACCACTATTGAGGAGCTTAAGAGGCAATGTGAAGCATCAAAAGTTGCAAGAGAGAACATAGATAAGCGGATTCTTGAACTGTCCCAAGTTTGCACAGATCAGAAAATAGAGATTGAATGCCTTAATGAAGCAAAAGATGATCTGGAGTCAGAAATGGCTACATTACTCAAGGAAATCAAGGAAAGACAGACTAGGGAAGAGAACTTGAGTTTGGAGCTGCAAGAAAGAAGCAACGAGACTGAACTCTGGGAAGCTGAGGCTTCAACATTCTTCTTTGATCTTCAAATATCTTCTATCCACGAAGTTCTGCTTCAAAACAAGGTTCGTGAGCTGACTGTAGTTTGTGGGAGTCTTGAAGAAGAAAATGGTAAAAAAGATATTGAGATTGAAAAAATGAAAGAAAGGTTTGGCAACCTGGAAAGCGAAATTCAAAGAATGAAGGCTCATTTGTCTGCATATGTTCCGGTCATAACTTCACTGAGAGAGAATATAGAATATCTTGAGCACAATGTGCTTCTTCAGACAAGTCGAGGACAAAAGGTACTGTACTACTGTTCTTTCTTTTTTTAGAAAATGCTAACTATTGGAGCAATTCAGCATATTTACTCCAAGCTAGATATGACTGGTTTTATTTTCCTTTTTATGTGGCTTAACAAGATGAAGAGTTTCTACACTTTAATATTCCCTTTTAAGTTCAACCAAGATAGATTTATCTTCTACTTGTAGAAACTTTATCATCTTACTTGACAGATATCATTTTTAACTTTTCAGATGTCGAATTTTAAACTATAGGCTTATTC
Source organism: Populus tremula (assembly GCA_964019445.1). NCBI lineage: Eukaryota > Viridiplantae > Streptophyta > Magnoliopsida > Malpighiales > Salicaceae > Populus > Populus tremula. Next base: position 10,381,558 of record CAXHTJ010000018.1, on the reverse strand, counting down.
TCTTTGTTCATAGCAAATTCATTATAGTGATGCGCGCGCGCGTGTTAATTAGAATTCAAGCATGCGGGGCCAATCATTTAAGCTGTCTCCTAGTTTTCTATTCAGCTGTTTTATGCAGATGGTGTGCATTCTAATGGTTGGTCTTCTTCATTTGTCTTCAGGGAGTAGAAATGACTAGTCAACATCATGAAAAGAGCCCTGAAGAAGTCATAAATGATGAAAGCGTTGCAGTAACAGATGGAATTTCAGATTTGCTGAAGATGAAGTCTAGAATTAACGCAGTGGGTGAGGCAGTGGTTAAAGAAATGGATAGGCTTGCAGCTGAAAAGGCAATGTTGAAAGAAATGGATAGCCTTAAAATGCAGGAAATGGGGAACACTGAGGAGCCCTTAATGAAAGGGGCTGAACAGTTAGAGTTGAGAGGCCGATCAGCTGCAGAAAAGGATGTCCAGAAGGATGAGATGGAACTTGCAAATAAGTCCACTGATGCAGCTAAGCCACAGAACAACAAATCTGAAATTTCTGAAGTGAGGAATGAGATTTTGATGAAAGATATCCCACTGGATCAGGTCTCGGAATGTTCATTATACAGGAGAAGCAAGAGAGAGCATGCTGGGAAAGATGATCGGATGCTTGAATTATGGGAATCTGCTGAGCAAGACTGCCTTGATCCGCTTGCTGACAAACAGAAGCCGACAGCCCCTATTGAGAATGTTCCTGCATGTTGTCAGTTCAAAAATGCCAAACGGAAGAGTCAGGATCCCTCTTTGGAATTGCAGATTGAGAAGGAAGTGGGCATCGACAAGCTTGAGGTATCAACAAGCATCACTAGAGAACCCAATGAAGAAGGAAACAAAGGAAAGATCTTGGAGAGGCTTGCTTCTGATGCTCAGAAATTAATTTCTCTTCAAATAACAGTGCAAGATTTGAAAAAGAAAATGGAGTTGAGGAAGAGAGGCAAGAGGGCCAATGATCTTGAATTTGAAAGAGTGAAAAGACAGTTACAAGAAGTTGAGGAGGCTGTTCTGCAGTTGGTTGATACTAATGATCAGCTGACCAAGGATGCTGAAGAGAGTCCCCCGTATTTGGAGGGGAACACTTCAGTAGAGATGGAAGAGACAGGCACCATGCACAGAAAAAGAGTGGCAGAACAAGCACGGAAAAGGTCTGAAAAGATAGGAAGGTTACAGTTTGAGGTGCAGAGTATCCATTACATTCTGCTAAAACTGGAGGATGAAAAGAAAAGCAAAAGAAAGCATAAATTTTCTGGAAGTAAAACAGGCATCCTCTTGAGAGACTTCATAGACAGCGGTGGCAGGAAAAGCAGCAGAAGGCAGAAGAAGGGTTGCTTTTGTGGCTGTGCAAGACCTTCAACTAATGAAGAATGAGGTAACCACTGTAAGTAAAGCTCGTTGTTATTTCTAGCTACAGTTCTTGAAGTATTCCAGATTTTCGTGTATTTTAAGAGATTAAGTTAGACCGAAGCTATTCATGTTAGCTTAGTATATAACCTGAGAATAGGCTGATCTAGAAAGTAGTACTTGTTTCGCCAGCCTTCTTACCATTGTAATTTCAACTGAACGATGCCAATGCAATCTAAGTTCCATATATAAAAGGTCTCACCGTTCAAAATGGCCACCAATATCATCCTAGCGAGTTGAAATTGAGAAGTTTTTAAAAACTATTTTTTTTCTTTGCTTTGACAGGAAAGCTCCTGTTTCGAATTCCACTCTTCCCTAAATCCGCAAATGGTTAGTAAGCATGCTCAACAGTCATCTAATTCCTTACAGATCCAAAACTAAGACATCGAGGTGGTATTTGTGAAGGTTTAGATATGAATACAGGTATTTTGGCATTTTTTTTAAGACAAGGAACTCGGGCGTACAATTATTAGATGAAAATCAGATATACCCCAATTGGGAGTATAACCAGCTTGGTGCAGTTGTGAACTCGAGAGCTCCGATGGTGACCCATAAACAGGGGAGAAGGGAATTGTTTATTAGGTGTAGAAGTTGGTAGATTCTTATCCAACCCTTGTACCCCTTAGCCATCCCAAGCGGGTTAGCGGTTAAGGTAGCAGATTTTTTTTCCTGCAACTTAATTTTCAATAAAGGAGATCGCAAGAACTCTAACTATAGGAAGGATGTACTAATTCTTCCATAGCTTGATGAATTACTCTGCTTTTTGATCGTAAAAGAGTTCAAACTTGACAAGAGCATGATGTTAATGTCTAACCGTGGTCTTGCCTTGTTTACAAGATAGGCATCGCCACATTGCTTACAAATTCAGTACTGAATTTAATACTGCACCAACATGTTCCGAGTCTTCATTTCATCTGCACGGTCTTTGTTTAATGGTATCCTTGCTATCTTCAACTTACCAGCTAGGTTAGTTGACGAGTCATTTGGCCTTGACTCAATGCTGCCCACGCAAAGATAAACAAAGGAGAGCATTACGACTTCCGTTGTGTAACCCAACTATAAGGTGAGAAAAATTATCAAAGGCTTCAAAACCTCCTATGCACTGACCGGTTTGTCATGTGCTTCCTGTATTGGACCTCTTTTTTACATTTTGTAACTGTGCTTCGTGCCCTCGTTTACTTGCTTCCTGTTTTCTTCGCTGAGCTTTCCAGGTCTTGGAGCCTCCCCCCACCTCCCAAAAAAAAAAAAAAAAAAAAAACCCTCGAAGATAAAACAGGGGGTGCAATATTTGATTCATTAAAGGATAGAAGAAATGCTCAACTTCTAGCCTTGGTAAAACACTAGAAATGGTCTTATTCGAAAATGAAAATGACCAACTCCGTGTGCATATGTTCATCTCTCCTGTCTATACACATGGAATGGTCCTTTGAAACCCGTCAACCTGACCTGACTGGATCAACCAGCAAGACTAGGTGATTCCAGCCCAAAAGAAATTTGAGGAGCAGAACCACCAGGCTTAAATGGCTAATGCTGCAGAAGTTATGAATTTTGATTCCCTGACGCGTCAAGGCTTGGGAATAATCTCCTTGGAAGATTGCAGTCTTTATTAACTAATATCCTGTAATATCCTAAAACGTGAGGCTAAGTATTGTAGCTTTTTCTATATATATATTTTTTCCCACAATTTTTTTTTTGACGTTTTACATGTTTTTTTTCAAGATTGTCCTTTTTTTTTGTTTTTATATATATTTTTTAAATTATCTTTTTGATTTTTTTTAATATTAAATTGGTTGAAAATTTAGTTCTGTAGTTTTTTTCTTTAAAATATTATGAATTACTATAATATTTTCCTATATGGTTTTTTTTTTATGAATTTTTTTTTTCAAAATGATCTTTGTCGGTTTTATTTTTTTCATGTTGAGCTAGTTGAGAATTTTACTTTGTAATTTTTTTTTTAAACACTATGAATTGTTACAATATTTCTCTACATGATTTTTGTTTTACTAGTATTTCTCCACATGTTTTTTTTTCAAAATTATCTTTGTTGAATTTTTTTTTTATATAAAGTTGGTTGAGAATTTAGCTTTAACTTTTCCTGCATATTTCTTTTTCCATTTTTTTTTTCACTTCTTTTTTTTTTAAATTCTCTTTTTTTTTCATTTTTTTTATTTTAGAATTGTTTTTGTTAATTTTATTTTTTTAATATAGAACTGGTTGAGAATTTAGCTTTGTAGTTTTTTTTCTTTAAAATACTTTAGATTACTATAGTGTTTTTCCCACATGGTTTTTTCCCTTTTTTTTTATGATTTTTTTCCAAAATTATCTTTGTCGATTTTATTTTTTTCATATTGAGCTGGTTGAGAATTTAACTTCGTAGTTTTTTTTAAAAAAAACATCATGAATTGCTACAGTGTTCCCCACATGATTTTGTTTTGTTATGATTTTTTTTAAAATTATCTTTATTGATTTTATTATTTTAAATATTGAACTGATTGAAAATTACAACTATATTTTTTTCATGAAACTATAAATTGGTACAGTATTTTTCTATATAGTTTTTTTTCTTTTTATTTTTTTGTTATAATTTTTAAAAAACATTTCTTGGATTATAATAGTTTTTCTTTCATATAATTTTTTTTTTTTTTCATAAACTCATAACACTATAAGCATGTCACAAGCCAACAACATCTAACTGGCATGGCATCTATATTACTCGTGGTGTTTGATAGCTTAATGAAGTGTTAAAAATCAACCTTGTTGGAGGAAGATGAACAAAAGAAAAGGTAGAAGTACAATATTATACAAGAGTAGTTGGATTTTATGACTACTAGATTGCATCTTATTATACAAGCAGAGCGGAAAAAACTCGAATTACATACAACTAAACTAACATGCCTCTCAACGCTACAAAGGTTTAAAAGAATTTCATCCGAGCTTTTATGGGAAACATTTCCTTTCAATGCTGGGGAGTGAGAGAAGGGAATGAGGGTATGGATTGTAGTATCAACTTCCGACCACTCCTCCGACCAGGGGATGATCCTAAGTTACTTTGTGGAGGAGAGACCCTCTTGCTGTTGGGAGAAGTCTTGATGCCAGAGCTTGGAGAGTGGTTTTCTCGAAGGATCTCAGGAATTTCATCTTCTGGAACATTTTGGAATTGCTTCTCAAACTTCCATTGAGGTCGAAGAATATTTGGTTTTCCATATCTTTGGCCAGTATACAATCCAGAAGATGATCCAACGCCAAGAAAACATCTTGGCGGTTTGCCCTTCGATGAATATGGCAGCTGAACCAGTGGTCTGGCATCAAATTTCAAAAACATCACTAAAGATCTAATAAAAACACTCAACCTTTAAGGCAGTAAATAGTTCAGAAAGTAAACCTGGAAAACCGTAATGGTGTTGTGGGAAGAGCAGAATTTGGATGCTGCTCATCATTATTCTGGATTTCAGCTTTCTGCAATGTTTTATCAACCCCATTCTTTCACTTGCCTCTGTTTCATCTTCTTGTTCGTCTTCCATTTCCATTGAAGCAGATCCTAGATTTGGAAAGTCATTGAAGGCACAAAACTATTTAGAATTAATAAGACCAAAATAAGAAGTTAGTTTATTTATTTCTTGGATCATTTAAAGCCACTACATGATTAGAGGAAGGTTGCCTGTGTACTAAGTAGCTAAACTGTATGAAAGCAAACTTTTGGGTAAAACTTACCATCCTTTCTTCCAAATGCATTCTTGCATCCTTCACATCTGCAGTTAAGGGAGCATCCAACACCACCCTTCACAAAAGAACCATGATTTGATGAATCAGTTTATATTAAACATTAAAAGCACACAGAATATGCCAAGGAAACTACCTGATAGCATTCACAGTATTTCTTTAGGCAACTTGATTTCTTGCAGTTGCATCCCCTTTTATGCCGAGCTGAAGCAGGTGTTTTGCTGGACTCATCCTAGATCGAAGAAGCATTCAAGTTAAAATAAAAGTTTGACTATTTTGCCTAAGCAAAAGGTAAGATCAGATTTGAGCTAACCCCAATTTCAGGTGCAGGTTCAGATGTCCTAATCACTTTGGGAGCGAATGCAAGTGGGTTGCGAGACTCTATCTGTTTGCGAGTTGCAAGAACAGTATCTTCATGAATAGGCTTGTTGAAGCAATCTTGACATGCACATGGCTCTATGCAGTAGACACCAGCAGCAAAACATTCACAGTACCTGCATGGTGTGCATATTGATATATGATCATTATGATACCAGATAAAGGATGTGTATAGACATGCCAAGAGTCAAATAAATGAGGGAGGAAAGGGAAGGGAAGAAAAAACTTAAGCATTCACCTCCAGCATACTAAACAAGAGGAGAATATAATCAAATTGAAAACTAAGATGATCTATTAGATCCAAGTTTGAAGCCTGGTTCATGTAAGGACCCTGTTCATGGTAAGGGCCCTTGAGGACAGGGATCTTCATTGATAAAGATCGTTTTCCCTAAATAATTCTGCATATACTTCCATAGATTAGAGAAGTCATATGAGATATAACAGCAGTCTAACTGTTAAATCTTGCCCAACACGGGATAAAAAATAGCTTGTGATGACACCAAAGCACAGAGATCTATTTTTGAATAGCACATCCGATTATATTTATTTGGGTCACTAGCTGGAAACAACATCCCTGATTGAATTAAATTTCAGAAGATAACTACTTACAGTTTCAAACACTTTGATTTCTTACAGTTGCAACGCTTGCAGGCCTCGGCTTCTCCTTCCAACCTACGCCTGGAAATAAAATTTAATATCCATGACATTCAAACGTGAGAGATGCATAAACATGCTAATAAGTGTAAGAGTTATTAGGTAATAACTGTACAGGAAACACATTGTCAAATAACATGCCTCTTCTTTTTTGGGCTAGTCTGGCTGAAATCTTCCACAAATGGAACAACATTGTCACTGGGATCCATGTCTCTTTCCATAGACGCTAAGGCCAATGATTCATCAAGCTCTTGACCACTTGTTGGGGAGTGAAAGGAGGCAGCAGAACCAGGCAAAGTAATGGAGGAAGAGAAAGTTTCATGCTTGATTTTTTTACTATCCCTGGAATTTATTGCCAAAGCATTTAGGTGCAGACCAATTCCAGGTAAAATGCATCTTGAAGAATCACTGCTGGGCTTAAAAGGCACCAATTGTGTATTTTTGTAAGTAATTTTCTCATCTGACTGCACCCCCACTGAACTAGAGCTTGAACCATCTTCTATGTTCTTCCTACGGGCTCCTACCATTTCAAAGTCAAGACAGCGCCTTCGCATGCCACGATGCAAATTAGAAACAGCCTACAGGATCATAAAATAATTGGACTGTTGTCAGAAAAGTCATTGAGTTCCTCAAAAGTTATGAATTGGAGAACAAGAAGAAAACAATTTTGGTCAAGTAAAATACAAATCTTCAAAATTACAAGGGGGTCAATCTTAATAGGAATTGAAATGCAACGGAATTGATGCTGCATATTAAGGAAATCATGCCACCATAAGAAATACAAATCAAATCTTGGTACAAGTTTATCCATTGCAGATTGATTAATGGCACAAAATTTTGGTTTGCCAATTCTATATCTGCATGGTTATATTTTATGTTCCACAAAATTTTGATTAGTGGAACATGTAAACATAAAATTGAATGTGGGTTGGGAAGGCGTTTTTAAGTACAAGTTTAAAGGTAGAAAACAGGAGATGCTTTTTAGGTTCCACAGTAGTGTTGTGGTTGGAATAGTAGCTGACAGGCTGCCCGTGCTTGGTGCAGCATGACCCATTTGTTTTACACCTGCCTAGCTTCCCTGGGAGTTGCAAGCACAAAAGGTTGCTGTGCTCACTTTCAAGATGTTTATAAGAGTTTGATTCTTTTCCTGCTGGGTATATCAACACGAACAATTACTAGTAAGTAGAAGGGAGTTCATGCTCGCATGACACAACTAACAATTAAGTGTAAAACAAATAAATCAAAACTATTTCATCAACTAGAAAGATGCAAATTATGCAGCAGATATCGGCAACAGATATGAGCTGCATCTTTTTACCTTAGAAGGATTGCTGATTATGTATTTATTTGGATCCTTATTAGCAGCAAGATTGTCCTGTGTTGGGTCCATTTGCGTCAGCTCAATGGTTTCCCCAGGTTGAGTGAAGGGGTCTTCCTTCTCATTTTGTTCACCAGGACCAATAGGATTGACTGTTTGCATTTTTTGCACCTCACTAAAAGAGGTGCAAAATCCAACAACAGGGTTCGGTGACTTCTGAAAAAGCTCCTTAAAACCCTCTGCATCAATGGGAGAATTGAAAATTAACAGATCAGCAGAATCTGATATAAAATTCTCCCAGTCACATTCTGTAGCCTCTTTTTTACTCTCAATCTTGTATAACCCTGCTAAATGCACTTGACCTTCAGAGGAATCTTTATGAGAAGCCACATCAGTAAATGGAACAAGTGACGCTATTGTGCCATCAGATTTGGACACAGTACCTGTCTGAGTACCACAACGAGGTGTTTGGTCACTATCAGGGGTACCACAATCATAGTTTAACGTCCGTGGCAGTTCAATTGCGAGCTTCAAATGTTCACTAGGAGGTTCAACTGAGGCCTCTCTAATGGACACCCCAGGATCAAAACTCTCCTGTAGCTCAGACGAATTATCATAAAGCTGAGCCGCATCCACAGCTACCCTTTCATCATTACAAGCCTCATTCCCATTTTCAGAAGAAAACTCTGGTTTTGAGAGATCAGCGTAGTTATGCCTGAAAACAGAAGAGTGAAGTTGAACAAAAGTATATATGCTTTTATTGTAGTCCAGACCGGAGGATGGTCAAGAAAGCAAGTCATTTACCTCTTAAGGAACCTAGTTTCCTTGTGAGAGTTCACATGGGGCGAAGTAAAGACGGACGGAAGGGATGCAAAACTAAGCGAGTGGAATGTATGGGCGATGTTTATGGACTTCACTGGCTTGATAGGAGAAAGGCTATTGATATAGCTAAAAACAGGTGAATCCTGCACCCAGAAGCAAAAATACATGTCAATCATTGAACAAAGAAGCAACCAGATGGAACGAATACAAGATCCCAAATTACTGATCTAGAATCAAATAAGTAAATTCGTTCAGACAGAAGGGTTACTATTACTGATAGATAAAAAAAAAAATACAGTATCCTTCTTAGACTGACCATAAAAATAAAAAATAAAATGAGAGAATTTTTCAAAAGTCGTTATAAACACCAAATAGATCCCAATAAATCAGGAGAAATTTTTTATTTCTTTTACGAAAATGACAGTAAATTAAGATCTCAAGATTGAAATGCTACTTCGCAGTTCATAGCATTTCAAGCGACATGAAGGTAACACGAGGAAGAACCAAATTGTAAAGATTGAACCTAAATTAGAGATGTAAACCACATGAAACTCAAAATCCAGACAGAGAAAACTAACAAGACAGGACTCTGGTCCCAGAAAAACCCAGGTGAGTCTTTTCTGATAAAACACAGGCAAGTCAACCAACTAAGACACCAAACCCAAGCACATGCATTGAATCAAAACGACCAAAAACACGATTCACGAATGCAAAAGGGTCAGAGAGATCAGAATAAGAGAGGCAAGGAATTACCTCGAACTTAGAAAGAGGAGAGGTGATCTGGGTCTTCTCTGGGGTATCCATTGCCAGAGAAGAAGCTGCTCCGCATAGCTAAGGAGAGAAGAGAAGAGAAGAATTTACACCGACAGGCAACAACTACCGTTTTGTTTTGGTTTCGGTTCTCTCCATTGGCTCTCCATCACTTCGTTTGTTTTCTTTTCTTCTCTTGTTTTTGTCTAGAAAGAAGGGGATAAAGAAAGAAAAAGATTCAAGAGAAGGAGCGGGAAAGTGGGAGAGAGTGGATTTTTCTCGTAGAGATAACTTTTTATTGACCCACTTCACCTCACCTCTAGGCTCTACCCAGCACACTCTCTCAACTCTCACAACCCACCACCATAGATAATAGCCAGCCCCACAGTGCCAACAACTGTCTTCCTATCCTATTTCAGGTACTTGGCTGTGTGTCACTGTCTCTGTCTCTGTTTTTAATAAATAAATAAATAAATAAATCCCTCTAGAATCTGACGGAGGAGTGATTTACCTTTTACTTTTAAAAAAGTAACGTATCCTCTCTCTTTACTGTTGTAAGAGATTTCTCTTTTTCCGTTTTTCTATTGAAAATTATTAAAGTTGTTTTTACTTGGGGTCTACTGCTATTGACTAATACTGTTTTTGCGGAGTAATTCTTTTTCAAGTATAATGAAATTGATTACGCATTCTTTAATTTACATTTGGCTTTTTTTCTTTTCTTTTTTTTTTATTAACACAAGTGTTTGAATTAATTTCATCAGTATTTCTCAATTTATCAATTAATTTCATGAATCTTAAAATTAATAATTATATAATTTTTTAATAATCATGACGTTTATAAAACTCAAATCGATGATTTTTAAAAGATAAATTATATTTTTAAAAATTTAAATTTAAAAAAAAATTAATTTTTTTATATTTTTATCTCATACTAATGTAATGATATCAGTAAAATCAGATGCATGTGATAAGAAATCAAACCGCGACCATGGATAATTGTCTTAGGCCATTTCTATTTTATAATGATATGTAGATAAAATATATAATCTTATTAATAATAATAATAACAACAACATTGGGTCAATTTTTTAAGCAACAACGAAAAAAAAACATGAAATCTGCATATATATATATATATATATATATATATATATATATATATATATAATTGGTAAGATACGTACAGCTAAAGGTTTTTATTAGCCCCGTTATGATGCCGTTACTAGTCAGATTCGTCGGTGACTGAGATGGTAAAAACATTTTTTCCAATACCATCCAAGAAAAGAATAAATGATAAATTAATACATGATAGTTATTTTATAATTAAGAAAAAAGAAGAAAGTTGCTTGTAATATTGATATCGGTGTTTGCATCTTTATCCTTATCGAATTGCACGATTGACATTTATATAGTTGGTTTTATTCATTTCAACTTGGAATTCTCGCTTTTTTTTATATTGCTGTTTAAAAACAGCCTCGTTTATGTTATTTTTTTACTTGATTATTTAAATAACATAAAGTGATGTTGCATATATATATATACTATGTGGCCTAGATTTGGAATTTGCGAGTATCTGCCTTGTCTAATTTTTTTAGATAAGAATTTGGAAATAATCATAACTCGAACCTTTAATTCATCATGTAATAAAGTTTATTTTCTTAAATACATGAATTCAACATAAAAAAACGTAAATTTCAAATCTTTCATGAATAAAACTTAATAATAATTAACACATAAATTATTTCATGGATTTTTTTTAAAACCCAATAGTAAATGATGTTGAAAAAAAAAATGGGTTGTCCAATTTATTTGGTTTATGTTTAATGATACAGGTTAATGGTATGAACTTATCTTTTTTATGGTGGTAAAAAAATCTAACTAATTTAGAAACAAGGCTCCCGGATTAAATAATAGATTAATTAATTGATCATAGCAATTTTATTTATGTTTATAGCCAAAATAATTGATAATTTGTACTTGATATTTGATAAGTCAAGATGACTTGTAGCTAGTACCTATAAAAAATTATATTTAGTAGGTGTTGGAACTCTCAGGTGCTCAGGTAAGTATTTTTATAGAGAGAAAATATACAATAATATTATAGAAAAATATAATCTCAGGTATGTATATCATAGATGATGAAGATTATGAATATTTTTTCTACGTGGTTCGGGTGATTCTTATAACACCCAAAGCCTTGTTGTTTTCATGAAAAAGAAAAATTAGAAAATTCTTTATTCATGACTTTAATGAGAGACAAATATCTCTTACATGTCATTAATAAGAGACAAACATATCTTTTCATATCATTAATGAGATGATAAATGTGATAAATCCCTTAAGAGATCTTCATCACATCTATAGATATAAAGGAATCATTACCTCTAAATTCTAATATGAAAGATCAACTAGACTAACATGTATATCAAGCTCATATTAACTTGGACTTGATTGATTATAGAGTCCAAGTGTTTGAGCATGACAAATATGTCAAACTCATATTATATTGAACTTAGTTAAGTGTTAAATCCAAGTATTTTAAATTTAGCATGCTTGTTACACTCATTTTATTCTTAAGATATTTTCTATTAGTAAAAACATATAAAAAAAAAAATATTAACTAATAAATCTTTATTCGTCACTTTTTAATATATATATACACACGCACACACATATATATATATATATATTCTAGCAGAGAAAAAAGCCAAATTCTTCCATACTCGAATAACAACAAACGTATTTGACAGGTGAGAGTGGTAGGAGATTGGTTTTAGTTAAAACAAAAACAAATATTGAAGATACCGTATAAATTAGTGATGCCAATCATCCCGTGCAAACATTCCAAATAAAAAACATAATTCTGTGTTGATGAAGGTGAGGAAATTGTCAAGTACAGAAATCTACAATATCAGGACTTTAATTATTCGAAGCCAAAAAAATAAAATAAAAATGGCAGACATCAAATTATAGATAGTAACCCCCTCGTATCCTTGTATAGAGCCCCGGAATGCCAACAAACGGAAGCTCCCCGGAATGCCAAGAGGTGCAAGCCTGTCTCTCGGACAATGTCATGCCATTCAGGGCTTGATGTTTCTGTCGGTTTTTAAAAACAATACACACCTACACCTCCGAATTTAATTGACGAGTGCTCTAAGGAATCCTTTGCCTTTCCGAAGAGTGATTTATTTTTTCGAGAGCATTAATTTATACATGTATATGAACAAATGTCTAGCTTCGTAAATACATGATGAACAGCTGTCTAAATTATGTTTTTCTTATGTGCATGCTTGCATAATTCCGACACAGTTGACTGCATGCTTCGACCATTTCTATTTTCTAGTTACGTGCAAAACTCTATAATCAAATATAACTTTGGATCGTCCTTTTTTTAAAAAAACTTTTCAGAGAATAATTATGTCACCGTAAAAACCGTAAAGAAAATGTGATATTTGAATTTAAAACCAGGCAAGTTATGTACAGAATACAGATACAGCTTTTTATTACCTCGTTACGATGCCATTATTGGTCGGATATTCGTCAATAATTGAGATCATAAAAACCTTTATCCCAAGATCATCGCAAAAGAGATTAAATTATAAAAATTCATGACAGCTGTTTGAAACAAAAGATCGTGACATTTATGTCTGTGATGGTACTGATATTGGAGTTTCCATGGCTATTTTTTAATTATCGAAATAATAAAATCAAATAATTGTTGTGTTTTTTAATCTATAATTCGAAATTGAAATTCTCATTTTTTGAAGATTGTTATTCGGAGATGTGTTTAAAATAGTTTTATTTTCTGTTTTTTATAATTTAATTATTTCAATAATATAAAATATTGTTGGATTGATTGTTAAATTTTTATTTTAATACATTAATGTGAAAAATATTATTTTTTTAATATATTTTTAAATAAAAAATATTTAAAAAAACAATTATTATTACACTTTTAAATATTCCGGGTTGCAGTTGCAGTTATATATATATATATATTAGTTGCAAGCTTTGTAAGTATTAACATATGATTTGTAAAACCTAGATTCCACTACTTCTATCGCGTAGTATATAGTGTGCGAAAAAGGAAAACTCTTGAGCTGGAGAGAGGATCGCGACTAGGATGAGCTGGGTGGAGGTTGTTTTCAGTCGAAACAATAGTTTAATTTATTATTAAATTGATATGTTTCTTTGACAAGACAAGATGATATTGTCAATGATTTCGTGTAAACATTTCGTACAAACATCATAACCCCATGTTAATAGTGACGATGAAGAGATTGATCGAGCACAAAATGTTTAAAGATTCAGGAGGAGGGTTGATTAGTGGGGCACCAAGACTATATATTGCCATGAATTGTAGTAGATATAGTAACCCTCTCGTGCTTTGATTTCTCAAGTACATTCATTTGATTCTACACCGATTTTCATTAAAAAAACCAACCGCCCTCTGAAATTCTAATTCCCTCAAAAATTTATCCATGTGTTTTTCTTAATGAAAGTTTATATTAAATTAGCCCGTAATTTCTTAATTAAATCATCTTAATTATTTGAGACACAAATAAAAAAAAAGTTAGTTTTTAGAATTTGTTCATATTTAAATAAAAATATTTATGAATGCAATCCTACATTGACGTGTTTACAATACTAATTAATACCGGTTAGGATTTATAATGATTTATAGTAAAATACATACAAATGGGAGGTCTCTAGATTAATTTGTGCTCACTTCAACTTTAATTTTTTTTTTATTACAGAACCAAAGCCACATTGGCTCATCATTTACAGGGTCAACATGTTGCTCGTGATACTCCTGATGCTGGTGCTACCAGCAATGTGCCATAATCTGGTAATGTATGTAGTTCTAAGTATTATATGAAAGTGTCACGATGCCGTATTGATCTGGGAAAAAATGGGTGGCATTGAATGTCAACTGGGTGAGCATATCCTTCCCGTGACCATTAGATTTTTACTTCAATGTTGCAAATCCAAAATATCTACTAGTGTTACTGTTTTTTTTTTATTATTATTATTATTAATGTAAATGTCTGAATTAGTTTGTGTATATGTTAACTAATTTTAAATTCTAAAATTAATAATTATATAATTTTTAATATTTTTAAAATTTTAAAATATAAATTTAAAATTTAATCAGGTCGTTCGTGTGAAAATTAAATTACAGACAGTACTATATTTTTAGATAAGGAAGATCAATCCAGATGCTTGTAAGGTGTAGCCTTACTGGTCAATAAACACCGTTAAATTAAAAGGATAATTGTGGCTGACGATTGTGACAGCTAGGGATATTAGCCATTGGCGCGCAAACATTTCAAAAGGTAGGTTATCAGGTAGGTTTCTGGTCCACCAGAAGTAGTGATAGACCTTAACCAGTTTTCTACCGATAACAGTCAATGGACCCTCTCCAATTAAGGGCTGCCAAATGGTATTTTTTTTTTTAAAAAAAAAATATATATATATATATATATATATATTTATTATTATTTTAAAGTATTTTAATATGTCAATTTCAAAAATATTTTAAAAAATAAAAAATATATCTTTTAATATATATATTTTTTAAAATTATTTTAAAAAATAATTACCACTTCTAAATAACTCTTAAGAAACTATTAAAACTTTTTTATTATAATTTAAAATGCATGGATGGTTAATAATTCATTGTAATTATATTAACATTACTATTTTCTTCGTCCCAAATGAATTTGGTTCGAATCATATATTCTTTGAAAGAAAAAAAAAAAAAAAAACATAAACTCTAATCATAGTTTTAGTGTAATATAGATTCGGACATTAAAAAAAAAAATTAACGTCAATTCAATCATATATATATATATGTTGCTTCTTATTTTCAAATCAAACCAAGAACGAACCCTGATCACTCCATGGTTTGTGCACTGGGAGCAAGAAAACATCTACAGAGGACGTTAGTTATAGTGTTCGTTGGCCCTTCACATCAAAGTTTTAAGACCCTCGTTTCTCGATCACCCACTCCTATTTACGCCCCTTCAACATGGTGGATGAGTTAAGCTGCGCATTGAAAAGCCAGTAAACTACCTGAGCGTCTATGATCTTAAGTTCATCTAACAGAAGCCGTTCACTTTCCCAGAGTTGGGTGTGTAGCGGTAACAACGGGGGAGGGTCCTTAAAGAGGGAGGGTGCTTGTGGTCCCTCAAGGATGAAGATCGGCGTTTCACGTGAGACCCCATCCTTGTATGAAAGCCCAGACCTAACAGGCTCAGGCAAATTAAAGCAAGCAGCTCATGAGATAATGATAAATATGGATAGGAGTGCATTAATTATTTGTTCTTTCCCAACTCCCCACATTCTCTGGAATATGAACTCCATGCCAAAAATCATAGTGTCGACTAACATGCGTACTTTATAGTTTATAGCATGTTCTATTGTTCTTGCGGGAAAGAACAGCTTTGTTTTCACATAGTTATCAGACTCTGCAATATTGACAGTATTGCTAACATTGAGATTAACGCCTAAGTAACACACGTAGCAGGAAAGAAAATCAGTGGAAGATAGTGGCGAGTACTACGCTACACATGTTTTATATATTTTAATCTCCGAGTTAAGCAATTTTATAGTAATTATGTATAAACTAAGAAGATGGCCTGTGGCTTTTAAGACCTTTCTTGAATGTCAGACTGTGAATTAAACAAAAGTTTAGTTGACCAACTACTCAAGACTTTAATTGTTTAATTTGGGATGCTCTTGCAGTTGCAAGCGACCATAAGAAAAGTCACGGGTACAGTAATCATGAGAGGCAGTGTCTTACTAGTGACTACAGCTTACTAAAATATATATATATATATATATATATAGACGGCCAGCTCCTCAAAACATTTGTATCTTGTCGTGGGGCGGGCTTTGCTAGAAACTTTTTCTGGGTTTTGAGTTTTTTCTGGCGACTGGCTTTATTAATTAATGTTTTTAGCTGTGTGGTTTAGTCAGGATTTTGGATCTTTCCTTGATATCTTGCTGAAGGAACTTTCCTGATCTCCAAACAGACAAGGCTACCAGACGAGGATGAAAAAACAGAGTGCTAACTTTTAGTTCGTCTAGGCTGGTGAGCTTCCACGAACTACGACGGAGTAAAAATACAAATCCATTTGGATGGGCTTTTTGCGAAGGAGAGAAATAATGTGTGATGAACAATGCACTCACGCCAAAATTTAGATTGCAAGTGCCAGTTATATTCACACTGTATTTGTTGACGTGGAGTTGGATCATCGGAATCCGTCCGCCACCGTCAGGTAGCCATTAATTTAAGTTTTGATGGGGGCATGATTTCTTTAAAAAAGATTTAACTGAAACAGGGAAACCTTCATTTCAATGGACTTGGAATGTTCTTGGAATCCTTTAAATGTCCATTGCCTTCAGCTTCTAGGAGTCCTGTAATATTGGGCCTGTCTAAAAGAGGTCCATGAGTAGCATGTGAGTTTATATATATGTCTTACGAGTCCAATCATGGTAATTGAAAAACCCAGTAGGCCCAGTTTTGATACGAATAAACTCATGGGAAATTCGTGTCCTGTTGCCTGCCATGTTAATAATTGGGAGCCCGAGTTCATTTTGTACTTGAATAATATGAATGCTGAAGAAAACTCATGGGAAACACTACTCAGGCCCATAACCCTCTGTTGATCTTGCAATCCTCCGACCCGGGCAATGGTTTGATTCTCGTGGAATCATTTATTTGGGCTTATTGTTGTTAAGGAGTTGATTTCAAACCCTTTTTTAAATAAAAAAACCTTCTTTCCAGAATTTTTTTTACCTTGACTCCTAAGTTTATTTCTCGTAGTAGTAGACGACATGTCACATCTTGGCCTTCTGGTCTAGAGAAAAAAAAGAATACTGAATTCTTGCTAGCAATGCATTTTAGATGTAAGAAATAATCATGTCTGGCTTGTTATGAATATCACTTGACATTTTTTTTATGACATCGCATTTCTTTTTCTTTTTTTCTTTAAACCTCATATATTTTAGCTTTATACTCAATATTATCACATTTAAAAGTATTTCAAATAATTATATGTCAAATAGATAAACACAAGGTTAAGTTATCTAGCTAGTTATACGATTCAATTCACAATTATTTAAGGGTTAAATATTTTTATTTTTTATAAAAAAATATATAAATACAGGATTTTTCAATGCATTTTTATAGTATAAAAAATTCAAGTTAAAATAAAAATTTTTATATATATATATATATATAATCAAATAAATCAAGAATAATATATATAAATAAATAAATAATCATGAACAATACTTAATTATTTTTAAAATATCTCTTATTCGTGCTTGTTATTATTTTTACTGATTTCATTTTGTCGTAATTATCTCATGCTAGAATTTCTTGTGCATGCCATCGAATCTAGGAACTATTCTCAAAAGAGAAAATGAACGAAAAAGCAACAATATCAAAACTATCAGATAAGAAGATTAAAGTTAAAGTTGATCCAAACAATCTAGCAAAGGGTAGCATTGTTAGCGAGGATATATATATATATATATATATATCAAGAGGCACTTTTGTTGTTAACCCAGAAAACAAAGACGCACACCTGTAGGCACATGAATCTTTCGAAATCAACAATGAAGATGATGGAGTAAAGCCCGTGAACTAACGTTGATAAAGTCTGTCAAGATCCAGGAATAGGAGAACTCCAATTGAAAATCTGAAGCTTCATGACCAATTTCATTTTTGTTTTTGTGATTGAAAAATATTTTTTAAAAAATATTTTTATATTATTTTTAGATTAAATATATTAATGTTAAAAATAAATTTTAAAAAATATATTATTTTAATATATTTATAATAAAAAATATTTTTTAAAAAAATTACTACCACAATATCAAATAGTCTCAACATAACCCATATAAAAGTCTAGTCATTGCTCTATCATTCAAGTTGTGTATGTTTTATAATATGATATAGAGTGATTATGTAAAAATATATTTGTAATTAAAAATATATTTGTAATTAAAATTAAAATTTATTTTATTTTTAATATTGAAACATAAATGAAACATCAAAGTCATAAAAAATACTTTAAAAAATATTAATTTAATATATAAATGAAAAATAATTCAAAAAATATTTTGAAAAAACAGAAAGACCTGCCCTTCAATTCTCTTAAATACACTTAATTTGGCCATGTTTGAAACTGTCAACACAAGACCCCACTGCAATAAAATTAACTCTTAATGAAATTTGTCTAAGAAACTTACTAAAATAAATGTTTTAATATATATACTTTATAACGACTCTTATATTAAGTTTCATTGTTATATATATTATGAGATATATGTCTTGATTTTAGCAACAATCATAATATATTTTTATTAACACTTGACATTAAATAAATGGCACATGGAATGAATGGCTTTGAATTCAACACAGGCAAAGCTCTATCATAATTACTAGTTTAATTGGCATGGTAATAACTGTGGCTTAGAATTCTTTTTATTTATCTAATATTCAAACTATTATGAACATGCATGTGATCTTAGCAAATTCCAGGCTCATTCAAAAATCCGATCCATAATTTCATTCTGTAGGCTCAAGCATAACTCCACTGTTATAATAGTTTGAATGTTACATAAATAAAATTAAGAATTCTATCCTATACTAGGAAGGAAAGAAATTCCAAATCAATAATTTTTATTTTTAAAATTAATTAATTAATCATGCATGATATCTATTGTCAAGTTATTTTTTTTTAATTTAATTAAAAAATTGCATCCTGAATTCTATATATATATATATATATTGGCCTAAGTGTGCCATTTAAATTAAATTCTATAGACACTATGCGTGCCTTTAAATTTCTACAAAAACATTAGTTTGAAAATGTATTTTTTTTATATAAATATCAGTTTGATATTGACATAAATCAATTAAAAAATAATATTCTTCTCAACCTATTTTTCTTTACAAAATTTTTGTTTATGTTCATCGAAAACAAAATAAAACTTTAAAAAAAATTTATAGAAGTTATTCTTTACTAGTTTTAAGACTTGGCTATAGTGCTATACCATGGATGTGTATAACTTTTAACTCTACAACAAATATAATAAAAAATATTAATATCTTAAAAACAATGATCATTACGCTTCAAAACCTAATTGCTACACTCGCTTCCCTAACAGATCCACTGCCACAAATCTCATTGTTTTTATTCTTTTTTTCCAATCGAGATTGTCTGAATTTGTTGCCTGATATGCACAATTAAAGGATGCTGGCTGCATAAACTGAAGACACCTCTCGAAACTTTCAACTGCTTAAATTCTTCAAGGACGTTAATCTCTCACTTTACCTGGCTTAATTTAGACCAGGTTCGTCTAACTTCAAGAAAAGAAGACAGATAGAGAAACAATTCAAAGTTCAAATCTGCGTTAAGACTCCCCGGCGTTAGTTCTTGTACATATATGCATGCATGCGTGATTGTTTTTTCTTGACATGATAATTAGATATTTAACTTCTATGCTCAACCCAAGCATTCCGTGTCTACAGCTTTTCCCTTCTGGGAATGATAGAACTTCATCAGAATGCCCAGAAGCAGCCACTCAGAATATATTTACAAGCATTCTCATGTTGAGATTCGTGTCTCTTGTTAACAGAACGTTATAAATTATACATCCCTAGTTTGCTGTTGTTTTAGTTGATGGCAATACCACAATATTGGTCTTTACAATGAAATTAAAGGACGGCCGAGTCTGGACATGAATCCAGCTGAATATTAGTAATTGTTGTGTTAATTTACGATAAATTAATTAAGATATATGTTCACTGTTCGACTTTGACAGTGACAAAAAGATCTCACATGTGACTTTCTAATTTCAATATTTACGGCTCATAGTAGCTTTGCCTGTTTATTTTTGTCTTTCAAGAGTATTTAAAAAAATTGAATTTTTTTAATTTCAATTTTTTTATCATTTTAATATAATGTTATCAAAAATAAATTTTAAAAAGTTAAAAAATATATTATTTCAATATATTTATAAATAAAATACTTTAAAAATAATTAATGAGCAGAATCAAAGTAGTACAAAGCCACAATTCAAGTAAAAAGTTTTAATTGACTTCTTACTTACTATTCAACTTTAATAATTTGATTTTATCAATCTGGAAACATTTACATTAATTCCTCATATTACGTTTTACTTTCTTTTTTCTTAAAAAAACATCATGATGTTTGCAGCAATTATCTTGAAGTTGATGTATAAAAAGGACAAATGAACACAGCAGCATTTCCTATCCTTGCTGATAAGATATGGTTTGGTGGCTCCGAAAATCCACTATGATAGATTTAGATTTTCTAGATAAAAAGGGCTGAAAATCATTTCTTATCCCTTCACTTTTCATATTCCTATAATCGTATATCCAAGACAAGTTAGTAGTATATCCGCTTGAAAAATGTAAAAATACTCGACATATCGAAAACTTCCATCCCATATAGAATCAAAATCGATTTGGACTAAAGATTATTTGAACAATTATGGTTGCAAATCACTCGTAAAGTTAGCCAACTAATTTATAACTTGATCCTGTTTCCTTGGAGATATACTAACATGTCTTGGATGGTCGGATTTGTTTTTCGTGTATATCAAAACCAGAGTGCACAGGGACATGGTATTCGTACACTGGTTTTGTACTTTGATTTACTTTTCTTTTAAACACACTTTCCGATGCTATATTTAGAAACACACTCTCTCTCTCTCCAACAGGCCGTATTTTTGCCAACCTCGGCGCTTCCCACGCCTTCTCCACTCTATTTGGTTAATAACAGTTGCTTTATTTTTTGTTCGATTATTCTAAGCTAATAATTTTCTTTGAAATCCCATCCACAAAAAAACCTTCTTCTCTTCTTCCATTTATATTGTGTGGAAGAAAACAAAGGGAATGTTGATGATGGTGAATATGATATCATTGAGCCTTGACCGACTCTATCCTTGCTCTTCGTATCCCTTTCTAGAGATTTCAAAGTCAACTTTATTGCCCTTTCTTTGACATTTTTTGGTTAATTTTTTTTTTTCAGTTTATAGGTTTTGCTTGCTTGCATGCGTGCTGGTTTTTTATTATTATTATTATTTTATTGTACATAAAGCTTTGATTTTTCGAAATTTTGCTAGTTTTTGAATTCTGGGTCATTCTTATTTTATTGGGCTTTGTTTAGATAATGGTGGGAATTGGGTCGTTTTCTTAGGGTTTACCTTTTGTTTTTGTTCGCAGTTTTGTTTCGTTCGGATACGGGAAATAAACATAAATACAGTCGATGATGGGAAATTTAGTTTTTGAACCAATGTAAGGGTCAATTCATTAACAAAGAGTTTTTATTCTCAATTCTGATTGGTAGGCAATCTATTTACAAAATAGTGAAATTTTTTGGTTATAAGGTCAATATTGGAGGGAACTTGAATAGGATTTTGGGTTGGTGAAACTGGGTTTCTACTTGATCAAAACTTTTCATTGCTATCTTTGATTAGTAATTTGATCTTAGGAGGGGTTTGTTTTGCACATTTAATTTGTAATTGCATAAGAATTTTGAAACTTTTCCCTTTTTGATCTTAAAATCTTGATCAGTTCATGGGAATTCGAAGGCAATGAGTATGATGATGAAAAATTGAAGTTTTTTTGTTTTACTTTTCTAGGATTGTCGTCTAGAATTTAAGGTTGTCTCTGGGATTCACGGCTATTGTCTTGTATTTGGTTCTTTACAATGGATTCAAAAACAAGCGGTGATGCCGGTGATGTCATGCCAGAGAAGAAACCGGATAGCCAGGAAGGTAGTGCCAATTCAAAGGTGAAAGGTATAGGAGGTGTGAGTAGCAAAGATATGTTTTTTCGAGCTGATAAAATCGATCTCAAAAGCTTGGATGCACAGCTTGAGAAGCACCTGAGCAGGGTCTGGTCAAGGAACACCGAAATCCAAAGGCCTAAAGAAGAGTGGGAAATTGATTCGTCTAAATTGGAAATAAGGCACGAGGTAGCCCGTGGTACTTTTGGGACCGTGTATCGTGGTACTTATGATAACCAAGATGTTGCAGGTCATTGATCTCTGTTTCCCAGCGCTCATTTTGTATTTCCGTGTCTTTTCATGCTTACGTGATGGTTCTTAGTGTTTTGATATTCAGAGTTCTTAATTTTGTTTGGTTTCTGTTTCTGTAAAGGTCATGCTAGAGAGTAAATAAGGATATTGTGTTTTGCCTGTCCTCCAAATCTTTGTTACGAGTTGCCTTTATACTGCTGCTTATTAACATGGTCTAAATTTTGTTGCATATATGTGGAAATGAATATAAAGTTTTGCCAGGCATTGTATTCGCAACGACATATTGAAATGGATTTCCTTTGTTGCCTTGTCATTTTATCGCTAATCCTAGGAAACAGTTTTCCCTATCCCTTGCGTATTCTTTTGTATGCTACTTTTGAATGCGTCCCTTTTAAGCTGCCTGCCTGGATTGGGGGTAACAGAAAAAAGTAACAAGGCAAACCATTCATCTTCATTAGTATTTCAGGCTTGGAAGGTGGGAGCATCTCTTCTTTTAGTTTGGGAGGGGGGGCGCAAGAAAAGGATTTCATAAGCTGACATCCTCGTTTGGATTATCCATTATAACTTTATAAGAACTTAGCTTGTGATCATTAAATTTGCAATGCCTTTGAAATTTATCATCTTTTGATCATTGACTATCATGCAATGATTTTAGGATGTTTACGTGCCTCTCTAATTTCTCCTTGTCTTGCTCAAGAAGTCATTGGAAGTTCAGAAAATTTTGCCATTCTCTGTCTGAATTGGTTTGTTTGATATCTAATGCCTGCAAAATCTTTTCACTACAACTCCTGATAAGCATTGATGAAACTGCGGTCTGTTTCAATTGGAGAGATTGTTAGCATTCAGCACTGTGCATGTTGATGTTGATCCCTCACTGAACTGTTGTTGGATGTTATAGTGAAAATGTTGGACTGGGGGGAGGATGGTATTGCCACAACTGCTGAAACCACTGCTGTGCGGGCATCATTTCAGCAAGAGGTTGCTGTCTGGCACAAGCTTGACCATCCTAATGTTACAAAAGTACGAACTCATTCTTAAACTTGTTATGTTCATTTTATTATGAGCATCATGTTACATGAAAGTTGGCTTTTTTGGGTCATGCAATTGTCCATCTTGTATTACCTTGCCAGTAATTGCATTACAGGTTCCTCTTGGCAAGCATGGTTTTCTTGACACTTTGCTTTAAACATAGTTATATTTCTGTATCTTATCATAGTGCATGGAATTCATAAACTATATGTAAATTTTGACATACATCAACGGGAAAAATGCTTTTCTACTTGAGCAAGATTTTTGAGTTGAAACCATATGCTTGAAGGATCATCCTCCCAGTCATTCTAGTTGTTACCATAAGCTTATCATTTGTGTTATTTTTATTTCTGATGCTTTATGTTTTTTAACAGTTTGTTGGAGCATCAATGGGAACTTCTAACCTGAAAATTCCTGCCAAAAACCCATCTGATGGTTACATCTCCCTTCCTGCTAGGGCATGCTGTGTTGTTGTTGAGTATCTCCCTGGTGGGACGCTTAAAAACTACTTGATAAGAAATAGTCGAAAAAAACTTGCTTTTAAGGTTGTGATCCAACTTGCTTTGGATCTCTCTAGGGGGTGAGTTTTAGTTTTTGTTAATTTTCTTTTATTGAAAAATTCCCTAAAAAAATGAAATTACAGACTAGTTTTACTAATTTGCAGTCTTAGCTATCTACATTCAAAGAAGATTGTACATCGTGATGTCAAGACTGAAAACATGTTACTAGATTCTCATAGAAATCTCAAAATTGCTGATTTTGGTGTTGCCCGTGTTGAAGCTCAGAATCCATGTGAGATGACTGGTGAGACTGGCACACTTGGATACATGGCCCCAGAGGTATTTCATGCTTTAACAAAACCTTTTCTTCCCTAGGCAGAAGTGGTTTATGAAGAAAATTTTGTATATTAACAAGTGATTGGTTATATAAACAAGTCCAGAAATGCATATAAATGATGTGTAATGATGATAAAATCAATCCTTGTGCCATGTTCAATATGGAATCTGTGAGGGCGTGTTTTTTCTGTTAATTATAAATTTATAACCATATGGACACGGGATGCAATTGAATTTGCATATTTGAATTGTTATTTAATTGCAACTATCTAACCTGATACTTTATGCAGGTTCTTGATGGCAAACCGTATAACAGAAGATGTGATGTCTACAGCTTTGGCATCTGCTTATGGGAAATATATTGTTGTGACATGCCTTACCCTAATCTTAGCTTCGCTGATGTCTCCTCTGCTGTTGTTCGACAGGTTAGTTTTGTAATTTAAGCAAGCCCTCATGCCTAGTTCTTCTTCTTATCTTTCTTGTTCGTGCTTTTCTTTCTTTCTTTTGGTTGTATGGTGACCTGAGGAGGCTCAAAGTAATTGTTATCACCGTTCATAATTAATGGATTTAGGAAAGAATTTTGTGACCATATTGTTATCCACATGACATGTGATTTGGCATCTCGCAAGTGAGGGAGCCATTGTCAGCAGTTCATGAATGACTCAGGTCCATTTCTTCTTTCAAACTCAGTGATTCATATGGCCTTCTATCTAATTTATTGTACAGCATTGATGCATCCCAGCTACTTTTAGCAAAGTGGCAATATGGAATTGACATCACTGGATATCCCTCGTAATGCTTTCAAATGCCTTTATTGGTTTTTACAAGCAAGGGAGGAAAAGGCTGAGCTTAGTTAGCTGTAAAGCTCTCGAGAGAATTGATATCTTTTTATGAAAACATTTTGTTCTCTTGCTAAAACTTTGTTCGAGGTCTTAAGATCTAGCATCCTGCCAAAGGTCATCAAATATTGGGAAATTCATGCTTCATGATTTC
The DNA here is from genome assembly GCA_964019445.1 of Populus tremula. Classification (NCBI taxonomy): domain Eukaryota; kingdom Viridiplantae; phylum Streptophyta; class Magnoliopsida; order Malpighiales; family Salicaceae; genus Populus; species Populus tremula. The sequence goes on along the minus strand of CAXHTJ010000018.1, from coordinate 10,356,552 downwards.
ATTGGCAGAATTTACGGCCAGAGATTCCAAGATGTTGTCCAAGTTCTTTTGCAAATGTCATGCGAAAATGCTGGGATGGAAATGCAGAAAAACGTCCTGAAATGGCTGAGGTGGTGAAAATGTTAGAAGCGGTTGATACAAGCAAGGGAGGAGGGATGATACCTGAAGACCAGGCATCTGCCTGTTTCTGTTTGACCCCTGCTCGCGGACCCTAAGTTGTGTTCTTTACCTTCCTCCTCCTCGTCTCTCCCCCATTCATTTTGTAATGAGTCAGAGTTGCGACATCCAGCTCTTAGTTCGATTGGTTACAAACTCTTGCTTCACGAGATGAAAAACAGTCTATTCATTATTCTGCAAGAATGGGGAAATAAGGTGGTTTTTTGTTTTGAAGTTGTAATCTTTTGCTTATTACAAGCTACCGTGCTTCTTGCACAGGATGTGTTGGCACTGCAAGGGCTCTGCAATTCATGCGTGATAGCACTTGCGTTTTAGGAAAGCAGTCTTGGTAGATTGGCTGGATCGGGATGTGTGAATAACCGGTTAGTGGCATGGCACTGCAGCCCTTTGAGGATGCAAGCCTGTGAACATTTTTTGCGGCACCAGTTCTTGCAGCTGCTGCCTTTACCTGGTTGAAGTTCAACACCACCTGCTAATTTTGCTTTTGATGGGAGCTTTTGGATACGAGTCAATGCAATGAATAGTATGGTCTCAATCCGTGTTAAACCTTCTTAAAATGAAAAAAATAATTTAAAAATATAAATTAGAAACGGTGAATTATGAGAATTGTACTTAAATTTGCAGGTTTGAAACATGGACCGTCGTTTGAATCGATCTCTGTCCATGCTCACTCTGGCTTTATGTTTTTCCGGTTTGAAGTATGCATATCCAGTGTTGCGAATAAAGAAGAAAAAATCTGAACATTTCTACCGTTATATATCTTGGGCTATGTAATATTTTGAGTTAAAAAGATTGGAAAATACAATAAAGCCCTTGGAGGCTAAATAGTAAGTATAATGATTGAAGGGTAGTTTGGTAATTGACCAATAGTTGATAAATATAAATAGAAGAAAAGAAAAAAAAAAAAAAAAAGGATCTGATTTTGAGAGAAAGAGAGCTACGGGAGAGAGAAGGGAGGAAGAAGAAGAAGAAGAGAAAATAAGGGAAAATAAAGGGAAAAGGAGAAAAGAAGTAGAGGAAATAAGTAAAAAGGTAAGATTTATGGTTTTAAGTATATAATATGTTAAATTTCGGTTTTTGATTAATTTTAAAGTTTTGAATTTTGAGTTTATTGATGAATTAGTTTGAATTAAGGAGTTGATTGATGTGGGTATTTGATTATTTAGTTGAATTGGAGAGATTGTAGAGAAATATGATGATTTTGAGTTATGGTTGAATTGAATGATGAAGTTGAGGTATAAATCTGGAACTAACAGTAGGTGATCTGTTGAAATTCTGGGTTTGAGGTTGAAGATGACGAAAATTCAGTTTGGTCCCTCAATTTATAGAAATTGCAGTTTAGTCCCCGAACTTTGGAAATTTTACAGATTGGTCCCTGGGGCATAAATTGAGGTTCTGAACAGAACTGAGGATGATTTAAGGACAAAATTCCAGTATAATTAATATTTTCAGTTTGGTCCTCCAATTTGACAAAAAGTATAATTTGACCCTAAAAATTTGGTAAAGTTCCAGAATGGTCCTTGGAGCATAATGATATATCCTGGACAGAATTGAGGATTAATTATGGATAATTTCAGTATGGTTATGTATTTACAATTTGGCCCTCCAATTTTGGTAAAATTACGTTTTGGTCCCTGTTTTGGAAAATTGTCGTTTTAGTCCCTAAACTTGGGAGATTAAGCCCGGTTTGATTTTATGCATTGAGATCTTTTTTTTGAATTGTTTTTGAGTATATTTTATATATTTATTGTAGGTTCTCCTAACGATCCTTAATCGGATTTCCGGGTCTTTTGTCTGACATTCCTTTAGTTCAGTATTTTCCGGGTGAGTGGAATAATCTTTAATATGCATATAATATAAATAAATATGTATGTTGATTATACAATGAGTACGACTAAGTTTCTTGAATATTTATATATGTTGCTTTATTTTCCGAGTACTCATTTATTCTTGAATTTGCATTCGCAATCTGTTAAAGTAAATTCTATTTGATATGATATACGATTCTTTGATGATTATGTGAATATTTGTTATGCCTTGATATGGGACTTGTCAGTACTCCATGCTAACGGAGAATAGTTAGCATGTGTGCACATAGTATTCTGTTACCTAGCTGGTGAGAGAGGCATCAGCCTGTGGCGATTGATCATCCCACAGTGGTCACCGACGGGTGTCATCTGGTCACCGACGGGTGTCATCTGGTCACCTTCGGGTATCATCTGTTCTCTGACATGTAATCCACTACGTTATGATAATATGTTACGTTATGATATTATGTTTAGTAAGTATATGTATATGTATATTAAGATATATCATCTTACAAATTATTAATATCTGAAATGTATATTAAATGTTATTCCCTCACTGAGTTGGTTGGACTCACCCTCATTTTTTTAATATTATTTCAGGTTCTTAGTTTCTGAGACTTTGTTGAGTGTTTCCGCTTCTTCAGTTCTGGTCGGTATGCCTTGCTTGTTCGCGAGGTTTTCCTTTCAGTTTTGATTTGATGTCTTAGACGCTCCACTGTTACCTTGGTTTAATTAAATTTGGATTTTGACAATGTAATGAGTATTATGAATTATTATTTTTGTTTTAATAACTATCTTTCGGTTTCATCAGTATTTGAATAATATAATATTTCTGAATATTATGAGCCGCTGCGTATTTTTGAACAAATTGTTCTTTTGATATTTCCGTTCTGAGGCTTAGCGTAGGTGAGGTGTCCTTTCGACACCGCTCCTACGTTGCCGGTCACGGATCCGGGATTCGGGTCGTGACAGGCTAAGCCCATTTGTCCAACTCCACCTGAAGCCCAATACTCAGCCTCAAAACGATAGCTCTGATCAAACCCATCCCGCCCATTAAGCGGATATTGGACTTAAAGGGCACAAAACCCTGACACGTTTGTGTGTACGACAGCAGCCCATTGGCTAAACTTGAAGATTTCAAAATTAAATAGATTTCAGGCTTAGAAATTTGAAGCTTTCTCCTACCGAGTAAAAAAAATAAAAATAAAAATCCCGATCCACTAGCGAGCAAGCTTTAATCAACTGGAATTTTATAAATGGAGAGTGATTGTGTGAGCAAATTCTCCAGACCACAAAGAATGTCTCCTTTTAGGCTCAACACGATAAGATCGTTGCCTGTCTCATAGCGCACGAGTCCTTCAAGATTTTCCAACAATAAGTGGAAGTGGAACTCCCAGTCGGATCAAATTGATGTTGCTTGCCTACCCACTTCCTTTCGTCTGGAAATCGCTGTACCTAAAACGACAAATTTATGGTCATTTCAAACATTGCTTTATTTAGTTTCTTTATATATACATAGCTTATTTGGTATTATAGTAATAATTTGTTTTTTAAAATTAATATATTAAAATAATTTAAAAATATAAAAAAATAAATAAAAAATAAAAAATCTAGCCAGCCCCGCTTACAATCAAGCTTGTAATGGATAAGCATGGAAATCCAAATTATTGTTAACCCTTTTAATTTTTTTTTATTTCTAACGTCTATCTTAATTAATCTTATAAATTTTAAAATTAATAAATATATAAATATTTAATAATTTTAAAAAAAATTCAAACTTATAATTATTAAATAACAAACTCAAAATATACCCCGTTAAACTAAACCTCCTCCCTCCTATTAATCTTATTAACGACGTTAGTTGTTGGATACGGTCCTCTGCATGTACAAAGGAACATGTGATTTCCACATTTGGTCCTGTGTCTGCACATACGAAGACCAATATGTCACATGTGGCAATAAGGTGGAACCTTAAAATTTCGTAACCCCTATTGATAAAGAAAAGTGATGATCGATTGATAACAAAAAAAAAATTAAAAAAAAATTGTTCTAACATTTAATCTAGACTACCTCCTATACAGTGAGGACTTAAAAATTAATAGCTTATTAACACTTGTGGTGGAGCCGCCCCCCGCACTAAGGAAAATTATGAGAACACACAAATATATATTTATTTGTTTATGAATATATTTTTTTATTAATATAAATATTCAGTTTAATTTATATGTATCTCGACTAATCCTACAAGTCCTAAAATTAACAATCATATAAATTTTAAGTAACCCTAAAGCTTGTGAAATTTAAACTGGTAACTTCCATAAATTATTTATTTATAAATGTTAGTTGAAAAAATTGTTAATGGTAATTGTATGCTTAAATTTATTTTTTATCTATGTATTTTATAGAATAGAAATTCTATTTAAGATATGAATTGAAGTGTTTTGAACTTAAAAACATTTTGAATTGCAAAGCATTTATACTATTTTAAAACTATATCATTGATTGACATAATAAAGAAGTTAAGTCAAAGCTATTATGCTATTGTTAAAAACTCGAAGATTTTTGTGTTGTGAAAAGATGTTGCATAAGATCATTCAATAAATAATTAAAAGAAGAATATAATAATATCGTTTTCTTATTTTATACTTCTCGGTACAATTCATATGGATGTTTAGCGATAATGCAATCTCTTTATATATTTGTATTTAATGATTTTTTTATTCTAAAAAATTAATTTACTGCATAAATATTTTTTATATATAGTTTATTTAAAAAAAAATCAAAGAAATCCTCACCTCTTGTTAACCTCGTAACTTCGTCGTTAGATTATGTTTAGTACGAGAGGAAAGGAGGTGAAGTAAATTTTTCACCTCCTTTGCCCTTATTTAGCACACAAAATTAAAAGGAAGAAAAATTTATAAAGAGTATAGTGTTAAAGAATAATATAAATTATATTCTGAAATTTTACTTAACAGTTTAAGCTATTAGGTTTAGATGGTTTTTTAATATTGTATCAGAGTCTTACTGACCAGGCGATCACGAGTTTAAATCTCGGTATCCCCATTTATTTGATAAAAAATAAATATAAAGTAATATGAGCCAGTGTAAATTTCAAGTCCAAAGAGCTTTCACTTGAGGGGATGTGTTAAAAAATAATATAAATCATATCTTGAGATTTCATCTAATACTTTAAGCTATTGTGTTGAGATATTTTTTGACAAAAACACTTAAGATGTCGAAGTACTGCCCTCCAAGAGGGAGGAGTAAAAAAAAAATTAATCAAAAAAGTTTTTTATTTTTATTTTTCTCTCTTATTTTTTTAATTTACATGTCTAATTTTTATTTATTTATCTTGTGCCTTGCGTTTGAGACCCATCGATTTGCATATATTTTTATTTTAAATTGATTTAAGATATAAATTAATCTTCTATTGGATCCATTCTAATTAATCCATTGTCTTTAAACTTACTAAACACATTTACACTTTATATCTTAATATTATTTTATATCCTTAATTTCATCATCGGATATATTACTTAATTTTTTTAAAAAAATGATAATTATATATATAACAAACACAATCTGTCCATAACATCGTACAAGTTAAAAATCATTTGTCAATGCTTCCAAATGTTGCATATAAATCACTTCTTATAGGAGCATAGAAAAGGACATAGCGTTGGAATCTTAAGTTTCTGGGCTGTTTATCCAGAGTTATTTTTTTTATTAAAAATAAGAAAGGAAAAGACTTTTATGATCTATTTAGAGTATTGTTGTTTTATTTTTTAAAATATATTTTATTTAAAAATATATTAAAATAATATTTTTTTTATTTTTTAAAAATTATTTTTTAATATTAACGTATTAAAATATCTGAAAACATAAAAAATTATTAATTTAAAACAAAATTCTTTTTTTAAAAAAAAAACATGTTTAAAACGCAAAAAAAGTTTCTTCTTTCTCAAATTTCAACTCGTCTAAAAGGAACTTTTTCTCCTTTTCCTTGTCTTTCTTTTTGTAAAATTAAAACCTTAAAATGGACAGAACCTGGACTGAATTTGGATCAGATTCAAGCAGACATCTCCATAGCCTACAACACGTAAGCTGCGTTTCTTTATTTTTTACGTGAAGATGGATACAAGCTGCTGCAGACTGTGTCTAGTTTTATATTAGATAATGATAAATATCCTTATCAGGATTTGTTTCTATTCACCACCTAAGAAAGAGGTTGGTACCATTGATGGTGTTGACATTAATAAGATAGACTTTGAGTGTAAATAAAACAAGAAAGGCGTTGAATAATTTTTTTTTTATATTAATTTAAGGGATAGTTAGAAAAATAGTACTTTGATAATTTGATTTATATCTTATTTTATCTCTATATTTTTATAAATTATACTTTATATCTTGAATCAAATAAAAAATATTTTTGAGGATATAAATTGTTATTGAACATATAAATTCGTAAAAAATATAATTTATAAAAATATAAAACGAGAATGAAATTTAGATAAAACTATAAGAAATTTTTTGTAATTAACCCTTAATTTAAAGTAGGTTGATTCTTTTTAATCATAATTTTATTGTTATCACAAAGGCATATGTATTCAAGTGTTATATGGATTGAACATATATGCATGAATTAAGTTTGAGATTTATAATAAAAATTTAAAGTTAATAAAAAAAAAAATAATTTATCAATTATTATTTTTTATACAAATTTTAAGATGAAGGACCATGGTTGATATCCTGAATTGTTACACACTTAAAGCAAATAAAGAAAAAAATGTTGGGGAGTTTAGATTAAATATCCATGAAATTGAGGTAAAAACAATTCTAAACTTGATGATGAGTTTTTTTTTTTAATTTAGAAAGATTGATGTAATTATTTTTTTAATTTGTAGCTCCATATTAATTGATATAATTTTCAATCTAAAAATTAAATCAGAATGGAATTTTTATAGAAAATTTCAGAGGCTATATATAATTTTTTTTAGGATTAAAATTTCATATCCATTAAAGTTTAGAAAAACTTTCAAATAAAACCTGTAAGTTACCGTTTGAAATTTCGTATATTTTCCTAATTCATTTAGGATTTTTTTTTTTATCTAATTGGATTGCAACTCTTCTATTATTTTTCAATTTTATGATGTTTTTTCAACAATTGCCTACATTTGTTTTTCGTTATAAAATATATGTTCCAACCTGAGGATTGAGATCTTTGTAAAAGAGAGAACGCTAACGTAACTGATCTACAAGACTACAACTCATTAGAGAAGATAACAACAATACTTTGCAAGAATCATTTCCTGAAGTGAAGGATTTTCATCCTTATCTGGTTTTTAATTTTTAATTAATGTATAAGAGGATATATAAGAGTTTGTATATCGTAGCCATTCTTTAAATCAGATTTTCACAATAAGCATACTTATGCTTTCAATTAAGTTGGAAGTTAACTGTGAACTCCAATTTTATAATTTCTTCGGCTCTTTTAATTATAGTACCATGCAAAATTTATAATTCCTTGCTCATGAAATGTTTCTTAACAAAATCAAATTTTATAGTTTATGTTGAGGTCTATTATCTAAAAATACTCAATTTGGATCGATGATTAATTACTTGTAATTATGTAAATCAATAGTTCAAACGGTATTTAAAGGGAGGATATTTTTCATTTTTATAGAAATTTATGTACCAAGGTATTTCAATACTTACCATAATACTTGCACAAATTTGATTAACATGATTTGGAGCAGTTAATCCTGAATTACGAAGGATAAGTCGTGGTGAATGGTGATGGAAAGGCTCGCGACTATAGTTTTAAGACCCGGCTCGGTGGCCAGCCCGATTCAAGATCTGGGTTCCAGGTTTTGACCGGGTTACCAGGTTGGCTGGGTCAAATTTTTTTTTTTAAATCAAAACGACGTTGTTTTAGTAAAAAAAACAAAAAATAATAATAAAAGTCAACGAGTTTGCGGCCAGGTCTTGCCGGGTCAACCCACCGGGTTTTTCCTTCCTTTCAACCAGGTCCAGTTCTAGTCCCAGTCAGCCGGGTCCCAGGTTTACCCACCGGGCCCAGTCGGGTTTCAAAACTATACCCGTGACCACTAACTTTTAGCATCACATATGATAGACATGTCATTTATTGTTGTGTGTAAGAACGACACGTCAATTTGTAGTATGTCTAAATATTTGTTTTTTCATTTTAAAAATATTTTTGTTTATTTTTTATTTTTTTTATTTTAAATTAACATTATTTTTTATTTTTTTAGATTATTTTATGTGTTAATGTCAAAAATAATTTTTTAAAAAATAAAAAAATATATTATTTTAATACATTTTTAAATAAAAAAACACTTTAAAAAATAACCATAATCGAATTCCAAACACCCGCACCTCCTTTTTTGTCTCTATAAATTGATAGCAAGAATTTGGACAGCATTAACTTGGTGCTTTCTGTTTCTTTTTCCATATTGGCTACTCGCCATCTCTCTCAACCTCTTCTGTCTTTCTTCTTAATCATAATCATTAACAACATGGAATTGGGAATCGTTGAAACTTCGTCGAGGTTGATGACGGATTTACTCCAGAAATGTGGTGGCTATGCTGTTGTTGATGGCGGCTTCGCCACTGAACTTGAACGACATGGTGCTGACCTTAACGACCCTCTCTGGAGTGCCAAATGCCTCATCAGTTCTCCTCATCTTGTTAGAAAGGTAACCCTCTCTCACCCCCTCTCTATATTTGGAAGCATTTCTCTGTGCAGATTAATTAACTGTTTTGTTTTCCTCTTTGTGTGAACATAAAAGAGAAAAATTATGATTGGAAAATATGATTCCTTTCATCACCTTTCTTTTTCATGTTGTTTCCGAGCGTGCACGAAACCTTTTTTTTTTACTAGTTGTATATGTAATCTTGATTGTGTTCTTGGTTCTAATGTTGGAGGATTTCTTTCTACATAGTTACTTGAGAGTCCAATTTATTTTATTTTTAGTTTGATTGCTAATTATGCATTGTCATAACTAGTATATAAAGAGGTAGTGGGCATCTACAATTAATTATGTGTAAAAAGAGGTTGTACGTGTTCCTTTCTATGTGGAATTATGAAAATTTTATTCTTATAGCATCTCCCATGTAAAAGATGCTGTTAGAAATAATTTATTTTAGCTTATGCTTTATTTAGAAGATTTTATTATATTTTAATATATTTGATACATAACTATTTTAATAATTTAATAAGATTCAATTGATTCAACAAATCTAAAAATAACTTGAAAAATTTTCTATCAACCCGATATTAAAATATAAAATTAAAAAAAAATAAAAAATAATTTAAATCAATCTGGGTGAGGAAAGATCATGGAATCAATAAATTAATTTTATAAAAAAAATATAAATGTAAAAAAGAAAAGAAAAAAAGAGTGAAAAAAATATTATTATTGTAATGAATAGTATTTTAGTATTTTTGCAAAATATATAGAAATAGCATTTTTGTAAAGAGATGGTAAAATAGTATTTTATTTAACACTGTCTTGAAGCATGTAAAAAGAGCATTGAAAAATTTAAATATATATTTTTTATTATTTTTAGAAGAATCTTTTTTCCCCTCTTTCGGGTGCTAAGCTATTTTAGGTTGATGGTAATTGTGAATTTGTTATGATCCTAACTTGCTTCTTAGAGATAATGAAGTGAACCAAAAGTTAGGACATCGGTGTCGTGGCTCTTACATATGTGATACGAAGGGAGCTTGTTATCATCTTCTAACAAATTACGTGGCGAAGGCTCTTCCTTGCCCAGACCAATGGTGTTTTTATTGACGTGTCAATTGCCATGCGGAACAAATGAAACGTGTCTATTTCGTGCAAGTTAAAAAGTATAAGTATATATTTTAAATTAAGATATTTTTTGAGATAATATTACAGATATGATAATTAAACAGTTATAGGATTGAATTTTATATTTTATTTTAATTAATAAAATTAATATAAATTTCGAATTTAAATAATTTTTATCTAAAAATGTATATATTAAAGATCAATATAAAATTATTTTTAAAAATTTATTTATTGAATTTGAGATGATTCTTTTAACCTATAATAAATATCATGTTATTATGTGATGAAAGAGTACTGGGAGTACAAAAATAAAACAAAAATATTTGGGAAAAATCAAAGAAATGAAAGAGATAATTAAAAAGAGTGAGTGAACGTGAGCTATGTTTGGTTATAACTTTACGTTAATTTCATTTCGTTTCGTTTCATTACTAAAATATTTTATATTAATTTAAAAAATAAAATAAAATAAAATAATTATCCTCTCATTTAAAATCTCTATCTGTTCCAGATTTTTAGCCAAATTCCAGAAGGAATATTTTTGTTTTATTCCAGTTTCATGCTTAGAATTTTGAAAAATTAAAAAGTTATTACATCAAATTCAACGACTCCATGGAAAGATAATAATGATCCCTAGTCGGCACGAAAATGGCCAATTTTGACTACAAACTTGTTTAGTAATATGTTTATGATTGCTTTTCAAATAACTTTTCATACCAAAATACATGTTAATGATGTTTTTTTATTTTTTAAAAATTATTTTTGATATCAGCACATTAAAATGATTTGAAAACACTAAAAACATATTAATTTGAAATAAATAAATAAATAAATAAAATTTAAATTTTTTCAAAAATATTTTTAAAATATAGAAATAAACAGGCCTTACATGCGCAATGTAGTGTACGAAGTTGAACACCAATTCTTTTGAACTTTGAAGAAACATGAACTGTGCCAATTTTTCGTGCAATTGTACCAGTTAGACACAATGGATCTCGTGTACATGTTCTTGAGTCCACAAGCTTAAAGAGTTCATGGACAGCTAAAATTGGGCAATTACATTAGTTGCTGTCCTCGACGGCATTCCTTTCTTGATCGTGAATATTATTGTTGATCGTGTTTAACATGACAGGTTCACCTAGATTATCTTCATGCTGGTGCAAATATCATAATAACAGCATCTTATCAGGTATTTTTAATATTCATAATCCAATTATATTATACAAGTTTTTGTGGAGATAAATTTTAAGCTGACACGTTTAAAAAAAAATAAAATGTGACAGGCTACTATTCAGGGTTTTGTGGCTAAAGGTTTGTCTGAAGAAGAAGCTGAATTATTGCTTAGGAGAAGTGTTGAAATTGCATGCGAGGCAAGGGAAATTTACTATGACAAATGTACTACCAAAGGTTCTTCGGATTACATTGAAAGTGGAAACATCTCAAGACGTCCTGTTTTAGTTGCTGCTTCCATTGGCAGCTATGGTGCTTATTTGGCTGATGGCTCCGAGTATAGGTTAGTAACTAAATGATTTAACGTCATAGTTTTTGCTCTTGCTATCAGATTATGCGACAATATTTATAGCACAAGCAATCACCAAATATTACATCAAGATTATCATGCCTTATAGTAATTCCCTTTTCTTCTACCTGTCAACAATCTGCCGCTGTCTCTCTTTACAGTGGGAAATATGGTGATGCAGTTTCTCTAAAAACATTGAAGGATTTTCATAGGAGAAGGTTGCAGATTCTAGCGAAATCAGGTGCTGACCTGATTGCGTTTGAGACAATTCCGAATAAGCTCGAGGCAAAGGTAGTTAATATATTTCATAATTACACAAACGAATTGGTTGATTTCTGAGTAGATCAATTAATGATTCTGTGGCTTTTATTAAGAATGTCATAGCGTGTACCTTTTCTGGCAATTAACTCTCGTAATCTTGCTTGGTTTTGTTGATCAGGCTTATGCAGAGCTTCTTGAGGAGGAAGAGATGAATATTCCAGCATGGTTCTCTTTCAATTCCAAGGATGGAATTAATGTGGTCAGTGGTGATTCCATCCTTGAGTGTGCCTCCATTGCAGATTCCTGCAAACGAGTTGTTGCTGTTGGAATCAACTGTACCCCTCCAAGATTTATCCATGGACTCGTTCTCTCCATCCAAAAGGTCTGTTTTCTGAAGTTAATAATATTTTTGTTAGTTAAAACCAAATTTCCAGAAGAACCTCTGCTTCAACCTAATCAACTTCTGGGACTAACGCTTTTTGGCTGGTTAATCTGGCAGGCAACAAGTAAGCCAATAGTCATATATCCCAACAGCGGCGAGACGTACAATGCTGAGCTTAAGCAGTGGGTGGTGAGCATTCTCATGTTCTTTTTTCTTCAAATAACAGGCTGTTCTTTGTGGGTTTCTCCACCAAGTACTACGTCCCCGTAAGGAGGAGTGGCTGAAGAACTGCACAGTTGCTAATTCGTTATTTAGAATTGCTGAATATTTTTGTATACAACAGCCCTTTTAGGACAACGAAGCTCTTTAACATCCTATTGTCGTTACGAAGCAAAATTTGTTCCTGTTTTGATCAATCACTTGCACCATCTCCTTAACGTTAGTGATTCAGAAGTTTGATTCAATGTGTACTGTTGCAGAAATCAAGTGGAGTGGTAGTAGATGAAGACTTCGTCTCATACATAGGTAGGTGGCGTGAAGCCGGGGCTTCTCTATTTGGAGGCTGCTGCAGGACTACCCCAAACACCATCAGAGCTATAAGCAGGGTTCTCTCCAAATATCCTTAAATTTTTCAAGTGCTAAAAAAACCGAGAAGCGATCATGTAAAGATAAAGAAACCGGGAATAAGAATCTGATAATCCATCTTTGTTTCACCAAGAAACTTGTAACCCAATGCTAAGCCCGGTGGGTGCATGTAACGTTGTCTTCTCTGTGTATCTCAATTAAATAAATAAAGTTTCCACTTTTTTTATTTTTTTTGGATTTTTCCCTTATACAAATCTTGTTTAATAAATTCTATCCTTTTACTATGTGTTTCATTAACTTTCCTCCAGTTTGAATTTTGTTAAATTATATGACACGTGTAAAAAATATTTGCATTGACTAATAAAGATCATCACTTGGGTGGATCCTGAAGTTTATTGCCTGCAGGTATCTAGGAGCTCTGGACCTTTCAAAGTGGATCCATAGTTATATCTAGTTGAAAGATATTCACTGTGATCTGCAACTAGGCACAGCCTTGATTGATGTGTTTGCTAGATGTGGTGACCTAAAGAGTGCAATGCAAGTTTTCAACAAGGTGATGAAAAGAGATGTTTCAGCCAGGACTGTAGCCTTCGGTGCAATGGCGATGGAGGGAAATGGTTACGAGGCTATTGAGCTTTTCAATAAAATGCTGCAGCAAGGGATTAAACCACATGGAGTGGTATTTGTGGGACTGCTGACTGCATTGAGCCACAGCGGGTTAGTAGAACAGGGCTGGCTATTTTTAGGGCCATGAAGGATATCTATTGTATAGCTCCTCAAGCTGTCCATTATGGGTGCATGGTTGATTTGCTTGGCCGAGCTGGGTTGTTGAGCGAAGCTCTTATGTCTCATAAATAGCATGCCAATGGAGCCTAATGACGTGATCTCGGGATCTCTTTTAGCTGCTTGCCGGATACACAAAAATGTAGAGTTGCAGCTTATACAGCTGAAAGGCTAGCTGAATTGGAGCCTGAGAGGACTGGGATTCATGTTCTTCTATCGAACATATATGGAGGTCAGGCTACACCTAAAGGAGAAAGGAGTCCACAAAATGCCTGGATCAAGCTCGATAGAGATCAGTGGAAAAATTTACGAGTTCACGTCAGGTGCTGAATCACACCCAGAAATGACCCAAGTTGAACCTATGTTGAAAGAGATTTGCTGTAGAATGGCTACGTTCCTGGCCTTACGAGTTTTCTTCTGCTTGATGTTAATGAGAAGGAGAAAGAGTTCCAGTTCAGTCGAAATAGTGAATAATTAGCGATAGCTTTTGCACTTATCACTTATCAGTACAGGTCAAGGAATGATAATTCGTGTTGCAAAGAATCTCCGAATATGCTCTGATTGCCACTCATTTGCCAAGCCAGTATCAAAATTACACGGAAGATGAATCATTGCTCGAGATAGTAATCGTTTCCACCTTTTCCAGCAAGGTTTATGTTCTTGTGGTGATTACTGGTAATTGATATGTCACTGCTTTTCCCAATGGCCACATCTTAGAGATGCCAGTGAGCTACACAAACCCAAGTTCTTCGTTTATCACGGACTAAATTAGAATCGTCAATTTGGAAAAGGCATGTCCTAGCAATTTCCGACCTTCCAGCCGCAAGAACATTATTTGGAATCAAGAACAAGGGTGAAAAAAAGAAAGCTAAATATATCTATTTATGCACGTGACAATTATACAAAAGAAAAAATAACAATAAAGGAACAACCATAAGAGAAGTTTCAGTTCCATTTCAGATGCAGGTTATACAGTTCATACCTCTTGCCCAAGCTATCAGGGAACATCCAACAAAATCAAGCTTAAAGTCGAGATGTGCTTCATAACTTTGGGAAAATGGAGTCTACAAAAGCATGATGCATTGGGTCAGATTGCCAGATTTTAGCCACGTGATGGTGTGATGATGTGCGCCTGTGAACTTCTTCAACAAGCCAGATGGTGGCTTCAGCTTTACAAGGATGAATCATGATATCCAAGGGCGTATGCTCGTCCTCGCTGCCAATTCGTTGTTGATCCCATGTATTTAGAAGAATGTTGGTGAGGTAATGCAAGGGCTGCTGATATAGTTGCTTGATGGATTTGCCTAACCCCACCCATGAGGAAAATGGGATGGCAGAGCCACGTTGTACTGGGATAGGGATATGCCTCATGTAATCTTGATACATTTCTGCCCTTCTAATCAACACACCTGAACAATGACACATTTAGTAAGGCTAAAATGTAGATGAATGGTTGAGCATATCTGTTAAACAAGTGCAAAACCCAAGTGCATGACCGCCCAGAGTAACTTTCAACTCAAGACAGAATAAAAAATGGACTAGCAGCGGGATAATATTCAACCAGACAAGGAACATTTTAACAGTTCATTCACAGAGATACAACCGGTATCATACAGGTGAAGTTACTTGGTGATCGCATAATGCACAAACGAATTTTATCAAAACAATATATAACCAGGATCCAAATCCAAATAGGTGTTAGTACCCTCAGATGTCATTTCTTTGAAGGGTTGATCGATTGTAACATAATTGGATAACCGCTGGCCATCAAGTCCATCATTAAGCTCTATATCTGAATCCGAGGAAGAAGATTCATCCGATGATATAACATCAACCGGGTCAGTCCATGGTATTGTCCTCTTCATGTCACATACAATGTAACCCTGGACAGAGATCACCAGACTCCAGTTCAGAAGAATGTCAAGCAAGCAAAGATAAAAGAGTTAAAAGCTTGAAATTGTCCCTCTACTCTATCGATCACCAGCACACAAATCCAAACTAAATCAAATTTCTATTTACAGTTAACCGCCCAGAGATCCCCAGAACCGTTAATAAGCAAAATAACTATACAGGGCTCTGCCTATAGACTACAGAAAACAAGTAAACAAATTGGGTGACGTCTACATTGACATGCAATTGATAATAAATGAAGACTAGAAGAGGAAAAATATAACAGGGAAACAAAAGAAAGTAAAGATTACTCCCAAGTAAAATCACCACAAAATTCATCAATCAATAAGGCAGAAAGTAAACCCTCGTGTTCAACAAACCCTCATAAAAGGCACGCTAATCCAAGCCAGCATTCGAAAATAGCAATTATTTAGCAAAAGACCAAACTGGGTCACTCTAAAACCATTCTTGCTTCATTTCCTCAAGAAAGCAGAAACAATTTTATTTTGTACTTCTCATCCAATTTCCTACCCTAGATTTGCATGCTGTTGCTGCCTTCTGCATTTAATCGAGCAGAAAACATCAAAATCTTAGGTCACTGCAAAAACTGTCTTCTGAGCCTTAGGATTTTCTTTTACCCAATAAAAGAACATGAAATAAGCAAAATGCAATCTGTAAATCAAGTTTCTAAGGAGATGAAAAACATCAATGGAGAAGAGTTACCTGAGCAGACAACACGGAATTGCCCTTTTGGCCTTTTTGGAGGATTGTGTAAATTGCAAGTGAGAAAAAATACCGTTAAATTTCTACTAGCTTGACGGAGAAAGAGAGCGTTTTGACTGGTACTTCGTAGTTTGTGCTATTGCTAGAAGCCCTAGAACTAGAACTACCATTACCACGAAGAGCTTTTTCTTGAAAACGACATATTCATCCCCAGATTATAAACAATTCTCAATTGGATCGCCAAACAAGCAAATCTCAATTGGATCCCATCTTCTGCACAACACCCAATCAACTCTCTTTTTCCTTTTTTAACTGAATAATTCTATACCATTCATGGACTTACAACTCAACAATCTACAGTTTTAAAATCCAACCAATTGAAGAAGAGCCAGTACACAAAATTTTATTTATTTATTGCATGATTTGTGAGCTTCCAAACTCATAAATGCTAAGATGGCAAGCTAGAATTAGTGGAAAAGGATCTCTTTAATAATATATAAAAAAAGGGGAGAATCTAGTTGTCTAAATCACTTTTTTCTTGTCATAAATTATAATGATGGGTTGAATTGGATAATGCTTGATTGATGGGTATGCAAATGATAATTTTGGTTTTGTTTAGGACCCAGTTGAGAATTGGGTGATAGTTAAGGGATAAATGTTTTTCTTTTAGCAAACTATACTCCAGCTTATTTTAAAATGCTGTCGTTTTAAAAACATTCCTTGGACCTAAAGCTTTGCGCAACCATTAGGCCTATGTATGTTGTCTTTTGCTGTCACAAGAATGGCCGGCCCGGTCCGTACTACTAAGCCCAACCTCAGTTGAAATAGTTGGATTTTTAAAAAAAAAATTAAGATTATGGTACCATTGTTTTTTAAAATATTTTTTTATTTTTTAAAATTTATTTTTAATATCAATATATTAAAATTATTTAAAAATAAAAAATTAATGTCAAGTAAAATTAAAAACATCATTTCTGCCGAAAAAACAATCATGAAGTAAGTTATACTATTGTTTTCTTTTTCTATTGGTTTCGAAAGACAACTCGTTTAATGGGCTCAAACTAGCCCATAAACCTCAGCGGGCTGTTGTATTGATTGTTTCTGAGGGGGAAAACATGATCACGCATCTCATGTAACCAGATTTGTAGATTTGAACATAGAAGGAAGAAATCAGGAAAATATTATTGACAAAAAAATAGGTTTAAGAAAATTCACCTCCCCGTAAATATATTATGCTATATTCTGTGGCTTAATTCCACTCTGCGTTCATGCACTCATTACATTTCATAACGTGAAATCCATTGAGATTTGATTAGTGTGAGAGACTGTGATGATAACTGCGTAAAACAGTCCAATACGGAGCTGGTCGCCTGCATGATAATTTCGCCATGACAGAAGCTTCAAAGAAAATCACCAGGAAGCTGAATAAGGACTTCTAGGCATGGGTACATAGCACCTTGAAAAGAAAATTTAAGCTATAGGATGACACGAGTCGCCGGCTCGAACTCGGTCTCAATCAGTCAATAAATTCGGGAGAGGCGGGGGCAATGTCTGAAAATGACAGAAGCCTTCTGATTTGATAGGGCAACATGGAAGGTGGTATACAGTGCCTTGGAAGACGAGGGAAAAAATTGTGACCACCAAATATATCAAAATGTCAAAGCAGATGAGTGGTTCTGGGCTCTTGTGACCCCATTTTATTCCCTCTTGCTCTTTAAACCTCTAATCATCTAACAGCATCTACATCTATATTTATTCGCGATATTTATGATCTATCTACATTTATTAACGATATTTATGATATATCATGGATATGTGATCCGTGTTTCCTCTGGTTTGATATTTTTATCTTTTTAAAAGAAGATAAAAAAACCTTTGAATTAAAATTTTATGTTGGAACAAAAAACTTTATGTATAAATTAAAAACTATACATGTGAATAAATAAATAAAAATTTATTAATAATACTTAAAAATAAAATTTAAAAAATTAAAAGATAGATGTTGATAAAAATATTTAATATTAAAACATAAAATATTTAATATTAAAACATAAAATATTTATCCGATTTGATGTAATAGTTAAAATATAAATATCATTAAATATTAGGTTTTTTAAATATGACAATCACATGCTGCATTAAGCTGCATATTTTAATTGAAACCTTTTTAAATTATGTAATTTTATAATATAAAAAATTCAATATTTAATTACATTTTGGATAATAATTAACAATTGATTCATCATAGTGAAGGAGCGAAAGGAAATCTTCGTTGAAACTCGAGGTCAGACTTGAAAAGGAGAGAGACATATAGCCGCCCTCATGTTTAAGATACAAAACGGTAATAATACCGAGTGGTCGAGCATGTTTTACACGTTATTACAACTTTTCACCATTCAGATCTACTTAATGGAAGAAGGCTCGTCAAATGTGAGAACTAGCTAAGAACCACTGGACACTTGTTCGTATTGTTTGGGCAACTCGGATCATGAGAACTCTTTCTGTGATTCTAGCGTTTCGCGTGAAACATTTTAAAAAAAAAAAAATTGTTTTAAGTTAATATTATTTTTTAATATTTTTATATCATTTTTATATACTGATGTCAAAAATATTTTTTTAAAAATATTAAAATAATATTAATTTTTAAAAAAATATATTTTTAACATCAATAAATTAAAATATCTGAAAATATCAAAAAAATATTAACTTAAAAATAATATTATTTTAATATTTTTATATCATTTTAATGTATTATGTCGAAAATATTTTTTAAAAAATAAAAAATATATTATTTTAATTTATTTTAAAAATTAATCACTAGTTTCACCACCGAATATCTTTTCTTCGTGAATAATTTGAAACCAGGTTATGAATTTAAATATATTTAAGTTTTGTGGAGGTTGCAATCCATGCGTGGCGTGTGGTGCGGCCAGGGGTCATGGCCACGAGGACGGAATTGTGAATATTAAATTAGAAAAACCGAAGAACATGATGAGGTGCAAAGACAATATACGTCGACAAAAATGATAGATTGTGGGTTAAAATACAATTTCTTATTTAGAATAGTTAGTTATATTATAAGATATAAAACTTGTACGAATTATGTATTATTTTAACTTTAGGGCTCGGGGTTGTTATCTAGGCTTCCCCTCTAATTCTACTCATGAACATTATAATTATTGAAGGTAAGTTTATTTAGTTGTGGCTGTTGTATATGTGGTGTAAAAAACATAGTCAGGTAATACATCAAATTATATTTTATATTATGAAGCCCATAAAAAATTAAGTTTCAAATATAATTTTATAAAACAATTTTTATATATTTTTTTAACTGAGGTTCGTAAAATTCTATTTGTTTTTGTGTTTTAAAAATACTTTTTAAAAAAAAAAAAAATTTACTTCAAAATAATTTTTTATATATATATTTTCAAAAAAAAATTAATGCGCTAGGATTAAAAATAATTTTTAAATAATAATAATAAAAAATTTGATGCATTTCTAAGTAAAAAAATATTTTTGAAAAGCAACTACAACCAAATATTTTATATATTTCTTTTGCTACACATAAACCTCAATCATAAATCTAACTAATCATACTTTTTTTAAACTTAATTTTTTAAAATTATAATCACAAAAATTATTTTAAAAACAACTTCTTATTGTAACCAAAATTTTGCTATTTATGTACCTCAAAAGGTCAAAAAAATAAAAAATGTGTCTGATAAGACAAACAATAATTTTTTTATCTTAAAAAATGCCCCTAAAAACATTTCAAATCTTCCATCTCTATCCCCAACTTAATATCTAAACCATTGATTTTACAACATTCAACTTCCACGGTTGAATTTGAAAAACTCAAATATATATATATAAAACATAATAATAAAACATTTATCAAGAAGAGAGGGAAAAAACTAGCGGAGAGAGATATTTCTGGTTGTACAGAATTCGGTCACAAAATTGGCCAATACTATCATAAAATAAAAAATTCACTTGCATAAAAATTATACAATTTTATCACTAGATCTGAGAGATATAAATATTTGAAATAAAACGAAGATTTTTTTATGGTGGTCGGTGCTCGCAATAGATTCAAGTGAGTTTCTTCAAAAAATAAACAAGACTCGCCGCATGGGATTATAACAGACAGCTTGTCACTCTAGTTGTGTCTCAGCCTAGATGAGCCTAGACCTGGTTCTAGGTAGTAGACTAGTAGGTTTAATCATTTTCCTTTACTTTTCCCACCCATTCCAAATTTTACATAGTCTTTTTATTATTATTATTATTATTATCTTCTTTTCTTGTATATTTGTATTTCTGTATAAAATCTAAGAAAACTAACCGACTAAACCATATTATAAATTTCTCCTGATTTGTATCTGTAGAAATATGAATTAACAAAAATAAATTACAGGTTATTGTATTTTTGCTGGATGTATAATATTCTTTTCAAAGGTTACGTTAAAATAATTATATTAATGAGTTAATATTTCATGGATGAAATTAATAATATTTTAAAATTAAAATACATACTAAGTTAATAATTATCCTTAACGCAACGTAAAATAAAAAAAAATAATAGTATTTAGAAATCACTGAATAAGTAGAGCATCCATGAAAATGAAATGAAATAAAAAATATTTTCTTTTTTTTTCAAATTTAATATAAAAATAGATAACACAAAGATGAAATATTTTTTATATATATTTTATAGCGTTGTATATCATTGTCATGATAAATGTTTTTGTATATATACCATCGTCAAATATAACTCTACCCATGTTTTTTACTCTATCCTGAAACATAAACTAAAAAAAAACTCATTGAATCTCGGTGATAATTTATTCCATTGCCATCAAATAGCTAATTAGTTATTCTTTTTTTATATATATATTTATCAGTACATTGTAATTAACTTTTTTCTATGATCACGCAAACCACCACGTCACTGACCCAGTTCTGGAATTACTAGATAATTCATATATGCTATATTGTGAATCAGGTTACTTCTTTTTTTAATATAAGATAAATGTTAGATCTTATTAATATGTTTTTTTTAGTGAAATAAATAAATAAATGATGTGGGAGCTGATTTGATATAACCCGGTTAAATATACAGGTTCAAAAACAATTCATACAACTTTGGTCATGTAATAAAAAATAACTCAAGTTAATCTGTCAAACCTATATCCGGGGTCATCAGATCGAGATAACTTCATAAAAAAAAAACTTAATTTAACACGGATTAATCTATCAAATCCATGGCTTTGGTCATGTCATCAAGATAACCTACTAGAAAACATATCAAAATAAATTTTACAACTCAATTCTTAAATGTCACTGTTAAATTCAATGTTAAATGATGAAATTTAAAAAAATTATAATTTAAAAATTGACACAAAAAATAAGCAAAGTAAACTAAAGTTAACAACTACCGGGTTATGATGTCAAGAAAACCTAATAAAAAATAAAGCAAAATAAATCATGAAGCTTAATTTTTAATTAAACACGATATTAAACGATGAAAAAAAATAGTCAATTAAAAAAAAGTTGAGTCAATTAAGCTAACTCACCACCTAGGTCATGAGGCTGAGACAACTAAATCAAAAGAAAATTCAATGTTGAAGGACCCATGACTCAGGTTGTGATACTATGATAATGTTTTGAAAATAAAATAAAATAAATGACATGATTTAATCATAGTTAAAATGCTAAAATCAATTATCTTAATCATGAGACTAAGATATCCCCTTACAAAGCAAATCAAAAAAATTATAAAACTTAAAACTTAATCGACCTGGTATTGAATAATAAAATAAAATAAAAAAGATAAAAAGTAATCCGAGTCTACTCGAGTTAATCTTTTAAGCACCATTCTTGAGTTATTAGACTAAAAATAACATAAAAGAAAGTAAATAAAATAAATCATAAAATCTAATTCTCAATCAACCCAATATTAAATGATAAAAAAAAACGAGTCAACCAGATTAACCCCCAAAATCAGCTTAATCTGTTAAACTCGGTTACGAGAGTGTAATAATTAAAAAAATAAATCATATTTTTTTTTAAAAAATAAATTAATTAAAAAATCAATATTTTAATAAATAATAATTTATTAAAAAAATACAGTAAAACTCCTCATCTTTTAGTTTATAGTTAACAGTAAAAAATTAATCATATCTGGGAGAACATCAAGAGAATTGATTATATTGGATTAATTTACATTAATCTGTACAAAGGACATCGACTCCCCGAGATAACGAAGAGAAATGAATAAAATGAAAACACGCCACTTAGATAGAAGACACGTCGACATCCAGTACACGTACGCACAAAACACAAGTCATGTCTGCGCGTATAGACATGTCCACATCAGAACAACACATGCAGATAGAACACTGTCTTTGTACCAAGACTAACCTATCAAATTATCCCGAAAATTAAACCGGTTCAGATTAAAAAAATAATTTTTTTTTGATGTTTGCTCAATAAAACTTAATCAATCTATTTGTTGACTTATTCTAAAAAAGGTTTTTTTAAAAAAACATTTTATCTATTTATTTTTTAAAATTAGATAATTTATGTTCACTCTTCCGACTCGCAACTCAGCTGATTTTTATAACTTTGATATAGAGTATGGTAAAAAATAATATACGCTGGTCTTTGGTGACACTTGAACCTGCAGTGGATTCTATTTCTAATGACATGTATGTAAAGAAAGACTGGGTCCGTGCATTTAGAAAAGGAAAATCAAAAGATAAAAACCCAATTTGTCTTCAAACCCATAAAAACGTTGGCAAAGAGAAAGAGAGGAGTGGGGCCTCTCTCATTAAGCAGAAAAAGCACCCATAAAAAAAGAAAGGGAGTGTTAAAGAAAGAAGGAAATCAAACATGCTGCTGCTGCCTCCTTTGACTGCCTCGTAAATCTTGACGGTGGCATTAGATTCACCGAGGGAAGGGTAGAGTCGGAAGAGAACAAAAAAGAAAAAGACAAAAGCAGAGATCTTCTTGGAATTCCTTCTTGTTGTTTTGACCTATTTTGATATCATTGCAGACTCGTTGAGTCCAAAGATGGCGATGCTTGATAACGAAATCTTCCTCGTCTAATTGTGAACGTGGTTGCTTTTGAGCTGCCTCTAATTAGCTAATTATCATATCCTCCATGATGGCTTGCTTATTAGCAGCTATTATCATTAGACAACACGCAGTATCCAGCAACTGGGTCGTGATGGTTCTTGGCCATCTTTATGATTCTGTTTATCCTTTTTTCCAAATATTCTTAATGATATTAGACATCAAAAAACACGATAAAGGACAATTTTTTAATATATATTATATATATATATATATATATATATATATATATAATCGTCTAAATTAACTTTGAGCTTGAATCTATCTCCACTCTAGCCTATTATGAGAAATACTACTGCACTAAGAGCACATTTTCTATTCTAGTTTCTAGACACTAAGGGGGAAAAAAAAACCTTGCTTTGTCACTGGGGGAGGGACAACTTATGTGGCTCGTCGAAGGAATATATATTTTAATTTATGTTGCTCGGAACACATGAAGACTTGATCCAGTGATGTTATATTTGATGGCTAACAAATGAGATAGGAATTCGACTTTCTATGACTTCAATTCCCTCGGTAAAGATATAATTATGTAACGGGAGAGGTTACTTTTTTTTTTTAAGTTCAAAATCCTTGAAACGATATCTTGCTTGGTCCATGTGACATGACAAAGATGGTGCCTAGCTTGTATATATCAAACTGTTTTTTCCATGCGAGAGATACGTAGAATCGCAAGATCATTATTCCCTCGTTGAATCTCTGAACTTGATGTTTCGTTAGATACCACTGGATCAGATTGTTGCCCTTAGAGTTCCCTCGGAAATGGAAGGATATTTGACTGCCAAGTTTTGATGGAGAATCTTGATTAGAAGGCGATGAGTGGGTGGGCGGCAGGCCAAGGGCGGGCGGGCCCTTTATATTTATTTGCTAATTAAGCTTTAATTCTCTGTCATTCATCTTCTACAAGAGTACATGCCACCACTATTAATTTGTATTTGCATCCACGAGAGTCTCATTTGCAACTCTTTATTTTTATTTTTCGTCATTATAAAACTATATTTTGTCACATTCTAATAGACGAGGAAGGGATTAGAATTATTTCTCAAAAATATGTGCTTAGTGGTTTTCATTTCTTTCCCCACAGACGTTCCTTGCTCTTGTTGAGATAAGACGTGTTAAATGATGTTAAGAGCTCGTCTCTCGTATATTTTTACTACATCCCTTTTTTTTATTATTATTATAGTTTTTTATGCTCCTTGTTAATTGTGTTCTTAAAACATTTTAAGTGACCATTCTCTTGTTTGTTTAGTTTTTATACGAAATGGATACGTGAGCTTTTTTCTGATACCATGCACCAATAAAAAAATTATATAGAAGAAAGAAAACAGTTAATTTCATGGACTTTATACAAATATACGCTTAATTTCTTTTCCATCGGACAACAGGTCATGAAGAAAATAAGCATCCAAACAGCACTTTTCATCATGTCCTCGACGAATCCAAAAACCGTGGTATCCCTGAGATACTGGTTAAGCTGCATCAATGTGCTTGTCAAAAAAATAATAAATAAATAAATAAATAAAGGAGAAGAACACATCGTAGGGCCATTTCTTCCGGCTCTTTAGATATCCAATTACCAAGCATGGCCCATGTCTCCTTTAGTCTTCGGTACAATTCTCCACTTTTCAAATTTCTTTTTATTATTCAACATTCACCTTTCCACCTCATTGCTTGAAATGATTCCCGGAGACCCACTTCAAAGACGCAAAAACAAATATTGTAATTTTTCTAAAGCCTTTTTTTGTTTTTCCACTTTTTTAAAAAAATTAATTATTTTTACATAAAATTAATAAATTTTTAATAATTTTAGATTATTCTGATACATAAATATAAAAAAATAATTTTTAAAATTTTTAAAAAATATTATTTTAATATATTATTAAATAAAAAATATTTTTAAAAACATCATTGCTCGTGCAAGAGTTAGGGCACGTCATCTACCATTTTCACGACGGCAATCGATTTTGATCCTGATTAGATAACCTTGATTTGGATACAATGGAGTCCACTCGTTATACACGTTTAGTTAAGATACACCTCCTGGCTCTCTCGCCATTCAAGGTTCAGCTTTCACCCCCGGCACTACAGAACTCCCTCTCCCCTGATCGGCTGCTGTGTCATATCGGAACCGGGCCTAAGTTTGCCACAGATTTGATTATCATCTAAAAGCACCATAGAAGTTGTTTGAGTTTAAACCTATAAAATATGCAAGGGGATTTTTAACAAGGATCTTATCATTTCTTCTAATCTTTTCATGGATATCCTGTCATTATTTGGATCGTAGAGCTAGATTCAATGTTTGCATGTCAAGATTGACCCAACGATACCACTTGGTCTTAAAAAAAAGAGAACTACTCTGTTTTTTTTTTAACAATCAAGATACACTTGAGCTTACTTTTGTGATTAAGACTAAACCTTTTTCTAATGAAGTTCTACACACATTATTCAAATTCATGTTAGGATTCATACATTTATGAAAAGGTATTTCAATTTTTTTTTTTAAATCGAGTATTAAATGATCGTAAGCGAAACAAATTTAAATCCATTCATCATAACTAAAATTTGAAAAGGTATAACGTTAAGATATGTTTCATAATTAAAGCATTACACTAATCTAGCGTGAATTGCTAAATTTAAACTTTTGATTGATTGATTTATTACTTGATGGTGAAGAGTATTCTTGAATCAGTTTGTGGGTTAATTCAGACCAAATTTTTGTGCAGAAGATCTTAAGAATTCACGATTTATGAAGATGCAAGTGCACAAATGCTAACACAAGCTGTATATTCGTTGCTCACCTGGAAATGTTCGAGGGAAAAGAGAGTAAAATCAGACACCAAGTCATGTGGGACAACAAGGACACCTTTAAACAAGCCCTAATCATCTCTAGTTGGGACCAATTGGCAATAATACCATCAAAGCTCTACTCGGCGAGTGATGATGGTGATCATAAGACATTTCCATTTGGAATGTGGACGAACTAGTTTATCCGCTACCCCAACCGGCAACTACAAACGATCCGCCGTCAACCAATAAATATAATCCTCGGAAATTTAGTATAGAATTTGTCGCTAATCAATGTCCGAGGCCCATCAATCATGAGGGCTAGCAGCAAAAACAAATGCAACATTCCAACAGACACGAGAGCTTAAATCAAGAGAGCAGTCAATTATAATTTCGAACCAAGAGAGCTTTAAGTCCAAATAATATTGTTGTTTGACTGTGGTCCTCATCATAGGAGCCATAGATTGATTTATGAAAGGTCTGAAAAGATAGGAAGGTTACAGTTTGAGGTGCAGAGTATCCATTACATTCTGCTAAAACTGGAGGATGAAAAGAAAAGCAAAAGAAAGCATAAATTTTCTGGAAGTAAAACAGGCATCCTCTTGAGAGACTTCATATACAGCGGTGGCAGGAAAAGCAGCAGAAGGCAGAAGAAGGGTTGCTTTTGTGGCTGTGCAAGACCTTCAACTAATGAAGAATGAGGTAACCACTGTAAGTAAAGCTCGTTGTTATTTCTAGCTACAGTTCTTGAAGTATTCCAGATTTTCGTGTATTTTAAGAGATTAAGTTAGACCGAAGCCATTCATGTTAGCTTAGTATATAACCTGAGAATAGGCTGATCTAGAAAGTAGTACTTGTTTCGCCAGCCTTCTTACCCTTGTAATTTCAACTGAACGATGCCAATGCAATCTAATTTCCATATATAAAAGGTCTCACCGTGCAAAATGGCCACCAATATCATCCTAGCGAGTTGAAATTGAGAAGTTTTTAAAAACTATTTTTTTTCTTTGCTTTGACAGGAAAGCTCCTGTTTCGAATTCCACTCTTCCCTAAATCCGCAAATGGTTAGTAAGCATGCTCAACAGTCATCTAATTCCTTACAGATCCAAAACTAAGACATCGAGGTGGTATTTGTGAAGGTTTAGATATGAATACAGGTATTTTGGCATTTTTTTTAAGACAAGGAACTCGGGCGTACAATTATTAGATGAAAATCAGATATACCCCAATTGGGAGTATAACCAGCTTGGTGCAGTTGTGAACTCGAGAGCTCCGATGGTGACCCATAAACAGGGGAGAAGGGAATTGTTTCTTAGGTGTAGAAGTTGGTAGATTCTTATCCAACCCTTGTACCTTAGCCATCCCAAGCGGGTTAGCGGTCAAGGTAGCAGATTTTTTTTCCTGCAACTTAATTTTCAATAAAGGAGATCGCAAGAACTCTAACTATAGGAAGGATGTACTAATTCTTCCATAGCTTGATGAATTACTCTGCTTTTTGATCGTAAAAGAGTTCAAACTTGACAAGAGCATGATGTTAATGTCTAACCGTGGTCTTGCCTTGTTTACAAGATAGGCATCGCCACATTGCTTACAAATTCAGTACTGAATTTAATACTGCACCAACATGTTCCGAGTCTTCATTTCATCTGCACGGTCTTTGTTTAATGGTATCCTTGCTATCTTCAACTTACCAGCTAGGTTAGTTGACGAGTCATTTGGCCTTGACTCAATGCTGCCCACGCAAAGATAAACAAAGGAGAGCATTACGACTTCCGTTGTGTAACCCAACTATAAGGTGAGAAAAATTATCAAAGGCTTCAAAACCTCCTATGCACTGACCGGTTTGTCATGTGCTTCCTGTATTGGACCTCTTTTTTACATTTTGTAACTGTGCTTCGTGCCCTCGTTTACTTGCTTCCTGTTTTCTTCGCTGAGCTTTCCAGGTCTTGGAGCCTCCCCCCACCTCCCAAAAAAAACACAAAAAAAAAAACCCTCGAAGATAAAACAGGGGGTGCAATATCTTCAACAAAGATAGAAGAAATGCTCAACTTCTAGCCTTGGTAAAACACTAGAAATGGTCTTATTTGAAAAAGAAAATGACCAACTCCGTGTGCATATGTTCATCTCTCCTGTCTATACACATGGAATGGTCCTTTGAAACCCATCAACCTGACCTGACTGGATCAACCAGCTAGACTAGGTGATTCCAGCCCAAAAGAAATTTGAGGAGCAGAACCACCAGGCTTAAATGGCTAATGCTGCAGAAGTGGATTCTATTTAAGTTATGAATTTTGATTCCCTGACGCATCAAGGCTTGGGAATAATCTCCTTGGAAGATTGCAGTCTTTATTAACTAATATCCTGTAATATCCTAAAACGTGAGGCTAAGTATTGTAGCTTTTTCTATATATATATTTTCCCATATTATTTTTTTTTGAGGTTTTACATGTTTTTTTTTTTTTTTTTTCAAAATTATCTTTGTTGATTTTTTTAATATTAAATTGGTTGAAAATTTAGTTCTATTGTTTTTTTCTTTAAAACATTATGAATTACTATAATGTTTCCCTACATAGTTTTTTTTTATGAATTTGTTTTTCAAAATGATCTTTGTCGATTTTATTTTTTATGTTGAGCTTGTTGAGAATTTTGCTTTGTAATTTTTTTCTTTAAAACACTATGGATTGTTACAATATTTCCCTACATGATTTTTGTTTTACTAGTGTTTCTCCACATGTTTTTTTTTTTCAAAATTATCTTTGTTGAATTTTATTTTTTTAATATAAAGTTGGTTGAGAATTTAGCTTTAACTTTTCCTGCATGTTTCTTTTTCTATTTTTTTTTCAAAATTGTCTTTTTTTTTCATTTTTTATTTTTTTAGAATTGTTTTTGTTGATTTTATTTTTTAATATAAAACTGGTTGAGAATTTAGCTTTATAGTTTTTTTTCTTTAAAACACTTTAGATTAGTTTTTTATAAAAAAAAAATATCGTGAATTGCTACAGTGTTCCCCACATGATTTTTTTTTTGTTATGATTTTTTTAAAAATTATCTTTATTGATTTTATTATTTTTAATATTGAGCGAGAATTGCAACTACATTTTTCCATGAAACTATAAATTGCTACAGTATTTTTCTATATGGTTTTTTTTCTTTTCATTTTTTTATTGTTATGATTTTTTAAAAAATTTTCTTTGTTGATTTTATTTTTTTACTATTAAACTAATTAAGAATTTAACTTTTAATATTTTCCTTTAATAGTTTTTCTTCATATAATTTTTTTTTTATTTTTTTCATAAACTCATAACACTATATAAGCATGTCACAAGCCAACATCTAGCTGGCATGGCATCTATATTACTCGTGGTGTTTGATAGCTTAATGAAGTGTTAAAAATCAACCTTGTTGGAGGAAGATGAACAAAAGAAAAGGTAGAAGTACAATATTATACAAGAGTAGTTGGATTTTATGACTACTAGATTGCATCTTATTATACAAGCAGAGCGGAAAAAACTCGAATTACATACAACTAAACTAACATGCCTCTCAACGCTACAAAGGTTTAAAAGAATTTCATCCGAGCTTTTATGGGAAACATTTCCTTTCAATGCTGGGGAGTGAGAGAAGGGAATGAGGGTATGGATTGTAGTATCAACTTCCGACCACTCCTCCGACCAGGGGATGATCCTAAGTTACTTTGTGGAGGAGAGACCCTCTTGCTGTTGGGAGAAGTCTTGATGCCAGAGCTTGGAGAGTGGTTTTCTCGAAGGATCTCAGGAATTTCATCTTCTGGAACATTTTGGAATTGCTTCTCAAACTTCCATTGAGGTCGAAGAATATTTGGTTTTCCATATCTTTGGCCAGTATACAATCCAGAAGATGATCCAACGCCAAGAAAACATCTTGGCGGTTTGCCCTTCGATGAATATGGCAGCTGAACCAGTGGTCTGGCATCAAATTTCAAAAACATCACTAAAGATCTAATAAAAACACTCAACCTTTAAGGCAGTAAATAGTTCAGAAAGTAAACCTGGAAAACCGTAATGGTGTTGTGGGAAGAGCAGAATTTGGATGCTGCTCATCATTATTCTGGATTTCAGCTTTCTGCAATGTTTTATCAACCCCATTCTTTTCACTTGCCTCTGTTTCATCTTCTTGTTCGTCTTCCATTTCCATTGAAGCAGATCCTAGATTTGGAAAGTCATTGAAGGCACAAAACTATTTAGAATTAATAAGACCAAAATAAGAAGTTAGTTTATTTATTTCTTGGATCATTTAAAGCCACTACATGATTAGAGGAAGGTTGCCTGTGTACTAAGTAGCTAATCTGTATGAAAGCAAACTTTTGGGTAAAACTTACCATCCTTTCTTCCAAATGCATTCTTGCATCCTTCACATCTGCAGTTAAGGGAGCATCCAACACCACCCTTCACAAAAGAACCATGATTTGATGAATCAGTTTATATTAAACATTAAAAGCACACAGAATATGCCAAGGAAACTACCTGATAGCATTCACAGTATTTCTTTAGGCAACTTGATTTCTTGCAGTTGCATCCCCTTTTATGCCGAGCTGAAGCAGGTGTTTTGCTGGACTCATCCTAGATCGAAGAAGCATTCAAGTTAAAATAAAAGTTTGACTATTTTGCCTAAGCAAAAGGTAAGATCAGATTTGAGCTAACCCCAATTTCAGGTGCAGGTTCAAATGTCCTAATCACTTTGGGAGCGAATGCAAGTGGGTTGCGAGACTCTATCTGTTTGCGAGTTGCAAGAACAGTATCTTCATGAATAGGCTTGTTGAAGCAATCTTGACATGCACATGGCTCTATGCAGTAGACACCAGCAGCAAAACATTCACAGTACCTGCATGGTGTGCATATTGATATATGATCATTATGATACCAGATAAAGGATGTGTATAGACATGCCAAGAGTCAAATAAATGAGGGAGGAAAGGGAAGGGAAGAAAAAACTTAAGCATTCACCTCCAGCATACTAAACAAGAGGAGGATATAATCAAATTGAAAACTAAGATGATCTATTAGATCCAAGTTTGAAGCCTGGTTCATGTAAGGACCCTGTTCATGGTAAGGGCCCTTGAGGACAGGGATCTTCATTGATAAAGATCGTTTTCCCTAAATAATTCTGCATATACTTCCATAGATAAGAGAAGTCATATGAGATATAACAGCAGTCTAACTGTTAAATCTTGCCCAACACGGGATAAAAAATAGCTTGTGATGACACCAAAGCACAGAGATCTATTTTTGAATAGCACATCCGATTATATTTATTTGGGTCACTAGCTGGAAACAACATCCCTGATTGAATTAAATTTCAGAAGATAACTACTTACAGTTTCAAACACTTTGATTTCTTACAGTTGCAACGCTTGCAGGCCTCGGCTTCTCCTTCCAGCCTACGCCTGGAAATAAAATTTAATATCCATGACATTCAAACGTGAGAGATGCATAAACATGCTAATAAGTGTAAGAGTTATTAGGTAATAACTGTACAGGAAACACATTGTCAAATAACATGCCTCTTCTTTTTTGGGCTAGTCTGGCTGAAATCTTCCACAAATGGAACAACATTGTCACTGGGATCCATGTCTCTTTCCATAGACGCTAAGGCCAATGATTCATCAAGCTCTTGACCACTTGTTGGGGAGTGAAAGGAGGCAGCAGAACCAGGCAAAGTAATGGAGGAAGAGAAAGTTTCATGCTTGATTTTTTTGCTATCCCTGGAATTTATTGCCAAAGCATTTAGGTGCAGACCAATTCCAGGTAAAATGCATCTTGAAGAATCACTGCTGGGCTTAAAAGGCACCAATTGTGTATTTTTGTAAGTAATTTTCTCATCTGACTGCACCCCCACTGAACTAGAGCTTGAACCATCTTCTATGTTCTTCCTACGGGCTCCTACCATTTCAAAGTCAAGACAGCGCCTTCGCATGCCACGATGCAAATTAGAAACAGCCTACAGGATCATAAAATAATTGGACTGTTGTCAGAAAAGTCATTGAGTTCCTCAAAAGTTATGAATTGGAGAACAAGAAGAAAACAATTTTGGTCAAGTAAAATACAAATCTTCAAAATTACAAGGGGGTCAATCTTAAAGAGCATGAAAACTTTGAACAGAGTGTTTATATTTAGGAATTGAAATGCAACGGAATTGATGCTGCATATTAAGGAAATCATGCCACCATAAGAAATACAAATCAAATCTTGGTACAAGTTTATCCATTGCAGATTGATTAATGGCACAAAATTTTGGTTTGCCAATTCTATATCTGCATGGTTATATTTTATGTTCCACAAAATTTTGATTAGTGGAACATGTAAACATAAAATTGAATATGGGTTGGGAAGGCCTTTTTTAGTACAAGTTTAAAGGTAGAAAACAGGAGATGCTTTTTAGGTTCCACAGTAGTGTTGTGGTTGGAATAGTAGCTGACAGGCTGCCCGTGCTTGGTGCAGCATGACCCATTTGTTTTACACCTGCCTAGCTTCCCTGGGAGTTGCAAGCACAAAAGGTTGCTGTGCTCACTTTCAAGATGTTTATAAGAGTTTGATTCTTTTCCTGCTGGGTATATCAACACGAACAATTACTAGTAAGTAGAAGGGAGTTCATGCTCGCATGACACAACTAACAATTAAGTGTAAAACAAATAAATCAAAACTATTTCATCAACTAGAAAGATGCAAATTATGCAGCAGATATCGGCAACAGATATGAGCTGCATCTTTTTACCTTAGAAGGATTGCTGATTATGTATTTATTTGGATCCTTATTAGCAGCAAGATTGTCCTGTGTTGGGTCCATTTGCGTCAGCTCAATGGTTTCCCCAGGTTGAGTGAAGGGGTCTTCCTTCTCATTTTGTTCACCAGGACCAATAGGATTGACTGTTTGCATTTTTTGCACCTCACTAAAAGAGGTGCAAAATCCAACAACAGGGTTCGGTGACTTCTGAAAAAGCTCCTTAAAACCCTCTGCATCAATGGGAGAATTGAAAATTAACAGATCAGCAGAATCTGATATAAAATTCTCCCAGTCACATTCTGTAGCCTCTTTTTTACTCTCAATCTTGTATAACCCTGCTAAATGCACTTGACCTTCAGAGGAATCTTTATGAGAAGCCACATCAGTAAATGGAACAAGTGACGCCATTGTGCCATCAGATTTGGACACGGTACCTGTCTGAGTACCACAACGAGGTGTTTGGTCACTATCAGGGGTACCACAATCATAGTTTAACGTCCGTGGCAGTTCAATTGCGAGCTTCAAATGTTCACTAGGAGGTTCAACTGAGGCCTCTCTAATGGACACCCCAGGATCAAAACTCTCCTGTAGCTCAGACGAATTATCATAAAGCTGAGCCGCATCCACAGCTACCCTTTCATCATTACAAGCCTCATTCCCATTTTCAGAAGAAAACTCTGGTTTTGAGAGATCAGCATAGTTATGCCTGAAAACAGAAGAGTGAAGTTGAACAAAAGTATATATGCTTTTATTGTAGTCCAGACCGGAGGATGGTCAAGAAAGCAAGTCATTTACCTCTTAAGGAACCTAGTTTCCTTGTGAGAGTTGACATGGGGCGAAGTAAAGACGGACGGAAGGGATGCAAAACTAAGCGAGTGGAATGTATGGGCGATGTTTATGGACTTCACTGGCTTGATAGGAGAAAGGCTATTGATATAGCTAAAAACAGGTGAATCCTGCACCCAGAAGCAAAAATCCATGTCAATCATTGAACAAAGAAGCAACCAGATGGAACGAATACAAGATCCCAAATTACTGATCTAGAATCAAATTAAGTAAATTCGTTCAGACAGAAGGGTTACTATTACTGATAGATAAAAAAAAAAATACAGTATCCTTCTTACACTGACCATAAAAATAAAAAATAAAATGAGAGAATTTTACAAAAGTCGTTATAAACACCAAATAGATCCCAATAAATCAGGAGAAATTTTTTATTTCTTTCACGAAAATGACAGTAAATTAAGATCTCAAGATTGAAATGCTTCTTCGCAGTTCATAGCATTTCAAGCGACATGAAGGTAACACGAGGAAGAACCAAATTGTAAAGATTGAACCTAAATTAGAGATGTAAACCACATGAAACTCAAAATCCAGACAGAGAAAACTAACAAGACAGGACTCTGGTCCCAGAAAAACCCAGGTGAGTCTTTTCTGATAAAACACAGGCAAGTCAACCCACTAAGACACCAAACCCAAGCACATGCATTGAATCAAAAAGACCAAAAACACGATTCACGAATGCAAAGGGGTCGGAGAGATCAGAATAAGAGAGGCAAGGAATTACCTCGAACTTAGAAAGAGGAGAGGTGATCTGGGTCTTCTCTGGGGTATCCATTGCCAGAGAAGAAGCTGCTCCGCATAGCTAAGGAGAGAAGAGAAGAGAAGAATTTACACCGACAGGCAACAACTACCGTTTTGTTTTGGTTTCGGTTCTCTCCATTGGCTCTCCATCACTTCGTTTGTTTTCTTTTCTTCTCTTGTTTTTGTCTAGAAAGAAGGGGATAAAGAAAGAAAAAGATTCAAGAGAAGGAGCGGGAAAGTGGGAGAGAGTGGATTTTTCTCGTAGAGATAACTTTTTATTGACCACCTTCACCTCACCTCTAGGCTCTACCCAGCACACTCTCTCAACTCTCACAACCCACCACCATAGATAATAGCCAGCCCCACAGTGCCAACAACTGTCTTCCTATCCTATTTCAGGTACTTGGCTGTGTGTCACTGTCTCTGTCTCTGTTTTTAATAAATAAATAAATAAATAAATCCCTCTAGAATCTGACGGAGGAGTGATTTACCTTTTACTTTTAAAAAAGTAACGTATCCTCTCTCTTTACTGTTGTAAGAGATTTCTCTTTTTCCGTTTTTCTATTGAAAATTATTAAAGTTGTTTTTACTTGGGGTCTACTGCTATTGACTAATACTGTTTTTGCGGAGTAATTATTTTTCGAATATAATGAAATTGATTGCCTATTCATGAATTTACATGTGGCTTTTTATTATTATTTTATTATTATTAATATGTATATTTGAATCAACTTAACATATTTCGACTAATTTTACAGGTTTTAAAATTAATAATTATATAAATTTCTAGTGATTTTAAGATATGTGAGACTTTAACCAATAATTTTTAAAAAGTAAATTTAAAACCTGACTAGTTAAATTACACCTCTTAAAATTTATATTGAAAATTTTTGAATTTACAAGTGAATTTAACCATATAGGAATCACTGTCTAATTTCTGTCTTCCATGTACATGCTTGCTTTTTGGTATAGAATTGCATTCTAAATTGTATTTTTTTAAAATTAAATTATTTTATTTAAAATTAATTTTTATATATATTTGTATATCATATTAATATTAATGTGGTGATATCGGTAAAAACAGATACACATGGTAAGAAATCAAATCGCAACCAAGGCTAATTGTCTTAGGTCATTTCTATTTTATAATGATATGTAGATAAAGTATAGGATCCTATTAATACTAATAATAATAACAACAATTGGGTCATTTTTTAAGCAACAACAAGAAAAAAACATGAAATCTGCATATATATAATTGGTAAGATACGTACAGCTAAAGGTTTTTATTAGCCCCGTTATGATGCCGTTACTAGTCAGATTCATCGGTGACTGAGATGATAAAAACATTTTTTCCAATACCATCCAAGAAAATAATAAATGATAAATTAATACATGACAGTTATTTTATAATTAAGAAAAAAGAAGAAAGTTGCCTGTAATATTGATATCGGTGTATCCTTATCGAATTGCACGATTGACATTTATATAGTTGGTTTTTATTCATTTCAACTTGGAATTCTCTCTTTTTTGTTTATATTGCTATTTAAAAACAGCCTCGTTTATTTTATTTTTTTACTTGATTATTTAAATAACATAAAGTAATTTTGCATTAGGTATTATATTTTTTTCTCCTTTTTTTTATGTGGCCTAGATTTGGAATTTGTGAGTATCTGCCTTGTCTAATTTTTTAAAATAAGAATTTGGAAATAATCATTCGAACCTTTAATTCATCATGTAATAGAGTTTATTTTCTTAAATAGAGTTTATTTTCTTAAATACATGAATTCAACATGAAAAACATACATTTCAAATTTTTCATAAATAAAACTTAATAGTAATTAACAGGTAAATTATTTTATGGATTTTTTAAAACCCAGTAGTAAATGATGTTGAAAAAAAATAGCTGGGTTGTCCAATTTATTTGGTTTATGTTTGATGATACAGGTTTATGGTTAAACTTGTCATGATGATAAAAAAAAATCTAACTAATTTAAAAACAAGGCTTCTAGATTAATTAATTGGTCATAGCAATTTTATTTATTTTTTCTAGCCAAAATGATTGATAACTTGTACTTGATATTTAATAAGTCAAGATGACTTGTAGCTAATACTTGCAAAAAATTCTAATTGGTGGGTGTTGGAACTCTTAGATACTCAGATAAGTATCTTTGTAAAGAAAAAAATACAATAATATTATACAAAAATATAATCTCGGGTATGTATGTCTTAGAGAATGAAGATTATAAATATTTTTTCTATATGGTTCAGGCGATTTTCATGACACCCAAACTTTGTTGTTTTCAGGAAAAAGAAGAATTGAAAAGTTTTTTGTTCATAACTTTAACGAGAGACAAATATTTCTTACATATCATTAATGAGATGACAAGAATGAAGAATCCCTTAAAAGATCTTAAGCACATCTATGTACATAAAGGAATCATTACCTCTGAAATGAAAGATCAACTAGACTAAAATGTATATCAAGCTCATATTAACAAGTTAAGTGTTAAATCTAAATACTTTAAATTTAACATATTTGGTACACTCATTTTATTCTTAAGATATTTTCTATTAGTGAAAACATATAACAAAAAAATTATTAACTCATTAGATATATTAGGCATACCGATAAAATCTTTATTCATCACTTTTTAATATATTTAATCTAGCAGAGAAAAAAGCCAAATTCTTCCCCACTCTAGAAATAACAACAAACGCATTTGACAAGTGAGAGTGGTAGGAGATTGGTTTTAGTTAAAACAATAACAAATATTGAAGATACCGTATAAATTAGTGATGCCAACCATCCCGTGCAAACATTCCAAATAAAAAACATAATTCTGTGTTGATGAAGGTGAGGAAATTGTCAAGTACAGAAATCTACAATATCAGGACTCTAATTATTCGAAGCCAAAAAAATAAAATAAAAATGGCAGACATCAAATTATAGATAGTAACCCCCTCGTATCCTTGTATAGAGCCCCGGAATGCCAACAAACGCAAGCTCCCCGGAATGCCAAGAGGTGCAAGCCTGTCTCTCGGACAATGTCATGCATGCCATTCAGGGCTTGATGTTTCTGTCGGTTTTTAAAAACAATACACACCTCCACCTTCGAATTTAATTGACGAGTGCTCTAAGGAATCCCTTGCCTTTCCGAAGAGTGATTTATTTTTTCGAGAGCATTAATTTATACATGTATATGAACAAATGTCTAGCTTCGTAAATACATGATGAACAGCTGTCTAAATTATGTTTTTCTTATGTGCATGCTTGCATAATTCCGACACAGTTGACTGCATGCTTCGACCATTTCTATTTTCTAGTTACGTGCAAAACTCTATAATCAAATATAACTTTGGATCGTCCTTTTTAAAAAAACTTTTCAGAGAATAATTATGTCACCGTAAAAACCGTAAAGAAAATGTGATATTTGAATTTAAAACGAAGCAAGTTATGTACAGATACAGCTTTTTATTACCCCGTTACGATGCCATTATTGGTCGGATATTCGTCAATAATTGAGATCATAAAAACCTTTATCCCAAGATCATCGCAAAAGAGATTAAATTATAAAAATTCATGACAGCTGTTTGAAACAAAAGATCGTGACATTTATGTCTGTGATGGTACTGATATTGGAGTTTCCATGGCTATTTTTTAATTATCGAATTAATAAAATCAAATAATTGTTGTGTTTTTTAATCTATGACCCGAAATTAAAATTCTTATTTTTTGAAGATTGTTATTCGGAGATGTGTTTAAAATAGTTTTTTTTTCTGTTTTTTATAATTTAATTATTTTAATAATATAAAATATTGTTGGATTGATTGTCAAATTTTTATTTTAATACATTAATGTGAAAAATTATTTTGATATATTTTTAAATAAAAAATACTTTAAAAAACAATCACTATTATACTTTTAAATATATTGAGTTGCAGCTGTAGTTATTATATATATATATATAGTGGGTTTTAGTTGCAAGCTTTGTAAGTAATAACATATGATTTGTAAAACCTAGATTCCACTACTTGTATCGCGTAGTATTTAGTGTGCGAAAAAGGAAACTCTTGAGCTGGAGAGAGGATCGCGACTAGGATGAGCTGGGTGGAGGTTGTTTTCAGTCGAAACAATAGTTTAATTTATTATTAAATTGATATGTTTCTTTGACAAGACAAGATGATATTGTCAATGATTTCGTGTAAACATTTCATACAAACATCATAACCCCATGTTAATAGTGACGATGAAGAGATTGATCGAGCACAAAATGTTTAAAGATTCAGGAGGAGGGTTGATTAGTGGGGCACCAAGACTATATATTGCCATGAATTGTAGTAGATATAGTAACCCTCTCGTGCTTTGATTTCTCAAGTACATTCATTTGATTCTACACCGATTTTCATTAAAAAAACCAACCGCCCTCCGAAATTCTAATTCCCTCACAATTTATCCATGTGTTTTTCTTAATGAAAGTTTATATTAAATTAGCCCATAATTTCTTAATTAAATCATCTTAATTATTTGAGACACAAATAAAAAAAAAGTTAGTTTTTAAAATTTGTTCATATTTAAATAAAAATATTTATGAATGCAATCCTACATTGATGTGTTTACAATACTAATTAATACCAGTTAGGATTTATAATGATTTATAGTAAAATACATACAAATGGGAGGTCTTCAGATTAATTTGTGCTCACTTCAACTTTTTTTTTTTTACAGAACCAAAGCCACATTGGCTCATCATTTACAGGGTCAACATGTTGCTCGTGATACTCCTGATGCTGGTGCTACCAGCAATGTGCCATAATCTGGTAATGTATATAGTTCTAAGTATTATATGAAAGTGTCACGATGCCGTATTGATCTGGGAAAAAATGGGTGGCAATGAATGTCAACTGGGTGAGCATATCCTTCCCGTGACCATTAGATTTTTACTTCAATGTTGCAAATCCAAAATATCTACTAGTGTTACTGTTTTTTTTTATTATTATTATTATTAATAATGTAAATGTCTGAATTAGTTTGTATGTATGTTAACTAATTTTATAAATTCTGAAATTAATAATTATATAAATTTTTAATATTTTTAAAATTTATAAAATATAAATTTAAAATTTAATCAGGTCGTTCGCGTGAAAATTAAATTACAGACAGTACTATATTTTTAGATAAGGAAGATCAATCCAGATGCTTGTAAGGTGTAGCCTTACTGGTCAATAAACACCGTTAAATTAAAAGGATAATTGTGGCTGACGATTGTGACAGCTAGGGATATTAGCCATTGGCGCGCAAACATTTCAAAAGGTAGGTTATCAGGTAGGTTTCTGGTCCACCAGAAGTAGTGATAGACCTTAACCAGTTTTCTACCGATAACAGTCAATGGACCCTCTCCAATTAAGGGCTGCCAAATGGTATTTTTTTAAAAAAATATATATATATTTTATTATTTTAAAGTATTTTAATATGTCAATTTCAAAAATATTTTAAAAAATAAAAAATATATCTTTTAATATATATATTTTTTAAAATTATTTTAAAAAATAATTACTACTACACTTCTAAATAACTCTTAAAAGAAACTATTAAAACTTTTTTATTATAATTTAAAATGCATGGATGGTTAATAATTCATTGTAATTATATTAACATTACTATTTTCTTCGTCCCAAATGAATTTGGTTCGAATCATATATTCTTTGAAAGAAAAAAAATAAAAAAACATAAACTCTAATCATAGTTTTAGTGTAATATAGATTCGGACATGAAAAAAAAAAATTAACGTCAATTCAATCATATATATATGTTGCTTCTTATTTTCAAATCAAACCAAGAACGAACCCTGATCACTCCATGGTTTGTGCACTGGGAGCAAGAAAACATCTACAGAGGACGTTAGTTATAGTGTTCGTTGGCCCTTCACATCAAAGTTTTAAAACCCTCGTTTCTCGATCACCCACTCATATTTACGCCCCTTCAACATGGTGGATGAGTTAAGCTGCGCATTGAAAAGCCAGTAAACTACCTGAGCCTCTATGATCTTAAGTTCATCTAACAGAAGCCGTTCACTTTCCCAGAGTTGGGTGTGTAGCAGTAACAATGGGGGAGGGTCCTTAAAGAGGGAGGGTGCTTGTGGTCCCTCAAGGATGAAGATCGGTGTTTCACGTGAGACCCCATCCTTGTATGAAAGCCCAGACCTAACACAGGCTCAGGCAAATTAAAGCAAGCAGCTCATGAGATAATGATAAATATGGATAGGAGTCCATTAATTATTTGTTCTTTCCCAACTCCCCACATTCTCTGGAACATGAACTCCATGCCAAAAATCATAGTGTCGACTAACATGCGTACTTTATAGTTTATAGCATGTTCTATTGTTCTTGCGGGAAAGAACAGCTTTGTTTTCACATAGTTATCAGACTCTGCAATATTGACAGTATTGCTAACATTGAGATTAACGCCTAAGTAACACACGTAGCAGGAAAGAAAATCAGTGGAAGATAGTGGCGAGTACTACGCTACACATGTTTTATATATTTTAATCTCCAAGTTAAGCAATTTTATAGTAATTATGTATAAACTAAGAAGATGGCCTGTGGTTTTTAAGACCTTTCTTGAATGTCAGACTGTGAATTAAACAAAAGTTTAGTTGACCAACTACTCAAGACTTTAATTGTTTAATTTGGGATGCTCTTGCAGTTGCAAGCGACCATAAGAAAAGTCACGGGTACAGTAATCATGAGAGGCAGTGTCTTACTAGTGACTACAGCTTACTAAAAAATATATATATATATAGACGGCCAGCTCCTCAAAACATTTGTATCTTGTCGTGGGGCGGGCTTTGCTAGAAACTTTTTCTGGCGACTGGCTTTATTAATTAATGTTTTAGCTGTGTGGTTTAGTCAGGATTTTGGATCTTTCCTTGATATCTTGCTGAAGGAACTTTCCTGATCTCCAAACAGACAAGGCTACCGGACGAGGATGAAAAAACAGAGTGCTAACTTTTAGTTCGTCCAGGCTGGTGAGCTTCCACGAACTACGGAGGAGTAAAATTACAAATCCATTTGGATGGGCTTTTTGCGAAGGAGAGAAATAATGTGTGATGAACAATGCACTCACGCCAAAATTTAGATTGCAAGTGCCAGTTATATTCACACTGTATTTGTTGACGTGGAGTTGGATCATCGGAATCCGTCCGCCACCGTCAGGTAGCCATTAATTTGAGTTTTGATGGGGGCATGATTTCTTTAAAAAAGATTTAACTGAAACAGGGAAACCTTCATTTCAATGTACTTGGAATGTTCTTGGAATCCTTTAATAAATGTCCATTGCCTTCAGCTTCTAGGAGTCCTGTACTATTGGGCCTGTCTTACGAGTCCAATCATGGTAATTGAAAAACCCATTAGGCCCATTTTTGATACGAATAAACTCATGGGAAACTCGTGTCCTGTTGCCTGCCATGTTAATAATTGGGAGCCCGAGTTCATTTTGTACTTGAAAAATATGAATGCTGAAGAAAACTCATGGGAAACACTACACAGGCCCATGACCCTCTGTTGATCTTGCAATCCTCCGACCCGGGCAATGGTTTGATTCTCGTGGAATCATTTATTTGGGCTTGTTGTTGTTAAGGAGTTGATTTCAAACCCTTTTTTTTTAAAAAAAAAAAAAAACCTTCTTTCCAGAATTTTTTTTACCTTGACTCCTAAGTTTATTTCTCGTAGTAGTAGTAGACGACATGTCAAATCTTGGCCTTCTGGTCTAGAGAAAAAAAAAGAATGAATTCTTGCTAGCAATGCATTTTAGATGTAAGAAATAATCATGTCTGGCTTGTTATGAATATCGCTTGACATTTTTTTTATGACATCGCATTTCTTTTTCTTTTTTTCTTTAAACCTCATATATTTTAGCTTTATACTCAATATTATCACATTTAAAAGTATTTCAAATAATTATATGTCAAATAGATAAACACAAGGTTAAGTTATCTAGCTAGTTATACGATTCAATTCACAATTATTTAAGGGTTAAATATTTTTATTTTTTATAGAAAAATATATAAATACAGGATTTTTCAATGCATTTTTATAGTATAAAAAATTCAAGTTAAAATAAAAAAATTTATATATATATATATAATCAAATAAATCAAGAATAATATATACAAATAAATAAATAATCATGAACAATACTTAATTATTTTTAAAATATCTCTTATTCGTGCTTGTTATTATTTTTACTGATTTCATTTTGTCGTAATTATCTCATGCTAGAATTTCTTGTGCATGCCATCGAATCTAGGAACTATTCTCAAAAGAGAAAATGAACGAAAAAGCAACAATATCAAAACTATCAGATAAGAAGATTAAAGTTAAAGTTGATCCAAACAATCTAGCAAAGAGTAGCATTGTTAGCGAGGATATATATATATATATATCAAGAGGCACTTTTGTTGTTAACCCAGAAAACAAAGACGCACACCTGTAGGCACATGAATCTTTCGAAATCAACAATGAAGATGATGGAGTAAAGCCCGTGAACAAACGTTGATAAAGTCTATCAAGATCCAGGAATAGGAGAACTCCAATTGAAAATCTGAAGCTTCAGGACCAATTTCATTTTTGTTTCTGTGATTGAAAAATATTTTTATATTATTTTTAGATCAAATATTATTAATTAATAAAAATTAAAAAATATATTTTTTAAATAAAAATTACTACCACAATACTAAATAGTCTCAACATAACCCATATAAAAGTCTAATCTATTCTCTCTGTATGAGCTGTGTATAATGTGATATAGTTTATGTATATTTTTGTAATTAAAAATATATTAAAATTAAAATTAAAATTTATTTTATTTTTAATATTGAAACATCAAAGTCATAAAAAATACTTTAAAAAATATTAATTTAATATATAAATGAAAATAATTCAAAAAATATTTTGAAAAAAACAGAAAGACCTGCCCTTCAATTCTCTTTAATTTGGCCATGTTTGAAACTTTCAACACAAGACCCCACTGCAATAAAATTAACTCTCAATGAAATTTGTCTAAGAAACTTACTAAAATAAATGTTTTAATATATATACTTTATAACGACTCTTATATTAAGTGTCGTTGTTATATATATTATGAGATATTTGTCTTGATTTTAGCAACAATCATAATATATTTTTATTAACACTTGACATTAAATAAATGGCACATGGAATGAATGGCTTTGAATTCAACACAGGCAAAGCTCTATCATAATTACTAGTTTAATTGGCATGGTAATAACCGTGGCTTAGAATTCTTTTTATTTATCTAATATTCAAACTATTATGAACATGCATGTGATCTTAGCAAATTCCATGCTCATTCAAAAATCCGATCCATAATTTCATTCTGTAGGCTCAAGCATAACTCCACTGTTATAATAGTTTGAATGTTACATAAATAAAATTAAGAATTCTATCCTACACTAGGAAGGAAAGAAATTCCAAATCAATAATTTTTATTTTTAAAATTAATTAATTAATCATGCATGATACCTATTGTCATGTTATTTTTTTTAGTTTAATTAAAAAATTGCATCCTGAATTCTATATATATATATATATATATATATTGGTCTAAGTGTGCCATTTAAATTAAATTCTATAGACACTATGCATGCCTTTAAATTTCTACAAAAACATTAGTTTGAAAATGTATTATTTTTTTTATAATATCAGTTTGATATTGACATAAATCAATTAAAAAATAATATTCTTCTCAACCTATTTTTCTTTACAAAATTTTTGTTTATGTTCATCGAAAACAAAATAAAACTTTTTTAAAAAATTTATAGAAGTTATTCTTTACGAGTTTTAAGACTTAGCTATAGTGCTATACCATGGATGTGTATAACTTTTAACTCTACAACAAATATAATAATAATAAAAAATTAATATCTTAAAAACAATGATCATTACGCTTCAAAACCTAATTGCTACACTCGCTTCCCTAACAGATCCACTGCCACAAATCTCATTGTTTTTATTCTTTTTTTCCAATTGAGATTGTCTGAATTTGTTGCCTGATATGCACAATTAAAGGATGCTGGCTGCGTAAACTGAAGACACCTCTCGAAACTTTCAAC